>JBAIAA010000525.1:0-600000 GCA_037893245.1 Crossaster papposus
TCTTGTCCGCCTTCTTGTCTTGTCTAGTCTTGTCCGCCTTCTTGTCTTGTCTAGTCTTGTCCGCCTTCTTGTCTTGTCTAGTCTTGTCCGCCTTCTTGTCTTGTCTAGTCTTGTCCGCCTTCTTGTCTTGTCTAGTCTTGTCCGCCTTCTTGTCTTGTCTAGTCTTGTCCGCCTTCTTGTCTTGTCTAGTCTTGTCCGCCTTCTTGTCTTGTCTAGTCTTGTCCGCCTTCTTGTCTTGTCTAGTCTTGTCCGCCTTCTTGTCTTGTCTAGTCTTGTCCGCCTTCTTGTCTTGTCTAGTCTTGTCCGCCTTCTTGTCTTGTCTAGTCTTGTCCGCCTTCTTGTCTTGTCTAGTCTTGTCCGCCTTCTTGTCTTGTCTAGTCTTGTCCGCCTTCTTGTCTTGTCTAGTCTTGTCCGCCTTCTTCTCTTGTCTAGTCTTGTCCGCCTTCTTCTCTTGTCTAGTCTTGTCCGCCTTCTTCTCTTGTCTAGTCTTGTCCGCCTTCTTGTCTTGTCTAGTCTTGTCCGCCTTCTTCTCTTGTCTAGTCTTGTCCGCCTTCTTGCCTTGTCTAGTCTTGTCCGCCTTCTTGCCTTGTCTTGTCTTGTCCGCCTTCTTGCCTTGTCTTGTCTTGTCCGCCTTCTTGCCTTGTCTTGTCTTGTCCGCCTTCTTGCCTTGTCTTGTCTTGTCCGCCTTCTTGCCTTGTCTTGTCTTGTCCGCCTTCTTGCCTTGTCTTGTCTTGTCCGCCTTCTTGCCTTGTCTTGTCTTGTCCGCCTTCTTGCCTTGTCTTGTCTTGTCCGCCTTCTTGCCTTGTCTTGTCTTGTCCGCCTTCTTGCCTTGTCTTGTCTTGTCCGCCTTCTTGCCTTGTCTTGTCTTGTCCGCCTTCTTGCCTTGTCTTGTCTTGTCCGCCTTCTTGCCTTGTCTTGTCTTGTCCGCCTTCTTGCCTTGTCTTGTCTTGTCCGCCTTCTTGCCTTGTCTTGTCTTGTCCGCCTTCTTGCCTTGTCTTGTCTTGTCCGCCTTCTTGCCTTGTCTTGTCTTGTCCGCCTTCTTGCCTTGTCTTGTCTTGTCCGCCTTCTTGCCTTGTCTTGTCTTGTCCGCCTTCTTGCCTTGTCTTGTCTTGTCCGCCTTCTTGCCTTGTCTTGTCTTGTCCGCCTTCTTGCCTTGTCTTGTCTTGTCCGCCTTCTTGCCTTGTCTTGTCTTGTCCGCCTTCTTGCCTTGTCTTGTCTTGTCCGCCTTCTTGCCTTGTCTTGTCTTGTCCGCCTTCTTGCCTTGTCTTGTCTTGTCCGCCTTCTTGTCTTGTCTTGTCTTGTCCGCCTTCTTGCCTTGTCTTGTCTTGTCCGCCTTCTTGCCTTGTCTTGTCTTGTCCGCCTTCTTGCCTTGTCTTGTCTTGTCCGCCTTCTTTCCTTGTCTTGTCTTGTCCGCCTTCTTGCCTTGTCTTGTCTTGTCCGCCTTCTTGCCTTGTCTTGTCTTGTCCGCCTTCTTGTCTTGTCTAGTCTTGTCCGCCTTCTTGTCTTGTCTAGTCTTGTCCGCCTTCTTGTCTTGTCTAGTCTTGTCCGCCTTCTTGTCTTGTCTAGTCTTGTCCGCCTTCTTGTCTTGTCTAGTCTTGTCCGCCTTCTTGTCTTGTCTAGTCTTGTCCGCCTTCTTGTCTTGTCTAGTCTTGTCCGCCTTCTTGTCTTGTCTAGTCTTGTCCGCCTTCTTCTCTTGTCTAGTCTTGTCCGCCTTCTTCTCTTGTCTAGTCTTGTCCGCCTTCTTCTCTTGTCTAGTCTTGTCCGCCTTCTTGTCTTGTCTAGTCTTGTCCGCCTTCTTGTCTTGTCTAGTCTTGTCCGCCTTCTTGTCTTGTCTAGTCTTGTCCGCCTTCTTGCCTTGTCTTGTCTTGTCCGCCTTCTTGCCTTGTCTTGTCTTGTCCGCCTTCTTGCCTTGTCTTGTCTTGTCCGCCTTCTTGCCTTGTCTTGTCTTGTCCGCCTTCTTGCCTTGTCTTGTCTTGTCCGCCTTCTTGCCTTGTCTTGTCTTGTCCGCCTTCTTGCCTTGTCTTGTCTTGTCCGCCTTCTTGCCTTGTCTTGTCTTGTCCGCCTTCTTGCCTTGTCTTGTCTTGTCCGCCTTCTTGCCTTGTCTTGTCTTGTCCGCCTTCTTGCCTTGTCTTGTCTTGTCCGCCTTCTTGCCTTGTCTTGTCTTGTCCGCCTTCTTGCCTTGTCTTGTCTTGTCCGCCTTCTTGCCTTGTCTTGTCTTGTCCGCCTTCTTGCCTTGTCTTGTCTTGTCCGCCTTCTTGCCTTGTCTTGTCTTGTCCGCCTTCTTGCCTTGTCTTGTCTTGTCCGCCTTCTTGCCTTGTCTTGTCTTGTCCGCCTTCTTGCCTTGTCTTGTCTTGTCCGCCTTCTTGCCTTGTCTTGTCTTGTCCGCCTTCTTGCCTTGTCTTGTCTTGTCCGCCTTCTTGCCTTGTCTTGTCTTGTCCGCCTTCTTGCCTTGTCTTGTCTTGTCCGCCTTCTTGCCTTGTCTTGTCTTGTCCGCCTTCTTGCCTTGTCTTGTCTTGTCCGCCTTCTTGCCTTGTCTTGTCTTGTCCGCCTTCTTGCCTTGTCTTGTCTTGTCCGCCTTCTTGCCTTGTCTTGTCTTGTCCGCCTTCTTGCCTTGTCTTGTCTTGTCCGCCTTCTTGCCTTGTCTTGTCTTGTCCGCCTTCTTGCCTTGTCTTGTCTTGTCCGCCTTCTTGCCTTGTCTTGTCTTGTCCGCCTTCTTGCCTTGTCTTGTCTTGTCCGCCTTCTTGCCTTGTCTTGTCTTGTCCGCCTTCTTGCCTTGTCTTGTCTTGTCCGCCTTCTTGCCTTGTCTTGTCTTGTCCGCCTTCTTGCCTTGTCTTGTCTTGTCCGCCTTCTTGCCTTGTCTAGTCTTGTCCGCCTTCTTGCCTTGTCTAGTCTTGTCCGCCTTCTTGCCTTGTCTAGTCTTGTCCGCCTTCTTGCCTTGTCTAGTCTTGTCCGCCTTCTTGTCTTGTCTAGTCTTGTCCGCCTTCTTGTCTTGTCTAGTCTTGTCCGCCTTCTTGTCTTGTCTAGTCTTGTCTAGTCTTGTCCGCCTTCTTGTCTTGTCTAGTCTTGTCCGCCTTCTTGTCTTGTCTAGTCTTGTCGCCTTCTTGTCTTGTCTAGTCTTGTCCGCCTTCTTGTCTTGTCTAGTCTTGTCCGCCTTCTTGTCTTGTCTAGTCTTGTCCGCCTTCTTGTCTTGTCTAGTCTTGTCCGCCTTCTTGTCTTGTCTAGTCTTGTCCGCCTTCTTGTCTTGTCTAGTCTTGTCCGCCTTCTTGTCTTGTCTAGTCTTGTCCGCCTTCTTGTCTTGTCTAGTCTTGTCCGCCTTCTTGTCTTGTCTAGTCTTGTCCGCCTTCTTGTCTTGTCTAGTCTTGTCCGCCTTCTTGTCTTGTCTAGTCCTTGTCCGCCTTCTTGTCTTGTCTAGTCTTGTCCGCCTTCTTGTCTTGTCTAGTCTTGTCCGCCTTCTTGTCTTGTCTAGTCTTGTCCGCCTTCTTGTCTTGTCTAGTCTTGTCCGCCTTCTTGTCTTGTCTAGTCTTGTCCGCCTTCTTGTCTTGTCTAGTCTTGTCCGCCTTCTTGTCTTGTCTAGTCTTGTCCGCCTTCTTGTCTTGTCTAGTCTTGTCCGCCTTCTTGTCTTGTCTAGTCTTGTCCGCCTTCTTGTCTTGTCTAGTCTTGTCCGCCTTCTTGTCTTGTCTTGTCTTGTCCGCCTTCTTGCCTTGTCTTGTCTTGTCCGCCTTCTTGCCTTGTCTTGTCTTGTCCGCCTTCTTGCCTTGTCTTGTCTTGTCCGCCTTCTTGCCTTGTCTTGTCTTGTCCGCCTTCTTGCCTTGTCTTGTCTTGTCCGCCTTCTTGCCTTGTCTTGTCTTGTCCGCCTTCTTGCCTTGTCTTGTCTTGTCCGCCTTCTTGCCTTGTCTTGTCTTGTCCGCCTTCTTGCCTTGTCTTGTCTTGTCCGCCTTCTTGCCTTGTCTTGTCTTGTCCGCCTTCTTGCCTTGTCTTGTCTTGTCCGCCTTCTTGCCTTGTCTTGTCTTGTCCGCCTTCTTGCCTTGTCTTGTCTTGTCCGCCTTCTTGCCTTGTCTTGTCTTGTCCGCCTTCTTGCCTTGTCTTGTCTTGTCCGCCTTCTTGCCTTGTCTTGTCTTGTCCGCCTTCTTGCCTTGTCTTGTCTTGTCCGCCTTCTTGCCTTGTCTTGTCTTGTCCGCCTTCTTGCCTTGTCTTGTCTTGTCCGCCTTCTTGCCTTGTCTTGTCTTGTCCGCCTTCTTGCCTTGTCTTGTCTTGTCCGCCTTCTTGCCTTGTCTTGTCTTGTCCGCCTTCTTGCCTTGTCTTGTCTTGTCCGCCTTCTTGCCTTGTCTTGTCTTGTCCGCCTTCTTGCCTTGTCTTGTCTTGTCCGCCTTCTTGCCTTGTCTTGTCTTGTCCGCCTCTGCTTGTCTTGTCGCCTCTGCCTGTCTTGTCTTGTCCGCCTTCTTGCCTTGTCTTGTCTTGTCCGCCTTCTTGCCTTGTCTTGTCTTGTCCGCCTTCTTGTCTTGTCTTGTCTTGTCCGCCTTCTTGCCTTGTCTTGTCTTGTCCGCCTTCTTGCCTTGTCTTGTCTTGTCCGCCTTCTTGCCTTGTCTTGTCTTGTCCGCCTTCTTGCCTTGTCTTGTCTTGTCCGCCTTCTTGCCTTGTCTTGTCTTGTCCGCCTTCTTGCCTTGTCTTGTCTTGTCCGCCTTCTTGTCTTGTCTAGTCTTGTCCGCCTTCTTGTCTTGTCTAGTCTTGTCCGCCTTCTTGTCTTGTCTAGTCTTGTCCGCCTTCTTGTCTTGTCTAGTCTTGTCCGCCTTCTTGTCTTGTCTAGTCTTGTCCGCCTTCTTGTCTTGTCTAGTCTTGTCCGCCTTCTTGTCTTGTCTAGTCTTGTCCGCCTTCTTGTCTTGTCTAGTCTTGTCCGCCTTCTTGTCTTGTCTAGTCTTGTCCGCCTTCTTCTCTTGTCTAGTCTTGTCCGCCTTCTTCTCTTGTCTAGTCTTGTCCGCCTTCTTCTCTTGTCTAGTCTTGTCCGCCTTCTTGTCTTGTCTAGTCTTGTCCGCCTTCTTGTCTTGTCTAGTCTTGTCCGCCTTCTTGTCTTGTCTAGTCTTGTCCGCCTTCTTGTCTTGTCTTGTCCGCCTTCTTGCCTTGTCTTGTCTTGTCCGCCTTCTTGCCTTGTCTTGTCTTGTCCGCCTTCTTGCCTTGTCTTGTCTTGTCCGCCTTCTTGCCTTGTCTTGTCTTGTCCGCCTTCTTGCCTTGTCTTGTCTTGTCCGCCTTCTTGCCTTGTCTTGTCTTGTCCGCCTTCTTGCCTTGTCTTGTCTTGTCCGCCTTCTTGCCTTGTCTTGTCTTGTCCGCCTTCTTGCCTTGTCTTGTCTTGTCCGCCTTCTTGCCTTGTCTTGTCTTGTCCGCCTTCTTGCCTTGTCTTGTCTTGTCCGCCTTCTTGCCTTGTCTTGTCTTGTCCGCCTTCTTGCCTTGTCTTGTCTTGTCCGCCTTCTTGCCTTGTCTTGTCTTGTCCGCCTTCTTGCCTTGTCTTGTCTTGTCCGCCTTCTTGCCTTGTCTTGTCTTGTCCGCCTTCTTGCCTTGTCTTGTCTTGTCCGCCTTCTTGCCTTGTCTTGTCTTGTCCGCCTTCTTGCCTTGTCTTGTCTTGTCCGCCTTCTTGCCTTGTCTTGTCTTGTCCGCCTTCTTGCCTTGTCTTGTCTTGTCCGCCTTCTTGCCTTGTCTTGTCTTGTCCGCCTTCTTGCCTTGTCTTGTCTTGTCCGCCTTCTTGCCTTGTCTTGTCTTGTCCGCCTTCTTGCCTTGTCTTGTCTTGTCCGCCTTCTTGTCTTGTCTTGTCTTGTCCGCCTTCTTGTCTTGTCTTGTCTTGTCCGCCTTCTTGTCTTGTCTTGTCTTGTCCGCCTTCTTGTCTTGTCTTGTCTTGTCCGCCTTCTTGTCTTGTCTTGTCCGCCTTCTTGTCTTGTCTTGTCTTGTCCGCATTCTTGTCTTGTCTTGTCTTGTCCGCCTTCTTGCCTTGTCTTGTCTTGTCCGCCTTCTTGCCTTGTCTTGTCTTGTCCGCCTTCTTGCCTTGTCTTGTCTTGTCCGCCTTCTTGCCTTGTCTTGTCTTGTCCGCCTTCTTGTCTTGTCTTGTCTTGTCCGCCTTCTTGTCTTGTCTTGTCTTGTCCGCCTTCTTGTCTTGTCTTGTCTTGTCCGCCTTCTTGTCTTGTCTTGTCTTGTCTTGTCTTGTCCGCCTTCTTGTCTTGTCTTGTCTTGTCCGCCTTCTTGTCTTGCCTTGTCTTGTCCGCCTTCTTGTCTTGCCTTGTCTTGTCTTGTCCGCCTTCTTGTCTTGCCTTGTCTTGTCTTGTCCGCCTTCTTGCCTTGTCTTGTCTTGTCCGCCTTCTTGCCTTGTCTTGTCTTGTCCGCCTTCTTGCCTTGTCTTGTCTTGTCCGCCTTCTTGCCTTGTCTTGTCTTGTCCGCCTTCTTGCCTTGTCTTGTCTTGTCCGCCTTCTTGCCTTGTCTTGTCTTGTCCGCCTTCTTGCCTTGTCTAGTCTTGTCCGCCTTCTTGCCTTGTCTAGTCTTGTCCGCCTTCTTGCCTTGTCTAGTCTTGTCCGCCTTCTTGTCTTGTCTAGTCTTGTCCGCCTTCTTGTCTTGTCTAGTCTTGTCCGCCTTCTTGTCTTGTCTAGTCTTGTCCGCCTTCTTGTCTTGTCTAGTCTTGTCCGCCTTCTTGTCTTGTCTAGTCTTGTCCGCCTTCTTGTCTTGTCTAGTCTTGTCCGCCTTCTTGTCTTGTCTAGTCTTGTCCGCCTTCTTGTCTTGTCTAGTCTTGTCCGCCTTCTTGTCTTGTCTAGTCTTGTCCGCCTTCTTGTCTTGTCTAGTCTTGTCCGCCTTCTTGTCTTGTCTAGTCTTGTCCGCCTTCTTGTCTTGTCTAGTCTTGTCCGCCTTCTTGTCTTGTCTAGTCTTGTCCGCCTTCTTGTCTTGTCTAGTCTTGTCCGCCTTCTTGTCTTGTCTAGTCTTGTCCGCCTTCTTGTCTTGTCTAGTCTTGTCCGCCTTCTTGTCTTGTCTAGTCTTGTCCGCCTTCTTGTCTTGTCTAGTCTTGTCCGCCTTCTTGTCTTGTCTAGTCTTGTCCGCCTTCTTGTCTTGTCTAGTCTTGTCCGCCTTCTTGTCTTGTCTAGTCTTGTCCGCCTTCTTGTCTTGTCTAGTCTTGTCCGCCTTCTTGTCTTGTCTAGTCTTGTCCGCCTTCTTGTCTTGTCTAGTCTTGTCCGCCTTCTTGTCTTGTCTAGTCTTGTCCGCCTTCTTGTCTTGTCTAGTCTTGTCTGCCTTCTTGTCTTGTCTAGTCTTGTCCGCCTTCTTCTCTTGTCTAGTCTTGTCCGCCTTCTTGTCTTGTCTAGTCTTGTCCGCCTTCTTGTCTTGTCTAGTCTTGTCCGCCTTCTTGTCTTGTCTAGTCTTGTCCGCCTTCTTGTCTTGTCTAGTCTTGTCCGCCTTCTTGTCTTGTCTAGTCTTGTCCGCCTTCTTGTCTTGTCTTGTCCGCCTTCTTGCCTTGTCTTGTCTTGTCCGCCTTCTTGCCTTGTCTTGTCTTGTCCGCCTTCTTGCCTTGTCTTGTCTTGTCCGCCTTCTTGCCTTGTCTTGTCTTGTCCGCCTTCTTGCCTTGTCTTGTCTTGTCCGCCTTCTTGCCTTGTCTTGTCTTGTCCGCCTTCTTGCCTTGTCTTGTCTTGTCCGCCTTCTTGCCTTGTCTTGTCTTGTCCGCCTTCTTGCCTTGTCTTGTCTTGTCCGCCTTCTTGCCTTGTCTTGTCTTGTCCGCCTTCTTGCCTTGTCTTGTCTTGTCCGCCTTCTTGCCTTGTCTTGTCTTGTCCGCCTTCTTGCCTTGTCTTGTCTTGTCCGCCTTCTTGCCTTGTCTTGTCTTGTCCGCCTTCTTGCCTTGTCTTGTCTTGTCCGCCTTCTTGCCTTGTCTTGTCTTGTCCGCCTTCTTGCCTTGTCTTGTCTTGTCCGCCTTCTTGCCTTGTCTTGTCTTGTCCGCCTTCTTGCCTTGTCTTGTCTTGTCCGCCTTCTTGCCTTGTCTTGTCTTGTCCGCCTTCTTGCCTTGTCTTGTCTTGTCCGCCTTCTTGCCTTGTCTTGTCTTGTCCGCCTTCTTGCCTTGTCTTGTCTTGTCCGCCTTCTTGCCTTGTCTTGTCTTGTCCGCCTTCTTGCCTTGTCTTGTCTTGTCCGCCTTCTTGCCTTGTCTTGTCTTGTCCGCCTTCTTGCCTTGTCTTGTCTTGTCCGCCTTCTTGCCTTGTCTTGTCTTGTCCGCCTTCTTGCCTTGTCTTGTCTTGTCCGCCTTCTTGCCTTGTCTTGTCTTGTCCGCCTTCTTGCCTTGTCTTGTCTTGTCCGCCTTCTTGCCTTGTCTTGTCTTGTCCGCCTTCTTGCCTTGTCTTGTCTTGTCCGCCTTCTTGCCTTGTCTTGTCTTGTCCGCCTTCTTGTCTTGTCTAGTCTTGTCCGCCTTCTTGTCTTGTCTAGTCTTGTCCGCCTTCTTGTCTTGTCTAGTCTTGTCCGCCTTCTTGTCTTGTCTAGTCTTGTCCGCCTTCTTGTCTTGTCTAGTCTTGTCCGCCTTCTTGTCTTGTCTAGTCTTGTCCGCCTTCTTGTCTTGTCTAGTCTTGTCCGCCTTCTTGTCTTGTCTAGTCTTGTCCGCCTTCTTGTCTTGTCTAGTCTTGTCCGCCTTCTTGTCTTGTCTAGTCTTGTCCGCCTTCTTGTCTTGTCTAGTCTTGTCCGCCTTCTTGTCTTGTCTAGTCTTGTCCGCCTTCTTGTCTTGTCTAGTCTTGTCCGCCTTCTTGTCTTGTCTAGTCTTGTCCGCCTTCTTGTCTTGTCTAGTCTTGTCCGCCTTCTTGTCTTGTCTAGTCTTGTCCGCCTTCTTGTCTTGTCTAGTCTTGTCCGCCTTCTTGTCTTGTCTAGTCTTGTCCGCCTTCTTGTCTTGTCTAGTCTTGTCCGCCTTCTTGTCTTGTCTAGTCTTGTCCGCCTTCTTGTCTTGTCTAGTCTTGTCCGCCTTCTTGTCTTGTCTAGTCTTGTCCGCCTTCTTGTCTTGTCTAGTCTTGTCCGCCTTCTTGTCTTGTCTAGTCTTGTCCGCCTTCTTGTCTTGTCTAGTCTTGTCCGCCTTCTTGTCTTGTCTAGTCTTGTCCGCCTTCTTGTCTTGTCTAGTCTTGTCCGCCTTCTTGTCTTGTCTAGTCTTGTCCGCCTTCTTGTCTTGTCTAGTCTTGTCCGCCTTCTTGTCTTGTCTAGTCTTCTTGTCTTGTCTAGTCTTGTCCGCCTTCTTGTCTTGTCTTGTCCGCCTTCTTGTCTTGTCTAGTCTTGTCCGCCTTCTTGTCTTGTCTAGTCTTGTCCGCCTTCTTGTCTTGTCTAGTCTTGTCCGCCTTCTTGTCTTGTCTAGTCTTGTCCGCCTTCTTGTCTTGTCTAGTCTTGTCCGCCTTCTTGCCTTGTCTTGTCTTGTCCGCCTTCTTGCCTTGTCTAGTCTTGTCCGCCTTCTTGCCTTGTCTAGTCTTGTCCGCCTTCTTGCCTTGTCTAGTCTTGTCCGCCTTCTTGCCTTGTCTAGTCTTGTCCGCCTTCTTGCCTTGTCTAGTCTTGTCCGCCTTCTTGCCTTGTCTAGTCTTGTCCGCCTTCTTGCCTTGTCTAGTCTTGTCCGCCTTCTTGCCTTGTCTAGTCTTCTCCGCCTTCTTGTCTTGTCTAGTCTTGTCCGCCTTCTTGTCTTGTCTAGTCTTGTCCGCCTTCTTGTCTTGTCTAGTCTTGTCCGCCTTCTTGTCTTGTCTAGTCTTGTCCGCCTTCTTGTCTTGTCTAGTCTTGTCCGCCTTCTTGTCTTGTCTAGTCTTGTCCGCCTTCTTGTCTTGTCTAGTCTTGTCCGCCTTCTTGTCTTGTTTAGTCTTGTCCGCCTTCTTGTCTTGTCTAGTCTTGTCCGCCTTCTTGTCTTGTCTAGTCTTGTCCGCCTTCTTGTCTTGTCTAGTCTTGTCCGCATTCTTGTCTTGTCTAGTCTTGTCCGCCTTCTTGTCTTGTCTAGTCTTGTCCGCCTTCTTGTCTTGTCTAGTCTTGTCCGCCTTCTTGTCTTGTCTAGTCTTGTCCGCCTTCTTGTCTTGTCTAGTCTTGTCCGCCTTCTTGTCTTGTCTAGTCTTGTCCGCCTTCTTGTCTTGTCTAGTCTTGTCCGCCTTCTTGTCTTGTCTAGTCTTGTCCGCCTTCTTGTCTTGTCTAGTCTTGTCCGCCTTCTTGTCTTGTCTAGTCTTGTCCGCCTTCTTGTCTTGTCTAGTCTTGTCCGCCTTCTTGTCTTGTCTAGTCTTGTCCGCCTTCTTGTCTTGTCTAGTCTTGTCCGCCTTCTTGTCTTGTCTAGTCTTGTCCGCCTTCTTGTCTTGTCTAGTCTTCTTGTCTTGTCTAGTCTTGTCCGCCTTCTTGTCTTGTCTTGTCCGCCTTCTTGTCTTGTCTTGTCTTGTCCGCCTTCTTGTCTTGTCTAGTCTTGTCCGCCTTCTTGTCTTGTCTAGTCTTGTCCGCCTTCTTGTCTTGTCTAGTCTTGTCCGCCTTCTTGTCTTGTCTAGTCTTGTCCGCCTTCTTGTCTTGTCTAGTCTTGTCCGCCTTCTTGTCTTGTCTAGTCTTGTCCGCCTTCTTGTCTTGTCTAGTCTTGTCCGCCTTCTTGTCTTGTCTAGTCTTGTCCGCCTTCTTGTCTTGTCTAGTCTTGTCCGCCTTCTTGTCTAGTCTTGTCCGCCTTCTTGTCTTGTCTTGTCCGCCTTCTTGTCTTGTCTTGTCCGCCTTCTTGTCTTGTCTTGTCCGCCTTCTTGTCTTGTCTAGTCTTGTCCGCCTTCTTGTCTTGTCTAGTCTTGTCCGCCTTCTTGTCTTGTCTAGTCTTGTCCGCCTTCTTGTCTTGTCTAGTCTTGTCCGCCTTCTTGTCTTGTCTAGTCTTGTCCGCCTTCTTGCCTTGTCTTGTCTTGTCCGCCTTCTTGCCTTGTCTAGTCTTGTCCGCCTTCTTGCCTTGTCTAGTCTTGTCCGCCTTCTTGCCTTGTCTAGTCTTGTCCGCCTTCTTGCCTTGTCTAGTCTTGTCCGCCTTCTTGCCTTGTCTAGTCTTGTCCGCCTTCTTGCCTTGTCTAGTCTTGTCCGCCTTCTTGCCTTGTCTAGTCTTGTCCGCCTTCTTGCCTTGTCTAGTCTTCTCCGCCTTCTTGTCTTGTCTAGTCTTGTCCGCCTTCTTGTCTTGTCTAGTCTTGTCCGCCTTCTTGTCTTGTCTAGTCTTGTCCGCCTTCTTGTCTTGTCTAGTCTTGTCCGCCTTCTTGTCTTGTCTAGTCTTGTCCGCCTTCTTGTCTTGTCTAGTCTTGTCCGCCTTCTTGTCTTGTCTAGTCTTGTCCGCCTTCTTGTCTTGTCTAGTCTTGTCCGCCTTCTTGTCTTGTCTAGTCTTGTCCGCCTTCTTGTCTTGTCTAGTCTTGTCCGCCTTCTTGTCTTGTCTAGTCTTGTCTGCATTCTTGTCTTGTCTAGTCTTGTCCGCCTTCTTGTCTTGTCTAGTCTTGTCCGCCTTCTTGTCTTGTCTAGTCTTGTCCGCCTTCTTGTCTTGTCTAGTCTTGTCCGCCTTCTTGTCTTGTCTAGTCTTGTCCGCCTTCTTGTCTTGTCTAGTCTTGTCCGCCTTCTTGTCTTGTCTAGTCTTGTCCGCCTTCTTGTCTTGTCTAGTCTTGTCCGCCTTCTTGTCTTGTCTAGTCTTGTCCGCCTTCTTGTCTTGTCTAGTCTTGTCCGCCTTCTTGTCTTGTCTAGTCTTGTCCGCCTTCTTGTCTTGTCTAGTCTTGTCCGCCTTCTTGTCTTGTCTAGTCTTGTCCGCCTTCTTGTCTTGTCTAGTCTTGTCCGCCTTCTTGTCTTGTCTAGTCTTGTCCGCCTTCTTGTCTTGTCTAGTCTTGTCCGCCTTCTTGTCTTGTCTAGTCTTGTCCGCCTTCTTGTCTTGTCTAGTCTTGTCCGCCTTCTTGTCTTGTCTAGTCTTGTCCGCCTTCTTGTCTTGTCTAGTCTTGTCCGCCTTCTTGTCTTGTCTAGTCTTGTCCGCCTTCTTGTCTTGTCTAGTCTTCTTGTCTTGTCTTGTCTTGTCTAGTCTTCTTGTCTTGTCTTGTCTTGTCTAGTCTTCTTGTCTTGTCTTGTCCGCCTTCTTGTCTTGTCTTGTCCGCCTTCTTGTCTTGTCTAGTCTTGTCCGCCTTCTTGTCTTGTCTAGTCTTGTCCGCCTTCTTGTCTTGTCTAGTCTTGTCCGCCTTCTTGTCTTGTCTAGTCTTGTCCGCCTTCTTGTCTTGTCTAGTCTTGTCCGCCTTCTTGTCTTGTCTAGTCTTGTCCGCCTTCTTGTCTTGTCTAGTCTTGTCCGCCTTCTTGTCTTGTCTAGTCTTGTCCGCCTTCTTGTCTTGTCTAGTCTTGTCCGCCTTCTTGTCTAGTCTTGTCCGCCTTCTTGTCTTGTCTTGTCCGCCTTCTTGTCTTGTCTTGTCCGCCTTCTTGTCTTGTCTTGTCCGCCTTCTTGTCTTGTCTTGTCCGCCTTCTTGTCTTGTCTTGTCCGCCTTCTTGTCTTGTCTTGTCCGCCTTCTTGCCTTGTCTTGTCCGCCTTCTTGCCTTGTCTTGTCCGCCTTCTTGCCTTGTCTTGTCCGCCTTCTTGCCTTGTCTTGTCCGCCTTCTTGCCTTGTCTTGTCTTGTCCGCCTTCTTGCCTTGTCTTGTCTTGTCCGCCTTCTTGCCTTGTCTTGTCTTGTCCGCCTTCTTGCCTTGTCTTGTCTTGTCCGCCTTCTTGCCTTGTCTTGTCTTGTCCGCCTTTTTGCCTTGTCTTGTCTTGTCCGCCTTCTTGCCTTGTCTTGTCTTGTCCGCCTTCTTGCCTTGTCTTGTCTTGTCCGCCTTCTTGCCTTGTCTTGTCTTGTCCGCCTTCTTGCCTTGTCTTGTCTTGTCCGCCTTCTTGCCTTGTCTTGTCTTGTCCGCCTTCTTGCCTTGTCTTGTCTTGTCCGCCTTCTTGCCTTGTCTTGTCTTGTCCGCCTTCTTGCCTTGTCTTGTCTTGTCCGCCTTCTTGCCTTGTCTTGTCTTGTCCGCCTTCTTGTCTTGTCTTGTCTTGTCCGCCTTCTTGCCTTGTCTTGTCTTGTCCGCCTTCTTGCCTTGTCTTGTCTTGTCCGCCTTCTTGCCTTGTCTTGTCTTGTCCGCCTTCTTGCCTTGTCTTGTCTTGTCCGCCTTCTTGCCTTGTCTTGTCTTGTCCGCCTTCTTGTCTTGTCTAGTCTTGTCCGCCTTCTTGTCTTGTCTAGTCTTGTCCGCCTTCTTGTCTTGTCTAGTCTTGTCCGCCTTCTTGTCTTGTCTAGTCTTGTCCGCCTTCTTGTCTTGTCTAGTCTTGTCCGCCTTCTTGTCTTGTCTAGTCTTGTCCGCCTTCTTGTCTTGTCTAGTCTTGTCCGCCTTCTTGTCTTGTCTAGTCTTGTCCGCCTTCTTGTCTTGTCTAGTCTTGTCCGCCTTCTTCTCTTGTCTAGTCTTGTCCGCCTTCTTCTCTTGTCTAGTCTTGTCCGCCTTCTTGTCTTGTCTAGTCTTGTCCGCCTTCTTGTCTTGTCTAGTCTTGTCCGCCTTCTTGTCTTGTCTAGTCTTGTCCGCCTTCTTGTCTTGTCTAGTCTTGTCCGCCTTCTTGTCTTGTCTTGTCCGCCTTCTTGCCTTGTCTTGTCTTGTCCGCCTTCTTGCCTTGTCTTGTCTTGTCCGCCTTCTTGCCTTGTCTTGTCTTGTCCGCCTTCTTGTCTTGTCTTGTCTTGTCCGCCTTCTTGTCTTGTCTTGTCTTGTCCGCCTTCTTGTCTTGTCTTGTCTTGTCTTGTCCGCCTTCTTGTCTTGTCTTGTCTTGTCCGCATTCTTGTCTTGTCTTGTCTTGTCCGCCTTCTTGCCTTGTCTTGTCTTGTCCGCCTTCTTGTCTTGTCTTGTCTTGTCCGCCTTCTTGTCTTGTCTTGTCTTGTCCGCCTTCTTGTCTTGTCTTGTCTTGTCCGCCTTCTTGTCTTGCCTTGTCTTGTCCGCCTTCTTGTCTTGCCTTGTCTTGTCTTGTCTTGTCCGCCTTCTTGTCTTGCCTTGTCTTGTCTTGTCTTGTCCGCCTTCTTGTCTTGCCTTGTCTTGTCTTGTCTTGTCCGCCTTCTTGTCTTGCCTTGTCTTGTCTTGTCCGCCTTCTTGTCTTGCCTTGTCTTGTCTTGTCCGCCTTCTTGCCTTGTCTTGTCTTGTCCGCCTTCTTGCCTTGTCTTGTCTTGTCCGCCTTCTTGCCTTGTCTTGTCTTGTCCGCCTTCTTGTCTTGTCTCGTCTTGTCCGCCTTCTTGTCTTGTCTCGTCTTGTCTTGTCTTCTTGTCTTGTCTTGTCTTGTCTTGTCTTCTTGTCTTGTCTTGTCTTGTCTTGTCTTGTCCGCCTTCTTGTCTTGTCTTGTCTTGTCTTGTCCGCCTTCTTGTCGTGTCTTGTCTTGTCTTGTCCGCCTTCTTGTCTTGTCTTGTCTTGTCTTGTCTTGTCCGCCTTCTTGTCTTGTCTTGTCTTGTCTTGTCTTGTCCGCCTTCTTGTCTTGTCTTGTCTTGTCTTGTCCGCCTTCTTGTCTTGTCTTGTCTTGTCTTGTCCGCCTTCTTGTCTTGTCTTGTCTTGTCTTGTCTTGTCTTGTCCGCCTTCTTGTCTTGTCTTGTCTTGTCTTGTCTTGTCTTGTCTTGTCTTGTCCACCTTCTTGTCTTGTCTTGTCTTGTCTTGTCTTGTCTTGTCTTGTCTTGTCCGCCTTCTTGTCTTGTCTTGTCTTGTCTTGTCTTGTCCGCCGTCTTGTCTTGTCTTGTCTTGTCTTGTCTTGTCTTGTCCGCCTTCTTGTCTTGTCTTGTCTTGTCTTGTCTTGTCTTGTCCGCCTTCTTGTCTTGTCTTGTCTTGTCTTGTCTTGTCCGCCTTCTTGTCTTGTCTTGTCTTGTCTTGTCTTGTCCGCCTTCTTGTCTTGTCTTGTCTTGTCTTGTCTTGTCCGCCTTCTTGTCTTGTCTTGTCTTGTCTTGTCTTGTCCGCCTTCTTGTCTTGTCTTGGCTTGTCTTGTCTTGTCCGCCTTCTTGGCTTGTCTTGTCTTGTCCGCCTTCTTGTCTTGTCTTGTCTTGTCTTGTCCGCCTTCTTGGCTTGTCTTGTCTTGTCCGCCTTCTTGGCTTGTCTTGTCTTGTCCGCCTTCTTGGCTTGTCTTGTCTTGTCCGCCTTCTTGTCTTGTCTTGTCTTGTCCGCCTTCTTGTCTTGTCTTGTCTTGTCCGCCTTCTTGTCTTGTCTTGTCTTGTCTTGTCCGCCTTCTTGTCTTGTCTTGTCTTGTCCGCCTTCTTGTCTTGTCTAGTCTTGTCCGCCTTCTTGTCTTGTCTAGTCTTGTCCGCCTTCTTGTCTTGTCTAGTCTTGTCCGCCTTCTTGTCTAGTCTTGTCCGCCTTCTTGTCTTGTCTTGTCCGCCTTCTTGTCTTGTCTTGTCCGCCTTCTTGTCTTGTCTTGTCCGCCTTCTTGTCTTGTCTTGTCCGCCTTCTTGTCTTGTCTTGTCCGCCTTCTTGTCTTGTCTTGTCCGCCTTCTTGCCTTGTCTTGTCCGCCTTCTTGCCTTGTCTTGTCCGCCTTCTTGCCTTGTCTTGTCCGCCTTCTTGCCTTGTCTTGTCCGCCTTCTTGCCTTGTCTTGTCTTGTCCGCCTTCTTGCCTTGTCTTGTCTTGTCCGCCTTCTTGCCTTGTCTTGTCTTGTCCGCCTTCTTGCCTTGTCTTGTCTTGTCCGCCTTCTTGCCTTGTCTTGTCTTGTCCGCCTTTTTGCCTTGTCTTGTCTTGTCCGCCTTCTTGCCTTGTCTTGTCTTGTCCGCCTTCTTGCCTTGTCTTGTCTTGTCCGCCTTCTTGCCTTGTCTTGTCTTGTCCGCCTTCTTGCCTTGTCTTGTCTTGTCCGCCTTCTTGCCTTGTCTTGTCTTGTCCGCCTTCTTGCCTTGTCTTGTCTTGTCCGCCTTCTTGCCTTGTCTTGTCTTGTCCGCCTTCTTGCCTTGTCTTGTCTTGTCCGCCTTCTTGCCTTGTCTAGTCTTGTCCGCCTTCTTGCCTTGTCTAGTCTTGTCCGCCTTCTTGCCTTGTCTAGTCTTGTCCGCCTTCTTGCCTTGTCTAGTCTTGTCCGCCTTCTTGTCTTGTCTAGTCTTGTCCGCCTTCTTGTCTTGTCTAGTCTTGTCCGCCTTCTTGTCTTGTCTAGTCTTGTCCGCCTTCTTGTCTTGTCTAGTCTTGTCCGCCTTCTTGTCTTGTCTAGTTTTGTCCGCCTTCTTGTCTTGTCTAGTCTTGTCCGCCTTCTTGTCTTGTCTAGTCTTGTCCGCCTTCTTGTCTTGTCTAGTCTTGTCCGCCTTCTTGTCTTGTCTAGTCTTGTCCGCCTTCTTGTCTTGTCTAGTCTTGTCCGCCTTCTTGTCTTGTCTAGTCTTGTCCGCCTTCTTGTCTTGTCTAGTCTTGTCCGCCTTCTTGTCTTGTCTAGTCTTGTCCGCCTTCTTGTCTTGTCTAGTCTTGTCCGCCTTCTTGTCTTGTCTAGTCTTGTCCGCCTTCTTGTCTTGTCTAGTCTTGTCCGCCTTCTTGTCTTGTCTAGTCTTGTCCGCCTTCTTGTCTTGTCTAGTCTTGTCCGCCTTCTTGTCTTGTCTAGTCTTGTCCGCCTTCTTGTCTTGTCTAGTCTTGTCCGCCTTCTTGTCTTGTCTAGTCTTGTCCGCCTTCTTGTCTTGTCTAGTCTTGTCCGCCTTCTTGTCTTGTCTAGTCTTGTCCGCCTTCTTGTCTTGTCTAGTCTTGTCCGCCTTCTTGTCTTGTCTAGTCTTGTCCGCCTTCTTGTCTTGTCTAGTCTTGTCCGCCTTCTTGTCTTGTCTAGTCTTGTCCGCCTTCTTCTCTTGTCTAGTCTTGTCCGCCTTCTTCTCTTGTCTAGTCTTGTCCGCCTTCTTGTCTTGTCTAGTCTTGTCCGCCTTCTTGTCTTGTCTAGTCTTGTCCGCCTTCTTGTCTTGTCTTGTCCGCCTTCTTGCCTTGTCTTGTCTTGTCCGCCTTCTTGCCTTGTCTTGTCTTGTCCGCCTTCTTGCCTTGTCTTGTCTTGTCCGCCTTCTTGCCTTGTCTTGTCTTGTCCGCCTTCTTGCCTTGTCTTGTCTTGTCCGCCTTCTTGCCTTGTCTTGTCTTGTCCGCCTTCTTGCCTTGTCTTGTCTTGTCCGCCTTCTTGCCTTGTCTTGTCTTGTCCGCCTTCTTGCCTTGTCTTGTCTTGTCCGCCTTCTTGCCTTGTCTTGTCTTGTCCGCCTTCTTGCCTTGTCTTGTCTTGTCCGCCTTCTTGCCTTGTCTTGTCTTGTCCGCCTCCTTGTCTTGTCTTGTCCGCCTTCTTGCCTTGTCTTGTCTTGTCCGCCTTCTTGCCTTGTCTTGTCTTGTCCGCCTTCTTGCCTTGTCTTGTCTTGTCCGCCTTCTTGCCTTGTCTTGTCTTGTCCGCCTTCTTGCCTTGTCTTGTCTTGTCCGCCTTCTTGCCTTGTCTTGTCTTGTCCGCCTTCTTGCCTTGTCTTGTCTTGTCCGCCTTCTTGCCTTGTCTTGTCTTGTCCGCCTTCTTGCCTTGTCTTGTCTTGTCCGCCTTCTTGCCTTGTCTTGTCTTGTCCGCCTTCTTGCCTTGTCTTGTCTTGTCCGCCTTCTTGCCTTGTCTTGTCTTGTCCGCCTTCTTGCCTTGTCTTGTCTTGTCCGCCTTCTTGCCTTGTCTTGTCTTGTCCGCCTTCTTGCCTTGTCTTGTCTTGTCCGCCTTCTTGCCTTGTCTTGTCTTGTCCGCCTTCTTGCCTTGTCTTGTCTTGTCCGCCTTCTTGCCTTGTCTTGTCTTGTCCGCCTTCTTGCCTTGTCTTGTCTTGTCCGCCTTCTTGCCTTGTCTTGTCTTGTCCGCCTTCTTGCCTTGTCTTGTCTTGTCCGCCTTCTTGCCTTGTCTTGTCTTGTCCGCCTTCTTGCCTTGTCTTGTCTTGTCCGCCTTCTTGCCTTGTCTTGTCTTGTCCGCCTTCTTGCCTTGTCTTGTCTTGTCCGCCTTCTTGCCTTGTCTTGTCTTGTCCGCCTTCTTGCCTTGTCTTGTCTTGTCCGCCTTCTTGCCTTGTCTTGTCTTGTCCGCCTTCTTGCCTTGTCTTGTCTTGTCCGCCTTCTTGCCTTGTCTTGTCTTGTCCGCCTTCTTGCCTTGTCTTGTCTTGTCCGCCTTCTTGTCTTGTCTAGTCTTGTCCGCCTTCTTGTCTTGTCTAGTCTTGTCCGCCTTCTTGTCTTGTCTAGTCTTGTCCGCCTTCTTGTCTTGTCTAGTCTTGTCCGCCTTCTTGTCTTGTCTAGTCTTGTCCGCCTTCTTGTCTTGTCTAGTCTTGTCCGCCTTCTTGTCTTGTCTAGTCTTGTCCGCCTTCTTGTCTTGTCTAGTCTTGTCCGCCTTCTTGTCTTGTCTAGTCTTGTCCGCCTTCTTCTCTTGTCTAGTCTTGTCCGCCTTCTTCTCTTGTCTAGTCTTGTCCGCCTTCTTGTCTTGTCTAGTCTTGTCCGCCTTCTTGTCTTGTCTAGTCTTGTCCGCCTTCTTGTCTTGTCTAGTCTTGTCCGCCTTCTTGTCTTGTCTAGTCTTGTCCGCCTTCTTGTCTTGTCTTGTCCGCCTTCTTGCCTTGTCTTGTCTTGTCCGCCTTCTTGCCTTGTCTTGTCTTGTCCGCCTTCTTGCCTTGTCTTGTCTTGTCCGCCTTCTTGTCTTGTCTTGTCTTGTCCGCCTTCTTGTCTTGTCTTGTCTTGTCCGCCTTCTTGTCTTGTCTTGTCTTGTCTTGTCCGCCTTCTTGTCTTGTCTTGTCTTGTCCGCATTCTTGTCTTGTCTTGTCTTGTCCGCCTTCTTGCCTTGTCTTGTCTTGTCCGCCTTCTTGTCTTGTCTTGTCTTGTCCGCCTTCTTGTCTTGTCTTGTCTTGTCCGCCTTCTTGTCTTGTCTTGTCTTGTCCGCCTTCTTGTCTTGCCTTGTCTTGTCCGCCTTCTTGTCTTGCCTTGTCTTGTCTTGTCTTGTCCGCCTTCTTGTCTTGCCTTGTCTTGTCTTGTCTTGTCCGCCTTCTTGTCTTGCCTTGTCTTGTCTTGTCTTGTCCGCCTTCTTGTCTTGCCTTGTCTTGTCTTGTCCGCCTTCTTGTCTTGCCTTGTCTTGTCTTGTCCGCCTTCTTGCCTTGTCTTGTCTTGTCCGCCTTCTTGCCTTGTCTTGTCTTGTCCGCCTTCTTGCCTTGTCTTGTCTTGTCCGCCTTCTTGTCTTGTCTCGTCTTGTCCGCCTTCTTGTCTTGTCTCGTCTTGTCTTGTCTTCTTGTCTTGTCTTGTCTTGTCTTGTCTTCTTGTCTTGTCTTGTCTTGTCTTGTCTTGTCCGCCTTCTTGTCTTGTCTTGTCTTGTCTTGTCCGCCTTCTTGTCTTGTCTTGTCTTGTCTTGTCCGCCTTCTTGTCTTGTCTTGTCTTGTCTTGTCTTGTCCGCCTTCTTGTCTTGTCTTGTCTTGTCTTGTCTTGTCCGCCTTCTTGTCTTGTCTTGTCTTGTCTTGTCCGCCTTCTTGTCTTGTCTTGTCTTGTCTTGTCCGCCTTCTTGTCTTGTCTTGTCTTGTCTTGTCTTGTCTTGTCCGCCTTCTTGTCTTGTCTTGTCTTGTCTTGTCTTGTCTTGTCTTGTCTTGTCCACCTTCTTGTCTTGTCTTGTCTTGTCTTGTCTTGTCTTGTCTTGTCTTGTCCGCCTTCTTGTCTTGTCTTGTCTTGTCTTGTCTTGTCCGCCGTCTTGTCTTGTCTTGTCTTGTCTTGTCTTGTCTTGTCCGCCTTCTTGTCTTGTCTTGTCTTGTCTTGTCTTGTCTTGTCCGCCTTCTTGTCTTGTCTTGTCTTGTCTTGTCCGCCTTCTTGTCTTGTCTTGTCTTGTCTTGTCTTGTCCGCCTTCTTGTCTTGTCTTGTCTTGTCTTGTCTTGTCCGCCTTCTTGTCTTGTCTTGTCTTGTCTTGTCTTGTCCGCCTTCTTGTCTTGTCTTGGCTTGTCTTGTCTTGTCCGCCTTCTTGGCTTGTCTTGTCTTGTCCGCCTTCTTGTCTTGTCTTGTCTTGTCTTGTCCGCCTTCTTGGCTTGTCTTGTCTTGTCCGCCTTCTTGGCTTGTCTTGTCTTGTCCGCCTTCTTGGCTTGTCTTGTCTTGTCCGCCTTCTTGTCTTGTCTTGTCTTGTCCGCCTTCTTGTCTTGTCTTGTCTTGTCCGCCTTCTTGTCTTGTCTTGTCTTGTCTTGTCCGCCTTCTTGTCTTGTCTTGTCTTGTCCGCCTTCTTGTCTTGTCTTGTCTTGTCCGCCTTCTTGTCTTGTCTTGTCTTGTCCGCCTTCTTGTCTTGTCTTGTCTTGTCTGCCTTCTTGTCTTGTCTTGTCTTGTCCGCCTTCTTGTCTTGTCTTGTCTTGTCCGCCTTCTTGTCTTGTCTTGTCTTGTCCGCCTTCTTGTCTTGTCTTGTCTTGTCCGCCTTCTTGTCTTGTCTTGTCTTGTCCGCCTTCTTGTCTTGTCTTGTCTTGTCCGCCTTCTTTTCTTGTCTTGTCTTGTCCGCCTTCTTGTCTTGTCTTGTCTTGTCCGCCTTCTTGTCTTGTCTTGTCTTGTCCGCCTTCTTGTCTTGTCTTGTCTTGTCCGCCTTCTTGTCTTGTCTTGTCTTGTCTTGTCCGCCTTCTTGTCTTGTCTTGTCTTGTCTTGTCCGCCTTCTTGTCTTGTCTTGTCTTGTCCGCCTTCTTGTCTTGTCTTGTCTTGTCCGCCTTCTTGTCTTGTCTTGTCTTGTCCGCCTTTTGGCTAAGATCATGTGTTATTTATTACTGTAATATAAAAAAAGGATCTTCGTCTTCAAACTCTTCTTTAGGTAATTACTGCCCCGAAGGCTCCTGCTCCCAGACCACCTGTGACCTGGGTATGTACTGTGACACCAATGGCCTAGACACACCCAGGGCAAGTGCGCCGCTGGTTACTACTGCACTCACGGCTCCACCACCAATAAGCCAACAGGGACCGGAGGTAAGTGATGAAAAGTGAAAGAGGATAATGCCCAGCGATAACAGCCATTCTCTGCATTCAGTGAACCCTGATCACCACATACGAATTTTTTTTAAAGCCCACACAGCCACTGTGCATGCAATGATGTAACCATACGTGTTTCATAGCGGCATAATTTGCATACACCCCCCGCCCCCCCTTTTCCACATCCCCTCGAAGTATGGGGGAAATAAAGAAAAACATCAAACCCGGAAGTAACGGTATCGTCAAGGCCTTGCTCTTACGAGAGGGCGATACGAGGTTCATGTACACACGTACTACATGTACATGGCACGGTACAGAAGCAATGTGTGCATCATGTGTGCGCATGGTGTGTGGAACCGACCGTGGGTAGCGATCGCCCTGTCAGTACAATGCGCGGAGGCTGAAACAGCACATGCTCATCCTTGTATTCAAGGCTAGTGTTACTGAGTTCCTCATGCTCTTGTTTGAAACAAACCTGTTTCTAGAATATTCATTGCAACTTTGAGATTCTCAAGCAACAACAACTTATCCCTTGATATGTCTTTCTGTGCAGGTAATGAGTGCAGCTCCGGCCATTACTGCGTCGCCGGCAGCAGCTCCGAGGAGGATTGCCCCCCAGGCACCTACCTGCCTTCCCGGAGGGCGAAGAACATCACTTACTGCTTGGAGTGCGTCGGGGGACAGTACTGTGGGGCTAGTGGACTGGCTTATCCTGAAGGGAACTGCTCACGAGGTAGGTCATGATGGAGGAACGATCATTTAACTCTCCTGGTCTTCTACACCTTGCAACCCTTCATAGAGTTAGCACCCGTCTGCATCTGTTGAATACTGCAACAATCTCGAACTAGCTCACTGGATATAAACATTGCAGGCTCGAGTTAAGGCCAGTTCATACTTATCGTGTATTAAGCGAATGCCGAACAAATTTGACTTCGGCAAATGTTGGCAGCGAGGGCTTTGTGAAGTTAAAATGTGTTCATCATTTGTTATTTCTTTTGCAACGTAAAAACGGCAAGTGACATCACAAATTCGCGTTCGCTTTTGCTATTGCAGGCAGAAGACTCAAGTCGACTCAACTCAACTCGAGTGAAGACTGATAGCACTTAAGTGCCAGAAATAAAAAGAAAACCTTCCCAAAAATATTTGCCATGATTTAAGGTGCAAAGTGTTTTCACAACTGGATGTAAATTAAGATTTTTACGACTTGATCAAGGATGTGAATTTAAAGCATTTGGATGTGAATTTGATAAATCCTGCTAATGGCCGTGTCCGTTTTGAATGCAAAATCACACCATGTCCTTTCCTAGTGTAATAGTTTCTGTTTTAAACCCAATAGGTTTCTACTGCCCCGGCGGTCAGATTGTGCGTGAGCCCTTAGGCTACCCTTGCCCTCCAGGCTACTACTGCAAGGAAGGTGTGGATGACAAAGTGCCCTGCCCGGCAGGAACGTACCAGGATGAGCCGGAAGAGTGGACCTGCAAGACTTGCCCTGAAGGGTTCTACTGTGATGACACTGACAGGCCTATAGTAAACTACACGGCCTACATATGCCCTGAAGGTATGTAGAAAAACTGAACCTGTTAGACATACATGTAGTTGTTTTCCTTGTTCCAGATGTTTTCCTAGTACCGGATTACTTTTGAAAAAAACCTACATCTTTTGGATTATTCTTTATTACTAGCCTTCCCGATTTTGATTTTAATAAAAATCACTGCAAATACACGTTACAGATGAAATTTTGATGTGAAATTGTAGCAAGATGGACATTTTAAGGAATATAAATAATCAAAATCTAAAAAGCTCACAATACACCCCGAGGCCAATTTAGCCCTTTCTGCCCAGATCTGTCTGATTTTAGCTCGCCTGAGCGAAGTTTAGAGACTATGCACTCACTATTTATGTACGATGTTCGTTCGTATGTATACATCAATTTGGTTAAAGTTTTGAAAAAATTGGTCGTATATATTGAAATCTAATTCCAATCAAATTTGGGTCATGGATGCAATATCATGGTTGTGGTAAAGGTCAAGTACTGAGGTCAAAGTTCAAGTTCTAAAATCGGCTTGAATTGCAAAACTTGTCTCATTTTAAAACTCAGTTTAATTGCAAACAAACTTGGGTTGTACATGCAATATTGTCATTTTTACATGGTGGTCTTTTCAAAGGTCAAGTACTGAAGCAAATGGTCATTTGAGGTCAAGTTGTAAAAAAGGGTTGTAAATGTAATTGTAAAATTGGCCTCGTTTGCAATCAAATCATAGATGCAATATAGAAACTTGCATGTGATGGTAATATACTTTGGTAAAATGTCATTTGAGGTCAAGTTTTAAAATAGGGTAATCGTGAAAGTAGGCGAGACTCGTGGTAAGAGAACCATTCTTGTGGACTGAACATGTGAATTAATACTTTGGTCATATTATATTACTGCTGTTTTTATTAATCCATGTAATTATTAAACCAGGTCAATACTGCCCCAACGGAACCCACGCCGCCACTGAGTACCCCTGCCCTATTGGTACTTTCAACAACGCCACGGGCCTGGCTAGCTGGGAGCAGTGCCACTGCGGCCAGCCTGGACTGACTTACCCCAACACCTGCTGTTCGGCGGGCTACTTCTGTCGGATTAGGGCCGAGAGGGCCGCGCCTGACCAAGGTTCGGATGCCGGGATGTGCACGGCCGGTTACTATGGATGGGCACGACGGAACCCGTGGCGTGTCCCCGGGGGACGATTAGTAATGAGGAAGTGCTGATAAACATGACGGAGTGTGAACCGTGTCTGGCAGGTAGGCTTTTTTCGAAAATACAAAAATTGCCATAGTATGAAGCCATTATAGCCATTGTATCTGCAATCCTAGAGATAGAGAAACTAATTTGCTGGAGTGCGACAAAAACCTTTAGATTTATTTACAAAAACTGAAATTACAGACATAAGATATCTTATAGAAATGGGAGAGCAATTTTTGTGAATTAGTATCAAAGGAATCCTTAATATTTTGATAGTTTTCAACACACGCTAATTGCCCGAAACCTTTTTACGTTGTCAAAGTCTGAACATTCGAGCATGTAACATGTGCACGCTAGCTCCCACTTCATTCAATATATTTCTTGTTTCCATCTAGCAGTGGGAACTAGTTGACGATTGCATGCAAACTAGCGTTATCGAATTAGAAAACAGAGTCAGGTGGGAATTTCATCGGGGGGGGGGGGGGGGGGGGGGGGGGAGAGAGATTCGTATTAAAAATACACTTTTTTATTAAAAAAAAGACGCGGATGGTAATGAAAACCTAAACATAAATTATTGGCCTTATCAGCACCACTTTATAATTATTTCCTTTATAATTATTTCCTTTGATATCCACTGAACAGGCCAGTGTGATGAAGATGCCCTCCTTGCCCCTGCCGGCTACTGCCTCTCGGGCTTTTACTGCGGGCATGGCTCGGACTACCGTCAGCAACACGTCTGCCCAGCCGGCCGGTACTGCGGCAACGGCACGTCGGTGCCTGAGAGGTGCCCCAGTGGAACCTACTCCTATTTTTGTTGCTTTCTGCGCATGCGCTGCCGTTCAATGCATTACAGCATGCACAGTTACCATACCAAGCATGCCGGTGCGGCCTGATGGAGCACTCGGAACACGGCTAGCTGCAGCGCGCCTGCATATACTTCTGTAGTAAGCCATTAACGTATGCATGGTGCACAGTGATTACAATGAATGTACATGTACATGTGTACATTACATGTGGTACACGCAAGTCACAAGACCGGCGGAAACACAGTTTCGCGACTTGACTTTACGTGAAAATCGGACTTCTTTTCCCTTTTGGTTAATCTCTCTCATGTGATCAGTTGCTGTCATAATTATCATACGTACGCATGCGCAATACTACCAATGAGCCTAAATGAAAAAGCAACCAAGCAACTCTGTTCAACGTTCAACATGACGGAGACTATTGTGAAAGCAAATAAAACGACCTAAAAATGTACTTTACAAATCCTCCCTGACAACAGAATTCAAAAGTTGGCATCTCTAAAATCCACATTTCTGGTTGGCAGCCATGGCCACTGTGGTCATGTGGGCTGGAGCATTGTCCTGGCAGAAGAGCACCCCTCTTGTCAGTTTCCCACTTCAAATCTTTATGATATTCAGGAGATCAGCATAATATTCCCTGTTGATATTGTGGCCCTTTTCAAACCTTCTGTGTAATCACTTAATGTAAAGTTGAACTGCACACAAATTCCGTGAAAAATGTATAGTTCATATTATTCTACCATAAGCTACAAACTTATCTTGTACAAATTGATTTGGACAAATGTGACCAGCTCTACAAAAAAAGTGTATTATGTCGCAACAAAAATTGGGTTATATACATGGTTGAAAAACCCACAATGTAAGCTTTCATTTGGTATATAATAGAGCTCTATAGCCGCTTTTATTTAAAAAATATGACGTGTTTACATATTTATTACTTCCTTGGAGTTCAAATTACACAACTTAGAAAACGGGCTTTGAAATAGCCGGCTCTGTTGTACTACAACAGAACGATGTACACAAAATGGTATTTGTTCCCACTTTAATCATCAAAATCAACATTTCTTTGAATGAAACCTGAAACTGTAGTTATTGAAGATATGTCATTCATGACAACAAATCACTTTTTTATGAAATGTTTACCCTCTCAACATTGAGCGGGCCATTACATGATAGTGCACAGCGCGACTTAATACACCTTTTTGTAGAACCGGTCACAAATATGCATAAAAAAGGAGTATGTGAAGTAATGAAAACCATGTGCAGGACCAGATTCCTCGTCACTGAATACAGATACTTCTTTTTGTACAGTTATTTGTTGGTTGTGATCCATTGCAATTATCTTCACTTCAATACTAAACTGTAATGCCACAAATTTCTACAATTGATGTTTCTGTTTTTACTAGGTTCTGACAGGCCCAACCCCGTCGAGTGTCCCATAGGACTGCACTGCCCAGCGGGCTCCCCGGATCCCAAGGCCTGCCTGGCCGGTTACTACACGGACCGAACCACGCAGTATGAATGCAAGATATGCCCCAGAGGGTGAGCGTCATCATCTGTTGTTTTGTCAATTATTGCTTTCAGGTTGTGGCCAATTTGGCTGATTAACGATAAAACAACCAAATTACTATGAAATCCCCCTGCTTGACTATAAGTAAATAACAGTCTCAAACATCCTGTGAAATCGCGGCACCTGGTGTGCTGTCATTCTCAAGGAAAGTGAAATGTTTGTATTATATAGGTGATTCGCAGATATAGCCATCCAAAGTCAAAATATGGAGGGGTGGTCAATTTTAAGATTTTGCGCAATTTGGAAAACCTAAAGTCCTCCTCTACATATTTCCATTTTTTAGGTGCGATAATCGGGAATCTCTTAAATTACACTATTTTGCATAGTGTTTGCGCAGTTTAAGTGTTTGGATTAAAGTCCGTTATTGGTCTAATTAACGCAGTAATCAAATTAGGTCCTCGTAACTATCTCACAGTCTCGAAATTTGGATATTTTGTTGTTCAAGTTATGCAATAGTTTCGTATGTGTGGAAATCTTCAAAACAAAATAACAGAGCTGTTGCTATGCTCAACCAAACCTTACTTGTCCTGTTTTACAATCTTTTGCGTGTTTTGTGGACATTTAATCCAAATCGATTTCTGCTTATTAGATTCTTATTTAAACTTTTTTTTGTTTTAATTTTTCAAGAAGGACCTTTTAGAAGTATGATAAAGAACTGTTCCATTATTTTTTCAATTTTGGTTTCTATCCAAATCATAATTTAAATTGTTTTTCTTTAATTTTTCTGATATTGTCGTACAACAGTTTCTACTGCCTGCCAGAGAATGAAACAGTCGGGAACCCAGACCTACAGCCAGGCATCACTGACTGCCCTGCTGGTTACTTCTGCACCAATAGCACCGGTCTAGATTGGAGTACCTTCCCAGCCGGTACATACAGTAACCAGACCAACTTGTACAATGTAACCGTGACTAACATGTATGTCTAATGTCACCCCTGTTAATCCAGTTGAAATATTTTTAGTATTCCTACTTTTTCTACTTTTTCTATCTGGCTCCTATTTTTCTCCTATTTTTCTCCTATTTTTCTCCTATTTTTCGTACTATGTGACCGGTCACTCTCCCCATTATCCACACTTAAAGGTATAATACACCATTGGTAACTGCTTGAATTATCAGGAATGGGTGGATTTGGGGGAGTTGGTTGTATTTTATAGTAAATATCGTTTAACTGACCTGTCCGAAGTTCTACAATCATGGATGCTGAGAAAAGAGCAAGGAAAATGGCATTCGTTTTCAACCGGCGTTGGGCAGTTGTTCTTTTTGTTCTTGTTCTTGTAATCCTGCCAGTGGTATCGGTAACTTGAAATAATCCGGCGCGAATTGGTTAAACATGCACATTTTATCTAATATCCACATTTTATAGAGTCTGACATTCACGCTTACACAGGATCATACTGATCGTTATCTGGATTGTTAAGGCTAAAACAAACGGCCCTAATATATGATTGTATAACTTGTCTCATTTGAAAACTTGAAGTCCAATTGCAATCAAACTTGGGTCATAGATGCAATATGGAAACAGCCATGTGGGGGTCACATGCTGAGTGAAAAAGGTCATTGAGGTCAAGTTGTAAAATAGAGATATCGCGAAAATCATGGTTCGAGAACCGCCTTGTCTCTTTTTATTAACCAATATCAGGCATGAGAATTCCCCGCCGTTCCGAGGTTTCCCGCTTTTTGGAGGCCAAAATATGTCCTCTCCGAGTTCAATGTGAATCCGGTTTAAAATTGGGGGGGGGGGGGGGGGGTAGAGTTGGTTTAGGGTGATTTTTTTTTAAAGAGAAATTGTGGAAATATCATTGCTGCAATGACCCGAGATCTGCACTTTTAAATGCGCACGCGATTTCACGCAACGATCGGCACACAGCCTGCGGTTAACGTACATGTACATAATGATGATTTAGCACTCAGCAGCGCTGCATGACATGTACAATAGCAATAAAAAGCTGTCCTGTGGACGTTTTCTAAACGTTTTTTTCGTCTACGTTCCGGCTTCATGCAATTCACCATCCGAACTACACAGTGCGGAGCATTCGAAACGACTAGAAAAAAGACTAGGGGTGTCGCAATTGAGCAATTAGGAATACCCCTCTCTGGGTGCGATCGCTGCATGTGTATGATACTGCAGTGATACATGTATCGGCAAAGTAAACCTCATGCGATATTGTGACGATCCCCTACAAATATACAGTGTTTGGAAATGCTGTTGCTGATTGAGCGGCCATCGTGTTAACGCTTATTTGTGTACGTGAAAGAAAAACAGTTATAGTAAAATTATCGTGAAATATCGGAGGCATCCGACTTCAAAATGCCGAGATTTTTGGATAGAGGTGTCAAAGAAAAATGGAAGTGGTCTTGGTTAGAGGCCGATGTGGATATTAAACTGCCTGGTAAAAGTGGTATTGCCGATAAAGTAAAGTGCAATCTCGGCGAGTTCGCCAGAAAGGTAGATATACCAGGGAAGTCGATGTGCACGCTTTGCAATAAACTGATCATGTTACCACAGCGGAACATGTAAATCTAGTGAAGATAAGAAGGACAAATTATGTCATTTTGATACAGTTTGTATTTTAGTACTTGAGTCTGAGGTGAATCAGAATGATATTGGTTTTTGTTATTGTTTAAAATGGAAATCCACATCTCAAAATTCTCAAAATCTTCTCAAGAAATAACTCAAGAACTTAAAATTTGTATCAATTGGTAACTTGTTATTATAGAGTGATACATTTAGATTCTCAAGTGTCAATTGTGTTTATTTCTGCTGTTTAATAGGGCCTATGGACATTCAGATCTAAAAATTACATTGAAAATTGCTTGAAAATGCTACTTTTCAGTACCTAAATTGTCAAAATTTTCTAAAGGGGGCGCCGGCCCCTGAAACCCCCGGCATGCCTCGCCTTCGGCTCAGGCCAAGCCTACAGCTTGATTGGGTTGTAGGGGTTTGCTACATGTAAAAACAACTACTGTTACTTGCTACAACTCACCCTGTAGTTCAATTCCGATCCGAGAACACTATTCCGGCAGGAAGTCCGTCCACGCGTGTTGAGTGAGCCCGATGGGGGCGACCGCGTGCGGAGTTCGGGGCGAGTCGACTCGCGTAGATATGTCACGCGATTTCGCGAACAAAAGTCTCCCTCTACTGAGGTGAGTTCGTGTAAAACCGTCACTGCACGGTATATAAATAAATGGGCGATAACTACGCACTAACTGTGCAAAATGCCGTAACTTCTGGCAAGTTATAACTGCTGTACCAAAACGCGACTTGTTGTCAACGATAGTTTGACGTCTGTTCACATGTGTCGCGGAAAAACAAGATGGCTGACTGAGCGCCTCATTTGCATAAAGCAAAGTTTAAAGGGGTCACTACATTAGCCCCCTCCCAGATGGTGAATGGGGGAAAAAAAAAGGAAGTGATGAACCATCGATAGTGAAATAAAAGCGATGTTCAGCCAATGTTGATGACTTCCACATAACGTTTTGGCCAACGAACGTGACGACCGGATCTCGTTGTCTTGGAGACAGGCGGTGTTGGAGGCGTTACTGGAAGTGTTGGTGTAGGTGCATGTGACGGTGATGTTGTGATCGTCCGTGAAGGCAAGTTGGGAGTAGGTGGTTGAGCTTCGAAGAAATCTGAGGTGGTGGTACTGTCGTCCGGATTGCTATCCGTGTATGCCACCTTTAAGCGATCGATGCTGACTGTCTCACGGCGGTTTTTGACGGACAAGGTGAAGTACTTGTCGTTGCGGCCAAGTATGAGGTAGGGTCCATTGTATGGAGGCTGCAAGGGTTTGCGGACGGCATCACAGCGAATGTAAACATGAGTACATGTTTTAAGGTCTTTCGGGATGTGAACCGTGTTTCGCGTGGCACGAGGCGATGCTGGTGAAAGTTGAGACATGTGATGCTTGAGGCGGTCCACGAATGAGCTGGCATCCAGTAGAGTGGTATCGTTGGATGGAGCAACGAACTGACCTGGAAGGCGCAGAGTAGTGCCGTAAACCAGTTCCGCTGGGGAGCAACCGAGGTCTGATTTGATGGTGGCACGAATACCCAACAGCGTGATGGGTAGGTATTCAGACCATCGAGTAGGGTCGAGATGGGACTTCAGTGATGCCTTGAGCTGGCGATGGAAACGTTCGACGAGACCGTTGGCCTGCGGGTGGTAGGATGTAGTTCTGGTGCGGGTAGTCCCCAGCAATTTTGTGAGATTGCTGAACAGTGCCGACTCGAACTGGCGTCCTCTATCCGTGGTGATGGTTTCAGGGGTTCCAAAAACAGAGACCCATCTGTCAATGAATGCCTTAGCGACAGTTTCTGCTGTTATATCGCTGATTGGGATTGCTTCCGGCCATCGCGTGTATCTATCGATGCAGGTGAGGAGGTACGAGTGACCATTGGATGTAGGGAGTGGTCCCACAAGGTCAATGTGGACATGTCGGAAACGGGCATCAGGCGTTTTGAAGGTGCCAAATGGTGCTTTGGTATGTCGATGTACCTTTGACCGTTGGCATGGAGAACATGCACGAGCCCAACGTCGGACATCACGCTTGACGCCTGGCCATACATAGCGAGCTGTGATGAGTTTCTCTGTAGCTTTGGCTCCAGGGTGGGACAGTCCGTGTATGGCATTGAAAACAGCCCGTCTGTGTCTCGCAGGGACGACTGGACGTGGGTTTCCGGTGGAGACGTCACACAGTATAGTGCCATCGGTTGTGGGAAGAGGAAAGTTCTTGAGAATGAGGCTTGAAGTAGAGCTGTGTAAGCCTGCAATCTCTTCATCCCCTACCTGGTCGGCGGCGATCTGGGTGAAATCGATCGTGTCCTCAAAAATTGAGTTGATGTCAGGACGAGACAGAGCGTCGGCGACTACATTATCCGTTCCCTTGATGTGGCGGATGTCCGAGGTGTACTGGGAGATGTAGTCCAGGTGACGGATCTCACGAGGAGAATGTCGGTCAGGTCTGGAATGCAGAGCGTGTGTGAGTGGTTTGTGGTCGGTGAAGACCGAGAACCGACGTCCCTCGAGCATGTGTCTGAAGTGGCGTATGGCGAGGTACACTGCGAGGAGCTCCCGTCCGAAAGTGCTGTATCTACTCTCTGTTGCTGTGAGCTTCTTTGAGAAGAAAGCAAGGGGTTGACACTCACCAGGATTACCTTGTTGCAGGACCCCGCCAACAGCATTGTCTGATGCGTCCACCATAAGGCTCAATGGCAGGTTTGTGTCGGTGTGAACCAGCATTGTAGCACTGGATAGAGCTGCCTTGATGTCTTGGAAGGCATGGTGATGATTAGGGGCCCAAACAAGAGGTTTGCGAGGCTGGCTGTTGTGAGCTCCGAGAAGGTCGTTCAGTGGGGCAAGGATGCGGGCACAGTTGGGGATAAATCTCCTGTAGAAGTTGACTAGCCCGAGGAAACCTCTCAACTTCTTCAGCGATGTCGGTTGTGGAAAGTCCTGGATCGCAGAGACCTTGGCTTCCAGTGGACGAATACCGTGCTTGTCTACATGATGTCCAAGGAATTGTAGCTCGGCTACTCCAAAGCTGCACTTACTGGGATTGATCACGACTCCGTAGTGCTGTAATCGGTTGAAGAGCAGACGGAGGTGTTCCTCATGCTGTTCTGAGGACTTGCTGGCAACGAGTATGTCATCCATGTAAACGTACACGAACGGAAGTCCGCGGACGACCTTATCCATGAAGCGCTGGAAGGTCTGGGCGGCGTTCCGCAAACCAAACGGCATACGGACGAACTCGTACAAACCAAACGGGGTGATGATGGCGGTTTTGTGAATGTCCGAAGGGTCTACCGGTATCTGGTGGTAAGCTCGCACCAAGTCAACTTTGCTGAAAACTGAACAGCCTGCGAGATTGGATGCGAAATCCTGAAGGTGGGCTATAGGATAGCGGTCAGGTACGGTGACGCGATTCAGGCCTCTGTAATCTCCGCATGGACGCCAGTCACCTGGTGTCTTCTTGGGGACCATGTGGAGCGGACTGGACCAATTGCTGTCGGAGGGACGAATGATGCCTAAGTCCAACATGTGGTTGAACTCCTCCTTTGCGACTGCGAGCCGGTCTGGGGCGAGACGACGGGGTCGTGCCGTGACCGGAGGACCTGTAGTCTGTATGTGATGAGTGACGTCGTGACGAACAGGATCATCTTTGCATGTTGGCTGTGTGATTTGTGGAAATTCACTGAGAACTTTGTCGTACCTGGTTGGGATGGAAGGTGTGACCAATACGGGGCTGATGGGCAGGTCTGGCGCCACTGTTCCTGTAACCGAGAGGTTAGTAGTGGTGTCAATGAGCCTACGGTGCGCGACATCAACAAGGAGCTTGTAATGATGCAAAAAGTCTGCGCCCAGTATTGGAGTCGGTGTATCGGCCAGGTGGAAAATCCAGCGACAAGTGCGTCTGAGTCCGATGTTGAATGTCACCGATTTTTGTCCATATGTAGGTATGCTGGTACCATTTGCAGCCTGTAGTGAAAAAGTAGACAGGTTTTTCCTTTCGACAGCGCTTGGTGGAAAAATGCTGACAGATGCACCTGTGTCTACTAGGAATTTTCGGTTGTTGCTTGAGTCGCATATGAAAAACAGGCGGCTAGGTTGGGTACCAGGTGGAAGCGCCGCGCCTATCCCCTGGTGGGTTCGTTTCCCTGCTGAGTGGTGTAGGCGCAAGGCTGGACACACTTATGGGCCTCCGCACCGAATTTGCGATGATACCAGCACAGTGTTGATGAGGTTGAGGCGTCTTGCGACGGCTGATTACGCCTTGGTGTTTGACTTCGGCTACGAGAGCGGAACTGCTGTTTCAGTTGTGTCTGCATGGAGCTTACTTGTAGAGTCAGCTTGGAGATTTGTTCACGCAGTTCCGAAATTTCCCCTGAGGACGGAGGAGTAGGGCTGGTGACTTTGTTGACTGGAGGGACGTATACCTCAAGAATGCGATCAGCGAGGTCAGCCAGCTGGTCTAGCGGAACGGTTTCACTGGAGGAAGCTAGGATAAGCTGTGCGTTGGTGGGCAGGCGTTTTAAGAAAAGCTGTTTGAGGATGCCTTCTTCCAATTTACATTCGCCTAGTAGCTGTCGCATTTTGCGGAGAAATTGTGAAGGCTTCTTGTCGCCTAACTCCTCCTCAGTTAGGAGCATCTGCAAACGCTTTTGTTCTGATGCAGAGGTGCGCTTAATCAGTTGTTCCCTCAGCTTTGTATAAGGGGTGTCCTTGGGTGGGTCGATGACCAGATCACGAACCTCTTGAATGACCTCTGGTTGTAGGGAGGCTATGATGTGTGCAAACTTGGTCTCCTCTTTTTTGATACCGCGTGTGAGAAACTGAGCTTCCGCTTGCGCAAACCATATCATCGGATCAGCGGGCCAGAATGGCGGCAGTTTTATTCCCACAGCACCAATCTGAGGTTTATCTTCCAGTTCAGGGTTTTTTGGAACTCCTCCATGCGCCATGTTGACAATCGCGAGGTGACAGTGCAAACAAATAAACGGATCAACGGCAGTTGTATGTATTGTAGGGTTCAAAATATCTCCAAATGTTGAAGGTGTGAATCTATCACGTCAGGGTCACCAATTGTAGGGGTTTGCTACATGTAAAAACAACTACTGTTACTTGCTACAACTCACCCTGTAGTTCAATTCCGATCCGAGAACACTATTCCGGCAGGAAGTCCGTCCACGCGTGTTGAGTGAGCCCGATGGGGGCGACCGCGTGCGGAGTTCGGGGCGAGTCGACTCGCGTAGATATGTCACGCGATTTCGCGAACAAAAGTCTCCCTCTACTGAGGTGAGTTCGTGTAAAACCGTCACTGCACGGTATATAAATAAATGGGCGATAACTACGCACTAACTGTGCAAAATGCCGTAACTTCTGGCAAGTTATAACTGCTGTACCAAAACGCGACTTGTTGTCAACGATAGTTTGACGTCTGTTCACATGTGTCGCGGAAAAACAAGATGGCTGACTGAGCGCCTCATTTGCATAAAGCAAAGTTTAAAGGGGTCACTACAGGGTCATTAATAGTGAATCGCTATTTTCCAGTTTTTTCTAACACAACCCATTCTCATGCCTGCAATATTGCTCGTGACTAAACAGGTCCAGCAGTGCACAGACTACCCCGGCGGCTACTACTGCCCCAACAACGCGGCCACGTCCTACAGCCTCCTCTGCGATGAGGGCTACTGGTGCGACTCCGGTGTGGACCGAGCCAACCCCAACAACCCCTCAAAGAACAAGACCTACCCGGCCACTTGCCCGATCCTCGGGGGTCACACTGGGGTCGGCGGGGTGTGCCCTGGAAACAGTGCTGCCGATTGGCTGCGAGGCTGGGGAGTACCAGGACCAGGAGGGACATGGGAGTTGTAAAGTGTGCCCTGAAGGTAAGCAGGAATTTAGTTTTGTTTACCCATTCATTTAAAAACTGCTATTAAAGCTCGCAAGGTTTGGTTAAAAGTACCAGGACCAGGAGGGACATGGGAGTTGTAAAGTGTGCCCTGAAGGTAAGCAGGAATTTAGTTTTGTTTACCCATTCATTTAAAAACTGCTATTAAAGCTCGCAAGGTTTGGTTAAAAGTAATATACAACATCCCCGGTCCATCCCCGGTCCATCCCCGGTCCATCCCCGGTCCATCCCCGGTCCATCCCCGGTCCATCCCCGGTCCATCCCCGGTCCATCCCCGGTCCATCCCCGGTCCATCCCCGGTCCATCCCCGGTCCATCCCCGGTCCATCCCCGGTCCATCCCCGGTCCATCCCCGGTCCATCCCCGGTCCATCCCCGGTCCATCCCCGGTCCATCCCCGGTCCATCCCCGGTCCATCCCCGGTCCATCCCCGGTCCATCCCCGGTCCATCCCCGGTCCATCCCCGGTCCATCCCCGGTCCATCCCCGGTCCATCCCCGGTCCATCCCCGGTCCATCCCCGGTCCATCCCCGGTCCATCCCCGGTCCATCCCCGGTCCATCCCCGGTCCATCCCCGGTCCATCCCCGGTCCATCCCCGGTCCATCCCCGGTCCATCCCCGGTCCATCCCCGGTCCATCCCCGGTCCATCCCCGGTCCATCCCCGGTCCATCCCCGGTCCATCCCCGGTCCATCCCCGGTCCATCCCCGGTCCATCCCCGGTCCATCCCCGGTCCATCCCCGGTCCATCCCCGGTCCATCCCCGGTCCATCCCCGGTCCATCCCCGGTCCATCCCCGGTCCATCCCCGGTCCATCCCCGGTCCATCCCCGGTCCATCCCCGGTCCATCCCCGGTCCATCCCCGGTCCATCCCCGGTCCATCCCCGGTCCATCCCCGGTCCATCCCCGGTCCATCCCCGGTCCATCCCCGGTCCATCCCCGGTCCATCCCCGGTCCATCCCCGGTCCATCCCCGGTCCATCCCCGGTCCATCCCCGGTCCATCCCCGGTCCATCCCCGGTCCATCCCCGGTCCATCCCCGGTCCATCCCCGGTCCATCCCCGGTCCATCCCCGGTCCATCCCCGGTCCATCCCCGGTCCATCCCCGGTCCATCCCCGGTCCATCCCCGGTCCATCCCCGGTCCATCCCCGGTCCATCCCCGGTCCATCCCCGGTCCATCCCCGGTCCATCCCCGGTCCATCCCCGGTCCATCCCCGGTCCATCCCCGGTCCATCCCCGGTCCATCCCCGGTCCATCCCCGGTCCATCCCCGGTCCATCCCCGGTCCATCCCCGGTCCATCCCCGGTCCATCCCCGGTCCATCCCCGGTCCATCCCCGGTCCATCCCCGGTCCATCCCCGGTCCATCCCCGGTCCATCCCCGGTCCATCCCCGGTCCATCCCCGGTCCATCCCCGGTCCATCCCCGGTCCATCCCCGGTCCATCCCCGGTCCATCCCCGGTCCATCCCCGGTCCATCCCCGGTCCATCCCCGGTCCATCCCCGGTCCATCCCCGGTCCATCCCCGGTCCATCCCCGGTCCATCCCCGGTCCATCCCCGGTCCATTACAAGCTTCTAAAATAAACCTAGACTTGTGATTTCACTTGCGATTCACTTGCGATTCACTTGCGATTCACTTGCGATTCACTTGCGATTCACTTGCGATTCACTTGCGATTCATTTGCGATTCACTTGCAATTCACTTGCGATTCACTTGCGATTGAATGAACCTACTTTAGTCAGTTTTTTAGTCAGTCAATAAACAAAAGTTTCTCTCATTCCAATTTGTTTTTCTTTTTGGCCCCAGGCTTCTTCTGCCTGGCCAACTCCACCGACTTCGTCGATAACGTCTGCCCGACGGGCCACTACTGTCCCAACAGCACCACAAGGTCCAACGAGTTCCTTTGCCCACCGGGGACTTTCAACGCCCTACCCCAGCAGATTGACGACGTGGTGTGCACAGCTGGATCCTACTGCATGGGCACTGGCAACGACGCGCCTACGTCCAACTGCAGGTAGTCCTGCAGATTCTTAAATATAAAGGTTGATACATGTGTAACCCGTGGTTCACATTCCAAAATAACAGGAACCCAATTTATATTAATTTAACTCCCTTTTGGTAAAAACTCTTGACTTCACACAATTCGGGATTTGCATACACAAAGAAAATGTTTTATTTCAAGAAGAAAATAATCTCAGGTAATAGCAATACAAATGAAAAAATGCAATGGGTTAAGATAATTTACACAAAACACAGGATCCTGTATGATTTTAAATACAAAATTTGAGCTCAGAATAAAAAGGGCGCCAAAACCTAAAAGACAGTTAACGCTCGCGATTCGTCCATCCTCGGTAGATCGGAGTCATGGGGTAGAAGGAGTTGAAGGATATGTAGAACGAGATGATGAAGTAGAGCACTTGAAGAAGAGTTCAATCGAAGATAGAAGTAGAAATGACAACTCTCGTCATTTGTTGCTACATGTACATGTAAAACCAAAGTAAGATACTTGCGGGGTCTTGAACAAGACAAAGAGATGAAGTGGCTATGTCTAGGGCGATGCTGGATTGTTCTTGTGCCTGGATCGCTCGAACGTCTTGTCGTTGGGCGTCGAGGATAGCAGTAGGCTTGGCGTACTGGACGTGCTGGAGCACAGAATGGGATGCCTGGAGGGCAGGTCGGGAACACGCAGACGGTCCGGTCTAAGTTACCCTTCAAATGGCACGGTCCAGTCGTTTTAGTCTAAAACAGAGAGTTGCATAGGGGTCTATGCCACATTACTAAATCCATCTAATTACTACAGAGTCAGGTCAAAATGGCTGACTTTTCTACATGCAAATTTAACACACTTTATAACTATCCATCATGTGGAAGGCTTTTTTAAAATTTAACAACAGCAACCTACATGTACACGATATTGACATGTATTGCATGAACTTCTTTATCATAGAAAAAATATAAAAGAAATCAATTTGTTGTCTAGTACTTCTCAGAAATATTTCCTTAATTGGAACGACTTTAAAACTAAACATGATAAAAAGGACTACATTTCTCAGTCTCATACGTGAGACACAAATCAAAAATAGAAAACTCCAAATCTTAATCGAACTGGCAAATGCAGGAATAGCAAGTTCCAAACTTGATCATGAGAGAACAATTTGTATCTCTAAGTTTCGATCCATAACAGAATAATATACGAACGGCACTAAAAACCGGAATCTACAAATAAATAAATACAGAATATGCATCTTTTCGCATACAGCCTAAAACTCTAACACAAGACAACAGTTTGTGTCTTTAAGCTTGGGTTAATCAAAACCACAAGAAAATGTCCGCCAAACACTTTAACAAGTTAATCATAACTGCGGAATAGAAATTCAATAAAAATATTCAATCATCCCAGAATTTGGGACCATAGTCAGTTGATCACCCCGACTTCATAAAACACCAAAAGTCTATATAGTCGGCAGGCCAACCCCGGGAAATATGCTTTAAAAAATTGTTGATGGCATTTTTTGTTCAAAGCTGGCAACCATGCTAGAAAGTATCACTATGGTCCAGGCTTTCAGAATCACTCGGTTGCCAAAATGGCATTTGACCTTGAAGGTCAAATTTGGGGGTCAAAAGGTCAAACTTTCAATTGTTTTTATTTTGTCTTCTACTTTCATATAACATCAAGTTTGGCACGAACAATTGAATATTTAATGAGTTATAAGGGTTTTAACTTCTAAAATAATAGGTAAATATTAAGCGATTTATGAATACAAATGCTTTTTACTCATTTATGCTTTGGAATACGCATAATGTAAGATGCATTCATTTTAAAGTTACTTTTACCAGAAATTATCCTTGCTTCTTCATCAACAAGGCACCACAGTGGCTGGAAGCCATATAAGTGTCTAGTTTCGAAAGGTATGTATGACATTTAAGGTCAAATTTCAAGGTCAAAAGGTCAAATTTTACTTTTATGCCAAAGAAGAATCGACTTGTTCCTGTTGTTTTTTCTTGGTTAAGCAGGTAAGTATACAGCGCCAATGATGTGATTTAAAGGATAAGCAGCTGTACATTTGAAGACATAACACATCATTTTCCATAGATTTAACCCATCACCAAATCACTTCTGTTTAAGCTTCATCCCGTGTGCATGCATCCATCAGCATCACAGCCACATGCAGGTATGCATATGGTTGTCCCATCTTGTGCAAATGGCAAGCTTGTGTGCGGCACTTGCTTTTGCACCCACATGTAACTGTAGTTCCAAACAGCTACTTAGTACTTGGAACAGATGGTTTCCGCAACCACACCACTCAAACCGTCTGTCAGTTGCCTGCCAACCTCCAGTCTCCTAAGGATCAGGAACAACTACGTCAGCCTTGTTTGCCTGCAGCCATACTTGTGCCTGGTATAGTTCGCACGCAACACATGCAATTCCAGAGCGTCACTTGTTGGTGGCAACATTCAAGTGCCTTCTTCCCTTTCTGGAAGAAGTCATGCATAGCTCTGTCAACACCTGAACTAGAGAGTGGCGAATTGTAAAGCATACATACCAACACATTGACATCGCTTAATGTCCCATCTCGGCCAACGCCATGCAACAGTTCCGGGTGTTGCAAGTAGACATTCCAGCATTAATTTTTGCCATGGCCAGCGAGCGATGACACAGTATCACAATCAGTTAGGGCATGGAACCCAAGAACATTCTCCACAACTGCTGGAGGGAGGGTCTCGTTGATGATGACGTGAACTGGAAAAGACTCTTGCTCCTTGGACGTGCCACTCATCATCCACACCTGGCAGAGTTTTTCCCTGGTGAAGTAAAGGAGCAAGAGCAGGACATCTGTGTCACGGCTATGCTTTCAAGTTTCATACCCTGCATCAATAGCTTTAAGGGCATGGAAGATGATCCTTGTGTCGGCCAGATCGTGGTTTGCATTCAGTGTTGGGATGACTTCCCTTGTCGTTGACAATCTGTTTGTTTTGCTGCCACCAACTACTACTTCGTTGACTGTCATTGTGCGTTGCCAGTTTGCCACTGAGGAACTGTGCAAGATCTTCCTAATTGTTTTTACCGAAGGCGATGAAGTTCTTCCATGCTCAGGGAAGTGGAAGATCATCCCGGTTGATCACCTTACGGATTGGTCTCGTTTTCCCAGCTCTTTTGCTTCGGAAAAACCGGTATCATAATAGATGGTCATGCATTGATACAGTCCCTAGGGAAGCCACCGAAGTGCAAGACGTTTGGTGACTATGCCAAAACCTTCGAGAAGACTGTGGTGAAGCAGTTCCGTGGCACAGTGTCCAGGATCGACGTTGTATTTGATCAATATAGACCTCTATCGATCAAGTCGACTACACGAAGCAAAAGAGCTGGGGAAACGAGACCAATCCGTAAGGTGATCAACCGGGATGATCTTCCACTTCCCCAAGCATGGAAGAACTTTATCGCCTTAGGTGAAAACAAGGAAGACCAAGGAAGACCAAGGAAGACCTTGCACATTTCCTCAGGGGCAAACTGGCAACACACAACGACACAGTCAACAAAGTAGTGTGGATGATGAGTGGCACGTCCAATTATAGGAGCAAGAGTGTTTCCCAGTTCACGTCGTCATCATCAACGAGACCCTCCCTCCAGCGGTTTCATGCTATAACTGGTTGATACTGTGTCATCGTTCCGCGCTGGCCATGGCAAAAATTATGCTGGAATGTCTACTTGCAACACCCGAAACTGTTGCATGGCGTTGGCCGAGATGGGACATTAAGCGATGTCGAGGAGGTCGTATGTATGCTTTACAAATGGACACAATCTAGTTCAGGTGTTGACAGAGCTATGCATGACTTAATTCTTCCAGAAAGGGAAGAAGGCACTTGAAATGTTGCCACCAACAATTGACGCTCTGGAATTGCATATGTCGCGTGCGAACTACCAGGCAAAAGTATGGCTGCAGGCAAACAAGGCTGACGTAGTTGTTCCTGATCCTTAGGAGACAGATGGTTATAAGTGGTGTGGTTACGTAAACCATCTGTTCCAAGTAGCTATATGGAACTATAGTTACTTGTGGGTGCAAAAGCAAGTGCCGCACACAAGCTTGCCATTGTCACAAGATGGGACAACCATGTACACCTGCATGTGGCTGTGATGCCGAAGGATGCATGAACACGGTAGGGGATGAAGCTTGAACAGAAGTGATTTGGTGATTGGTTAAATCGATGGAAAATTATACTGTGTTTTGTCTTCAAATGTATAGTTGCTTATCCTTTAAAACACATCATTGGCACTGTATACTTACATCCCAGTGGGCATTTTACCCGATATTACCCGGGTTGTAACGAGTAATAACGCTAGTTATTACTGGGTAACATACCGATATTACCCGGGTTGTAACGAGTAATAACGCGTTATTACGGGTAATATCACCGAGTAATAACGGGGAAATAGTAGACGAACATTTCCCCGTTATTACCAGCCGATATTACCACATTTACCCACTGTTACCCGGGAGAATGTTACCGATATTTCTGGCATTGCACGTTATTACCACCCGATATTACCCCATTTACCCGCTATTGCCAGGGAGATTACTGATATTTCTGGCATTGCATTGTTATTACCACCCGATATTACCCCATTTACCCGATATTTCTGGCATTGCATTGTTATTACCACCCGATATTACCTCTTTTACCCGATATTTCTGGCATTGCATTGTTATATTACCACCCGATATTACCTCTTTTACCCGATATTTCTGGCATTGCATTGTTATTACCACCTGATATTACCTCTTTTACCCGATATTTCTGGCATTGCATTGTTATTACCACCCGATATTACCCCATTTACCCGATATTTCTGGCATTGCATTGTTATTACCACCCGATATTACCTCTTTTACCCGATATTTCTGGCATTGCATTGTTATTACCATTGCATTACCTCTTTAAGTTTACCTCTTTTACCCGATATTTCTGGCATTGCATTGTTATAACCACCCGATATTACCCCATTTACCCGATATTTCTGACATTGCATTGTTATTACCACCAGATATTACCTCTTTTACCCGATATTTCTGGTATTGCATTGTTACCACCCGATATTACCCGATATTTCTGGCATTGCATTGTTATTACTAGCCGATATTACCTATTTTACCCGATATTTCTGGCATTGCATTTTTATTACTACCCGATATTACCCCATTTACCCGAAATTACCAGGGAGAATATTACCGATATATTACCGTTATTACCACCCGATATTACCACCCGATATTACCCCCTTTACCCAATATTACCAGGGATAATGTTACCGATATTTCTGGCAATGCATCGTTATTACTACCCGATATTACCCCATTTTGGTTAATTTGTTGGTTAATACTAATATTACGATACTACCGGAACAATACTATAATGTATACACATATAAACATCAATGACTCTTCTGAGCCTACAATCTTAGCGTGTACTTAAATGCTATATATGTGCCCAATATCACCGCTGTCTGTAATCACAGCTAGTTTGCAATTAATTTGTTGTTAATTTATTTGTGTGTTGGTTTTTTGGCAAATTTGTTTCTTTGAGACTTGGAGTAAATAAATATTACACAATTATCTCTACGAAAACACCCTAAACGTATCGCTATTTCGCAAAACATAACGTTCATGTAGAAAAAAAGTGACAAAATTGTTTCACCAAGGTTTATCACGCCCACTTGGGGTCAACATGTAAATTGAGGTCACCCGATATTACCCTATTTACCCAATATCAGAGAATGTAACTGATATTTCTGGCATTGCCGTGTTATTACCACCTGATATTACCCCATTTACCAAATATTACCAGGGAGAATGTAACCGATATTTCTGGCATTTTCATGTTATTAACTCGGTAAATTGTTACCCATTACCTATTATTACCCTGTTATAACTCGCTAAAATGTCGGTTTCAACAGGGTAATAACAGTAATCTTTGAACTTGGAAATTATTAGCTCGGATTGCTATAATTTTACTGTTATTACCCCCCCGGTACTCAAGTTCCCAATGTTATAACCAATTCAAGCCTTTCACCATTACCCACATTACCTGTATTATCCTGTTGTTACCCGGTAAATTGTCGGTTTCAACAGGGTAATAACAGTAATATTTGAACTTGAAAATTTTGCTGGAATTGCTACTAATTTTACTGTTATTACTCAAGTTCCCAATGTTATAACCAATTCAAGCCTTTCATCATTACCCACATTACCTGTATTATCCTGTTGTTACTCGGTAAAATGTCGGTTTCAACAGGGTAATAACAGTAATATTAGAACTTGGAAATGTTACTGTTATTACTCAAGTTTCCGATGTTATAACCAATTCAACCCTTTCACCACATTACCCATATTACCTGTATTATCCTGTTGTTACTCGGTAACATGTTGGTTTCAACAGGGTAACAACAGTAATATTTGAACTTGGAAATTTTGCTAGGATTGCTATAATTTTACTGTTATTACTCAAGTTACCAATGTTATAACCAATTCAAGCCTTTCATCATTACCCACATTACCTGTATTATCCTGTTGTTACTCGGTAAAATGTCGGTTTCAACAGGGTAATAACAGTAATATTAGAACTTGGAAATGTTACTGTTATTACTCAAGTTCCCGATGTTATAACCAATTCAACCCTTTCACCACATTACCCATATTACCTGTATTATTCTGTTGTTACTCGGTAACATGTTGGTTTCAACAGGGTAATAACGGTTATATTTGGACTTTGAAATTTGGTAGACCGGTGCACCATTTTTCAAGAGTTTTTCTCATCAGAAACAGATCCTGTCGGTCTCAAGGATCAGTTAGATCCAATCCTTATATTAAAAAAACAAATATTAAGGAATTTATAACAATTTCATTATCACACCGGTAATATCATTTGGGTAATAACACGGTAATATCGGTAAAATGTGGACTTAGTCAAATTTTGGGGTGATATTACCGGTAATATCGGTAACCGGTAACAACTTGCCCACTGGGATGTACCTGCTTAACCAAGAAAAAACAACAGGAACAAGTTAGGGAGTCAGGTTGATGTAGTGGTTACTGTCCTTGCCCTTCCACCACTGTGGCCCGGGTTTGATTCGATTCGTTTGATTCGATGCCTGGTCTAGTTTCTACCTGATTCCGTGGGTTTTTCCCAGAATATTCTTCCGAGGCTTTTCTCCCACCTCCAAAACTGTAATTATTTCTCACTGTCTTCTCTACAGGTTTCTTGCAAGTTTAATTCAGTCTTGCACTCTTGTGGATTCCTTGGTATCAGTACCAGAAATATTATAATAATAATAATAATATTTCTGACTTCAGATACTACTGCAAAGGCGGTGACGGCATCCCCAACCCCAACGAATGCCCTGAGGGTAGCTACTGCGTGGAAGGTAGCTACCAGCCTACTCCATGCCCTGCAGGGACCATATCATCTGGAACAGGCAACAAGAACGTGACAGACTGCGCACCCTGCGACATCGGGCACTACTGCAACGTCAACAGCTCTCAAAATGGTACAAGTCTAGCTTTTTTTGCTCATATGAACTGTCGGTGTAGATGTCTAGTGCATTTTTTATTTTTGTTTTGCTCGTGCCATTTGACAGTGCTCCCAATTTTGGGTCTGCGAATAGTTGCCCTTGCTGGGATGTGTTTTAAGGCAACAACATAGTTCTTGATACAGAGATTTACATGCGCGAGGCACGCACTGCACAATGAGGAGTGATGTGTCACAGAACAAAATGTTAGTGGTGTAGTGTGAATTTGGGATTATGAAATACAAACTCATGTATTGCACATGCTGTGTGAGGGTTTAACCAATGAAAGGGTAAAAGAAGGCACTTTTATTAGGAGTCCAAATTTCATATGACACCAGGAAAAATAAGAGTTCAAAACAGTTGGTGTTTTATCATCGTTTTTAAATCACCCTTGTGACAGGCTGACGACCAATAGAAATGGCTAGGTATTTCTGAAAGTAAAGGGATTTGGGTAGTCAGGTTGGCGTAGCGGTTCTTTCTAGCTCGCCTTCTTTCCACCGCTGCGACTCAGGTTCGAATCCCGGTGTTCAGTCCCTGCTTGATTTTGTGGATTTTCCTCCCACCTTCCTCTCATTGTCTTCTCCCTGCAGTTTTTGTTTTGCTTTCGAGCCACAGTACCAAGGACACTTTTCGAGGAATCCATGGTTTCATTAATGCAAATAATTTGTACTGATGGGACCAAAAATAGGACCTTTTAGTAATTTGGGGTGGTACGTACGCACCCGTCGCACCCCCCCCCCCCCCCCCCCCCCCCCCCCCTGCGTACGGGCCTGTGGTGTCGTAATATTTGTCTGGAAACAGACTAGTGGTCACTAGTTCACAGTTTGCACTGATATTTTAAAACGTTTACTTCTTCTTCTTTTTCCTAGGATCAACATGTCCAGAGAAAGGAATGATCACCACGCTGCCATGCCTGGCAGGCTACTACTGTCCAGAAGGAATGGATAATAACAGAATGCCTTGCCCTTCAAGTAAGATAGAATGCAAAACTAAAAAGCAGGTACATGTAACTTTAGGTCTTACACCTCAAGGTTATATGAGGTTCTACTGGGATTTACAGGGCACTCCATGGTTAAACCTCAAGTTATTGCTTAAAAAAACCAACTATTTTGGCATGCTTCCCTGATGGGGATTAGGCTGGAATGCTGGTACTTTTGTTTGTTTTCCACCACTGTGATCCAAGTTTTATACCCCGTTTTTATAACTTGAAAACCTCAAGTTATTTTTTTATTGAAGATTTTGCTTCCTTGGGGTACTGGTACTTTCCACTGTGGGCTGGGTTCGTATCCCTGATATGTGTGTTGGGTTTTCACTGTTTGTCTGATTTTGTGGGGTTTCCCTAGAATGTCATTCTGGGGTTTTCTTCCCACTTGTTTTTCTTTATTTACATACATAAATAGCACATGCGCACTAGATTCCCCCCGTTTTCAGAAGGAGATTTTACAAAGTTTCAAAGATGTTGTTACTGGTGGTTCATTATCCTGAGCCACGCAGAGTTTAACGGGCTCTTGAATTGTCGCCCTCAAACCTTGCAGATATTCGCAGCAATCACTAAACATTTAGTTGCCCAATACATGATATGAACGTCCACCCCTGGTAAAATGAAAATTTCTACCACTATACTTAATTATCATGGCGTTTACGTAGCTTTTCAGTTCTTTTATGTTTCTTATTCCGTATAATATATAATAGCAAAGCTTTATTTCACGTTCTGTACGTTAATTTCTACAATTTTTCTGATAAATTAAAATTTGTACGTGGAACAATTGTGAGAACACCTCGGATGTCCAAGCGAATGGACAGAAATGCGCGTTGCGGAAGAACTTCAGGCCGAGATGATCGGGTGAAAAAGGGCTGTTTTCCAAACCCCAGCTTTCTCTTCGTCTCAGGCTTCATTCATACAGTTTAGCAATAGGGTGTAGCCGGAGCCAAAGCCAGGGGTTTGGAAAACGGCCTTGGTCTGTTTGTCTGATTAGGCGCATGAATCTTTGCGCTAATAATCTTGCCGAATGTCCGCAGGGGTTTGAGCGATATTAGTAGAAGGCTTGTAAAAGCGCTACGTGGCTCAAGCTGGTGGTTCATGGGTAACAATGGTTTGTTGCGATAACGCTTTCTTGTGGCAGCGTGTTATTACAGAGGCGAATAACGGCGGTGGGGTAACGCGTATCTAACGTACATGTCAACACTTAACCATCTTTCAACAGGTTTCACAGCTGCTCTGGAAAACCTTGAAAATGGGTTTCCATTTTTTCAGCTAGAGAAAATTTGGGGCCAAAAAATAAAAATTTGGCAAAACCCACAGACTTTAATGTTAGTTCTTAAAAGTGACTTTGTCAGTGACTAACAAAAGAACATTTGTTTTTGCCAGCTTGGCAGGTGTGACAAAAAAATGAGAATAAATTAAAACGATTGTAGGCACATACATATGGAGACTTTCTAACCTTTGTTTTTTGGTTGGTTCGAATCCCATCAGGTACCTTTAACGACCGGCTCTCACTCGGGGAGGAAGCGGAGTGCCAGCTGTGCCTAATGGGGATGTTCTGCACTGTCCTGGCCCACGGGCAACTGCGACGCTGGGTTTCTATGCCTGGCTGGCGCAGCCACATCCAGCCCTGACGACGGCACTAATGCACCCTGTGTAGTCGGTCACTACTGCGAAAAATGGTCAGTTTACGTTTCTCAATTATTCACTTGGGCTTTTTGCACGAATGAGAGAGGCAGTTTTGTTTGTACCTCTTTCAAGAGCCCTGTTGACAGGACTCACTGGATGCACGTACCACTTCGCATGCATATGGTGTGAAGTGTGCACGACTAAAGAAAGAGACTATGAAATCTCAATTTTTGTGCGAAGTCTTTATCTACGTATTTCATATGTACATAGTCCGTATGTATGTACGTATGTATGTAGTCCGTAATTTACGTAGTCCGTATGTACGTAGTTCATATGTGTGTAAGTAGTCTGGATTTGCGTAGTCCGTGCGTGTGTGCGTAGTCCGTGCGTGTGTGCATACTTCGTGCGTGTGTGTATAGTCCGTGCGTGTGTGAGTTAGTCTTGCATACGCACTGTGGACCTCCGAACAATATAGGTCCACACGATGCGGGAAGAGGTTACGGTGTGTGGACTTGCACACGTCCACAATCCGTTTTTCAGTTTCCGAAAAAGAGCGCTAGAGGAAAAACGGGTTAGGGTTATATAGAAAAGATAGAAGGGACAGCTGAGAGGCCCATAATCCTAATTTGAGGGTAAATTTGTTTTGGGGAAGCGAGAAAAATGAGTATTTAGTCAAAGTTTGTTAACTACACGAATACAAAGGAATGTCCACAGTGCGTATGTAAGGTAAAGCTCAGTGTATAGTCCATGTGTTTGTTAAATGTGTGTCAAATGTGTTTTTCTGATGCCAACAATTTGACGAAGGTTTGAAAACGACAAAAACTAAGGAGCTGAGATTTTGTAAACCCCTTTTATTTCACCCACTTTGTCTTTTTGTGAACCCTTCCAGGCACCAACTCGGCCACCGCTTGCCCCCCCTGGAACAATCAACTCTGACGAGGGTGGACGATCCATGGACGACTGCGTCCCATGCGAGGCTCGTCACTTCTGTCAGGGCACGGGCCTGTCGGCACCCACGGGCGTCTGCTCAGAGCGCTACTACTGTCCGAGTGACGCCGTGATTGATTCGTTTAAGCCCGCCTGCTACGAGTGCCCGGCTGGGTCCTTCTGCCCGAATGAGACAGCGACGCCGGTGGCCTGCAACCCAGGTAGGAATTAAACCCATGTTGTAGTAATTGCAAGACTGTCGCCAGTCCAAACATGTGGCTTGCGACTCGGGTAAGAATCCTACCAGTGTCGTAGTTGGTTGTATTCCGTGAATGTTAAGCTTTGACCAAAGCTATCAAGCTTGTTCCCTGAACGAGAATTTGTCGGCTAGCCTCATACTCATACTCAACAGCCTGCATGCACGTACATATACACACACGCCCCTCACGTACATCCTCAAACAGAATACGGCATAGTCGAGGCGAATGCTAGCCTTGACCCAATTTTGTAATGTGTTTATTTACATTTACGGCCAAATTCGGCCGAGCCAATTAAACACTGTAAACTTTGACCAGATATATTCATGATCATTACCTTGAATAATGTGTACTGTCAATAGCCAATTACGTCACCGAATGTGGGACGTTGTTTTGATAATACAGCGCTGGTGCCTGGCGACGAGATCCCGTGTAGTGTTGTGTTTTTTAACAGCGTGAGGTAATATAAGAAACATTATGTTGAATTGACATGCAATGATGATGATGATGATCATGCATTTGTAAAGCGCCATCTATCTAGTTGCCTATTCCGAGGCGCTGCCAGGAACACCGGGGCGAACCCCTTCTCTTAGCGAAGAGTGTTACTGGGTTCTTTTACGTGCATTACACAACGCACGAGACCTACAGCTTTACGTCCCATCCGAAGGACGAAGCAATAGTGGTTTAATTGCCTTGCTTAAGGACACACGTGTCGACACCGGGACTCAAACCCACGCTCTGTGGAACAGAAATCCGAGTTCTTAACCGCCCGGCCACGACACTCCAATGACCCGGCTATAGTTATGTATTTCTGCTGTAATCACATCTAAATTTGAGATCTCCAATTCTCTAAATCCTACCAGGCACGTACCAGCCCTCCATGGCCGAGACAAACTGCGAGATCTGCCCCGAGGTTTTTTTCTGCATGGTCAACACCAGCGTGCCCGAGGATTGCAGTGCCTACTCCTACTGCCCACAGGGCTCCTTTGAGCCCACCCCTTGCCCTAATGGCACGTACATGCATGGATGGCGTCCAGGGGCTGAAGGATGCGACGCAGTGCACCCAATGCCCAACAGGTCGGTTTACTGTCAAGGAATAATTCGAACCAAACTATAGCTTGTTTGCTGAAACGTACTCTTTTTTTAATTAGGTAATAAATCAGTGCGAGGACCCGGTTATTACTGCGTGATAATGACCGGGTTGGGGGATGACCGCTAGCAATGGATCGAGCCGAACTGTTATTACCTTTAATAAATACCTTTTTAACGAGAACAATTGTGTGCAGAAGTCCTTTTTTTATCCTGATTTTGTTCTGCGAAGTCCTTTCGATCCTGCTTTTTCGCCTTGGTCTGCTTAAGAGCCTGCATCCTATCCTGCATCCTATCTTGATTTATTGTTATATTTTATTGGTTTGATTCCTTAGGGAGTTACTGCCGAGGTGGTAGGATTGCAGGTCCCTGCACAGCAGGATTCATCTGCTACTCTGGCTCTGACACCCCGACCCCCTACGGATCAGACCCAGTCGGGGGAGAGCTATGCCCTTTTGGCTGCTATGAGTTGATAACATTTATTGGTTTCATCTTTCAGGGAGTTACTGCCGCGGTGGTTGGATTGCAGGTCCCTGCACGGCAGGATTCATCTGTTACTCTGGCTCTGACAGCCTGACCCCCGACGGATCAGACCCAGTCGTGGGAGAGGTATGCCCTATCGGCTACTACTGCTTGGAAGGTAACTCAGTTTTTACACAATTGCTAGGTCTGTTAATTAATTTGTATTTTGAATATCTGTTTTTTTAATGTAGATGTACATGTATGTATTAAACAGGTCAGCTTCGGAAACTTTCAGCAAAAGCAAATGTTACTGTAAATACTGTATGTACAAAACAGTGCACCTTTTACAGCGAAGATTAGATCGCAAAATACTCTGTAGAGCATTAATTGGTTGGTCCAGGCTCCAAATGTCACCCTGGTCAACTTTCCTATTCGATGTCTTGTACACTGTTGCCGGGCGGAGGGTTTAACACCTGCTCGTTAATTGATTGGGGTGGTTTTTTACCAGGTGCGCTGAATGTATCTATATGTTCACCGGGGCAAGTCATCACAGAGCCAGGGGCCAAGAGCTCGGCGGAGTGCACCCAGTGCCCGGCTGGCTACATCTGCACTATCGACAGCATCAGGGCGGAGCCATGCACACCAGGTGGGGCTGTCATTTAGGCAGATTGTATTAATGTATGCGCATATATCAAAGGTGTTCACAAAGTATGTCTAGTGTAAAGGCCAGATCATTATACTTTCTGCAAATGCGAACGCAAAATCGAAATTCACTTCACAAAACCTCCGCTGCGAAATTTGCCAGAGTTGGCAATCCGGAGGTCGCTGGTTCAAGCCACGCTCAAGTCAATTTCTTTGTTAAATTTTGAAAAAAATAGTATTAACTGCACCTAGTCGGTTCGTTTAAAATGTTGTATTAAAAAAGCGTATCATCTTTGGGTGATCAGTTTGTTATTTTCCCAGGTCAATGCAACATTGCTAATGTTGCTAGTATTGTGCAGGGTTTCCCCTTAACTCTTTTTTTTTCACTAGCCGGCCGGACCAGTTATTTTTTTGTAAGTAACATTTTACGTCTATTACAATGTAAATAACGTATACACCGACGTCGTGATAATGGTTAATTGGACAGTGATGTTCTAGAATATTATACATATTATTATTAATAACGGGGACAAAGCGAGCCACTTGAATTCCGACTCCCATTCTTTTCGGTACGATCGTTGCCGTTTGTTTTGATCGTAGTCTTTGTCGCGCTCAGATCTATCTCGTTTTGTCAATTTCCCAGCTCCAGGATCTGGAACGAACGGGAACAATCGCCACATCGCGTCAATTTTATTTTCGGGATCCACTGTTGTCCGATACGCCCTGTACTCAATCAAAATACTGCAGCAAAATGTGAAGCTAAAAAACCTTGCACATGCAATTCGCAAGCGACTAGGTTTAATAAATTGATACATTGTAAAACAATTAACTATGGCAGTCCTTCATTTTTAAGGAGCGCGATCGCACTCTTCCGCGCTCCCAAATATTTTCCAAGAAGAGCAAAACTCAGCGCTCCATAAAAATTCCACAGGGGAAGTAATTTCTTCAGTTTGATTTGTAACGCGAACCGGAACGACGTCTGTTGATTTTGTGGAAAAACCTATACTACAGTACTAAGGTACTGGTTTTTTTATGTACGCTTGCGGTATACTCACGCAGTATGTGTGCCGCGCCGGCCATACGTGCCAATGCATGCGCTAGCTATTAAGCTAGCCGGCCAGCAAATTTTTTTTTCCCAAACAGGTTTGCAAAATTTCATGAATTATTCAGTAGTTTGGATGAGAAGTTATGTTTATTCATCGGAATAAAACATGACGTCACAGCATTGTTGTTATTAGTTACCTATTTACAATAAATCACTTTAAAGAACAGCTGTTGTCGAGCTGCTATACGTAGTGTAGTGGATAGTGGGATTGGTTATGGATCAAAGATCTCGGGTTCGAATCCTGCTGTAGTAGGTCACCTCGTTTTTCCTAGTCAAATTGATATCTTTAGAGTATTTTTAATTTAAGGGGAAAAGGAGACCTAGAACCTAAGTGTTGTACAGCGATCAACGCAACTACTGAATAATTCATGAAATTGTGCAAACCTGTTTGGGAAAAAAAAATTCGCAGCCGGCCATGAACATCGCGAATAAACACTGTATGTACAGGAATGACATGATCCTATCTGTGCAATGCACGTGCACTGTTGTGTACATGCATCTCTAAATTGTACATGTACTGTACTAGTAAACAGTTGATCTTGGAAATCACATGTAATGTTTTCAATATTTTAACTCGCCCGCCGGACGACCGAGGAAAGTGTTTTCACTCGTTCGTGGCTGTTTTCACTCGCATTTGGCGAGTGGGCGACCGCTATAAAGGGAAAACCCTGTCGTGACTTTGGGGACGTGATCCCTGTCTACATGAAAATTACGAGTTTGTGGCTTCTGACTAGTGCCCCCGAACAACGATACATAATTTGAGGAACCCCCAACACAGGGCTGGACAGCTCAGTTGGTAGAGCACCGGAACGGCAATCCGGCGGTTGCTGGTTCAAACCCCGCTACACTCAATTTCTTTGTTCAATTTTCAAAAGAGGAGTTAAGATGTGTTCAACTTTTTGAAATTTTTATCCAAAAAAACTTTCCCCGACGTCACAAATTCATGTTGGCACTTGCACTTGCTATTTTTTTAAAATTCATGTAGCAGTTCATCATCAAATAAATATTATTGTTGAAATGCAAAACAGTTTTTAAAAAATTGCTTTCTTTTTTGTGTCGTTTCTAGGCTACTATTGTGAGTTTAATGAGGATCCTAAACAGTGGCCGAATCGCAGGCCACCAATTCCAGCACATGCATGCTCTGCCCAGCTGGCTATTGGTGCAACTACCCAGGTATGTGGTTGTACTCCTCGTTGGATGAAACACTGTCATAACTCTTGCATTCCAGTTTGGAATCTCGATGAAGCCATCCAAGCCGATGTGATGTTGTGCGTTCAGCTTAGCCATATTATTATGGCTCAAATGATGGACATGCTCCGTATTGAGAGCCACACAGCGGCCATATGTGACCTGTTCCCACGAAACCCGGACAAAGTAGCAAAAATAAAAATTGAGTTTAGGCTATTTTCAAATTCTCCAGCTATTCAGCTTTCTAATGATATATAATTTGTATAGTTTTTCCCTCCATATGATCCCATGAGAAGGAATTTAGACCCCAGCTTTCACCCACCCATAACAAATTATTACGAGAAAACGAGAGCTGTGTTCACAGGAAAAAACTCCACAAACTTGGTGAATGTAATGTACACGCGTCAGCGCACTCCACAAGGTCAATCCAAAACCCCATAGCAACCACTATGTTCCCATTATTGGATTAATCTGACAATTGGCACACATCAAGAACATCTCTTGACAAATATTTTTTGAAAGTTTGAACAAATTTTATTCAATAATGCAAAAGTTATGACAGTTTATTTCTGTAGTGTTTTAAGTGAAATAAAAATATATCGGCACATCGACCAAAAAAACACAGGTACATGTATGTACGTATACATGTACATGTACTTTACAAACACATTTTCTGTTATTGAATACAATACACGTGTACATTGTTTTGTATTGTGCTTATTTGTGTACGACCTTATGTCGAATTATAGTGATCTGATATTTTGATTACTTTACCGGTTAATGCATTTTTTTGTATTGAACAAAAATAGATGAACCAAAACATAAACAAAGTTTCAATGTGACTGGCATTAGAAATTATTAGGCCAATTAAACGTTACTGAAAATGTAAAAACTAATACCAGTACTTTAGATGCGTCACCTTTAATTCTATTAAAATTGTTAACTAAACTGTCAATAAGTACGGTATGTATCGGTATACGTGTACATGTATCTTTGGCAATGGTACAGCGTGAACTTTCGCAAAACGTTTTAGAATATTTTCCAAATACATGTATTTTGATTATTTTAAAATGTCGGCTATCTAGAGTATACATACATCTATACTGTTTTCTTTCTGCAATTTAATATGCTTCTGGTACTATGTATCACACACTTTAATAAGGGTCACATGACATTCATAATAATGCAGCTACCAGCTCTGCTTGTACAGACAAAAATCATAATGGACACCGGATTACTATTAATAGAACATCAACAAAAATATAGTATGTCCATGTATGCATACGTAGTGGTTAACCCCCACCCCCGATCCCCCCCAAGTTTCAAGCATGTAAGTATGTACAGTACATGTATGTAAAATGTACATGTACATGTACATGTAAACAAATGTACATGTTACATGTTACTATTAACCAGTTCGCGCCGGATGACGTGTATAAACGCAAACATTTCCCCAGATTCAAAACGGATGACGCATAAACACTCCAGCAAGTTCAAGTTCGGAAATGTATGTCAGCAGCGGGCAAGGCCGGAAATGCGTGGGTGGGTGGACGTGCTTCCCGGCACTATCAGCCTGAACACGCTTCGGATTGAGTTTCGTTAAAAATAATCCCGCCGATGGGCTCGGCGATGTTAAAATAATCCCTGCGCGAACTGGTTAATAGAACATCCAAAAAAATATAGTATGTCCATGTATGCATACGCAGTGGTTAACCCCCACCCCCCCCCCCCCCCCCCCCCAAGTTTCAAGCATGTAAGTATGTACAGTACATGTATGTAAAATGTACATGTACATGTACATGTTACATGTTACATGTACTGTACATACTTACATGCTTGAAACTGAAGTGTTGAATCAACATTAAAAGTGTGTGGTCAGTGACTACTCTTTAAAATTTGGATATATTCAAACTGATAAATTTAACACTCGCGTGTTGAGCTGTATTATGCATGTAATCCAACATTTTAAAGTGTAGTCACTGACCGCACGCTTTTAATGTTGATTTTTCAACACTTGTTGGGGTACATGTTTGTGTACATTAAAGAGTGTCATGAATAAAGGGGTTGGGTGTTGATTTCTTGTGGGAAAACTTAAATTCACACGTGTGTAGCAGATTCAGACAACACATACATGCATAATTTGTCATTATGTATAAATTAAAAACTGTTGTTTTTCTTTCTCGTTAGCGAGCTGACAGCCGAAGACATTGCGTGATCCCTATAAGTTTTAAGTTCATGGTCATGTATTTAGGGAAGACGAGCACGACGAGCCAGTTTGATGAGTGGTTCATCGTCATCTGTAGAGTCTACAGTTGAAGATGAATCTCCAGACGAATCTGCATCCTCAGAATCTTCCGAATCGGTCTCTGCTGGTTCAGGCGACTTGGGAAGTGGGCAAGTGATGTCCCGCGTCGAGGCACTGCAAAACTCTCGGATGTGCTTGTGCAAATACTCCATGCGGGCAAAGGACAAACCTTGGATTAGCAGAGGCTCAGGCAAGACCCTCGGTGGCAGGTTAGATGCATCCAAGAGAAGTTGGAACTCCTGTTCAACACTCTCTGCATGCAGCTTGGAGAACACCTTTCCAGGGTGATCATGACTAAACCTGAAGTGAATAAAATGAGGGAAAAATCATAGGATCAAAAATTGTGTTGTCATTTTTGGAGATTGACCTTCATAATAATTATCTTATCCTTCAAAATATTGAAACAAACAAGTTTTTATACATGTGATGGTATATCACAAGACTACAATAATAAGTAAACAATAAATCTTACCTCATGTGGTGGGGCATAATGATCGACGACAGTCTCACATGGAAATGGCATGTCAATTACATATGTACAGTTATTTCAAGAAATGTAGGTATTCTTTGTAAATTAAAACAATTTTTTCCCCGTGATATTTTAATGGTTCTTTATAATACCCTTGTCTTGCCTTACATTTCATATGGCATTCTAGCATGGGGAAATAGTGGTATAGGTCAAATTAATAGAATACTTAAATTACAGAAGAAGGCTTTACGTATAATTAACAATGTTAATTTCAATGACCATAGTAATCTCCTTTTTTATAATTGTAATACATTGAAAGTCTTTGATATTTACGGTCTCCAGCTTGGCTCCTTTATGCACCAACTTAGTAACACTAAATTACCAAAATCCATTTGCTCGCTATTCACAAAAAATCAACAAGTTCATTCTTACTCCACAAGACAATGCAAGGAATTTCATCGTTCTTATGCTCGTACTAAGCTTGCTAAAGCTACAGTGAAACATGAAGGTCCCAAGCTGTGGGGTTCTATTGACCCCTCTCTCAAAGCTATATCCAGCCTGCGTACTTTTAAACGCAAGTACAAAATTAAATTATTAAATAAATATTCAAACTGATGATAAAAATATGTCTCTATTTCACGGGGTTACAGGCAACAGGTTATAAGTACAGGTTATAAGTATTTTTTGTTTCTCTCTAATAATGCTACTACAATAATTGTATATCGTGTTTTTGTTTGTTATTTGTCCTACATGTATATGTAATTAGCTCTTATTTGTTAGTGGGGGCCCCCACCCACACTTATTCTGCAGTGGTTTAAATATTTCATAATATAATATAATATTGTTGTGTGGAAATAAAGTAACATGATGAAAATATGGGGACAGGAACTCCTGCCAGTTGTACGTTTAGACGATGCCATGGCCCTTCTCTGTGCCAACAACTCGTGGCACATTTACCCCCTTCACCGAGCTTGACCGTACCACTTCTTCTAAGTCAGCCAAGCAGCTGACCATGGTTCTGCGGTACCTCTGCTTTACTAAGCCAAAACACCAATCAGGGGCAAATTTGGTGTGTCCGGCAATCATAAAGTTCACGGTGATGGACTTATGTAACCTTGTCATTGCTCTCCAGGCAAAATACCACATTACGTATTTGTTTTTATTTTGCCCTCCACAGTTGTCACAGTGTAAGTGTACCTGTTCTTCCCCGAGACCAAAGTTCTCAAAGAAGTCGTGCAAATAGCTGATGACGGCATTTGACCCCTTGCCAACCGAAACACCTTCGTCTATTAGGTAGTTGGCCTGTTGAGGGATTGCTTCACAGCACACTCCAAAGATCCCACACTTTCTAGGACACAGAAAGTACATGGGCCCAGGCTGAAGGGGGTCACTTGGATAGTGGACTTGCTGGGCAAAGTCAAATGCATAATGCATTTGACCAGGTCTGCTGCAGGCATCATTGCGGCCGAGCTTCTCCCCTTCGTTGACTGCTCTCTTAGCCTCCTCTACCATGTTGCGGTACAACTCCCTCTCCATGTAGACCAGACGCAGATGCTCCTCTTGGCATTGAAGGCGTTGGAGTTTCTGGTCCTCTGGCAAATTGGCGCTGCGGTACACCCCGTTGTTATTTTGTTGACATTGCCAACACAAGTCACTCATTGGTTTTGTTGTTAAGATGAAGGGTGTGTATCTTCTCCACATCTTTGTGAAGGTTGATCGCCTCGCAACCCTGTATTCTGGATCTCCTGTGAAAATAAAGCAATTTTTTTTTTCATTAAACAATTTAATGAATTATTAACATCAGACCTTTAAAATCGCGGCGTGAATAACATCAATTACATGTACAGGGTATGTTTCTCAATTTTTTTTTTAATTAACCCTAACTCCCTAGGGTGTGTGCAAAATCATATTGATTTCGGAGGATTGAGGACTGTAGGGTTAAAAAAAATTAAATAAAACGAATATCAATGCAAATAACAACAACAACATTGTTTACTCGTGTATGCAAGAGGTCTATAAACCCCAAACAGAAATAAACAACATTCTACCTGCTACAAGACGGTCTTCGTTCGTTGACTCGAGCTGCGATTTGTACTGCCGCCATATTATTGATTTATTGTCCCGCGACGGAAGGAGTCTCACTCGGGGGTCAGAACACTTGACCCCTGGTATGCGACCTGGAATGACCATGCCCTCCCTCTCTGCATAGTTCACGATGAATGTGATGGCTCAGACAAATCTGAGTACATGTCATCATTCACATCATCATCATCATCTGAAGAAATACTGTCCACGAAATATTCGTTCAGATCGAAGATCAGACAAATTTGCGCTGTCCCTCCCCGACAAGCCAAGAACGAGTGCTTCATTTAACGCTGTCTTCAGCGTCGACGAGTCAGATTTCCCCGACGAGGTTGCAGCCTTGTCCGCCATGGAATCGGGCTGCTTTCGTGACCTTTCCGTTGTGAAATATCACAAATATGTTTGGTAACTAATACTGGATAATAACTCACTTCAATAGTACTCTATTTGCACTGCTGCTTTGTTCGGGCCCCAGAATCTATACTTGAGTTTTAGATATGGGGAGATTCAAGAGAAGAAACCGGAGCCCGAACAAACCAACGTGGGGAGGCAAGGCGGTACACAGTAAAAACAAATTGTATAACTTCACAGTTGTTTTTCTGTTAAAAATGTCAATATATAACAGTAGATATTACTGTTGGGATTTCTTTGCGTATAAACAAAACTAGTACTGTCTATGCACATTTTACTGAATTTCTCTGTTTGGTTACAGAATGTTCGCTGTTAAATTAAAGTTTTGTACTGGAACAAGAAACATCATCTTTTGAACAAGCATTTTCTTCCGTTATGTTAAGACTCATCAACATTACTGTTTTATAACAACACAATTTGCTGTAAATATACAGTAACGACAACGAAGTATTTATTTACAGAGAATCTACTGTTCTCCTACACGAATCTCACCACGCAGGAACTGACCAACCAGAAGTGAGGAAACTAGTGTTCACAAAAGTCATGCTAAACCGTGTTGTTATACCACAAAACACACCTTTTTGACCACTTTGTGTAATTATTAAAGCAATTCACTGATACAATTTTGATTTTTAGCAAATAAAGCTAAAGAATTGCATCCCATCTCCTTCCGCATTGAAATATTAAAATTATTCATTTGAAAGCGTGACTTCATCATTGCGGGAAAAGCTGAATATAAAAGTAACTCACGACCGTGGTTAAAGTGTTTAGTAGGTTATCGTAGCATTTGTACTATATATCTGTATACGTAATACATGTAGTATTGTGTAATGTGTAATAACTAGTTACTTATAATAGGTCTGGTTCCCATTCCCACTTCATTCATCGATGTAAATTGCCGCAATACGCGTAACAGAAAACTGTACTTCAACAGGAGCGTTTGTTTTTGGATAAAACTTGCCGTTATATTAACAAAACAACAACGGGTTAATCACTGTTGCAAAACAGGGGAATCACTGTAGGTGTACAGTACCCAATACAGTAGAATCTCTGGTAATAAACAGAGATAAAACAACAGTAGAATGTACTGTTAAAAAACAGTAACTTCTGTAATGCCAATTGACAATAGAATGTACCGTTAATTAACAATTTTTGTTTTTGTTAACAGTGTAGGGTGGTGAAAGAGGGGGGAACAAAAAAAAAAGTGTAAGTAACAGCTGCTGTCCACTCGAGTCTAGGCCCAGATGTATAGAAGTACACATAATGTTTTACTTGTACCTACCGTACCGGCTTCATCTCACCGTTCATCCTTGCCTCAACCGGACTTAACACTGACAGTATCTAATCTTGCGCCCTCACGCGCCGCAGTGCAAATAGTACTCTATTTGCACTGCTGCTTTGTTCGGGCCCCAGAATCTATACTTGAGTTTTAGATATGGGGAGATTCTTCGCTCCGAACCGGGACCACGAAGCCTCACCCATTCCCAATATATCTCGCCCCACCCATTCCCAATATATCTCGCCATAAATACCACCCATACCTCACCCATACCTCACCCGTACCTCACCCGTACCGCGTCGCCCATACCGCGTCGCCGGTACCGCGTCGCCAGTACCGCGTCGCCCGTACCGCGTCGCAACGCGTCACACGCACGACGCCGCCTACATGACGCCGTCCGCACAACACCACTCGCACGACGCCACCCGCACGACGCCACACGCACAACGCGACGCCGCCATCCAACCGGTAAAGCCGGGAACTATACGCCTATCTGATGGCGTTTGCCGTAAATGCTATAGCGTATTATTCGACAGACGCGGTGGAAATGCGTGCAATGAAAACCAACTTGTATTTGAAAGTCGCCCCTTGTAGACGGGGGCGCGCGTAGCCATTCAGACTATCGATGCTAACCAGATCGGCGGAGGCAGGTTCTGAAGAACCAGCACCAGAGTTAGAATATCCTACATTCAGTTTGCGAGTAGCGCGTTGCAGTTTGACACTGTAGGTGGGCAGAGGGCGGATAGCCCTACATACCGGGGCATCAAAAGCCGAGAGTTATTAGGGCGCGGAATACTACCTAATGAGCGACAGTTCGAACCACCCGGCGCAATTGCGACCTTCAAGATATCTTAAACGTACATGTACATTTTCCATGCTCCGCGGTGCCAAGGAGCGTCAATGACGGGTATATTATTATGGGGTCTCGTGTCGTCACTCCTCGTTTAGAACTCCGCCCTCGCTTTCGGGAACATCTCGATAGACTTGCAGACGCCAAACGAGCACGGGAAGAAAAATAGCGCGGAACTGGGAAATGCGTCCTGAATGAACCTACAAGACCGCCCCCTACCTTTAACGCTGTTCATTTAGTTAATAAATTAATTTTGCAGATGAGCTTCACAAGTCCGCAAATATGCGCAGGACAACAACAAACAGAAGTGCTGCGTGTGGGACTTTTCTCGACGCCGAATTGCATGCATAAAGCGCCCCGTTTCCTCAAATTTCCCCTTGTGGGTCAAAGCCTACCGCAACTGTGTACAGTTAATATCTATTTTATTGTAATTATTGCCATTACCACTTTACTCAGGCACTTTTTCACACACAAACAGATAACAATACAAAGAAAAGGTTGTTTCATTCTGAGGACTGAAGACCATGAGACGTTAATACTACAGGGATACAGGGCTACTGGCCCCTGAATGTCCAAGCATGTTCGATTGGATTCATCTATGCGTTGGAAACGGGCAGTGTACGGCTGCACCGATGGACCGTTGCAGACCAGTCGACACGCAATTTTCGCCAAGTTCAGCGGCGACATAGCTTTTCACCATCGAAATGGTTCTTAGGGTCTGTGAAGAAAAATATGAATTCGATCAATCATTAAACGTCATTTAGGAAACGGAAAGGAAAAACAAAAGAACATTTCGATTAAAAACAATTTAGGCCAATCTGGTTATTATGGCAACTACTTCACGTGCCGCTATTCCTTTTTTATAATTCTTTTGAGGTCTTTAGGCAAAAGTTCCGATCCCAAAATAAGACTTTTAAGAAGTGGAGTAAAGATGACCACAAAATAAAAAATAGACAAGGATTGGCCGAAACTTGTTTATGTCACTCATGCAGAGGCCCGTCCTCTGAACTTAATTAGTTACATTCAAATGTAACCCGCAGGGCCTAACCACTGCGGAACTTCTATTGCCTCTCACGCAGAGGCTCATCCTCTGATCTTAATCGGTTAAATTTAAAATTTAACACGCGGGGCCCGTCCACAGCGGAACTGCCCATACTGTGATCTTAATCAGATACATTCAAATTTAACACGCAGGGCCTATCCACTGCGGAACTTCTATTTGCCTCAAATGCAGAGGCCAGTCCTCCGATCTTAACGCTAACCCTACCTAATGCTGCTTTTGACTAGCAGTAAAAAGTAGTATGCAGAACTCTCACCTACCTGTGTACAATGCCTATAGTAATTTTTAGTATTTGGTACATGTACACCCCTAATTGCACTCGTAGTACTAAGCATTGGGTCCCTAGCCCTCTGCTTGCTGAGTGTTCATGGCCCATGTATACTGCGTGGAGTGTTCTAACCTCTACAGCAAAGATTGTCACATGGGACACGGCAATGGGTCAAGGCTGAACTACTGCATTTTTTGCCAGGTAAGAATTACTGACCTGTATAACCACTATTAGTATTTTGTGGTTGGCAGTATCTGTAATTTGACAGTACGCACCCAATCATCAGTCACGGAGAGACTGTAGAGAAAGGAACCGAGCTACAAAATTTTAAGTAATATTCTGTAGTACTCAGATCTTTAGCCGGCCCAGAGTAAAGCCTAGGGGGTTAGGGTTAATCAGTTAAATTCAAATTTAACACGCAGGGCCTATCCACTGCGGAACTTCCATTTGTCTCAAATACAGAGGCCCGTCCCCTGATCATATCAGTTAAATTCAAAATTTAACACGCAGTGCCTATCCACTGAGGTACTTCTATTTGTCTCAAATGCAGAGGCCCGTCCTCTGATCTTAATCAGTTAAATTCAAAATTTAACACGCAAGGCATATCCACTGCGAGACAAATTTTGTCTCTCATGTCCCTACATGAGAATAATTTCAGAATAATTAATTAGTTACATTCAAATTTAACACGCGTGGCCTATCTATTGCGGAACTTCTTTTGTCTCTCATGTAGAGGCCCGTCCTCTGATCTTAATCCGATACACGGTCGAATTTAACACACAAGGCCTATCCGCCGTGACTGCGGAACACTTTTGTCTCTCATGCAGAGGCCCGTCCTCTGATCATAATCAGTTAAATTCAAAATTTAACACGCAGGGCATATCCACTGTGAGACTTATTTTGTCTCTCATGTCCCTACATGAAAATAATTTCAGAATAATTAATTAGTTACATTCAAATTTAACACGCGTGGCCTATCTATTGCGGAACTTCCTTTGTCTCTCATGTATAGGCCCGTCCTCTGATCTTAATCCGATACACGGTCGAATTTAACACACAAAGCCTATCCACTGCGGAACTACTTTTGTCTCTCATGCAGAGGCCCGTCCTCTGATCTTAATCCGATACATACAAATTTAACACGCAGGGCCTATTCACTGCAGAACTACTTTTGTCTCTCATGTATAGGCCCGTCCTCTGATCTTAATCCGATACACGGTCGAATTTAACACACAAGGCCTATCCACTGCGGAACTACTTTTGTCTCTCATGCAGAGGCCCGTCCTCTGATCTTAATCCGATACATACGAATTTAACACGCAGGGCCTATTCACTGCGGAACTACTTTTGTCTCTCATGCAGAGGCCCGTCCTCTGAATTAATCAGCTACATAAAAATGTAAATGTAGGATACACCATTTGCAGATATGGAGAGAGAAAAACACAACATTTACTACCGAATTGTTAAGAAATATCTTACTCATCTGAAAGTAAATAAAGATCTAGGCGTCCAGCAAATTGATCGCGAAAAAACACAACTAACATAAGAATAACAGCTCGACGCCGGTTGAAAACAAACGCTGTTTTTCGTGCTTTTCTCGGCATTAATGACTGTAAACTTCGGACAGGCCAGTTTAAAGATATTTACTATAAAATACAACCTTCCAAATTCGCCCATTCATGATAATTCAAGCATTTACCAATAGTGTATACCACCTTTAAGACGCAGGGCCTAATCCACTGCGGAACTTTTTTGTTTGGTCTCAAATGCAGAGGCCCGTCCTCTGATCTTAATCAGTTAAATTCAAATTGAAAACGCAGGGCCCTTCCACGGCGGAACTCATTATGACTCAAATGCAGAAGCCCGTCCTCTGATCTTAATCAGATACATTCAAATTTAACACGCAGGGCCCGTCCACGCGGAATTTCTATTGCCTCTCACGCGGAGGCCCCACCTCTGATCTAAAAATAAACATGTTATATTAAAAATTCAGCACACAGGGCCTGTCCACTGCGTCACTTTTATGTACTCTTATCCTCTGATGATATCCATGCAAGATAAACATTCATCACGCAGGGCCCGTCCCCTGCGTAACTTTTGTTCTCTCATATCCTCTGATCCTAACAATGTTGGTTTTAAATTCAAGATGCAGGGCCTACCCACTGCGGAATTTATATTCTCTCTTATGATCTTAACATTGTTATATTTAAATTCAACCCACCGGGCCCGTGCACTGCGGAACTTATATTCTATCTTAACCTATGATCTTAACATTGTTAGATTTAAATTTAACACACAGGGCCCATCCACTTCGCAACATTTGTTACCTCTTATTCTGTAATCTTAACAATGTTAGAATTACGTTCCGACACGCATGGCCCATTCACTGCGTTACTTCTATTCTCTCTTATGCTTAGATCTTAACCATTGCTAGATTTAAGTTCAACACACAGAACCTGACCACTGCATAACTTATATTCTCTCTTATCGTCTGATCGTCTGATCTTAACAATATGTAAGATTTAAATTCAGCACACAGGGCGCGTCTGCTGCGTAACTTATAACTATCTCTCATCCTTTGATCTTAACTACACTAGATTAAAATCCAAAACGCAGGGCCCGTCCGCTGCAAAACCTATTATCTTAACCATGTTAGATTACAATTGAACACACAGGGCCCATCCATGCACTGTTTCTCTCTTATGCGGAGGCCCGTCCTCCGACGGATCTTAACCACGCTAGTCTAGCGTAAAATTGTGCATTTTAGTACAACTCGACCGACAGTCGGTCGCGCCTTCTTGCATTATACGTGCCACCAAACATGGCTGTTCAGTATGCCTAAAACCGGAAATCTATTGTCCAATTTAAAACACAAGAGGGCGCTGTCCAATCACAGATTGTTTTGGTTTTGTGCATTATAAGAATATTCATGAGATCATTGTCCCCCTACAAAAACAGACTCAACGAGCCGTCCAGCATGAGGGCTTGTCTTTGGGGCTGTTCTATTGTGATAAAAAGGGTACTAGCTGTACCATTTCATCATAGCTGTACCATTTCATCATACCTGATGCTAAACAACAATGCGCGTCATTTCCACGCGTAAGGCGTTCAAAAGACTGCACTCATAAGCCAGCGAGCACTAAGAAACGTGCCGCGAGGCTGCCGACCGCCTAAGTTCACACGCTGCTCAAGGCGCTACAATTCATTTGAGGGTCCACTCTCCGTTTTGTTTGAATAACAAGGCCCCTTTTGTTTGTTTAGGCCCGTCCTAAAACACGAATGCTGCCAACAAGAATGCATTATAGTTCTGAACCGTCTTGGGACCGGCCCTGTTCGTCGTCTACCTTAATGATCTGCCTAAGCAAGTTCATTCTACCGTGATGTTCATTCTACGTGACTGTATCATGTACAGGATGATCAGCATACCTGCAGATAACAACATCCTGCAGGAAGACATCTTGTCTATAAAGCAGCAATACATGTCTACAAAGCAGCTAACCATCTAGCAGCCGTTGACATCCACAAATTTACAATCGACAAGGAAGCTAGTCAACGTTCCACAATCAGACAAACATCGGCCACTTCATTGAAATCTGGACTCCAAGTTTTCAAATGAAAAAAGTGTTTAAACTCCGGCCCAATTAAAAACTTGACCACAGATGGCCTTTGACCTCAGAAGTTGAACTTGAAAAACCACTCTCGTATAGTGAGATTTCATCTCCGACCGAAACAAGATTGGAAATGAAAAGCAAGGCAATGACAGCCATACATTATCGGGGTTGTATTATATATAAAAGGGGTTGTATTATATATAAAAGCGGTGACCAAACGACAGTGGCCAAAATCTCGATCGATCAAATAATCAAAACAGCCTTGGTCCTCAAAGAAGTTAATTGCCCACAATAATAATACATGTAGTTGACTTCAATAGAGAACTTCTTTGTAATTGGAACGTATAAGGTTTGCCCAGAGCGGGCCTGATCCCCTATACTTATGCAAAATACGGGATCTTAGCACTGTCCTGGGACGAACCATGGCGATTACGCAAGCCGGCTTTTCCGTGTCTTAGGTCACAATAGTATTGTGCGGAATGACCTGAAACAAGCCAAGCCCCTTGGTTGTTTCTCCCGGGTTAAACCTCTATGAGCAAGGCTTGAATAAGTTTCTGCTTAAATAGCGCTTACATTGGCTTTCTCCCAAACAATTGAAAACAGTTGCATGGCATTATTATATACAATCATATTGTACACATGGGTTTGATTTTACATTTATAATTGGCTTTCTCCCAAAATATTGCAAACGGTTGCATCGCATTATTATATACAAACACATTTTACACATGGGTTTAATTTTACATTTATAATGAAATGCATCTGCCACCGTCGAAGGAGGCACTTATAGCAAGTAAAGACATGCTGACATAACCGGCAGTGTTGTTGGACTCTAATATTAATAATACCAAAAGCTTCAATTTCAATACGGTTGTTTGTTGGTTTTTTTGGTTTATTTTTTATTTTTTTTTATTATTTTTTTTTTTATTTTTTTTTTTTTTTTAACGAGGATTGTTTGCAACAAAAGGGATACAAAATACTAATATCGTCTTATGGTTTAGAGAGACTTTTCAAGTTTTCATCAACAATTGTTTTATTTTTTTAAAACAGGGACAGAACTACGACTTGTCTGATTTTATGGTCGGTAAGAAATACCCTTTTTTCTTACTAAACAAAGTTGTGCTGAATACTGTGCCGGTTTGGTGACAAGATATGAGATTTAGTTACCTATCTTCAAAATGTGTAGTTCTTTTTTGTTAGTTACCTTAAAATAATTAGGAACACTCGAAATGTCGTCTATTCCGGAAGCAGGCTAACAAAAATAAGGCCGCGCAAAAAACACATAAATGCCTCATTAAAAGTGTACTGACCTAAAAGGTTAAAACGGTCTAACACCCCGACCAAACCTGCGTTGCTATACTAAACTCAAAGGCAAATCACATGTCAGAACCCCTGCCCCATACCAGAGCAAAGCAAAGGCGCCCAACCAGAACATGTGGCACTCTGACTAACGAAAACAAACATCACATGCAAAACGTGAGCATAAAGCAAAGTAATATAAAAACAGGTACAAGTATGCGTTATAATTCACTTGAATTTTGTCATTGTAAAATAGACACTTTATGAATCTATTTTTTTTTTTTAATATCCCGAAACAGTCGGAGTCACCATGTTGGCCCAACACCACTGCCAAAATGAATATTACTATACTGCGGGTCACTCCTTCGTGCACACAAAACCTCGCATTTTGCGGCTGTGAGCCGTCAACCCGCTTAAGACTTCGCTGCGTACCTCATTATAAAGACAACGCTGAATTCTGACTGGCCATATACGATGCAAGAGCACCCACCAGGCTCTACGATATTTCATTCCCATGGTGTGAATTAGCACCGAAGTCCCAACATTTAGATTATACGGGCTTTCCTACAGATATGCAGCGGAAATATATTATTTCAACACAGACTTCCAACTCAACCTAAAATTAGCCGAGTAAAGGTTTATAAAGGTCTCAATTAAACCAGCAAATCAGATCTGTAGAAAAAACACCCCCGAAATAGAGCAATCACGAAGACCACTGATTACACTAAGAGTACTATACGACATTTAAATGCGGAGAAACAGACCCGTTCAACCGAAAACCAGAAACTAAATAAGCGAAATGATCGGAAACACTCATTTTGGGAACAAAAGCCAACTAAAGACGGCTGCCCAAACATGTGTGCGTGCTATAGGGCTGCCCCTACACCATTGTGCATGTTATGTAACTAACTGCGATATACTATACACCTGATTCAATCGCACGGCGAATTCTACGTAAATATGCATTATATGAATTCAATACAAAAGTGAATTTTTAAATGCGATAAGAGATATACCTCTACTGGTGATCAATGTCTTCATCTTTTTTGTTGTTGAAAATTCATTGCTGAAAACGTATATGCAAACATTAAGTAGCCTGAATAACATAACTTCATTTGGACACGATATTAAAACCTGCATTCCTGGCCCTAATTGTTAAACAAATAGGCCAGTCCTTTGTATAGACCATTGTGGCGCTCTCACATTCCATTGCCACGCATCAGTGGAGCCACTCCCAACCGTGCAAAATGTTGTCTTCAGTACGAAGACTCTATACCGCTAAGCATAGCAAGCATTCAAACCTATATGCTGGCGCACCCTGGAGACGTTTTCTAAACCGTCTGCCGAAGCAAACGCAAAACGTGAGGTAAAACAAGAATACCTGCACTTCTATAAGAATACAATTGTCTCAGAGCACGGCTCCATAAACCAAATCGACACGCCCTTTTTCAAGGGGGGCTCCTTCAGTTTTGAGCTGCACCAACAAAATAAATTAAAAAGTGGTTTGATCCTACCTCATTTCTCCATACAATTCAAGAAAGGGTCTTCACACTAGCACAAATGTCCAAACTCACAAACACAAGCGCGATTGACTTTTACTGGGATGGCAAAACCTTCCCAGAAATGACCCCTCTTAAATCCTAGGTTGCTGCCATGCCGCGGTGTAAAACACGGCCCGAGGCTGGCTATCGGTCCGGCCGGGAAGACGTGAACGTCCGGCCATGACGAAACCAGACTTAACACTGACAGTATCTAATCTTGCGCCCTCACGCGCCGCAGTGCAAATAGGCGTAAAATCTATGTCAAACACCCACTTCTAAACACGGAAATATCTCTCTAGTAGCTACATTAGCTTACCGCTCTCGGCATGCAGTGCGGCGCGTTACACGTTGGCGAATTCTCGTACAAACGAGATGGTCTGGTTCTCAATGCTAGCGCAACAAAACTGTACTGATAATGTACATGAACGTTAGGGAACTCAACGATAGAGTAGATCATGTGATGCAAATTGACGAATCATGCTTCTCGTTATAGACGACCTAAGCAACAAGAAAGTGGTTGTTTACAAGTTTTAGCTCAGTAAAGTGCGCTCCTACTGGCTTATTATGACGTCATTTCCCAATTTTATCAATGAAAATAAATTCTGCAAGACGCCAGCTTTACGGTGATACCAAATTTGTCAAAGGGGGGAGTGTTCCGCTTTGTATGAAAGCTACTTATTTTCGGTAACTTTGCGGTGATTTGCGAACTTTTGTATAAGTCCACGCTTCTTTTGTTCACCGACATCGCTCCGATAATGGGGAAAATAAGTATTTTACGTTAACTGATTTTACTAATTTTTAGATTAAAATGATAGACGAATATGTATAGTATATGATCATCCTCTAAAAAAATTTGACGATTCCACCACGAAATGACTTTGCACGCTGTTTACGCAAAATGGATCGGTGCGACTTCGTCCGGGTTTCGTGGGAACAGGTCACATATGTAAAAATGGCGGAAGGTCCAGAAAACATTCGGTTGCTATTGACAATGAAGGCATAGCGCCACCAAGGGTAGCCTTTTGACAAGGCCTCGTGACTCTGGCTAAGCGGCTGAGATGAGTCTAGATACCCGGGGTGAACGCGCGACCGAGTGACGAATGTCACGAGGCCTTTTGCAATGTAGGTTTCACTGCTCGGCATGAATTATTCATAGATACATATTAGCATGCCAATACGCCCAATCAGAACGGCGATCTCCCAGTTGGTTTCGTTCGTGATTCGTTCAATATCAAAGCATGTAAGAAAAGGTAAAAAAACGTAAATAAATGTTGCTTCTGAGTTGAATATATGAATGATAAATACAAGATATCACATTTAAATCTATTTTACATGCAAAATTGCAATAAATTAGGAAGCAACTAATGATTTGAGCTAAATATTGTAAGTGACATGATTGGACATTCCCTGTTTGTAAAATGAACTAATCCAACTCAAATATAAGCTGACGTCACGCGGAGATACGTTCGCTGATTGGACGCTACCATATAGGTAGCGATTCAAGTTGGAAACAAAGGTTAACATAAGAAATCCAAACCAGATTGATAAAGGCCACTTGTCTGGGCAATTCGCACTGACGTCACTCAGGTTTTCGCGATTAGTCTCTTTTTAGTCGCTCGGCGTCTATCAGACATGTGGCCTTGTTTAAAGGCTACACCAAGGGCAGCTTTGCCCGTACACATCGAGCATGCGTCATGTTTTTTGGAAACCAAAGCTGCAATTGGTGGCAATTTGCGATCTTGTGCACAACGATCCATCTTGCTAGTTATTGGTACAGGATTAGCTAGACGGTCTGAAGATACAGAATCCCCAAGTCAGTAACTGCATGAAAACAAAAGCCCAAACCGCTGTTTTTGTACCCTGTCATCATATCTATGTCCATATAGCAACAGAATGTTTTTTACACGTGATCGCTGTGTGGCTCTCGATACGGAGGAAGTCCAGTATTTCAGTCATATTTCGTAACCGTCACCATAGTGGGGTGCCCGGGCACTCAGTCATTTCAAATTGATGCAAAAGTTTCGTTTTCAGTACCAATTTGAAGGTAAGGGTCTATAGAACAATTTTGGTTCGAGTGTCAAGCACTCCGATAAAAAAAATCAAAATGGCCGCCAAAATCCAAGATGGCTGCCAATTTCGAGGTTTTTTTTGCATTACGCCTCATAACTTTTGTACTATTGAACCTAGAATGGTGATTCTGGTCTCTATACCTAGGTTTGCATGTATGAGTAATTGAATAAAAATAAAATAAACATGATTGGAGCATATCTTCTCTTATATTGAGTCCTAATTCCTAGTAACTACAATACATTTAATAAGAAAATGGCTAACAAATTAACCAAATTAACCTATACCATGTTAGTATTGGAAATTGTTCTAGTCCAGCTACTTCTCGCATGTACACTTGCACTGACGTGTGCACTTCAACTTTGTCTTCACACATTTGCACCGAGAGCAGGTAAGTGGGCAAGCGCACTTAACATCCAGGTGGAACACATCCTTGGCAAGGGGCAGCGAGGTCCAAATGGGAAGCAGCTTGCCGTCCTCTTCCTTCCACCCATGATTAGTTGGGTTGTTGACAGGCACCATGGACCTGTGGGCTGTTGTCCAGATGCTCGCTTGGAAGACACTCCTTTTGAGATGTTGATCCAAAGCATCACTGGTTGGGGGAATTCTCTCCACGTCCCTAGTCTTCTGTGAGAACAACCTCATTCGGACAAGGTCAACATCATTGACCTCGTTTGACTCATTTGAATACAGCCTACATACAAAGTTTGTTGCCACTTCTTTCAACCTTGGCGATGTTTGAAATGGAGTGTCGACAATAGTTGCAAATTGCTCCATAAGGGATGGCACTTCGTGCATCAACGTGCAGCAGGATCGCTTACCCTTGAACTTGAAGGAAGAAGTACTGTCTGATCCAGTGAATGCGTGGAAGAGGGCCATGGCTTTGCACGTTGTTGTGCCCAGGTTTGTGGCGATAGTGTTCAGGGAGATCATTCTGGTTGTCTTTCCCGCTTTGAAGGAGATCCAGATTTCTGCGGCTGGATTCAGAGCCTTGATGTGATGGAAATTACTTAGAAGGATTACGACAACATCTGTGTCTCCAGTATACACCATCCCAAGTGACGATGATTGGAGGGCGTGGAGAAGATGTACTAAGACACGCGTGTCAGCTTCCTCATGGTTACATTGATCCATTGGTGGACTGTTTCCAACATGGTTGACTTGATCTCCTGCAGTGATGTAGACATTCTTGTCATCTGGGAAATGTTCTTCTGTTATCTTTTTTGACAGGAATGAGAACAGTTCCTTCTTGTTATCAGCGTTCGCCAGAAAATGCTGCCAATTTCCTGGGATTTTGGCAGTACCACATATGCGTTGTCGGATGCCTGTTCCTCGTTTTTCCCTTGTGCCTCCTTTGATTGTCAGTGCACGATACTGGTCCCAGACAATATCTACTCTTGTCGATCGCTTCAAGTCGTGGCGAACTCTTGGGCAGAATACCTTGTCGAAATATGAATCAAAAGTCTTTCCTTGGACAGTTGTACCAGGAAGTGAGTGTATCAGTACTCCACCGTCAATAATAATGAAGTCGTAATTATCTGGCGCAACTAGCTCGTCGTCGACAGAAATGGCGCTACTTGTACTGGCTTCCATGATATATACCAACAAATCTGACTTGGTACAAGAGTTGAGGGACCCTTCGGTTGACAATGCAGGTGGGTATGGGGAAGATTCGTGATGAAAAAACTCCTCCAAATCCCCCCCGCGGCTGTCTAGTACAAGAAAAGCTTGCCCATAAAGCTCTGCATGACGTTTGAAGTGCTGCATTTTTAGCTTAATTGCTGACTTCTTTTGTGTTTTCTTCTCATGGAACAACAGTAAGTTGTTTCGCTTGATTGGTGCTGTCAGAGGTGTGTCATTTGAGTCAAGCACACTCTGTCTGAAGTTGCTGTACTGCTCTTGTCCCATAGACTCGACTTTACGGACAGATACGGCAGCAGCCGCAGACTCGCACACCTTGTTGTCCAATGTAACCAGGTCGCCACTGTGCTCATCAAAAGGATTCCCATTGCTCAGAAACACCTCAATCAGGTCTTTGGCATGGCGTAGGAATCGGTGCTGAGATGCATATCCTTCCTCATGATGAGGGAGTTCTTCATCATCATCGTTATCGTTTGCACCAGTAAACTCCTCAACGACACGGCTGATTTCCGGGCCAGTCACGATCCAGCGCTCCAGCATGTCAGGGTTCTCTGTGAGACCGATAATGCCACCAACTCCTTTCACCCTTTTGTTGGCTTGCTCGTGTGCTTGATCGATTGGTAAGGATGAGAAACGGCCATTGCTTCGAGTTATTGTCCAGTGTCCCTTCTCAAACTCTGCCTGGATGCTATCTGGTAGAACTTCCAGATCTCGGATAAAGATTGGAATCCACCTAGCATAATTCTGGTGATCGAGAGCAAAGAACAGAGGCACAAGCTTCCGCAGGGTAGTGACCATGAGTTCGATTTTCCGTTCCCGATGTGCCCGGATGAACATGAATATGATCTGTTGGTACTTGTGTACGAGTAGCCAGAATTTGAACGTTGGACTCTGTTGAGAAGCTACCACGACCCAATCCTCAAAAGCCATCTCGGTTCCACTGTCTTCGTAGGCTCGCTTTAGAAGGCTGTCGAGTACCATAACAGTAACTTGATGAGCATACCTTGTTCTCATTGCATTGGATGCTTTCAGAAAAGCTGTTGCTGCTGCTTCTGTCTTCACTAGCCCAGCTTTTTTCAGGGTTTCAGGCCATCCACACCCGCGCAAAAGATCTCCCATGGTGCTCCACAAAGCCATTTCAATGTGGAGCCCACCTAGCATAACCACAAACTTGTCTTCCCCGAAGATGTCGGGAAAGGTCCACTGCATTTTTTTTGCGAGGTCATAGAGTGGTTGGTCCACTACCAACACAGAGACTTGGTGTGGGTTGAGGTGTTCGGTTGTCTTTTTCACCAGTTCCATTCCATGTCGAATCATTTCTGGAGTGGCGGCTTTTTCATGGAAAAGTGGCAGAAGGGCTTCAATGCCCTTTTCCGGTTGTCCAACAGTATCTGATCGAGCAGCATGGTAGGAAGACCACATCGCTGGAGTGCATTTTTCTGTATCAGAATCCACATATAGGGTGTCATGCACTGCAGTCATCCATGCCTGTTCGTGCTGTTTCTCCTCATCGAATGAACTCGTTGCCACTGGTTGCACATCTTTTACCGGAGGTTGGGTGACAAGATTTCGGCCCACAGGTGGTACAAACGTATATGAACGAGGCAGGATGGGTTCACTGCTGCGTGCTCCTGTTTTCTGCGAGTTGATTCGTAGACATTCTTGGTCAAACCCAGGCGTTTGTGATGAAGGAAACTGAAAGATTGAAATACCAGTTCCATGGAAGGATGAGCTTGCAGTGCGTGATGTGGGATTGTGATCCAAGTTATCCAGGGCTGCAACTGTGAAAATGTGCTGATGCAAATTTGTAGGACAGACTATATCAGCGTTGTTCCTTGTCTGATCTGCAATAGCCTGTGCAAATCTAGATTCAATGCTGAGGACTTTCTTATATGACACGCTCAGAGCATATTTGTGTAGTAGTTCGACCAGCTTCTTGCTTCTTGTTTGGGAATGTAATTTGAGGGCCAGGAACACTGCCAGTGGAGGCTCACAATTCAAGTTTGAAGAAAGAGAAGTCATATTTAGCATGGCCAACTGACTCACAGAGAGGATCTTCCTGGAATTATCTTGTTCTGGTGATGATTTGGGTCCTGCGAGGAGTTGACGGAAGAAATACTTTATACGTTGTGGAACAGATGATTCTTCACAACCATTGGGAAATGAACCATCAAACCTGAATGCAGTGTCATGATCAAAAAAAGCTTTACGGAGAATCGATGCTGCCATAAGTAATGTACGTGCTTCCTCATCTGGTGTTTGAGTTGCATCTGATATGATCTTTCTAGCCGTCTTCGAACAAACGATGAAAACTCGGTCTCGGATACCTTTCTCCTCTGTCAAATTCGGGAAGTGTTCCAGGACTCTTTCCTTTAGGCGTGTCCGGTTCACGGTCTTCTGGATCCCATGTTGTTCTAGTCTCTCGGTCATCATATCTGTCAGATCTTGCAATGCAAAAATTCTACGACCTCCGGTGACTTCTTCCTTTATAAATTGGAGCAATTCATTTTCTGTTGTGGCCTCAAGATTTTCGCTAGCTGTGTCTTTTTTACAAATCGCATCGTAACGGCGATTGAACCCTGTGTAGCAATTCCGATGGTACTTCGCTTCAATGGCGACTAGATCGCCTTCAGCAAGGAGTGCCACGATACGCTCTTCCTCCAGCGCGACTGCCTTGTCATGTATCTGTTGGGTGAGTTTAACCTTCTGGAAAGAATGGTCTGCTGCATTTGTTTCATCACCACAGAAGATACACAGATTACGATTAACATTTGCATTACCCCGCCGGGGTCTTTTTCTTACAGGAGGCAATCCTTCATTATGACGTTTTTTTGAATGTTCAAGTGCTGATGCCCTGTAAAGCTGACGACAAGATTTATGCCAGGATGCATGATTCTTCTGCATGGATTCTTCATCTGGAAGTCCTACGTCTGGGTGGGGAGCAGCACCCATTGCTCTGAACTGACTTGCGAGCCTAGTGATTTCTGTGTAGGCTCCCTCTCTTCGACTGGTGACTGGATTCGCAAGAGGACAAACAAGCACTTCCTCAGTTTGCTTTTGGCACAAAATACACAACTGCCATACCCTTACCCCAGCCATCCCAGAAACAAACTGGAAAGACACCAAGAAAAAACAATATTAAATAACTGCTGTCATGTTGGATTCGTGAAGGGACAGCTGTCTATAGAGACAGGTTACACTGTACAACCTAAACGTCTCCATCTGGAGACATGTATACATTTCGAGTGTTGTATACATTTCGAGTGTTGTATACATTTCGAGTGGTGTATACATTTCAAGGTTGTATACATTCGGGTTGTACAGTGTAACCCGCTGTCTCTGTCCCTTCATGAATCCAACATTGTTATGCATACAGACAGCAGTTATTTAATATTGTTTTTTCTTGGTGTCTCTTCAGGTTGCAGTGAAAACCCCCATTACAGCTTCTTAGCAATCCAAGGTGGAAAGAGAAAGTGATCAGCATAATGAACGGTTTTCTTCGGTTTGATTTTGGCAAAAACAGACCATCCTCAGCTCGTTGACATGGCTATAACAAAGAAAAATAGAAAAGGTTCAACAGGAAAGAGATACAAATAACCCATTTGTATCATCACATTTTGTATTTATTGTCTCATTGGTGTGAAATACCATATAAGATATATTCCAATCATGTTTATTTTGTTTTTAATCAATTACTCATACATGAAAACCTAGATATAGACACCAAAATAACCATTCTAGGTTCCATAGGACAAAAGTTATGAGACGTAATGCAAAAAAAAGCTCGAAATTGGCAGCCATCTTGGATTTTGGCGGCCATTTTGATTTTTTTTATCTGAGTGCTTGACACTCGAACCAAAATTGTTCTATAGACCTTTACCTTCAAATTGGTACTGAAAACAAAACTTTTGCATCAATTTGAAATGAAAAACTAAATATACCCATGTACGGCCCCCCACTACCACAAAGTAACACTAATGTCACGTGATACGGGCGACCCACTTCTCACGTTTTCACGAAGTAACGCAAAGCCTATATATAATATACCCGGAGAGCGTCACTTCGTGAAAACAAACAAATCAGATACGCAGTGTTCGAGTTTTCACGAAGTGACGCTATCCGTGTGTATTAGCTATAGGCTTTATGTTACTTCGTGAAAATGACAGAAATTGGCCCCGCGTATCAAGTTTTCACGAAGTGACGCTATCCGTGTGTATTAGCTATAGGCTTTGCGTTTCTTCGTGAAAATGCCAGAAGTGGGTCCCGATACAGCCACGACATTTGTGTTACTGCGTGGTGATGGCGGCGATTCATGGGGCTACATTCAGCTCATAACAAACTCGCTGTGTTTCTCGCCTGCGCATTCATGTGATTTTGATGAGTGTTCGATTATTAGTCGGGCAGATTTAACAGCGTCCCCATACCCCAGTGACCTCTATGTAGCGTGGGAAAGAGGCATTGGAGGAGATCCCGCATACCCATCTGTCTTCGGGATGATAAATTCTTTTAAGCTTGATGTCTTAAAAGTGGTTATCATCCCATGCGACAGGACCTCACAAAATATTCATGTATTGGCTAAAGAGTTTAATTTCTTTTTGTATCGTAAGGCCGAAGCAGTTTATTGCCAGGTTGATCTCAAAACATATTATTATTTCCAACTATCAGTATATTACAATAGTATATTACATGGTATATAAGTTTGCTTCCGATCGGCGCGCGAGTATCGCTATCATGTTTCAGTTATTTACCCAAATAACATAAAACCCAATAATAACGATGCCAACATTATCATGTCTCCGCACTTTACGAAAACCCAATAATAATGCCAGACTGCCAGCGCACCGATCGCGAAATTAAACGTATCACTATCATGTTTTAGTTATTTACCAAAATAACCTAAAACCCGATAATAGCGATGCCAACATTATCATGTCTCCGTATTTTACGAAAACCCAATAATAATGCCAGACTGCCTGCCAGTGCACATGATCGCCATCATGTTTTAGTTATTTACCAAAATAACACAAAACCCGATAATAGCGATGCCAACATTATCATGTCTCCGTACTTTACGAAAACCCAATAATAATGCCGGATTGCCAGTGCACCGATCGCAAAATTAAAACGTATCACTATCATGTTTTGGCCATTTACCAAAATAACACAAAACCCAATAATAGTTGCAATACTATCATGTCTCCGTACTTTACGAAAACCCAATGATAGCGCCATTGTACCAATCGCAAATTAAAACGTATCAATTATGTTTTAGTTATTTACCATAATAACATAAAACCCAATAACCGGGATAACGCTATAGCGAAACTAAAAACGTACCGTTAACATTGCCGCCTTAACATAGCCGTAAATTACTATTAAGGTTAAACAGGAAGCCGCAACAATTATCATTACATTTGAACTTAAAATTCGTATACTGGGCATGGAATACGTTCGTGTCAAGTTAAGTTATTGGGGCCTATGACGGCGTCCCGAATGCAATTCCGCCAAACGGTCATTCATGACCGCCGCCAAAGAGGCCCAATTTTTTGTTAAATAATAAAAGCATGAGAGAAGTGGCACAAATTAATAATAGTGATAGCATTCATCAGTTCGGTATGTGTGCGGCAAAACCTCCCAGGTCGGTACAATCGACATTAAATGTTATTTAGTCTGGGTTCGATGGCTGTGTCTCCCGGGTGCAGCGTCGCTAACGCGTGCAGATCTGCTCACTTATGGAGCAGAATCAGTGTCAAAAAGATCGGACGTGTTTTTACAACTCGGATGCTTTTCTAATTCGGATGCTTTTCTAATTTGGATGCTTTTTTCAAACTCGGATGCTTTTTTAATTCGGATGAATTCGTAATTCGGATGCTTTTTGTAAACTCGGATGCTTTTTTAATTCGGATGAATTCGTAATTCGGATGAATTCGTAATTCGGATGCTTTTTGTAAACTCGGATGCTTTTTTAATTCGGATGAATTCGTAATTCGGATGAATTCGTAATTCGGATGCTTTTTGTAAACTCGGATGCTTTTTTAATTCGGATGTTTTTTAAATTCGGATGCTTTTCTAGTTCGGATGCTTTTTTAATTCGAATGCTTTTCTAGCTCGGATGCTTTTTTAATTCGAATGCTTTTCTAGCTCGGATGCTTTTTATAAACTCGGATGCTTTTTTAATTCGGATGCTTTTCTAGTTTGAATGCTTTTTGTAAACTCGGATGCTTTTTGCAAACCGAACATATTCGCAAATCGGATGCTTTCCCAATCCGGCACTAGGGTGGCCCTGAAAGGACATCACACATCGCAGATTCTGCGATTTCGCGCATTCTGCGCGAATTTGAACGATGACAAACATGTTATCATATATATCTAAGCATATATCTGAGATGTGGAAGATTTTATTGTAGATTTCTGCACAGATTTATGTGATAATGAATATTTTCTGGGCAGATTTTTGAAAAGTCGCATATTTTTATTTTAGATTTCAAGTTCTGCGCAGATTTCTTAGTACGCAAATTTGTGCGATGTCGCACGGATGGGCACTACATGTACATTTTCATTGCACATTTAATTATGCGCAGCTATATGTCGCACTCACGTACAGCAGATTTATATACAGATTTATGTGCACATTTCTGCCGCGATGTCAGCACATACGACGTTTTGAAAGTTGAACCACGACGTTTTGAATGTTATGATGTTCTAAAACGGACAGGCAACGTCGTGGTTCAACTTTCAAAACGTCGTGGTTCAACTTTCAAAACGTCGTACTTCAACTTCCAATTAACGTCCAACTTTCGCGCGCTTTTAACTGGTTCAAGGTAGCCGCGTATTCGGCCGGTTCTCTCCGCGCGGATTCAGTCCGCATTCACCAAAAGGCGACAAATATTTATAACATGCTGCAAAAGGTGATGCATATTCTAAAAAGTTTTTTGTCAATTTATTTAAAGAATTTTTCGAAATAAACCGTAAATATAACAAAACTTTTTCAAACCCTTGTAGATCATACAGCATATTAACCACACTTGTTTAACCTTTCCTGTAATTTTGATGAAAAATTACAGTTAAACTAGCTGCCTAATGAACTAAGTAATCCTACTTCGAGTTATTTTTATAGATTTGGAAATGAGAATGAAACATTTAAAACAAAATATACCTCACATGTTATCAAAAACTCATACTTTTATTTCATAATCTACAAGATAATGTTACTGGGCATGTGGGTATAGGCTTCAGCCGAACAGTAATTAGTGCACTCGCACTCGGACTTATTTGCAATGTTCTCGGTGAATCAGTTTCGTCAATCAACAATTTCAACAATTAATTTCACCACGCCAGATTTTATGAGAATGATAACTGTTACTTTATTTAATAACACAACAGCCCTTCAACTATAAAGTTCTGCATCATTAGATGGATCCTAGTAGTTTGTCAGCTTAGAACGTTAGGTAAAATACAGTTTCAGACCGTGTCCATAATTTCTTTTTTATTTCCACCTAATATCGCCCCATAATAATTTCTTTGCGATATATAGCACACTTGGGTCAAATGTAAGTTTCTAAGGTCGAGTGCAAATAAGCAGATATTATCAAAACTACATAAAATGTAAACAAAGAACAACGGTTATATGTCAAAATTAGCATATAAAAGAATCTTGGAAACTACGTACTGCCACTCGTGCTTGAAAGAACACTTGCCAGATAGAAAGAGTGGGGCACGGAAAGATAGTCCTTGCAGGTGTGCTTTAGAGAAATGTACAATTGCAATTCATGTGGCAAAAGAAAAAAAGTACAGCAATGATAAAAGCAGGTCTTGAATTTGTAAAACCACACTGTTGCCGTATTGTTTGAAATTTCTATAAAAGGTTTGACAAATAACTCGAAGTAGAATTACTTCCATTAAGCAGCTAATTTAACTGTAATTTTTCATCAAAATTACAGGAAAGGTTTTACAATTACAGGAACAAGTGTGGCTAATATGCTGTATGATCTACAAGGGTTTGAAAAAGTATTGTTATATTTACGGTTTATATCGAAAAATTCTTTAAATAAATTGACAAAAAACTTTTTAGAAAATGCATCACCTTTTGCAGCATGTATTAAATATTTGTCGCCTTTTGGTGAATGCGGACTGAATCCGCGCGGAGAGAACCGGCCGAATACGCGGCTACCTTGAACCAGTTAAAAGCGCTGAAGCCTATACCCACATGCCCAGTAACATTATCTTGTAGATTATGAAATAAAAGTATGAGTTTTTGATAACATGTGAGGTATATTTTGTTTTAAATGTTTCATTCTCATTTCCAAATCTATAAAAATAACTCGAAGTAGGATTACTTAGTTCATTAGGCAGCTAGTTTAACTGTAATTTTTCATCAAAATTACAGGAAAGGTTAAACAAGTGTGGCTAATATGCTGTATGATCTACAAGGGTTTGAAAAAGTATTGTTATATTTACGGTTTATTTCGAAAAATTCTTTAAATAAATTGACAAAAAACTTTTTAGAATATGCATCACCTTTTGCAGCATGTATTAAATATTTGTCGCCTTTTGGTGAATGCGGACTGAATCCGCGCGGAGAGAACCGGCCGAATACGCGGCTACCTTGAACCAGTTAAAAGCGCGCGAAAGTTGGACGTTAATTGGAAGTTGAAGTACGACGTTTTAAAAGTTGAACCACGACGTTTTGAAAGTTGAACCACGACGTTGCCTGTCCGTTTTAGAACATCATAACATTCAAAACGTCGTGGTTCAACTTTCAAAACGTCGTATGTGCTGACATCGCGGCAGAAATGTGCACATAAATCTGTATATAAATCTGCTGTACGTGAGTGCGACATATAGCTGCGCATAATTAAATGTGCAATGAAACGCCTCACCCCTAATCTTACCCGTGATTCTCCTCGGGATACACAGCATATGCCGCCAATAATTTCTGCATCTATTAATTGTCTACCAGTTAAGGATCTTGAGGTGTTGTTCCCTGCCGACAGGCTCCTCTAGCCGCTTGCCGCAGACCCTCAAATGAGGCCAAGCCCATGCTTTGTAGGTACCATCCTTGTTTGCACACTACCGCAAGAAGCTCAGCACCTTACATTATTCCTCAGAGAGCCGTTTCCAGCTGCCTTACCTTTTTTGCATTGTACCTTTTGCTATTGTACTCATATCTGCTGTAGCCAAACAATTCTTAATTTTGCTTTGCCACCCGATGTCGCTTCTGCACTTGGCCTGTTAGTGAAGGCACTATCCCAACAAGTTGCTTAGATGGATTATAGCATCTTGACTATTCTTACAATGCATGCTGAATCCTGAGCTGCCTATAACGACCTCTCGCCCTGCCCGTCAGCAATTTATTCGAGGAAAACTGTTCTCTCACCGAGCCCATCCATCGGCAAAATTTGGCAGCTGTCCACTGTACCTCCTGGTTGCTTTAAATCGAAGGACATCCTCATCCGAGTCGACCCGCGCCATCCGAATTCCCTCAAATGTGAAATGATACCTTGTACATATAAACTGGACTTGTGTGGATTTGCCTAAAGCATCCTATAATCCAACCTCAACCGAATACGAGTGTATCAATTTCACTTCCGGCTGCGCCGACTACCTCCCCTATCTCCGATCGTCTGTTTAACCAAGAAACGTCTTACTGTATACCCCGTTTATTTGCCTGCCGCTGAACATAACTCCTCATGCTGGCGTGGCCTCGTGTATGTGAACCTGTCAAAAAACAAACAAACAACAACAAAACAAACAACACAACACAACCCCCTAAAATGAGAACGTATATCCTCCGTCGCATAAACCTAAGGAAACCATTTGCCTTTCCTGCCCAGTCGTCCGTCGAGGCTCTTCTGCTATCTTTTATAAATATTTTATCATTTCGAAATTCATACTCCTGGACTCTCCGTCTGAAGCGGTTGAACCATTGTGTAGACCAAGCCAGGGAGCTTGAATAAACGTGTCGACATTTTATTTCCCTGATGTTGACGTGACATGATCTCCACGAAACTTGGACTTCCACACCTGGCTTCCATTGAACTTACTGCAGCAGAAGAGATATGACTTAAAAGAATGTGCATTGTCGCTCAAACTTCGAAATACGCCGGCCACATGGGACTACGTGTATCACAATCCTTCCTGGCTATATTTTGTGGTAGACGCTCCGCTGCCAAGACCTCAAACGGTTGTTTGTATTCAACTAATCTGTAAATCACCAGTTGTGGCGTGGTATTCCTTTTATTTCCGCCTGCGATTTATTTAATTATTTCGTTATATTTTATTTGTATTTGTATTTAATTTTATTTGTTTTATATTTTTTTTTTTATTTTTTTTTTTTTATTTTTATTTTTGGGGGGCACGAACTGCCCTAAGCCGATTAAACCTCTTTATATTCTTCACCGATACGGATGTCCGAAAGAAGCGGCAAAAATAGTGCCATACGCCGACCAAATCACGCCAGAAGATCCCCGTATGCATCCTTCTCCGAAATGTAGTTCTCCAATTATTCGCGTTCTCAATCGTGAATAAAATATGTTATTTTCGCATTCCCTATCTTGTTGCACAGCCTGTAAGAGAAACATAAAATGCAGCATACATGAACTTGGGGAACACCAAGTCTCGACGGCAAAAAAGAGCAATCGAAAAAGAGTGAGCTATTACTTACCAGCCCTCACGGGACACAGGCAGCATCTCCGTGTTGCTTCATTTCAAACAATACTCACAATCTCCAGTATCTTTCTGGATGTCCCTTCTCCATCGCTACCTCTTCAATTAGTGCGCCAGACGAGGCCATTGTCTTGAAGAATACCCAATTGAGCTGCCGAAGTTCTAATCCTGACTTGCATCCTTCCCTCGTCCCTCGTAAGCGCGTTATCATCAAACTACACGCCCGTCGTCTTGCGTGCCGAACAAGGTCAGTGCTTGCTACTGCATTCCCTCACTTCGATGTACCAGAGTCCTTCCTGCAAAACATTCTTATGCGAAACGGTTAGCTCAGCTAACAATTGAAAATATTTTATCTACTAATGCATATCGGCACCAAAGTATGTAATTCACGATTTAAATCATTCTTGATGATTGGCCGACAGTGGCCCTTTTCTACAAAAGCAGGGCAAAACTGGACACAACATCATGGTCAAATCGTAAAAACAACGGAGAAAACAAAATTGTCGATACATAGGGACTCCATTCTCTAATTTTGTATAAATACATTTTCACGCATGCGTTTCTTCCCGATGCTATTTGCTGCCATATTTGTATAGAGATATTTATCTCCTGATAATCCGCTCTGCCTAATTTTGCGGCTTGCTCCCTTTATTTACGGTACTCATTCCAGATTATTATTATTTGTCTCAATTTCCCGAGATGTTTTATTATCTCATTCTTATAACCGGGGTTCATCTCCCCATTTGTTTGTTTTATTTCTCAAAATGTACAAAACACCGTGGACATCAAAATGTATAGAGTGGACCGCGCCCGTCAAGTACTTGTAGCGTGACGTGTACATGTACATGTACATGTTCAATTACTAGCACAGTGCAATTTAACCTTAGCGTGATTGTATAGAAGCAGGTAACTAAAACCTTAAAGTGCTCAAATGTTTCATTTAACACTCGACCATTACTAAAACCAAATGGGCATATCGTATTTTTCCCACAAGCGGAAGGCGAATATCTAACCGGACAGCTTAGCAACCAATTGATCAGACGTCAAAATAATACCCTGCGAGTTGTCGACCTTCCGGGGAGCGTGGTCTACAGAATCGGCCTATTTAGCTCAAATTTAAGGGGAATATAGAACACACAAACAAATCCCGTGCCATTATAACTGGGGCTGTTTCCCCCCATTGTCATGCATCTGTTTTATTGAGCAATCTCTACAAGCATCAAATCTTAAAAGTTTTAGATTCAATTTACCATAAATACCGTAAATCCCCGTTTCATTATTCCTTTCACCTTTCCTGACTATTATGTCGGTATTGTCTCGTTTCCGTTTTGTCTTCTATTGCAACACCTTGACTTCCCATTGCCGTCTAATATTCATAACCCTTTGCTTTGCCCCTGTTTGTGCTGCTACATCACTTTATTACATTATCCTACTCTCTGTACCGGCATATTCATTCGAATGTTGCCATTCGTGGCCGAATAACTAATACAAATATAAAGACAAAAATATATCCCTTTACCTCCCTCCTTAATTCACTGGGGCTATTTTCCTCTTTACAAATGCATATCCCAATCTGGGCCTTTCCCCACATCAATACCTGGGGCTCTCCCCACATCATCTCGGGGGTTTCCCCCCATTATGTCTACCAATCGGGTTTTCCACCTTCCTTTTCCTTTTCCTTTTCCCGTTTCCTTTCTCAGTTTCCTTTCTCAGTTTCCTTTCTCAGTTTCCTTTCTCAGTTTCCTTTCCTTTCCCCTTTTCCTTTTGCCTTTTCCCCTTCCTTTCCACTTTTCCCTTCCTTGCCTTTTTCCTTGCCTTTTTCCTTGCCTTTTTCCTTGCCTTTTTCCTTGCCTTTTTCCTTGCCTTTTTCCTTGCCTTTTTCCTTGCCTTTTTCCTTGCCTTTTTCCTTGCCTTTTTCCTTGCCTTTTTCCTTGCCTTTTTCCTTGCCTTTTTCCTTGCCTTTTTCCTTGCCTTTTTCCTTGCCTTTTTCCTTGCCTTTTTCCTTGCCTTTTTCCTTGCCTTTTTCCTTGCCTTTTTCCTTGCCTTTTTCCTTGCCTTTTTCCTTGCCTTTTTCCTTGCCTTTTTCCTTGCCTTTTTCCTTGCCTTTTTCCTTGCCTTTTTCCTTGCCTTTTTCCTTGCCTTTTTCCTTGCCTTTTTCCTTGCCTTTTTCCTTGCCTTTTTCCTTGCCTTTTTCCTTGCCTTTTTCCTTGCCTTTTTCCTTGCCTTTTTCCTTGCCTTTTTCCTTGCCTTTTTCCTTGCCTTTTTCCTTGCCTTTTTCCTTGCCTTTTTCCTTGCCTTTTTCCTTGCCTTTTTCCTTGCCTTTTTCCTTGCCTTTTTCCTTGCCTTTTTCCTTGCCTTTTTCCTTGCCTTTTTCCTTGCCTTTTTCCTTGCCTTTTTCCTTGCCTTTTTCCTTGCCTTTCCTTGCCTTTTTCCTTGCCTTTTTCCTTGCCTTTTTCCTTGCCTTTCCATCCATCTATACCCATACATATTCCTATATATCCCTATATCCATATAATATATCCATACACATCCATATACATCTATCCATATTTCTATGCATCTATATATCCATATCCATATCCATACCCATACCCATACATATACACACACATATGCAAATATATACATACACTATACATGTACACATACCAACACGTCTGTCTATTAAATCCGTCGAGGAGTTTAGTTTGTTCCTCTCGATGATTTCCTTTGTTTGCACTATAACTTTTTCGAACGGCTCTCGTTGGTTTTGTACACGAAACTCAATCGAGGACGTCCTCGATTCTAACCATAACCCCAAATCACCTTCGTGTCGTCCACTTACACCCTAAACAAACGCGTGTATACATGGACCATTTAGGTCGACAGACCTTTCTAAGTTTTAGTTCAGAGAGATTTTCCTCAGCCCACGAACCTCCCATGGAGTGTCTTCATAACGTAATATACGAAACAAATTGATGGACCTCCTATTATCCCTCTTTTGTTCGTGCTTTAAATGATTCGGAAGGCCCCTTTTCGAAATAGGGGACCCTATAGCCCTCTAATGTTATACGTCCCCTATTTCAATCAAAAACGAACTCACGCATGACTACACACCCCATAATGCATAAACGCCTCCCGCCGTGTAAACGGGGTTTTCCCCTAGCACATGTAGCGCCCTGTAGCCAGGGATTTCCCTACCACTCCATAGCGGCTCAGACTCGTCACTATAAAGTACCTTGTATTGCCGCCTTCATAGTAAAGTTAGAGCTCAGTCTAAACCTAGCCCACCAATTGACATTCCAGCTGACCAGATCGACTGAAAGTACATAAATCCTGAGTTATAGAGAGAATAGATCAAATTCAGAGGGCGCGCCCCTCTGCAACGGCCCTGCGCCATCGCGCGCATGTTACATTCTGAGCGCTTTCTATCGACAGTTTACATGTATACATTATATTCTTGGCACTCGTGGGTTCCTGATGTAAAGTGGTTTTATGATCAACACTTGACCTTAAACCTTTAATAATAAAAAATGAACTACTTCGTTCACACTGGACCCCATTATTTATGTAAATGCTTATCACCGGTAACCTTCGTTTTCAATTTTGTTTAGCTAAAACCAACTCAATTTAGTACTTTACAAAATTTAATTTATAAAAGTGTTATGCCGCAATATAATCCTTTTATTAAGATGATTTGAAAATCCATTTTCTGTTTTGGACCCAAACATACCGCGGTGGCAACTTTCGTAAAGGTAACTCACGCTACATTTTGCCTAGCAAAGGTTCAACAGCCAGAAAATAGGTAATCGAAATAAATATTTGTTATAGAAGATGAATAGTTTTCCCGAAGACTTCCTTTTAGCAAAAAACATCTGTATGCGGGGCCTGCCTTTGTTTTCTCCAAGCATTACAAAACTATTTTCCATAGGCGCAGCACGTACTCGAACGAATGATCTAAAATCCTTTTCGATTGTGACGCTCAGTTGTCAATTGCTGCGATGCTCGCGTTTATTAGACAGCATAAATTGTCTACTTTCAGTCATACTCTTCTAAGGATTTTACCACAATGTGATATAAATCGCCCGACACCGAAAATTGGCTGACATGCACATACAATTTGTGAATAGGAAATCGTTCCCACAACATAGGTTCACCCGCCGGGCTACACCCCCATAGATTTCGCGGATACTTGGTTAATCATTTTGCCGATCAGACATTCTCCCAGCCGAGCATAATTTTCACAGGCATCACGTTTACAGATTTATTTGTGAACCAAGCGTTACATTCCTTATTATAATTTTAAGGCATTTGCCAACTATAGGCCTTTCCCAGACACCGTTTTACAGGTAGTATTTGCAAACCTCGGGGCCCGACCCCGCCAAGAAACTATGCTTGAGCCTGACCTGTACCTTCTGTTGCTCATTGTTACACTCTGCCAAGACTATAGTCATCTAGAGCAACCAAATCCTGCAAGTGGAACCACAACTGAAAATAAATTGATATAATCTGTTTAGGCCTATACAGTTGCGTTTACTGTACATTTTCCCATCGTATAAATGTACATGCCCACTGCCCTTTCCACCAACACTACCTAGGACACTCCACCCTTGCGTCCAATCCCCGACCAACATCCACCTCTTGGCCAAACCCAACGCACAGACCACCGTCCAAATGTTCCAAATACACTTTCCCATATCAATCAAGGTCTGATCGCCTGGGCTGTGCCAAACATAAAACAATTTCAGGGGCTAACTATAAATGCTCCTTTTTAGGCCTATATTCACTCTGAAACCTTGGGGGACCCAGGGCAAAGCTTGACCCCTCTATCGCTCCAAGGACCTCCTCGATCTTGTTAGTGCCTCTGATGATGAAGCTTCTGTTTCACTATGACCCCTGCCACACCATAGCCGTCACATGTCCTGTGCATATGGGATTAAATCAAAAGGAAACGTGAGATACATAAACGGTGCTGCATCCGTCAAATCACAGAGGGATAAATCCATCTATATAACCTTGTTAGGCCTACCGCTTACTACCAGCACTTACAGTTACACGTATGTTTATGGCGTATTGCCACTGCAGTCACCAGTGATAATATTTTAACTCCGAAAAGGTCTGACATGTCCTTTTATAGGACTACAAGTTTCTCTCACAACTCGAGCTGAATTTAGACAAAGTCTGGAAAAACAACCCCACATCTGGTACTCACTTGGCTATACCTACGGACTCACCTGTCGCATCTGATATGAAACATCCCCTAGTGCCCATGGTGATTCACTAACCTAATTGCATAAGCTGGCGCTACAGTGGTCTAAGAGCTATAAAATTTATTTGATATAGGCCTTTCCACAGCTATTCTCTGAAAATCTACCTAAAAGTTTACCAAATTAATTATTTCGATCAGCCCGATTGGGGATTAAATTTTCTTTTTGTTTATGCACAATTGTCACGAAGATGAACGTAAATCATATTTTGTAAAGAACAAATTAATAACTGTGAAACAAACTAAGGATAACAACCATTTGACCCTATACTCATAACCCGGAAGGGTTTACTGAGACTGCTGGCTTAAACTGCCATAGGCCCTACTTCCTTAAATCTCAGATTTTTTAGGAACGCCGAACATGCGCAGCCTAGCCGTACCATACTGCGCGAAAGCTACAACAAATTCAATCACGGCGACGCTAAGGGAATACAAATAAAATGTACATGTGCTTTGCATTTTGAAAGCCACCTTACATCCTCTTCGTTTTAGACCATCCTTACATTAGGCATATTATCATACTCTGATAACTGGACCGGTATTTTGCATTACTAATGAGTGCTACTATTATGAACCATGATAAAACCCGGTCCGATACAGGCCTACTGATAATAAATAAATAAATTATCCATATCCACATACCTTTTGACAATACCCACGCCTTCATGAAAATCCCGCAGGAATGCGATGCCACCTTCGTGCCGCGCCGTGCATGCTTGAGCGCGTGCTAAAGCACAATAGCTTTGTACAATAGCTTTGTACAATACAAAGACTGCGTACCCTACTCAATGTGCCACGCCCGTTGCACTGATGACCCTGTCACTGCACCAACGTACGTACACGCATAGAGGAATTCCTACATAACATGGTATATGTGAAAACACACAAAATGGTATTAAAAGAACGAATTTCGAACTTGCTAAAATTCTTATTACGACACTTTCGCAGCCTAATAACCATTATAAAATTTCACATTGACAAAATGACCTGGCTGCCCTATAAAATTGTACCTCCTTACCAGTGCCATATTGGACCACCGGCAAGAATTTAGATATCTCCTACCTTGTTTCCTAAAACGAACACCAATCCAGGCTCTATACCTCCATCAGAATCGCAAACCTGGCCCAATTTCCAACCATTTAGAATCGAGCTCTTCCTTTCCGGCACCCGTTATGGCAATCCGACTTAATAATTGACTGGTCAACCAGCCGATTTATGGGTGGGCACCCAAAACTCCAGCGCAAGCAATAATACGTCATGCTCGTAGTGCAAAGATTTACCAAGTGAGTGTGGATCCTCCGCCCGCAACGTCGCCGCGATGCAAATAGTGGTCGTAGTGAGACAGCTAACACTACAGAAATTACGTGGGGAGCGGGCGGTAAAATTACAGGCATCCGAACAATATTATTAACATCGGACTTACCAAGCCCCGAAGTTATGAGCAGTGTCGGAGTACTTCAGATCCCTTCAGGCACGGGGACATCAGGCAGTCCATCCGAGGGAACGACATCGGCAGGGCTCTCCGCAGGACCATCGGCAGCAACAGTGACACAGTCGGTGTCGCCTCCGCAGCCTCTATATAGCTTCGACTAGACCGAGAAGAACGGGGTCCGCCGCGTGGCTTCCTTCCCTCTGAAGCGTTTCCAGATCCAGATGCTCGGATTTAGGCATGTTGTCGGCGAGAATATGACGGTCGGCAACTCCCGAAATTGAACCAGTTCGACACGGGCTAGCAAATTTCCAACTTTGGAAACTGAGAATTGGGTACGGTCGACAAAATGGGAAGCATGACTGTTCCTACTATGAAAATGTCTTTAAAACTCCGAAAAAACTTCGAAATTAATTACAAGAACAGATAATTACTCTGCTGAATAGCAATAGCAAACAAACGTCCTCCTGGCTTAAACCGCTGCGACAAAGTGATATTCTGACCAGTCGTCAAGATTATGGCTGTATACCTGGCCTTGTCTGTTTTAACCGCAGGGCCATAAAACAGCGTCCCCATACCCCAGTGACCTCTATGTAGCGTGGGAAAGAGGCATTGGAGGAGATCCCGCATACCCATCTGTCTTCGGGATGATAAATTCTTTTAAGCTTGATGTCTTAAAAGTGGATATGATAGAATTGTTCACTTGATGATAAAAGTATGAATTTTGGCACACAGTCAGAGTATGTCATGGGAAATATGTTTTGCTATATGTTTTTGTCGTTTAAAAAAAATATAGGTAGAATAACATGCAATTGCAGCAATTTTGAACATTGTTTGTTATTCTACCTGACTGTATTCCAAATGACCTGTGGTCCATATCAATGTGCTTTATACCAAATTAGTTTATTGTTGTGTTTGTTTAGCACCATAATCGTTTGTTTTTGTTTATTTGTATGCGTGACAGTTTTGACATCCAAACAGGGCGTCCTAATGGTAGAACTGTCAGGGTTTTTCCAGCCAATCAAGAAAAACCTTGGAAATGTGTTTCCGTTTTATCCAGTCGGGGAAAAATAAGGAAATTGGACACTAAACCAGAATAGACAGGTTTTTGCCAGTTAATAACGTATCTTGTACCGTGTGTCTAAGTTGTGTTCATTGATTTGACTGGCCTGCGAACAAAAGATGTCCACAGGATGCAGGAAGAGATTACGAATTGTTGGACTAGCACACATGCACAGTCGGTTTCCCCCTCTCCGGAAAAGAGCTTTAGAGGGAAAATAGGGTTATGGTTATTTGTAGAAAAATAAAGGGAACACCTGAGGAACACCCAGAATCCAAATTTGAGGTTTAATTTTATTTTTCTGGAATAATTAAAAATGAGTAATTATAGCCATACACGGATACAAAGGTATGGAAGTTACAACTGTGTGGTTTGGTTTTTGTGATGTCTTCAACTTGACTTGACTATTTTTCTGTATTTTTTTATTTAATTGTTCCCAGTCATGACAGACTTCACCACCAGTCCCTGTGTGTTGGGTCACTACTGCCCCACGGCCACACCAGAGCTCTCCTGCCCACCAGGGACCTACAGGGACACACAGGCAGCAAGAAGTAAGGCAATTCTCAAATAATAATGCAGACAGAAGGCAAACCTTTGTTTGGTTTGTTAAAACAAAAAAAACATGTTTAATTTCTTGTTTCATTCAGGCTTGGATACAAGTTTTCAGGTATAGCCTGAATTTAGCTTTTTCGTGTTTTTTGTGTATATTTGTGTTCTTTTACAAAATCGTTGTGGAATCACCTCCGCCCGCAATTTTATAAATTGTTTTATCCGACTTTCCACGGAATCGTGGGGCAACTCTAACAAATTCTGTCACAGGTACAAAAACAATTTGTTTACCTTAAACACAAGGCTGTAAGTGTCACTTATCAAGCTTGATAAGTTGACTGCGCAAGACTATGATGCTTGATGGCAGTTGCCATGGCTAGCTCGGTACAGGAATGTAGGAACAGTTCAGAGTGGACATATTGTAATGTGTGTCTGATGGTATAGCTGGGTGCTTTTACTATTACGACTGAGGATTGAAGCACAAAAGTAAACAAAGGTCTCTTTAGAATCCTCTTTGTTAAAATTTGTCCTTGATTGTTCGTGTAACGTTAGGTTAATGGGGTTAGGTTATAGTACAGGAATAAAGGTAATACAATAGGGTATCTTTCGTCGTTATGTAGCTCGAGACATGGTGTTTATTGGACTTTTTCATAATGAAAACTAGCGCGCATCCGCTTCCCCGGGTTTACTACACTGAGCTTAAACACGGTCAAACCTCTCAAAATGGAGGCACTTTTGTTCTAACATTGCTGTATCTTTTGAACGGAGCATCGTATTAACTTGGGGTGAACGGAATATGAAAGAATACGTTTCAGGCTTTTTCATCATGTATGTTTCGTAAACCTTTTTGAAAAAACCAGGGATCATTTTGTCTTCAAATGTTTGCACTCCGATGCAGTTGTCTATGGAGAAGCATTGAAAACTGGCCAAACGGCCCGTGTTTACACTGACCCGTCGTCTTTGACTTGACGCAGCAAGAGAACCAAAGGTCATCGAACTTTGGGGTGAACGGTTTTGGAAAGAGAGAGAACCCCTCTTTCATCCATGTAAACTTCATTGTGATTGGCTCAAAATCCACGGATCATTTTTTTTCTAATGTTTTTTAATTTATTTTGTTGGTGCAGCTCAAAACTGAAGGAGCCCCCCTTGAAAAGGGGCGTGTCGATTTGGTTTATGGAGCCGTGCTCTGAGACAATTGTATTCTTATAGAAGTGCAGGTATTCTTGTTTTACCTCACGTTTTGCGTTTGCTTCGGCAGAGTTTAGAAAATGTCTCCAGGGTGCGCCAGCATATAGGTTTGAATGCTTGCCATGCTTAGCGGTATAGAGTCTTCGTACTGAAGACAACATTTGCACGGTTGGGAGTGGCTGCACTGATGCGTGACAATGGAATGTGAGAGCGCCACAATGGTCTATGCAAAAGGCTGGCCTATTTGTTTAACAATGAGAGCCAGGAATGCAGGTTTTAATATCGTGTACAAATGAAGTTATGTTATTCAGGCTACTTAATGTTTGCATACGTTTTCAGCAATGAATTTTCAAAAGAAAAAAACCAAAAAACAGATGAAGACATTGATCACCAGTAGAGGTATATCTCTTATCGCATTTAAAAATTCACTTTTGTATTGAATTCATATAATGCATTTTACGTAGAATTCGCCGTGCGATTAAATCAGGTGTATAGTATATTGCAGTATATGCTGGTGTAGGGGCAGCCCTATAGCACGCTCGCATGTTCTCCGCATTCAAATGTCGTATAGTGCTCTTAGTGTAATCAGTGGTCTTCGTTGATTGCTCTATTTCGGGGGTGTTTTTCTGGTTTAATTGAGACCTTTATAAACCTCTACCCAGCTAATTATAGGTTGAGTTTTATTGGAAGTCTGTGTTGAAATATTTAGTTTTGTTGGTTTGAGCTACCGAAATGCCGACAGATGTTAACCACCTTGGGTGGAATGTTTGGATGTTGGATCATTCCATTCCTTTGTGTGTTTATTCAATGAAACTAATTCCATTCTTGTTAATCCAAGCGTATACTATACTTTATAAGGCGTGCACATTACCAGGCCTTTCATTTTCAGGCCAACGCTTCACGTCGAGTATCATCCCATTTGTTCTTGTTCTCCTGTGCACACATCAAGTTCCTGTATTGCTCGTTCTTTGTTCCTTGTATCTTTATTTCTCAGGTCTGCTTGATCCGACCTGCCCTAAAGCGTCTCATTTATAAGGCAAGTTCAGCGACGTCTTAAAGATCCTTCTCGATCAAGACATTTGGTTAAAATTCACTGCCAGCATGGAACATTGTATCACTTAACAGTACATTATATTGTCAATTGGCATTACAGAAGTTACTATTTTTTAACAGTACATTATACTGTTGATGTTATCTCTGTTAACAGATTCTACTGTATTGGGTACTGTACACCTACATAGATTCCCCTGTTTTGCAACAGTTAACAATGTTGTTGTTTTGTTATAACAGCAAGTTTTATGTCGAAGTTTTTGTCCAAGAAACAAACGCTCCTGTTTGAAGTACAGTTGTTATGCGTATTGCGGCAATTTACATCGATGAATGAAGTGGGAATGGGAACGGGAACCAGACTTATTAGGCCTATATAAGTAACTAGTGATTAGTGATTACACATTACCAATAATACACGTATACAGAGATATATATATATATATATATAAGTGCTTCGATAATCTACTAATTTGTCGTGAGTTACTTTTATATTCAGCTTTTCCCGCCACGATTAAGTCACGCTTTTAAATGAATAATTTTAATATTTTAATGCGGAGGGAGATGTGATGCGATTCTTCAGCTTTATTTGCTAAAAATCTAAATTTTATCAGGGAATTTATTTATTACACACAAATCGTCAAACAAAATGTGTTTTGGGGTAAAACAACACAGTTTAACTTGTCTTAGTTCTGATTGGTCAGTTGCTGCTTAATGAGATTCGTGTAGGTGAACAGTAGATTGTCTGTATCTTTACAGCAAAATGTGGCGTTATGAAACGTTGATGTTGCTGTGTCTTAACAGAGACGGGTCGAAATGCTTGTTTAAAACATGATGTTTTCTTGTTTCAGTACAAAACTTAACTTGATTTAACAGCGGAGATTCTGTAATTTAACAAACAAATTCAGAAAAATCTACTTGGACAGTACTAGTTTTGTTTTTATACATAAATAAATAAATAAATAAATAAATAAATAAATAAATAAATAAATAAATAATAATAATAATAAATTAAAAATAAAATAAAATAATAGTTATACTTTGACATTTTCAACAGGAAAACAAATGTGGAGGTACATGTATTCGCATTTTTGTATCACTGTGGAGACATGGCTTTGTTCTCGTGTTCAAAATGGTTAGAAAGTAGAGCACGTTTTTCAAAATGCTCCCATTTTAACCACAAATATTTTCCTGGGTTGAAATGTTGACCCAATATACCATATCACTAGCCCTAATCCACATCCTAACTCTAGTTCTTGAGTAATTCAAGTAAAATTCAAAAATCTAATTCGTGAAATTCCCAATGGAGACCTATTCATCTATAGAAATTACTCTTTGGAGACCTTTTTCACTACCATTGTCCCCGTTGTGTTCACGTCTCCAGAGGGTACCGTTTTTCGCACCACAACTGTTAACAGTGTGTATCACATGTATCCGAGTGTTTTGTCTGCAAAGGCTGATGGTACTGTATTAAGGCAGAAGCAAAGGTAAAGACAAAGACGAATAAATATATCTACCAAAAGGTTCAGGCAGACGTTAATGGTTTACCTAATTTTTTGGACACATCGGTTTAGTGATGCATGTCGTTAATTTCCCAAGATTGGATTGCTGAAAATGTGATGGAGTATATTAAAAATGATTTAATTAAATATATTCCGGTCGAAAAGATTTTTATAAATAATGCTCTGGATATGGCAGGATCCCTGATGTTTTGAATCTCAAGATGGAAATTGCTGAAATTTGCCAAAGTGTATAGGCTCTGTGATCAAAATGTTTGGTAGAATATACATTAAAAAAAAAATATATATATATATATAACAGTTTGGTTAAATAATGCCCTGGATATCGAAAAAGCCTTGGTGAATTGTAACGCAAAATGGAATTTACTGAAATTGATGATTGATAAGTTTGTTTCTTTACAACTTTGGTTCCGGACAAATAATCCGAAGAGCGTTTGGAGCTAATATCCCAAGGTGGGATTAGTGGAATGGTGATTAAACATATTGGCCTTTGTCCTGTTGATAATAAACTGTTTACAATTGTCTTTTAGTAAAAGATGTTACTGGGTAGATTTATACCAGACAGATTTATATTTGAGATCGAAATTTTCAAGCCCTCTTAACTTATTAGATGATATCCTGACAGATAATCCGAAGAGCCAAGAGGGTTACAATCTTGAGTTGGGATTGTCACAGCTGAATTTAGGCAGGTGCATTTTTCTATAAATATTTCAGGGATTTATGGGTGGGACCACGATTGTTATATGTTCAATGTATATGTAATCTTCTTTTGTTAAGTAGGTATTTGTGGTTTAGCTGGCTGGAATGCAGTTGGCGTGCTCGAGGGACTTCGGGTATGCTGTGAAATTGGTTGGGGTTGTATACAAGGTGAGAGTAACATTAGAGCGAGAACAGTTTTTGCTATAAGTTGGTATGAAGTGAACAGTGGTTTTGAGTGTCTGCTGGCGGAGCCATTTCTTGGCAGCTTGTGCTGTCACTTGGCCCATCGGCACAGTAAAATTGCAGTCCTGTGAGGTAGTGGTAGTACATTTATTTCAACGCTGCCATTAACACAGAATAGAAGAAAACAGAATTCACTTTAACAAAGAATAAACAATTAAATGATCTAATTATAATTATATACAGAAGTATTATAATTATAACCAAATTAATGACAACATTTAGGTATAAGGTGAAGCGAATTGCTTTTGTACCCTAACCTATTGACAGACAATCTATATGGTCAACACACAGGACAAAGGACATTATACGTAATGGGCCAGTCACAAATCAGTTGCGATGCGTCGGCGATGGGTAAAACCGGGAAATTTGAACAAAATCTTGAGACAGATCTCACGATTTTGCACCCGTCGGAGGCGCTCTCCGGACGCCTGCGGCTTGTCGCAGATTTTTTTGGCATCGCCACACCCGTCGCGGTCCCCAACTTTGAACTTAAAATTTTAAGATTGCTCGCAAGATTTTTCACCCATTTTGGGCATCCCAGACACAATCTCCGATGACCTACGATGCCCTCCGATTAATCGGAGGCGTCCTCCGAATAATCTGAGACTAGTCGCAAGATTCTGTGTGGGATTGGAAATTCAGGTTGAGATTCAATGTCTGCGAGTGGTCTCCGGCGCCCTCCGACTGAATCGGAGGCGCCCTGCGACGATTCGTACGCTTTCTGTGATCGTCTCCGACGAATCGTACGGTGGAATCGTAGTAAATCGTAGAAAAGATGCTCGCAGATATCGTCTCCGATGCAATCGGAGGCGATCGGAGGCTAATCCCACGATTTTTCGACAAAACCGGGTCAAAATCCTTGAAAAAATCTCAGACAATGTGACTGCTCCACTTTTATTAGGATTATTGCTAGGATTGTTCAAGGATTCTTTATTTTCTACGACGACCCCCGGCCAAAACTAATCCCCGACAGATCGCCGACATTGTGACTGGGCCATAAACAAACAATATAACGAAACACACACTGGAAAACACAAGCTGGTGAGAGACAAAACCACAACAATTAAGTTCATAAATTATAACTAATTATATGGATGTGAATCAAGAAGATAGAATTTCAGCTTTTTAACAAATATAGAGAGGGAGTTTGATGATTTTAGGGACTCGTCTAAGCTATTCCAATATAAAGTGCCACGCTGAAAAACACTATTTTTACACAACTCTGTTCGGCTAAACTGGACATAAAAATTGTTCTTGGCAGTACTTCGGGTATTATACAAATGAATGTCAGAGGTTAACATGAAGAATGAATTAAAACAACGGGGTAATACATTGGTTTTAAATTTATACATCAATTTGCCTAAATTAAAATAGTACAGGTCATTAAACTGTAAAAGACTCAGGTTTGTAAATAAAGGAAGGGAATGATCACGACAGCCAGCTTTTGATACTATTCGGACTGCTCGTTTCTGTAAAGTAAACAGTTTGTTGTATTTAGATGAAGAACCCCCCCAAGTCAAGATTGAATAATTTAAATATGGCAAAACAAAAGAATTATACAGAGTTAACAAGATTCTACTGGGCAGGTAATATTTTAGACGGTTCATTATGCCAACATTTTTAGATATTTTTGTCGCTATGTCATCAATATGGTTTCTCCAGGTGAGATGCTCATCCATAGTTATTCCTAGGAATTTAGTAGTTGTTACTTGGTTTAGCCTTGATTCATTTAAAATTAGAGGAACAGATTGAGAATATTTATACTGATGGGCACAGCAAATCATATAGTTAGATTTCAATAAGTTAAGGCATAATTTGTTTGCTAAGAGCCATTATGATCGATCGCATTACATATTTTACTGAGAACATATGATGTTGATAAATCAGTTGACCGGTTTTGTCTGAAGCCAAATTGTGCCTCCGAAAGAATATCATTCTTATTAATAAAAGATATTAACCTAATGTATATGAGCCTTTCAAATAACTTGGAGAATGTCGACAGAACTGAAATTGGTCTATAATTAGTAATATCATGTTTACAACCTTTTTTGTAGATTGGTATAACTTGGGCTATTTTTAAGCCATCGGGAAATACTCCTGCTGTTAGACATTTATTAAAGATAATAGCTAAAGGTTTTGCTAACGAATACCGTGCCTGTTTTATTACAAAAGAACTCAAACCGTCGAAACCAGGAGCCTTGCCAGAAGGAATTTTGTTAATATTGTCCACAATCTCCTCTTGGGTAATAGGTGACAAGAAGAATGAATCCGAACATCGAGTATTTAAAAATGAATGAAAAGAGGTGTTACATAATGGTAGTCCACTAGAAAGACTGCTGCCAATATTAACAAAATAGTTGTTAAATGAATCAGCAATTTCGGTGTCGTTCGTAATGTTGATGCCATCATGGTTAAAATAGGAGCTACTATTTTGTTTACGCTTATTTAAAAGAGAATTAATTACATTCCACGTACCTTTTATATTATTTTTTACTTCATTGAATTTTTTATATAGATAATTCTTTTTGGATAATTTAATCAGAGAGTTAAGTTTATTTTTAAAGCTAGTATAAGTAGATTTATTTCGCGGAGTAGGGTTTTTCAAATACTTTTTGTACAAGTGATTCTTACGCCTTATCGAGTTATAAATACCATTAGTTAACCATGGGGATTTGAGTTTATCATAGCGACATTTTACCTCGTGCAGAGGAAAGTTTTTATTATAAAGTTGTTTGATATGTAATAAAAACGTGTCATACATACTGTGGATATCGTTTATAGAAGTTATACAATCCCACTCAGTATCATTCAAGTCATGAATAAAATTATCAACATTACTGTGGTTAAAGTCACGCTTTTTACATTTACTATCCGGTCGGACTTTTTCAGTAAGGTTTTCAATAATTACAAATATGGGAAGATGGTCACTAATATCAGTGGACAAAATACCAGCAGGTTGGTCTTGATAAACATTGGTAAAAATATTATCAATAAGTGTTGCACTATCATCAGTAATCCTGGTTGGTTTGTCTATGGTGGGAAAAAATGAATGAGATAAAAGGGTATTCATGAATGTTTGTACGCTATTATCAGTATCATACTCCAGTAAGTTTATATTAAAATCGCCCAAAATGTAACACTTTTTGTTCTCGCTGTCTATATGTGACAGAACTGTATCAGTACATTCAATAAAGTCAGTACATGATATGCAGGGTGGCTTATAAACAATACCGGTATTAACAAGTTCAATAAAGCATGATTCAATATCAGGGTTATCAAAACATAGGTCAGTACGGTTTATATAAACTAAATCCTGTTTTATATAAAGTGCAACACCACCACCTCTTTTGTTTTGTCTACAAGTACCTTCAATAACATAGTTTGGTATTTGTATCAAAGGGTCTTGTATATCCGTTAACCAGGTTTCCGATATTCCAATAACTGTAAAACTATTTTGTAAAAGATTCAGGTATTGAATAATGCTTGATATATTTCTAGGTAGACTACGAGCATTTAAGTGCAGCAGCTTCGTACCAATGTAACTTTTAAAATTATCCAAAAATTCATCCTGATCATAGTAATTACAGTTATTGTCAGGAATATGAAAATTTAAGTCTGGGTCGATATTAGAGTTCATACTAACTGTAAGTAATATGTTAAGTAATAATAAATATTAACTCACCGATGTTTAGAAGATCCTTCACAACTAGTTGAGTATAGACCAGAATACATCCAAAGTGGTTTGTCTCACACCAGTGCATACATACAAACACATACATACATAGACAGGGCAATTGACAAAATTGCATTTTATAAATAACTACAAATTAAGTGGAGCGTGGGTTAAGACATCTCAGGCATCTCCCCCAGTACGGTAGGATTTGAAAGGGCCATCGCGTATCTTGTACCGGATCATTGCTGGAACAGACCACGGGATATATGCGAAATGGACCCTCTCCTGGTTCTGAATGCGCCGTAGATGTGATTCGCGCAGTTCCTTGCGCTGTCCTCTGACTTTGGGTGTTACATCATCTGTGATGAATATGTTGTGGTCCTTGAATTTGTTGTTCTTCTATGGCGTGTCCAGGGGGGGGGCTTTGGGGGCTGAAGCCCCCCGCACGCGCGGATCCCCCAAAAAAAATGAAAGAGAAAAAAGAAGGGAAGGAGGAAAAAAAAAGGAAAGAAAAAACGAAAAAAAAATAAAAAAATATATATAAACGAAAAAGGAAAGAAAGAAAGAGAGAAAGAAAGAAAAATTATTAAATCGGCAGAAACTGGTGATCAAACCAATCGGCTTTGACTGAACATGATGATCCAATTGTTTTTAATTGGCGACGTGCTGGCTATAATGACGTTAATACGAGCTGAATGATTTTCATTGTTCAACGTGTTTTCATCGTTGTCCACATGGTTGTAAGGTGTCAAGGAGATTTGTAACTTAACTTGATCATAGCTACAAAGGATTCTTCGAAATATAGCCACTTGCTTCGAAACATTCTTCAAGCAAGCGTTAAACGTTAAGTAAAACAATTGTTTTAATCATTATAGGGGGGCCTACCTCTTTCCATATAACAAATTAGTGAGTATGTGTATGCCTTGACATAAATGATGTTAGACCTAGATCCCACCGAGCAGAAGACCTTCACTCATTCGGATTGCATCCGATGAAATTGTTTAAATTGTAGGCCTAGAGTATACATAAAACGTTGCCGTATAATATTGTGTTGAAATGGGTTATATGACATGTGGGCCTACATGTATAGTTCCTTAAGCGCAACGAGCACAAACTACCCATGTAAGCTGTTTACAAAGTACGGATCACAACGGGTGCGGTGGTGGCCCTCCGCTAAAAATAACCTAGGTACAGGGTCTTATTGTATGTTGTAACTCATTCTGTTAAATAGTTTATTCCTCGGTTAGATCTGAAGGGGGTTGAAACGATTATCTGTAATTTAGCTTTGTCTGAATGTATATTTGGCCACTCGGAAAACGGCCCATAGATATAGAAGTCGATTGAGTAATCCGGCCTCAGCTTTTCCAGAGACGCGACAGGTCGAGGGCCCACGATGAGAGGTAATTTCACTCAATTACCTGTAATTATTGGATTCCCAACTCCTCAAGTGTTTGAGAGTATCATATAACACTGATCTCTAGAACTTAGTACAGTTTCGTTGAGGTTCTGAACTTAGCCCCGAGTTTAGTTCAGAAAATAATTGTAATTGTGCGGGAGTGCGCTGGCCATGTGAACTATTTTAGCTGCCACCATGAGCGAGAGCCAAACTCTCACTGGTCCATTCACCACCACGTGCCATCTGCGGGGGGGGGGGGGGGGGGGGGGGGTCGGGCTCGGGGGCTCGGACACATGCCCCCCCCACCCCCCCCCCCCCCCCCCCCTCCCCTCCCAATATTTCTTGCTCGTTTACCACCAGCACCAGGGGGGGTGGAACTACAACAACATTCCTTCAGTTTGACTTTAACATTATCGCTGCTAGCGAGCCGCGACCGGAAACCACAATACAGACACAACAGAGGTTCATCAACCGGTACGTAGTACGGTGCGCTTTTTCTATGTTAATGGTGTAGGCACGTTGATGACGTTCGCAATGTCAACGAATTAGACCCCTGCCGTACTACTGAAATCCAGGAGCCAATTCCATAAAAGCATTCTAAGCCTAGTTGGTTGCTAACTTCCTTTCTATCTCTAGTTACTTGCTAAATATATTCCATAAAACCATTATACGCTTAGCAAGGTTCCTAGTTGCTTGCTAAAATTAGAATAGATTTGGGGTATATCTAAATCCTTAGCACCCTTCTAAGTCGCTTTCAATCTTTCATCTTATGGGAATTTGTATTGACATCCTTATGCGCGCGCAGAGTCTAGGACAGATTTTCCTGAGTCGAGTAATTATAAGGCTTCTTTCCTCTTTTTTGATTTGAAACACTCTCTGAATTAGCCATTTCTGAAACATGTGCTTAGGCTGATACAAATGTACATACCCTAAATAGGGTACAGAGGAATGCATTGACAATACAACCCACAGCATGACCTGATTTGAACTCTTTCCCTATTGTTAACTCAAACTAACCATGTACTTTGGCGATTACGCAAAACCCACACAATTCTAGCAAGCTGCAAGCAAGCAACTAGTAAGAATGTTTCATAGAATGGTGTTATGGAATGCGATTTAGTTTATTGCTAGCAAGCAACCAACCAGGCATTTGGAATCTTGCTAAAACCTAGTAATATACTAAGTTAGAATGCTTTTATGGAATTGGGCCCAGATTCCTGAACTAGAAAACATTCAAGGATACTGCGATTTTTTGTGCACTTTCATTCGGACCCGAGTACAAACGTAACAGCTCGGCTGACTATGCAGTGACTTGGCGACAATGGGATAGGTATTTATTTTTCTTAATTGTCATGTTACTCTGTGCAATTTGCTTGTGATGTCTTGTCTATTCTCCAGCACAGTCCATCACGCATAGCTTATGACATAGAAGTGATGACCTAACGGCCTCAATATAAACCCACTGAGCTCACTTGCAAGTAAGGGTGTGCGTCACGGTCGGGTACCCAGGTACCCGCGACTATTATTAGGATCATAACAAAAAAACCAGGGGGGGGGGGGGGGGGGGGCGGATGCCGCGCTGGCATTGCATGCTTACTTCAGCGGCGGTCTAGTCAAAACGCTTTTCTAAGAAGTCCGGCGGTCTAGTGAAAAAAATTACAAGATAAGTTAAGAGCGCCGTTTTCAGAGCCAGATTGTCAACAGCGATCCCGGATTGCGTGGAGTTTACTTTCAGCTTGTAATAAATGTTTGTAAATGAATTGACAGGAAATGAATTGACTTGATGCTCCCCATAATTGCACGCCTACAATGATGGCACGTCTTTTTCCAAAATAAATAAGGTTCAATGAACTAAATCCTTTGAGTGAGCCGACACTAAATCCTTTGAGTGAGCCGACACTAAATCCTTTGAGTGAGCCGACACGAAATGTAGCAACAAAAGCCGACCGCAAATGTGCTCGGCTGGTCGCAGAGTGACTTTGATACAATAGAGGCAAATATCTCTTTGGCAGTATCAGGTTTCAAAACCACATTGCAGGTTCGGGTCCGTGGGACCGTGAATTAATTCAGCACATTTTCCAATGATACACTCAGAAGATTATTATACAATCATAAACAAATGGCAAACAGTTTTGTGTCCCATCAAACATTATCTTAAAAATTAGCGAATTAAAGCTTGAACAAATAAGTACAGGGGGAAAAAATACAAACTTAATCTTAAACCTCGGAACAACTTACTCAAAGGACAACTGTAACAAAACGATCGATATTCTTGACAGTAATGGTACCCAACAAACCTGAAAAGGCGATTTCAGGTTTTAAAATCCTGGACCCCCGGCCCACCGAGGCCCAGACCTCCTGGACCAAACGCTGTTAGACTCTCCGCTCGCTTCGCTCTACCGAAACGATTTTGATTCAGCCCCCCGCAGGAAAAAATCCTGCACACGCCTCTGTTCTTGAGGTGCTTTGCTGCATTTTTCAAGATGTACTGCCGATCGCTGTAGCGAAGAAGACGACAGTGGATTGGTCTTGGTCTCGGGGAAGTGAGTGCGGCAGCTGGGCCAACCCCAGGTGGTGAACCCGTGCGGTGTGCCCGGTCGATCTCAATGTCCTCGCCGTTCTGGAGCTTCATATGGTTAGTGAGGAACTCATGGATAAAATCCTCACAAGATTGAGACCCAACCTCACTTCGTTCCGGAACACCTTGAAGCACGATATTGTTGCGACGGCTGCGATTGTGCATGTCATCAATTTGGTCTTCAATGTTCCTAATTATCCTGAGGTTGTATTGTGTTTTCTCATTGAGCTGTGTCTTAATGGCGTCGGACTTGTCTTGTACGAAAGTTACAGATTCCTTCAAGTCGACAATGTCTTTGGTATTTGAAGACACCTGCTGATGGACTTCTTTAAATCGGACTTCTAAGGAGGTCAGTCGCGATTCAATGTTGTGAATGGACTTCAAGATTTTGTCGAGCTTGTCTTCAATGACTGATAGGTTTCACGGGTGTGGCTCGGACAAGCAGGTCAGCGTGGCAATTACAATCGTAAGTGATGTTTTCTTGTTAATTCATCATTGTTATTTATGTAGATGATTGAAGGAAGATTGTTTGATTTAACTTTGCCCACTTAAAATATTTCAGTGTGATTGTTTTTGTAGTATCGAATTGATTAGTTTATTTATATAGATGGTCCCTATGTCACGTTATGAAGCTACTTGAGCTGATATGTGGGGCAGTAATCGGACCCTAGTCGAGTGATTGGACCTTGAAGGTTGGATGCCGTATAGCGGATGCCTGCCCACCGGCTAGTTACTGGACCTTGGAGGCTTGGATGCCGTATATAGCGGATGCCTGCCCACCGAGTAGTTACTGGACCTTAGAGGGTTGGATGCCATATAGCGGATGCCTGCCCACCGAGTACTTACGGGATTGGGGGTTGGATGCCGTATATCGGATGCCTGCATACCGAGTAGACTTCACCTACCGTAACCAGTATCTCGGACGCCGTGCCTAATATCACCGAATGTTTTTTCATCCTCGGCTTGTGCGACGGGCGTCGCATCCCAGCTAACCAGCACAACTAGCGAAATTCCATATTGTATTAAATGTTATTGTATTGTAGATGTGTTTTTAGTCTCTGCACTTGTAATTTAGATGTACTGAATTTACAGTTTGTTCTTGATGCATGGCGATGCTGTGCAAACCAAAGCATTATTTAGCCTGCGTTCACAGTGAACTGAAATGGCCATCAGTGTAGTATATTTGGAATTATGAAATTGCGTTATAATTGAATTGCCTCGAAATATATTGTTGATACGCTTTCAGGTTTTTAAAATAACTTGAGATAATTCCGGACTGTAAAAAGACCAAAAATGATGTAACCATAATCAAGTTAATACATGTATAATTCATAAATATTTTAAACGATATAAGTTGTATCATGGAGTTATTGCGAGACCCCGGAAGTTGTGACAGGGATTTGATGAGGTAATACAGGTGTATATCCATTAGTTGTTTAATGTAAAAATCTGATTCTAAGTTTTGCGGTGTCGCATATTTTATCGAAAAAATATGTGACATGGGATGTCAAAACAGGCGGAATTGTTGAAGATGTGATTGAGTATATTGAAAATGATTTAATTGACGAATAATGCTATAGATATGATAGGAGCCCTGATGTATTGAATCCCAAGATGGGATTTGCTGAAATTGATCATTGGTAGATTTGTTTTGTTTTTATAACTGTCGTGGTTCCGAACAGATGATCCAAAGAGCGTTTGAAGCTATAATCCCAAGGTGGGGATTAGTGGAATGGTGACTAAATATATTGGCCTTTTTCTTGTTCATAATAAACTGTTTTCAATTGTGTATTTTAGTAAAAAATGTCATAGATAGATTTATACCAGACAGATTTATATTTAAGATCGAAATTTTAGGCCATCTTAACTTATCACATTACATCCGAAGAGCCAAGAGGGTTACAATTTTGATTTGGGATTTGATGAGGTAATACAGGTGTATTTCATTTAGTTGTTTAATGTAAAACAATCTGATTCTAAGTTTACGGTGTCGCATATTTTATCGAAACAATATATGACATGGTATGTCAAAACGGGCGGAATTGCTGAAGATGTGATTGAGTATTTGAAAATGATTTAATTGACGAATAATGCTTTTAATATGATAGGAGCCCTGATGTATTGATGGGATTTGCTGAAATTAAAGATTGGTAGATTTGTTTTCTTCCTAACTTTCGTGGTTCCGGACAGATAATCCGAAGAGTGTTTGGAGCTAATATCCCAAGGTGGGATTAGTGGAATGGTGACTAAATATATTGGCATTTTTCCTGTTGTGCAATTTTGTTTTTTAGTAAGAATTTTACTATACAAATTTATACCCGGACAGATAATCCGAAGAGCTAAGAGGGCTACAATCCCGAGTAAGGATTTGCTGAGATAATGCATGTGTATATCAATTAGTTGTTTAATGTGAGTTGTCTGATTTCATGTTTTACCTTTTGATTGATATTTTATAGCTTCAATTATAATTTGATGAATTGAGTACTCCTTTAATTTTATATATTTTTGTGAATCAAGTAATTGTGTATACCGAACGTAATCACTTAAATATTTCTGCATTCATTATACATTTGTAATTATAAAGTCACAGTTCGATACTCGTCTGAAACATGGCCACACTCCCATGCTTTAATAAATTCTGATACAAAACTGAATTGTGTTTGTTGTATTCATTGAGGTTGTCTCAATAGAATAAAACTGTTTTTCATGCGGATGAGCGCAGCGAAGGAGCATGAAAAATATATTTCCGCTGCATATCTGTAGGAAAGCCTGTATAATCTAAATGTTGGGACTTCGATGCTAATTCATACCATGGGAATGAAATATCGCAGAGCCTGGTGGGTGCTCTCGCATCGTATATGGCCAGTCAGAATGCAGCGTAGTCTTTATCATGATGTACGCAGCGACGTCTTGAGCGGTTTGACGGCTCACAGCCGCAAAAATGCGAGGTTTTGTGCGCACGAAGGAGTGCCCCGCAGTATAGTAATATTCCTTTTGGCAGTAGTGTTGGGCCAACATAGTGACTCTGACTGTTTCGGGATATAAAAAAAAAAAAAAAAAAAAATAGATTCATAGTGTCTATTTTAAAATGAGATAATTCAAGTGAATTATAATGCATACTCGTACCTGTTGTTATATTACTTTGCTTTATGCTCCTGTTTTGCATGTGATGTTTGTTTTCGATAGTCCGAGCACCACATGTTCTGGTTGGGCGCCTTTGCTCTGCTCTGGTATGGGGCAGGGGTTCTGACATGTCATTTGCTTTTGAGTTTAGTATAGCAACGCAGGTTTGGTCGGGGTGTTACATCGTTTTAACCTTCGAGGTCAGTACACTTTTAATGAGGCATTTATGTGCTTTTTGCGCGGCATTATTTTTGTGAGCCTGCTTTCGGATTAGACGACATTTTGAGTGTTCCTAATTGTTTTAGGTAACTAAAAAAGAACCACACATTTTGAAGATAGGTAACTAAATCACATAGATATCTTGTCGCCAAGCCGGCACAGTATTCTGCACAACTCTGTTGATTAAAACTTGAAAAGTCTCTCTAAACAATAAGACGATACTAGTATTTTTTAGCCCTTTTGTTGCAAGCAATCGTCGTTAAAAAACAAAAAAACAAAAAAACAACAACAACAACAACCGTATTGAAATTGAAGCTTTTGGTATTATTAGAGTCCAAGAACACTGCCGGTTATGTCAGCATGTCTTCACTGGCTATAAGTGCCTCCTTCGTCGGTGGCAGATGCGTTTCAATCATAAATGTAAAATTGAACCCATGTGTAAAATATGTTTGTATATAATAATGCTATTTAAGCAGAAACTTATTTCAAGCCTTGCTTATAGGGGTTTAACATGGGAGAATACAACCAAGGGGCAGGTTTGTTTCAGGTCATCCATGTTCAAGGAAACCCCCCCAAATTTAAGATTTTTGTTGCTTACAATAATCATATCTACGTTAAAATGTATTTTGGGGATTTCCTCGAACTTGTTCAAGTCTTCCATGTTTGGAAACCCTTTAACTACTTTTTAGCCCAATTGATGATATCTGGAGACAGTGTAATGTGCGCACATTTATAGGGTCACGAAGTTGTCATTTTGGGATAATTACTGTGTTCTCATAATTATTCAGTCACTTATAAGTTATATGCTTTAGCAAATGTTGTTGAGGTGGGGATGTTTGGGTAGAATCACCAAAATGAACTTCAAAAAAAAAAAAAAATTAAAATAAAATATATAGGCCTACCCAAATATGGGAATAAACATATTACACAGCAGGGATTAACGATTTATGCAAATTTAACATTTTTCCACCAAATATATTTCGGTATACTTTTAGTATGGTTTTAAGGGAACATTTCTCAAATGCATAGCAGTAAAAAAAACAAAAAAAACAATTCTGTTGCAATTAGTGGTGGGTTGAGCCACTAATTTGGTTAGATTGACTGGACTACAAGTGCTCCATATTTCTGGTCAGACCTCCAGACTCCAAGCATATAGTCCGAGTACGGCAACAAGTCCAACTACACTCTAACTAGCACGGGTTCAAACAACTGTAATTGTTTTGCACCCTTAAGATCCTTCTCTGGGAAAAGGTTTTTCAACCTCGCACTATGCTAAGCGCGGAGTGTTTTGTTCTCGGTACCATCTGGAATTCTCCTTTTCGGTTTGGCGGCTGTAGAGTCAGTTACGGCTTGTAGATGTTGGTAGCGTTATTGGTTTTCAAAATATCAGTTGGTTGATCGCGCCCTATTAGCACGGCGTATCAGATTTAATCATGATTGTCCATAGTATCTGTATCTGTTGGCTACTGTGCAATCTCCATTAGGTGGATATCCAGCACAGGGCGCTGACGCGGAGCAATACGGCAAGCATTTTTAGTGAAGAGCTCCCCCGGTCAGTTTGAGCAAATTGCTGGAACTTAGCTGATGTTTCAGGTTTTCGAATGTGGGTCATTGCCTTTTTAATACCGGGAGAGAATTACATTGTGCTGTCGTTCGTGGGAAGAAGGAAAACTTGTAGCAGTCGTTCTGAGTGGGAAGTTTTCTAAATGAAGTGGCTGATGTTTGTCTGATTGTGGAACGTTGTCTAGCTTCCTTGTCGATTGTAAATTTGTGGATGTCTATGGCTGCTAGATGGTTAGCTGCTTTGTAGAGAAGTATTATCCGAGCTCTCAACCTTCTTTCTTCCAACAAATCCCATTCTAGGTTCTTTTTCATAGATGTTACACTACTTCCCCATTTGTTGTCACTCGATTCTGCACAGCTTCAATTCGATCAATGAGTGTTTGGTGATGTGAGTCCCAGATTGTACTGCAATATTCCAATTGTGGGCGAACCAGTGTTTTATAAGCAATTGACTTCACCTTTTTGCTGCACTGATTGAAATTTCAACGTAGCAGACCAAGTGTCTTATTGGCTTTGGTTGCAGTCCTGGTGATATGTTGGTTCCAATTGAGTTTGTTATTTAAATAAATGCTAAGGTAGGCGTGGTTGTCAGTTGACTGTAATGGTTACCCTCCCATGTTGTATTTGTGAACGACAGCAGTCTTTAAGTTTATGGGTGATGTCCATAGAGAAGCACTTTTTGGGGTTGAACCTCATGAGCCACTGATTTTGCCAGGAACACAGAGGGTTAATGTCTTCTTGCAGGATGTTGTTATCTGCAGGTATGCTGATCATCCTGTACATGATACAGTCATGTAGTATGAACATCACGGTAGAATGAACTTTCTTAGGCAGATCATTAAGGTAGACGACGAACAGGGCCGGACCCAAGACGGTTCAGATCTATAATGAATTGGCAGCATTCGTGTTTTAGGATGGGCCTAAACAAACAAAAGGGGCCTTGATATTCAAACAAAACGGGGAGTGGACCCTCAAATGAGTTGTAGCGCCTTGAGCAGCGTGTGAACTTAGGCGGACGGCAGCCTCGCGGTGCTCGCTGGCTTATGAGTGCAGTCTTTTGAACGCATTTACGCGTGGAAATGACGCGCATTGTTGTTTAGCATCAGGTATGATGAAATGGTACAGCTATGATAAAATGATACAGCTAGTACCCTCTTTATCACAATAGAACAGCCCAAAAGGCAAGCCCTCATAAGCCCACTTACAATACAGCCCACCAGGCCCACCTATATTCCACACGGGGCCCACGTGGGCCAGCCCTCTCAAAGCCCACTTACAATACAGCCCACCAGGCCCACCTATATCCCACACGGGGCCCACGTGGGTCAGCCCTCTCAAAACCCACTTACAATACAGCCCACCAGGCCCACCTATATCCCACACGGGGCCCACGTGGGCCAGCCCTCTCAAAGCCCACTTACAATACAGCCCACCAGGCCCACCTATATCCCACACGGGGCCCACGTGGGTCAGCCCTCTCAAAACCCACTTACAATACAGCCCACCAGGCCCACCTATATCCCACACGGGGCCCACGTGGGCCAGCCCTCTCAAAGCCCACTTACAATACAACCCACAGGCCCACCTATATCCCACACGGGGTCCACGTGGGCCAGCCCTCTCAAAGCCCACTTACAATACAGCCCACCAGGCCCACATATATCCCACACGGGGCCCACGTGGGTCAGCCCTCTCAAAACCCACTTACAATACAGCCCACCAGGCCCACCTATATCCCACACGGGGCCCACGTGGGCCAGCCCTCTCAAAGCCCACTTACAATACAGCCCACCAGGCCCACCTATATCCCACACGGGGCCCACGTGGGCCAGCCCTCTCAAAGCCCACTTACAATACAGCCCACCAGGCCCACGTATATCCCACACAGGGCCCACTTGGGCCAGCCCTCTCAAAGCCCACTTACAATACAGCCCACCAGGCCCACCTATATCCCACACAGGGCCCACTTGGGCCAGCCCTCTCAAAGCCCACTTACAATACAGCCCACCAGGCCCACCTATATCCCACACGGGGCCCACGTGGGCCAGCCCTCTCAAAGCCCACTTACAATACAGCCCACCAGGCCCACGTATATCCCACACGGGGCCCACGTGGGTCAGCCCTCTCAAAACCCACTTACAATACAGCCCACCAGGCCCACCTATATCCCACACAGGGCCCACTTGGGCCAGCCCTCTTAAAACACGGTTTATAAACAGCCCACTTAGCCCACTAAATACCCACACCGGACCCATACCTCTTGCCCATGTAATGCCCACGCCCACTGAAAACCTACCGTCACCCCACACAGGACCCATGTGGGCAGCCCATTTCAAGCCCAAGCCCACCTAAGCCCATCAAACCCAATCAAAACCCACATGGGGCCCACTTGGTCTTGCTGGCTGGGCTAGCTCCGTTCATTTACAAGGCCCAACCCCTAGATGTTCACTTACAAGGCCCAACCCTATAGCTCTGTTCATTTACACATCCCAACCCTAACTCAGTTCATTTACACGACCCAACCCTAGCTCTGTGCATTTACACGTCCCAACCCTAGCTCCGTTCATTTACAAGTCCCAACCCCTAGCTCCCTTCATTTACAAGTCCCAACCCTAGCTCCGTTGATTTACACTACCCAACCCTAGCTTCATTCATTTACACGGCCCAACCCCTAGCTCAGTTAATTTACACTACCCAACCCTAGCTCCATAATTCATGTACACGTCCCAACCCTAGCTCTGTTCATTTACACGTCTCAACCCTAACTCCGTACATTTACAAGGCCCAACCCCTATCGCCCTTCATTTACAAGGCCCAACCCTAGCTCTGTTCATTTCCACGTCCCAACCATAGCTCCGTTCATTTACAAGGCCCAACCCTACAGCTCTGTTCATTTACAAGGCCCTACCCTAGCTCTGTTCATTTCGACGTCTCAACCCTAGCTCCATTCATTTACAAGGCCCAACCCTAGCTCAGTTCATTTACACTACCCAACCCTAGCTCCTTCCATTTACACGGCCGAACCCTAGCTCCATTCATTTACAAAGCCCGGCCCACCCTATAGCTCCATTCATTTACAGCTCCATTCATTTACAAAGCCCGGCAATCCTAGCTTCATTCATTTACACGTCCCAACCCCAGCTTCATTCACTTGCCAACCCTAGTTTCGTTCATTTACAGGTCCCAACCCTAACTCCATTCATTTACAAGGCCCAACTTCTAGCTCCCTTCATTTACAAGGCCCAACCCTAGCTCTGTTCATTTCCACGTCCCAACACCCCAGCTCCATTCATTTACAAGGCCCAACCCCTAGCTCCCTTCTTTTGCAAGGCCCAACCCTAGCTTTGTTCATTTCCACGTCCCAACCCTAGCTCCGTTCATTTACAAGGCCCAACCCCTAGCTCCCTTCTTTTGCAAGGCCCAACCCTAGCTCTGTTCATTTCCACGTCCCAACCCTAGCTCCATTCATTTACAAGACCCAACCCTAGCTTAGTTCATTTACACTACCCAACCCTAGCTCCATCCATTTACACGGCCGAACCCTAGCTCGGTTCATTTACACTACCCAACCCTAGCTCCATCCATTTACACGGCCGAACCCTAGCTCGGTTCATTTACAGGACCCAACCCTAGCTCCATTCATTTACAAGGCCCGGCCTACCCTAGCCCCATTTATTGTTGGGCCTTGTAAACGAATAGAGCTAGTGTTGGGCAGAGACAATTAACGGAGCTAGGGTTGGGCCGTGTTACCGAACGGAGCTTTACGCTTGGGTCGTGTAAATGAATAGAGCTAGGGTTGGGCCGTGTTTACGAACGGAGCTTTACGCTTGGGCCGTGTAAATGAATTGAGCTATATACGATTGGGCCGTGTATGAATTGCGCTAGGGTTGGGGCTTGTAAATGAATTGCGCTAGGGTTGGGCCGTGTGAGCTAGTGTTGGGTAGTGTAAATGAACGGAGCTAGAATGTTGGGCCATGTAAATGAATAGAGCTAGGGTTGGGCCGTGTTAGCGAACGGAGCTTTACGCTTGGGTCGTGTAAATGAATAGAGCTAGGGTTGGGCCGTGTTTACGAAGGGAGCTTTACGCTTAGGCTGTGTAAATGAATTGAGCTATGATTGGGCCGTGTATGAATTGCGCTAGGGTTGGGCCTTGTAAATGAATTGCGCTAGGGTTGGGCCGTGTGAGCTAGAGTTGGGTAGTGTAAATGAACGGAGCTAGGGGTTGGGCCATGTAAATGGATACAGCTAGGGTTGGGCCGTGTTAGCGAACGGAGCTTTACGCTTGGGTCGTCTAAATGAATAGAGCTAGGGTTGGGCCGTGTTAACGAACGGAGCTTTACGCTTGGGCTGTGTAAATGAATTAAGCTAGGATTGGGCCGTGTATGAATGGCGCTAGGGTTGGGGCTTGTAAATGAATTGCGCTAGGGTTGGGCCGTGTGAGCTAGTGTTAGCGAACGGAGCTTTACGCTTGGGTCGTGTAAATGAATAGAGCTAGGGTTGGGCCGTGTTAACGAACGGAGCTTTACGCTTGGGCTGTGTAAATGAATTAAGCTAGGATTGGCCCGTGTATGAATGGCGCTAGGGTTGGGGCTTGTAAATGAATGGAGCTAGGGTTGGGCCGTGTAAATGAATAGAGCTAGTGTTGGGTGGTGTAAATAAACGGAGCTAAGTTGGGCCATGTAAATGAATGGAGCTATATAGGGTTGGGATGTGTGAATGAACAGAGCAAGGGCTGGACTGAATAGAGCTATAGGGTTGGGCTTATACCCAACCCTAGCTCCATAATTCATTTACACTTCCCAACCCTAGCTCAGTTAATAATACACTACCCAATTCTAGCTCAATTCATTTAAGAGGCCCAACCCTAGCTCCGTTCATTTACAAGGCCCAACCCCTAGATGTTCACTTACAAGGCCCAACCCTAGCTCTGTTCATTTACACATCCCAACCCTAGCTCAGTTCATTTACACGACCCAACCCTAGCTCTGTTCATTTCCACGTCCCAACCCTAGCTCCATTCATTTACAAGGCCCAACCCTAGCTCCATCCATTTACAAGACCCAACCCTAGCTCAGTTCATTCACACTACCCAACCCTAGCTCCATCCATTTACACGACCGAACCCTAGCTCGGTTCATTTACACGACCCAACCCTAGCTCCATTCATTTACAAAGCCCGGCCCACCCTATAGCTCCATTCATTTACAGCTCCATTCATTTACAAAGCCCGGCAATCCTAGCTTCATTCATTTACACGTCCCAACCCCAGCTTCATTCATTTACACTTGCCAACCCTAGTTTCGTTCATTTCCACGTCCCAACCCTAGCTCCGTTCATTTACAAGGCCCAACCCCTAGCTCCCCTCTTTTACAAGGCCCAACCCTAGCTCTGTTCATTTCCACGTCTCAACCCTAGCTCCATTCATTTACAAGGCCCAACCCTAGCTCCGTTCATTTACAAGACCCAACCCTAGCTTAGTTCATTTACACTATACTACGGAAGCCCGTTAGGGCCAGGTACCTCTTTCTCTTTCACAGAGGTTCGTTTCTCTTTCACAGAGGTTCGTTTCTCTTTCGCGGTGGTGCGTTTCTCTTTCAGAACGTGTGTCTCTCTCTTTCAAGGGGCAAGTCCATTTTTCATAGGGGTGCATTTATCATGTATTGCGATTAAGTCGCGGCCGCGAGTTAGTATGTCGCGGCCGCGACTTATTATGTCGCGGCCGCGACTTAATTATGTCGCGGCCGCGACTTACTAACTCGCGGCCGCGACTTAATTATGTCGCGGCCGCGACTTAATTATGTCGCGGCCGCGACTTACTAACTCGCGGCCGCGACTTAATTATGTCGCGGCCGCGACTTAATTATGTCGCGGCCGCGACTTACTAACTCGCGGCCGCGACTTAATTATGTCGCGGCCGCGACTTATTATGTCGCGGCCGCGACATAATTAAGTCGCGGCCGCGACATAATAAGTCGCGGCCGCGACATAATTAAGTCGCGGCCGCGAGTTAGTAAGTCGCGGCCGCGACATAATTAAGTCGCGGCCGCGAGTTAGTAAGTCGCGGCCGCGACATAATTAAGTCGCGGCCGCGACATAATAAGTCGCGGCCGCGACATACTAACTCGCGGCCGCGACTTAATCGCAATACATGATAAATGCACCCCTGTGAAAAATGGACTTGCCCCTTGAAAGAGAGAGACACACGTTCTGAAAGAGAAACGCACCACCGCGAAAGAGAAACGAACCTCTGTGAAAGAGAAACGAACCTCTGTGAAAGAGAAAGAGGTACCTGGCCCTAACGGGCTTCCGTACTTTTTCAAATCCCGGCTTCGTGTGCGTTCTGGTCTCACGCATGCGTAGTTTACAAAATGCGGCTGGATCCATGTTCGCACTGGAGCCGACGTTTGACAAACGTACATGATTTTGGATTCCCAGAAGGGTCTAGCACTGGTTGGCTAGCAATTGTTAACTTTAACCTTAGTTTTCGACGAATCTCCCTCGCTTTTCCGAGGGATCCAATCAGCGACCGAGTTTGAGCCTCATCATGAATTATTCATTATACACAAATATAAGATACTGTGTGTGTGTACACAAGACAGTGTACATGTACAATGTACATGTATGTGATGGTGACTGTATGCACGTGCATTGCGCGAAATGTGCAGACTTTTAATAGCATTGTACATGTACTGTACGTGTGTCCGATCTTCCGGGGCATGGCAGTGCAAGCTAGCTACAGCCGGCCACCGGTACCGTACCGCGGGTCTGCCCGCTGCAGCATCGCTATGTTATGGTGCTTCAGCGCGGTGCGTTTTTTTGTATTCCAGTGTATCGAACGTACAGTACGTCAGTATTAGCCTCAAATCTAGTGAGGTCGTGCTTCATTTTGGCAAACAGTTAATTACCTGCAAAAACTACCTTTCCCTGAAATAAAAGGGGAAATTTATGGTGGCTCTGCATGGAGGGACATAAAAGTCGTGAATTTGTTTGCGAGTAGTTGTGAAACTATTCGCGACTTGTCGTGAATTTATTCGCGACTGGTTGTTAATATTTTTGCGACTGTTCGTGAATATTTTTGCGACTAGTCGTATAATTCGTGATTATTAGTGAATATTTTCGCTACTAGTCGCGAATTTTTTTCGCGACTATTGAAAATATTGACGACTATTCGCGAAAAAATATTTACGATTAGTAGCAAAAAATATGTCGTAAAAAATTCAGGACTCAAATTTGCGACTTGTCGTTAATTTATTTGCGACTGGTCGTAAATATTTTTGCAACTAGTCGCAAATAATTTCACAACTAGTCGTGACAAAATTCGCGACTAGTCGCAAATTTTGTCACGACTAGTTGTGAAATTGAAAATTCGCGACTAGTCGCAAATTTTGTCACGACTAGTTGTGAAATTATTTGCGACTAGTTGCAAAAATATTTACGACCAGTCGCAAATAAATTAACGACAAGTCGCAAATTTGTCGCGAAAATGTTCACGACTTTTGATATCCCTCAGGGCCACCATATAAATTAGTAGCCCCAGTCCCACTGAAGCCGGATATGCTACGGATCGCCCCGGATCGCCCCGGATGACCCCGGATGAAACTACGTTTGATCCGGGGTGGTCCGGGAAGGCAATCAAAAACAAAGTGACATGTTCCCCGATCCTACTACGGTTCTATACTACGGTTTGACTACGGTTCGGCCACGAATGGGCCCGGATCACCCCGGTTCAAGCCTGTTTTTCCCCAATGACCCCGGATGGTCACGGATTCACTACGGTTCCGTCACGGTTTCACTACGGATGCGCCACGGTTCATCCCGGATGTGCCACGGTTCACCCCGGATGACCCCGGATACACTACGGTTCATCCCGGTTCATCCGGGAAATACCGTGGTGACACCGTAGTGAATCCGTGGTGATCCGTAGTGGAACCGTAGTGGAACCAACTCCCGTTTCATCCCGGATAAACACGGTTACACTACGGTTACGCTACGGTTTATCCCGGATACACTAGGGATCATCACGATCGCACTACGGTTTCACTACGGTTCTTCGCCGCCCCCCTCTCCCTTCCCGGATGGCCCCGGATCACTCCGGATGCTAGATGCTGATCCAGGGTGACGCTCGACTTCCCGGACTCACTACGGATGTCCCCGGATGGTCCCGGATGCATGGCCCCGGATAGTCCCGGATAGTCCCGGATTATCACGGTTTGACTAAGGTTCCACTCCGGATGACCCCGGATATGAATCCGGGTTGATCCGTAGCGTATCCGGCTTTCGGTGGGACTGGGGCTTTGGAGGTTTTCACCATAGAGCAAAGTTGTTTCAATTCACCCGCAGTCACAAATAAATGCCGGGGCAGCTATGATTTGCTGTGTCAATGTACATGTAAAGTACATGTACATGTACATGTACTGTATGGTGCGAAATACGGTACCTCTGGAGACGTGAACACAATGGGGACAATGGGAGTAAAAAGGTCTCCAAAGGGTGATTTATATTTAGGTCTCCATTCGGAATTTCACGAATTAGATTTTTGGATTGTACTTAAATTACTCAAAAGCTAGGGTTAGGATGTGGGTTAGTGTTTGGGTTAGGGTATAATATAGGGTATTATTGGTTGGAAATTTCAACCCAGGAAAATAATTGTGGTTAAAATGGGAGCATTTTGAAAAAAGTGCTCGACTTTCTAACCATTTTGTACACGAGAACATGTCATGTTCGGTAAGGGAAGCCATTTCTCCGTCCACAGTGATACAAAAATGCGAATACATGTACAGTATAGTACATGCACATCACGGCCGGGTCAATCGCGGCGTGTAACGTTTTGCGTAACCCTCGCACGAATTTGTCTATAACCGTCCATCATTATCACGTGATATGAATAATGCATATATTACAATAGTCTGACCACGCCCCCTGTGTGCCAACTTGTCCAAGACCTTCGAGTGAGTCCACTGAGTTCGCGGGTGCGATTCGTCTGTAGAGGGCGCCCTCTATAACATCGGTGGTTTGTGTCAGTGATCGCGGAATAAACAACACGAAGGTCTTGGAACCAAGACTATACACGAGACGGCGCACTGCGGCAAACTTTGCGCGTATTTACTGTAGATCACGTGGTTGGCCAGGCAGGTACCGGGTAGAGCAGGCCCTCCACTGACGTCTTTTGTAAAGATGGAGGCACGCTTGCTTGCGCAAGTCCCGTTGTTAACGTTCCGTGCTTCTGGTTTGAAAACATAAGAATAAGGGATGACAAATATTTAAAGATTGGTGTATTATATACACGGTTTATTAAAGGGTAGGCAGTCGAAATTAGCTCCCAGGTTATATTGAAAGTTAGCAAACTAGTTTAGGCAAAGCCCAGGGGACTATAGTTTGTTAACTTCCATTACTGAAAAAGCTAAATATAACATGGTTTGAGAGTGGGTAGTCGGTATTAGCTCCCCGGGTTATTGGAAGTTGACAAATTAGTTCCCGAGGTTGGAGCCTTGGGAACTAGTTTGTCAACTTCCAATACCGGGGGAAGCTATAATATCGACTACCTATCATAAATAAACCATGAATAAGATTAAGAGGGCCTAATATTTCGATCTTAACAATATCTTCTTCAAAGACAAAATGGCTGTGTATATAAAACAAACATATGAAGGGGGAATAAATAATGTTATATGTGTTTTACTATACGACATACATATTCAGTTGCATTGTCATGAGCTCGGGATACGCCGATTACCAAATTAAATAACATTTACGTGTGCTAGCTTCCATCTTTTCGTGTATAGTAGTGTAGGCAGTTATGTAGGATTTCAAAGTTGTGCATTTTTTTTTGCTAAGGATGCTTTTGTTGTTTCTTTGGAAAGAGTAGACATCCAGGTTTCAGAAAAGTATTGGTAACATTTGTTTTCCATTAACCGTATGGCCGCCATCTTGGATTTCAAAATGGCCGCCTTTTTTTTACAAAATATTTCATAAATCAAAGTATTAATGCTCTACGAAGTTCATTTTACTGACAATTACTTCAATTTATTAAGCCAAGGAGTTACAGATACAATTAGTATTGATTGATACCATCTCACTGGTTGATAGCCATCTTGAATTTAAAAATGGCCGCCACTTTAGGACAATGTTTTATAACCCAGGACTAGAATTTTGTATGAACTCCATTGTGGTATCAATACCCACATGTATTATGCTAAGGAGTTCAAAAACATACTATTGACTTGCTAATATATCTCTATTAGGATGAAAAGTCTTAAATATCAAAATGGCCTCCATTTTAGAATCAGTTTGCTTAAAAACTTAGAATGTGAATGCCATAATCAACATTGAGTTTGCCAAGAAGATGCAATATTAATTTGTAAACTCCTTACCATATTCATATCAGATTCTAAAACTTGGTCATTGATAGGAATCTGTAATTTTCTTGTAGGTTAGCATGGTTAAAATGGTATCCATCTCAAAGAAGTACTAATACTAATTATCATCTCCCAAGTGAGATATGGAAACATTATTGAAGTTACAATGTAGGCCGAATTTACATTTTAAAAAGTCAAATACAAATTGATGTTTGAATAATAATTGTTATACTATATATATATATTTGTTTATTATTATTAATTAATTAATTTTTTTATTTTCATTTTTTTGGGGGAGCTCTTATTATAATAGGGGTGGGATGATTAAGGTCAACAATGTTTTACTTTGATAATGCATATATTTTTTTCAGATTGTCAGATATTATTTGGCCTTGGTGCCCTACCTACTGGCCTTGGTGCCCTCCATAATGTTGCTTCATTCAAGGCCAAAGTGGTTTTGCCCTATTACCAAATGCAAGGCTTGCAACTCAGCAAAGTCCACTTCTGGATATTTCTGGTGAAGCTTAGGGTGCACATAAAGCTGGGGGAAGGTTGAGCAGAAAATACTGTATGTACATGTACAGTTGCAATTTGTTTTAAATACTCAAATCTTGGAGCTAGAAGTAGGGGGGGGGGGAGACAAGTGTCCGGAAGACCCACACTAATGGAGCTGAGATGACATATACAGAAAGAGCATTCCACCGCCGGACAGCTGTAGGCATTAAGGAGAACTTATGGAGGAATGGGTTGTGAGAAACTGGTATCTAGACTGATGGTACTTTCTTAGCCTGGTATCTGTCATTGGGGTTAGGTACAGGATTCCTGTTGATGGCAATGAGCTTGTGGGGAATTGTGTACATCATGTACATCATGTTGATGGCTGCTCCCCTTCTAGCTTGAAGTGAAGGCCCCTGTATGTTTTGTAGCATTGCAGTAAAACGTTCAGTGCGCTGATATATGTTCTGCACAAATCTAGCTGCTCTCCTCTGGATGGCTTCTACTTGATTGATGGGGGTTTGATGATGGGGATTCCAAACTGTTGAGCAATATTCTAAATGTGGCCTGACCAGAGAGATGTAAGCTTGTTTTTTTTCTCTGCAGCCGTGGGTTAAATTGTCTTAGATTTCTCTTAATTAACCCTAGCATCCGGTTGGCTTTCAAAGTGATGATATGTGTGTATTCCAGGAAAGTTCGGAGTTGAAAGATAGTCCCAGATATGGATGTTCATCAACTGATGTCCGTACATCATCACCCAAGTGGTAGTCAAAGCCGATGTTGTTTTTCAGGTGGGAAACTTGCATCACATGGCATTTGTCGATGTTAAACTGTATCTGCCATTTGGCTGACCAATAATGCAGCTGAATCACGATCTTTTTGAAGAGCTCCGCATTCATCCACATTGTTTATAGAACGGTGCATAAAACATTCAAAGTGATGGAGATTGATACACCATTGGTGAATGTGAGAAATAACAATGGCCCTAACACCGCGCCTTGGGGAACTCCAGAAAGAACATCTGACCACTCCGAAGCTTCGCCATCCACCACAACTCGCAGGCTTCTTTGGGTGAGGAAGTTGTTGAACCACTTCAGAAGTGAGCCACGAACTCCGTAATGATATAGTTTTAATAGGGAGGAGCCTTTGGTAGAGTACTCTATCAAAAGCCTTAGAAAAGTCAAGAATGATGAAATCTGTTTGCTTTCTGTCATCCAGGGCCTCAGCAAGTTCATGAGTTGTAATGATAAGCTGTGGTTCAAAGGAGCGGCCAGGGCAAATGCCAAGTTGACTTTCGAAAATAAATGTTGTGAGTTTCATAATGATCCATCACAGGGCTACAAATAATATGCTCAAGTATTTTACATGATATTGATGCGAGTGATACGGGTCGGTAGTTGGCGGCTTCACTGCGATCACATATCTTTATTTATGGAAACCATGTTTGCAATCCTCCAGTCATGAGGGATTTTACAAGACTTCAACGACTGTTAAAATATGGATGACAAGTTAGGAGATATTTCTTCCGTCATGTCTTTCAAAAACGAGCTAGAATGGAATCCAGACCTGTTGCCTTGATGATGCTAATCGTCTCAAGGAGTTTACGCACACCACTCACTGAGATCTCAATGTGCTCCGCATCAGGAAACGAAGACTTGTTTTTTGATGGCAGATCAGACAGACTCTCGGAGGTGAAAACAGACATGAATTTCCTGTTCAAAATTCTAGCTTTATTTTTGTTGTCTGAGATGATCTTGTTATTGTGTGTAAGGGGTGAGATACCAGTAGTATGTAGCGCCAGAAATTGTTTTTATGTTTGTCATTAGGATGCGGTTGGTGTATGACCAGTAGGAGGCTGGGATCTTTCTTCATTGCGGAATGACTTGAAATGATCCCAGTCATCCTTGGAGTTGGAAGCTTTTGCCTTCTTGTACATTCTGGCCTTGTTTCTGATCATACGTTTAAGAGAAAGGGCATACGTGGCCGGTTGGCACGAGACCCTACAATCTTACTAGGGGTGTTTTTCATCATTGTCTGCAGAATAAAATTCTTCAACGGGAGCCAGTTCTCATTGGTTGATCGCCGAGGTGCCTCGCTGAAATATTCAAAGGTTACAAAATCGGATCTCACACCTTCCATGTCACATTTGCTGTAAAAACCAAGATTCTTGTTGACTGCAGGCTGGAAGTCAATGTCACTCAATACCGCCTCAAGATCACTAATACCTTCCACTATCCGAGTGTTCTTGATGGAGTTTTGATGCGATGACAGTGTTAGATCCAGAATGTTGCTTCCGAGTGGGGGGGGGGGGGGGGGGGGGTGAGGGGGGGGGGGGGTGGGGGTGAGGGGGGGGGGGGGGGGGGGAGGGGGAGAGGGGAGCGGGGGGGGGGGGGGGGGGGGGAGTTGATAGCCTGAGGCTGGAATTGGTACATGTATATACAGGGGGGAAAATTAACCACAACGGCACCCTTATTTGACAGCTCTCATATTGTCATGTTATTACAGATTACCAACAGGTTCAACAATTGAATTAGCATATTATAAAACATCTGGTACAAGTAAAAACAGCATCAAAAGCAAATTATTATTGTCAAGTTTATAATTTACATTTATAGCTGCGTAATTACACCTGCCAGACTAAGATTTCTGACAACAGCTATAGCTATACATTTTATTGCCACCAAGTTTGACTTCATGTGCTGCTCAGAACAAAAGTTATAGGGCAAAATCCTCTAGAAATGGCGGCCATTTTGAAATCCAAGATGGCGGTCATACGTATATAGCTATAAACTTAATGTTGATATTTTTGAATTCCCTGGTATTGAAAACATAGGCTTTGCCACCAAGTTTGACTCCATATGTTGCTCAGAACCAAAGTTATAGGGCAAATTCTTTTGGAAACGGCGGCCATTTTGAAATTCAAGATGGCGGCTATACGTTTGACGGAAAAAAATGTTACTAATACTTTTCTGAGAGCTAAGAGTTTACTCTAGCCAATGAAACCAAAAACGCATCCATAGCAAAAACAAATGCAAATATACATAGCATCCTACACTATAGTCTATGTTCGCGCGTGCGTACTAACACCTGTAGTGCTTGTTCCACGATTGCATCGTAAAGTGCATGCGTACTGCTAGTGCATTCAACGGGTTATGCTAGGTTCCCACTATCACGATTCGCGCCACGATTGAAATCGTGGTCTTAATCGTGGAGTAATCGTGGTGATTCTATCAGATCTTATCAGATCTTGAGGTCAGTCGTGGCAATCGTGTTGATCGTAGAAGATTTTTGGATGGTTCAAAATTGTTCTACCATCAACACGATTTATTTTCAATCGTGATCATCGCATCAGATCGTAATGGATCGTAACAAAGCGCGACAATTCGCACCTAATCGTGCTTCCAAATCGTGGTGATCGGGATCAACCTTGGACAAGACAAACACCACCTCTGTTGAAATGTGCTGCGATCTGATTGTGGGTTGTAGTTTTAACTCTGTATAAAAGTTCAAGAAACCATGAAGTCCATGGTCAGTCGGGCTGTATATATACCCGTCGGGGTCCAATCGTGGCTCAAATCGTGATCACTCTGGATCCCGAACGTGAAAGACATCGCGACCACAATCAAATCTGATCGCAACAGAGCGCATCGGTTCGTGATGATCGTATCGGAACGTATCGGAACGTACCAGATCGTCCCAAATCGGGGACCCCGATCGTGCTGATCGTGTCAGATCGGGATCCAATCGGGGACTCAGTCGGGTTCAATCCTATCGGAACGTATCTGATCATATCTGAACGGGAGACCAGATCGTGACAGATCGTGTCACCTGAAATTGACCAATCGTGACTATATTGCATCCAAGCGCACCAAATCGTACCAAAACGTATCGACTCGCATCAACTCGTATCCAAACGAAATATTTAAAAAAGGAAACGAGAATTCCACGATCAGCTACGAATGGCCAATCGTGGCGTTCGTAACGGATCGCACGAAAGTGGGAACCTAGCATTACCCGTATGCTTCGATCGGTCCCACCGCCCATTCCATTCTGGGCGATGGGAAGCGCTGATGCACTTTGAGCTCTGAGCTCTGATTGGATAGATGTTGCGGCTCAACTGCGCTGCATGTAATTCGAAAGGTCACGGTACGCTACCCAGAATGCCGTGCGTTTCCTTCTCGGAATTCTGAGAAGATCGATTAGCGTTTTCCAGACGCGGTAAGTGGTCAGGAAAGCTGACAAGTCCAATGGAAACAGCCTCGCACTAGCCAAGTACCGCAACCACTCGTAAACCGCTTTGTCTTGGGTCAATAATGTGACTGTGCACAGCGCCCGCAATGTGTGACATCCTGCAAGCCTTGCACGGAGAATGAAACGTTACGTCGCGGTATAAAAAGTCCAAGTGAAAACGCAATGTAGAATTACACATAAAGAAGGCCGCGGTAAGTTGACGCGAAGCCGCGGAAGAAAAAGTCCTACGGGAACACGACTTTAGTTTCTAAGCCAGGCGGAACTGTTTTTACTGACAAGAATAGGGGTGTATTATAGATGGGTCACTGGCACCGTAAAACCAGTTGCATCGGGTAGACGAAACTTGATAGCTAGGGGAAGCAGCTCGTCCAGAAGAAGGTAAACTACGATTCCAAATCCTCGCTGCCTTGTGGGTAACTCATTAATGGCAAAGGCTTCGGGAGTTAACCCTGATGAAAAAGCCGGAGTCCTTAATACAGCCTAGCGTGTTCTCCAACACTGTTCTGGCAACTCCTGCGATGACATCGGTGCCGAGCTTTCAGTATCATCTTGCCCTTCACTTGGTTCACATCAGTATCGTGGAGAGTGGGGGTCTACTGCATGGGCAACAGCAAGTTCTTTATATTATTTTGTCCAGGCTTGTGCCCTGGAGAGGCCACTCCAGTGTCACTTCAGAGCGTCGAAGCAGCAGCGGAAGCAGCAGCGCACCCGATTGGCGTAGCGTAAAGCGCCAAGGTTGCTTCCGACAACAGGAGAGGTCATCGCATCTTTATACTGGACAGCTACCGTCCGCCTCAACACGGGCATCCCCCAGCCAATAAGGTGCTGTCCCCTACGGTCCGTTCACCCTACTAGGTGCGTAGGGCGAAAACCTGACATGCGGATCGCATCAGAGCACCAGGCATGAAAACGGACCAAACGAGCTTTGAAGCAGGGCGCTTGGAATGTAAGAGCCATCTGCAGGAAAGACACCATCTGCAGGAAATGAGTGATGCTCGGAAAACTCTCAAAGGTCTACAATTTATTATTGACATGGTGTTTTCCATCAGGCAGCTGTACAAAAAGTCTAGGGAGCAGAGGAAGTCCCTCCACATTGCCTTCATCGACCTTACCAAGGCTTTTGACCTTGAGCAAAGACAGACTATTTCTCATTCTGTCCAAGATTGGCTGCCCATACCCCACCCAGTACTGTGAAGTCTTTTCATTAAGAGGGTAGCGGGTGGTTTATCCACTTCGGTGAGTGGCGTCCCTGCCCACGCAAGCTGTCGGCTGTCGGTGACTAAACGGCTACTATCAAGGTGGGGAGGGGGGGGGGGGGGGGTTTGGTTGATGGGAACCCTGCAGAATTAGGAACAATACCTGTCAAAGGGCATATTAACCTTGCTTGCATGGTTATTTGGCCACCTATCAAAATGAAGTCTGCAGATGAATCAGTTATTACGTGGGGTGTTGTTGACCTGCAACTTTACCGGGGACACGGTACAGCCTACTCGGAGGTCATATTTCTCGTGGCACTGTGTCTAGGAGATTGCGATTGTCTACCTGTTTTCTATTTATTAATTGTCCAGTTTTATATTCTTTGATGCTTCAGTTGTGTGTGGGTAGAGTGAGAATCAGGTAGAGTGAGAAGTTGCTTCTCAGCAGAGAAGCAACTTCTCACTCTACCTGATTCGTCTTAATATGTAACAATACAAAACATGAAGGGGACTGTAGTATTTGACGGATCAAAATCATAATCCTTTGTTGAACAAAACATGGTTGCGTCTTGGCACCCACATTGTTTGGCATCTTCTTCGCTATGCTGGTCAGACACGCCTTTGAAACTTCCACATAAGGCATTTATACCTGCGCAAAAGGTCAGATGGGAACCTCTTCAAACTGTCGACCAAAGTGCAGTTGAAGTGTCCCATGGACTTCCTGTTTGCAGACGATGCTGTTGTCACGGCCCATACAGAAGAAAATACCACTAGACGCTCAAGAATGGCTTTGCTGCAGCATGCAAAAACTTCGGGCTTACTATCAGCCTCAAGGAAACACAGGTGATGGGGCAGGACGTGGATATACCACCTTCCGCCAGCATTGGAGACTACGAGTTCGAAGCGGTGCAAGCGTTTGTGAATCTGATCGGCTTAACAATGTCCGACAACCTATCGTTTGAGTATAAGCCCAACAAGCGCATTCGAAAGGCTGCTACCACATTGTCCAGGCTCACGAAGAGAGTCGTGTTCAACAAGAAGCTGAAAGAATAATAGTATTTATACTATAAGGCATGCGTGGTGATTACACTCCTTTACTGCAGTGAAACATGGTCCTATACGCTCTAGACAAACACGGAGGCTGAACGTTGTCCATCATGCTCAGCCGGCGACGCATCCTTGGCATCTCTTGTAGAAGCCGAACAGCACTGTACTTGAGAGAGCAGTAATTCAATACACGTATGCTTTCCTCGAGTAGAGACGCCTGTGTTGGCTGGTTCACGTCTTTGTTTGGACGATGGCATTCCAAAAGACCTTCTATACGGAGAACTGTTAGAATGAAATCGGCTAACTGACCGCCCCAGCTGCGGTTTAAAGGCGACTGCAAGCGCGACTTCAAGGCGCTGAACATGAACACTGATACCTGGGAGACAGTTGCTGCAGACACAGGTGCCTGGATACAGCAAGTTAGGAAAGCTTGTTGCAACAGGCTATTGGAAGGCGCATCCAGAGGAAGGCCAGGCTCCAGACAGACAGACCAGCTTCCGCCTTGTGGCAATTATTACCACTTTAACATTGGACTCAACAGTTACTGCATGCGCTGTTGATTAAAGGCATCCAGCGGAATAAAATATATGATCTTCCAGGACGCGAACTTTTTTCCCGTAGGTTGGTGAGTCAAAATTTATGATGAGAAGTTTGGATGAGTTATGGATTAAATTAAAATGGATTCATCTGATTAAAACATGACGTCACAGCATTGTTGTTATTTAGTTAATTTAGTTAACTAGTTACATACAATCACTTTAAAGAACAGCTGTTGTCGAGCTGCTATACGTAGTGTAGTGGATAGTGTAATGTGCTATTGATCAAAGATCCCTGGTTCGAATCCTGCTGTAGGTCACCACGTTTTTCCTAGTCAAATTAGTATCTTTGGAGTATTTTAATTTTAGGGAAAAAAAGAACCTAGAACCTAAGTTTTGTACAGTGATCAATACAACTACTGAATAATTAATTAATTTGAACTCACCCACCTACTGAAAAAAACAAATTCGCCTCCGGGACCGACGGATGCCAACTACTGCTAGACTTTTTATTATAATTTGCCGTAAAGTTACAGTAGTTTATCAGCTATCCAAAGGGTAACCGAATAAAATACTGGTCAAAAGCTTACTGTTGTAGAGATATTAGTGACTATAAACTGTCTATAAAATTGGTCCTTCTGGCATGCTGTCATTCTAAAGAAAATGACTCCGTTTCCAATAATAGCGTCCGGTAAAAATGATGGGCTAAGTTAAGTGAGACTTGGGGAAGTCTCATTCAAAAGTGACAGTGAGTAAGGCCGCGTCAGAATCACTTGTTTATGGCTATATGTTCGCCCGTTACAACTACGCGTGAGCAGCCGTAGACAATAGACATAACCGTAGCTCTGGAAGCCCGTTTCGGACACGGCCTAAGCTCAGAGAAATGGAAGATCGAGCACAACGCTTTACCTGCGGTCACCTGTGGCTGTGCAGTGGTAGTAATCCCGTCGTGTACAGCGGGCTTCTCACAAACCTTGTCCCAATTGAGGGGGCAGGGGCTGATGATGAGCTGAGGAGGCTGTTTTCTCTTCAATGTGACACACTGTGGAGATGTGGATGGCCACGGGTTATTAGGAGCCCAGTCTGCAACACAATGACATGTCGAGTTAGAAATGTCGGCGATCAAACAAATTATACCGTGGAAAATAACGTTTTCTGTTTCTTTTCTAGGTTACTGCACTTTAACGTGGATATCTTTTGATCAACTCAACACCCAACGATTCGCGCCACGATTGAAATCGTGGTCTTAATCGTGGAGTAATCGTGGTGATTCTATCAGATCTTATCAGATCTTGAGGTCAGTCGTGGCAATCGTGTTGATCGTAGAGCATTTTTCTGACGGTTCCAACATTTTCTACGATCAACACGATTAATTTTCAAACGTGATCATCGCATCAGATCGTAATGGATCGTAACAAAGCGCGAAAGATCGAATCTAATCGTGCTTCAAAATCGTGGTGATCGGGATCAACCTTGGACAAGACAAACTCCACCTCTGTTGAGATGCGCTGCGCGATCTGATTGTGGGTTATAGTCTTCTCTCTGTAGAAGTTCAAGAAACAACGAAGTCCATGGTCAGTCGGGATGTATATATACCCGTTGGGGTCCAATCGTGGCTCAAATCGTGATCACTCTCAATCCCGATCGTGAAAGACATCGCGACCACAATCATATCTGCGCACCGGTTCGTATCGTTTCGTATCGGTTCGTATCGGATCGTATCGGATCGTATCGGATCGTATCGGATCGTATCGGATCGTATCGGATCGTATCGGATCGTATCGGATCGTATCGGATCGTATCGGAACGTATCGGAACGTATCGGAACGTACCAGATCGTCCCAAATCGGGGACCCCGATTGTGCTGATCGTGTCAGATCGGGACCTAATCGGGGACTCAATTGGGACAATCCTATCGGAACGTATCTGATCGTATCTGAACGAATGACCAGATTGTGCCAGATCGTGTCACCTGAAATTGACCAATCGTGACTATATCGCATCCAAGCGCACCCAATCGTACCAGAACGTATCGACGCGCATCAACTCGTATCTAAACGTAACATTTCAGAAAAGGAAACGAACATTCCACGATCAGCTACGAATGGCCAATCGTGGCGTTCGTAATGGCCCTGTCACACCAGATCAATTTAGGCCAACGCGTGAGTAACGTGTTGTAATTTTGGCAACACGCTGGCAAACGCTGACCAACGCTAGGCCAGCGTTAGCAACACGCTGAGCGCGTTACTCACACGCTGGGATACGCTGTCACACGCTGGGGAAAACTGCACACGCACTGACTGCACACGCTGGCGGCGCGTTCGAGGTTCGTTACTCACGCGTCGAACACGCTAGACGATCGTTATCAACCCGCTACTCACACGCTGGTGTACGCTGGCGTACGCTGGTGACACGCTGGTTATGGCCCTGCCACAACATAACGTTTTAGGCCAATGCATGAGTAGCGCGTTAAAAAAATATTTGATACGCTGGCAATCGCTAAACTTTCACAGAAAAAAGTCAAGTGGAACCGTGATTTTAGCGTGTCCATACAGGTTGATAACGGGTTCATAGCGTATGCCAGCGCGTGAGTAGCGTGTGTGGAACGCGCTCAGCGTGTGAGGAACGCATCACTGATTTATAGTAAAAATACGACAGCGGGTCGCCAGCGTGTGAGTAGTGGGTTGGTAACCATCGTCTAGCGCGTTCGACGCGTGAGTAACGACCTTCCTGCGCGCCGCCAGCGTGTGCAGTCACACGCTGGCAAACGCTGAAAATTGTAGGTATGTTGAAAAATGTATTTTTTCCTCAGCGTGTGACAGCGTGTTCCAGCGTGTGGGTAACGCGCTCAGCGTGTTGCGAACGGGCCATTACTGTAGTAGCGCGTCGGCTTTTTATACAACTAATCATGTGGTCGTTACCGTAAGCCGGCGCGCGTTGGACCGCACTACTCATGCGCTGGGCAGTCGTTCATCAGTCGTTGAGCACGTTACTAACGCGTTATTTACGCGCTGGCGAACGCTATGAACCCGTTATCAACGCATTATGGATACGCTAAAATCACGGTTCCACTTGACTTTTTCTGTGGAAGTTCAGCGTTTGCCAGCGTATCAACTATTTTTTAACGCGCTACTCGCGCGTTGGCCTAAAACGTTCTGGTGTGACAGGGCCATAACGGATCGCACGACAGTGGGAACCTAGCAGTATTTGACAGTGCGCCACGATCCGACACGATTGATAGTCCAGCTCCCTCAATCACACTGTGGTCTTTGCAAACTGCTTAAATGAGGCGTGATCTTTTTGTGCAAATTCGACCATTCGAATAGGCATAGCGTCTTCAGGCAGTTAACTACCCATTCAGAGGGCGCGCTGGCCTGCGTTGCATATATAATTAGCGCTGATTCACAAGGAATTTCGTGCGGGAGCGTATTACGTGTTGATAACCGCAGATCTGCGATCGCTGATTGGCTCCCTAGGATTAGGAAAGCCTGCGGCGAAATAAGCAAAACATATAAACCGCAAGATGCAATTTGCAAAGGTAAATGTGCGAGTTAGGGAGCTGGTCTATAATCGTGTTTTTAGCGGCGGGCGCGCGCAGTGCATGCAGAGAATACGGGATGTGCACAATACAATATACATGTATAGGGCATTCGTCTTTGGCAAAGACTACACCTACCCCAGAAGCCACTTTTATCGGACGCGCTGTTGTAGTAACGTCCACTAGCGCCCCCACACGTCACCTTGAGGCCGTTGCTGCTGGTTTTACACCACAGATAGACAAAGACTCCCCAGGGAATGGTGTCAACGGCAAATCTGTGGAGGAAGATAACAAACCCTAGTCGAAATACCCTTACACTAGGAATAGGCATGATATGATTTTGCATTCAAAGCGGACACGGCCAGTAGCAGGAAGTGATTTCAACAAAAGATTTCCAAAATCACATCCAAATGTTCCAAAATCACATTCTCAGACCAAATTCACATCATAGGTTAAGTCGTTAAAGTTCAATTTGCATTTTAACGACCTTTTCCAGGATGTGAATGTGGACTAGGGATGTGATTTTGGAGCATTTGGATGTGATTTTAAAAATCTTTTGTTGAAATCACATCCTGCTACTGGCCCTGTCCGCTTTGAATGAAAAATCACACTATGCCCATTTCTAGTGATAGCGGTGGCAGGCGAATAAATCGTTACGACAATCTGACGCCAATCAGATTCATTCTGAGCATTGCTCAAGATACCCACACCTTACTCTCTCCCCACCTCCTCTCGCTTTCCAGAGGTGCACAAGGACCCCACCCATGGGTTACCTAATCATCTTACATTGCTTCTTCCAAGGAGTCCAACAGAAGCAGATGTCCCCCTATATCCGTGCAGATGCTGTCCGCATTTTGGTAACCGGTGCCGTTGCCGTATTTAATATGGTCATCGTACGGTATACTGAATATGTAGCAGGAACCACCCCACTCTATCCAACCGGCATCGGGGCAGGTGTAACCTGTAGTTTTCAAGTTTTGTGGGGAAAACAAGAACATTTGTTTACATTGGTTTACGTGTATTTTGTTGTTGTAATAATCAATCACAAGTCGACCCCAAGTCAATCCAAGAGTCTAATTAAACGAACAATGAATTATAATATTCAATGACAAAGTAATGCATTTTGTAACAGTTAACTTTAAAAAAAAATGTGAACCAACCAGACTGGATGACTTGTAATTGGCTCGTTATTGGTTCGTGGTTGGCTTATGGTTGGCTCGTAGTTGGCTCTTGATTGGCTCGTGATTGGCTCGTGATTGGCTCGTGATTGGCTCGTGATTGGCTCGTGATTGGCTCGTGATTGACTTTTCAAAACTCGGTTACAGCATGATTACAATATTGTGAATGTTACTGGTATAGGAATATAAACAAAGCAGCATAAAATATCCCTACACCGTCTTCAGTGCAGTTTCCACATCATGATAAATTCATTGGCGAAACAGAGTCTAATTAATCTGAGACAAGTTACACATTTTAATGTCAATACTTTGAACCAGAAAAAGATGTCTGTGTTTATACATACATGCATAATGCATTCAATCAACTGAAGAGACTATGGCTATTCAGCAAGTCACATTACTGTAGAACAGTGACGCTTAAAGGGGATCTACAAGCAGGCCAAAATGACTACTCATAAAGATATAATTGAAGTCAATATCCCTCTGTCAGATACGGAGATAAAACATACACTTAAACTTGAACTTGAAGGAAAATATAAACAATCTTGGACAGAAACTAAATCTTCTGACCTTAAAGAGGTTTTAAAAAAGGCCAAGCTACATTTCAAATGTTTAGACCTTCAACGATGGAATAATAATAATAATAATACAAAGTTCTTATAAAGCGCACATATCCTAGACACTAGAACAAGGCGCTGAACAGACATGACAAGAATTAACAATAATCAGATTAATGAGCTCTGAACAGTTCAGTCTTCAACAGTTTTTTAAATAAGACATTCTTCACAGATTGAGACTTGGAGTTTGCAGAAACTTAAATGGCTTTCTTTATAAGATGGGGAAACATGCAGATGGAAAATGTGACACATGTATAACCTGTATGACGACGTCAAGCACTTTCTCATTAAGTGCCCAAAATCCCCAAAACAAAAGAACAATCTACAAAAAAAAACGTAGACTTTCAAATTTTCAAATGAACTGAGATAAATCATTAGGAAAATATTTAAATGTGCACGAAATAATTAATTTCATCCAAAATGTAATATCAACATATCATTAACAGCTTCCTATATATTCTTTTCTTTCATACATACGTTCTGTCTTTCCTTTTGATCTCTGGGATTGTTTGAGTTATTGCCTATCTATTGAGGGATAGGTAGTGATTCACCAGACATCTTTGCAACTTACTTGGTCTTCCCCCGTGTGGGTGTTGTGGACTTTACAAATCACCCGGCTGTTCCCGGCACTTAAACTGCTAGCACACAATCCGGCCCTGCAGGGTATTCTTCAACAGTTGCATTGTGCTTGATGAATCACTGGCCTCCTCCCAGCTCGTATACATTGCCTCCGTTTGAATATGTTGTTTCCGTTCGTTCTCTATCAGGCTCTGTTATTATACCTTTGTTTAAGGCACATAGGGCACGTAGTACGCTGGAAGTGCCAACCTAACCTACAACAACATCAGAAACAACAACCCAAGACGTTTAAATATTAAAATTACTATTTCCCTCCTGACATTTATTAACAAATATATGCCTGCTCCTCATATTACCTGCAGTCCGATTACCTGCGCCTACCCTATTTGTGTGGGAAGAATATCCATGGCAACTATCTTATACCAATACTTGACAAAGACATCGACAAGGTCATAAACAGCGTGTTCAGTTACTCACCCGCGCTTACTGGTGTCTCTAAATCGGGGAACGGTTGTACATGCACCTGCGCATTTCGATGCCGCATTAATAGAGTTGCCGCGATTCGTTGATAAATCTCTAAAGTCAAGTGAGCGCCAAATTGAACGGTGTCGCGCCTACCCGAGTAATGGCCCTGTCACACTAGAACGTTTTAGGCCAACGCGTGAGTAGCGCGTTAAAAATAGTTGATACGCTGGCAAACGCTGAACTTCCACAGAAAAAGTCAAGTGGAACCGTGATTTCAGCGTGTCCATAACGCGTTGTTAACGGGTTCAATGCGTTCGCCAGCGCGTGAGAAACGCGTTAGTAACGCGCTCGACGACTGATGAACGACTGCCCAGCGCGTGAGTAGCGCGTTCCAACGCGCGCCAGCGTACTGCAACGACCACATGGTTAGTTGTATAAAAAGCCGACACGCTACTACACTAATGGCCCTGTCACACCAGAACGTTTTAGGCCAACGTGTTGGAATTTCGGTAACACGCGGGTAAACGTTGACGAACGCTAGGCCAGCGTTCGCAACACGCTAAGCGCGTTACCCACACGCTGGAACACGCTGTCACACGCTGAGGCAAAAAAATACATTTTTCAACATACCTACAATTTTCAGCGTTTGTCAGCGTATGAATGCACACGCTGGCGGCGGGCGGGATGGTCGTTACTCACGCGTCGAACGAGCTAGACGATCGTTACCAACCCACTACTCACACGCTGGCGACCCGCTGTCGTATTTTTACTATAAATCAGTGATACGTTCCTCACACGCTGAGCGCGTTCCTCACACGGTACTCACGCGCTGGCATACGCTATGAACCCGTAATCAACCTGTATGGACACGCTGAAATCACGGTTCAACTTGACTTTTTCTGTGAAAGTTCAGCGATTGCCAGCGTATCAACTATTTTTAACGCGCTACTCATGCATTGGCCTAAAACGTTCTGGGGTGACAGGGCCATAACCAGCGTGTCGCCAGAGTACGCCAGCGTACGCCAGCGTGCGCCAGCGTGTGTGTAGCGGGTTGATAACGATCGTCTAGCGTGTTCGACGCGTGAGTAACAAACCTCCAACGCTCCGCCAGCGTGTGCAAAACGCTGGCAAACGCTGGAAATTGTATGTATGTAGGAAACAATATGTTTTCCTCAGCGTGTGATAGCATGTCCCAGCGCGCTAGTAACGCGCTCAGCGTGTTGCTAACGCTGGCCTAGCGTTGGTCAGCGTTTGCCAGCGTGTTGCCAAAATTACAACACGTTGCTCACGCGTTGGCCTAAAATGGTCTGGTGTGACAGGGCCATAAGCGCGGGGGAAGTAATCGAACACGGTTATGAATGGCAGGCTCAACTCGGAAGGAATACATAATTATGTCTATGCAGTTTAATAATCATTAGGCCTCAACTTGAAACGACACGATTTGCCTCGAAATGGCCAACGTCAGCCTTGCACCGACAGTTTGTATTCAAGGAGACAATAATTTGTAATGTTCATGTATCCAATTTATTGATAGTTAATTCTAAAGGTGAAGTTTACAATGCCGCTTCTACTTAATGTTAAGGTGAAGAACGGATGTATATAGAATAACAAAGTATTTGTTGTTTGTACAGTGGTCTTCGTTAGGAAACAAATTTCGTAACAAACTTTATATACGGTTCGCATAAGGTTTTACACAATCCTGTTTGTGCATGTATGTGCATGTATCCAGTGATAGTTAAAGGTAGGATACAGCATTTTGAGATATCGAAAAATTCTACTACCGAATTATCAAGAAATATTTTACTTATTTTAAAGTAAATAATGGTTGTGGGCATCTAGCGATTTTGATTGCGCTAGATATCCTGTAATTGTTAATAACACCCCTGCCAGACGCCGGATAAAAACAAACGCCGTTTTTCTTGCTTTTCTCAGCATCCATGATTGTAAAACTCTGGAAAGGTCGGTTAAACGATATTTACTATAAAATACAACCCCAAAAATTACCTGTAAGCGGAAAAGCTATGTGTTTGTTTTTGTTTCGTTTAAAAAAGATGAACGCAGTGCCCCCCGCCAAAAAACAAAAACTAAACAAAACAAAAAAGCCCCCCCGAAAACCTAAGGCTGTGAGGCAGCCATCAAAATTAAAAATCAAGAAGTCTTTTCGGCAGTGGCAATAGTGTGCGCGCTTGCTATAATCGCCGTCTAAATTGATATTAACGAGTGGAGATCAATTACCGCAAAATCGATTAGGAACGTTGCATCGAAGCGGCTTCAACAAAGTAATACTGTAATGCCTCACTGGCGATAATAATTTGAAAGGTATTGGACAACCATAGAGCCGGTATTTAATATACACAGCTCTGAGTACATATAGGCCTATTATACCTTTTGCAGCTATTCACAACGTATACTGGCCATATTCTGTTGAAAAACTTATTGTAAAGATATTATCCACACTAAATTGCCTGTGAAAAGAGTTTGTCTATGTGACGATTTTTTTTAAATGTCCGTTAGTAGTTGGTTTGTCATCGTAAATTGTGGACGCAAACGTTGGCACGACACATACGCGCTCATGATACGCGCACGTGATACGCGCTCGTGGTACGTGCTCGCAGTACGCGTACCGTATACGGCTCAGAAAAAACACATTATAATACATCATATATCTTACATTATACATTTCATCATTTTGATACGATATGTCAATTGCCCATACCAGATGAAACAACAACGCAAAAGGGTGATTGAATAAGCGACGTATCCCATACGTGTATCAAATAATTGTCCGTATTATCCATTGATCTCGATGTAGACTGGATAGGCCACCGCGTCTAAATGGCGTATGCGCGCGTGTTTTTTTTGAAAGGGTAAAGGACGAACGTGACGCGACCGCGTTTGTGCACGATCCTATGGAGGGTTTTTAAAAAGTGGAAGACTTTTGTTTCCTTATTTCGTCATTTTTTGAGGAAAAATAGGATTTTCACCCGAATAGCTTGAAATAGATAAGAACAATGGTTATAGTCTGCGCAGCAGTAAAGGGCCCGGAGAAGGATGTCCAATTGGGTCCGGAAAATGGAATATGATTTCACAAGTAAGTCGTTCTTGATGCTACTATATTGCTAGGCGTATATGTGATGTTATGTAATTGTTAAGTCTAGTGTATACACAATCGCGGACGCTTTATTATTCCCCCGTAGCTAGCTTCAGATAACTACGGCGACAAATCGAGTTTTAAGTTGTTCCAATTTGCAGCGTGTCCGTTGAAAAACATTTTTTTTAAATACATTTGAGTAGCACCCTTTGTAAAACAAGCCTTTTATTTAGGCCTAACGATAGGCCTACTTAATAAGTAAATAACCAATAGGCGTAGGCCTATATTGTTTTATTAATTTTGAGTTATTTCCCCCTAGAAAGGCTAGAAAGCGGTGACCTGTAAGACGTCCAAAACGTATTGCCACCGAGTTGCACCTGGCTGCGGTCAGTGTGCTCAAACTAGTTGGAGTCAGAATGCTGTAGGCTAGTGGTACGGGAGAAAGAAGAAGAACCTAAACTGAAGCGAGGGACAGAACTGAGATTACTAATTATGTCCCTGGATGACCCCTTGTATTATTAAATTGATGTATTGTATTAGAGGGACTTTTAAAAGCTTATTCAATTCAAAATAATTGCCTTGACTCATTAACCGAGTATAAGAAGACCAGAAATCTTGTCACATCTCTTATTAGGAAATCTAAATGTGATTATTTCGATCAGGTGTCTACAAAGTACAACAATTTCCCTAAACAAAAAATGGAAATAAATTTATAAAGTTACTGATAATAGCAAGTATGAGAAGAGTATCCATTCTGATCTAAATTGTGTGTATAGGTATGCTTTTTGTAATAAATTTGTTTTGCATTTTAAATATAAATATAATTTCTTTTGTGCGGTTCAATTTCGTTCTTTCATGGTCATAGGCCCTATGAGTGTTCTATGTCATTTTAGAAATTCAATACGACCATTAAATTCACTCTGTGTCTGTCTCCAACTGAACTATTAAATGACCTACAGGGGTAATAAAATGAAAGAGCAATATGCTGGAAACCAATTTCAGGGAAGGGCCTAAGGAAAATAATATTCATTCACAAATGTATAGGCTACATTAATTATTGAAAAATAGTAGGCCTACATATCAAGACAGTGTGAAAAAGCTGGCTATGAGGACTGCATGACAGCATGACTCCCTGGCGTTATTTGTTAGTTAATTTAATATTTTTTAATGATTTTATTGGCAGATAAAATATCCCAAATTTGCAGGGGTCATTCCGTGTCAAATAACCCAGTAGGTTAAACCCAAACCCCTTTAAAATCGTTCATACTTGTTTTATAGTGTTTTCGTTGGTGAACAAGCCAATTTTTAGCGGCATCCGAACAGCGGTTTTTGTGCTACCGCCTACATTTTGGTGCGATTTTGACCAAAATGGGCGTGTCCACCAATATTCAAAGGAACTTACCTCCCTAACCTGTTGACCGAATTTTCTGATTTTGATTTCATTGAAAAGCTAACATCATAAATAATCATATCGTCAGCGTTATTACGAAGAGACGAATTTGGCCACGGGGAGTTGCACATTGGTTTTGAGAAAATCAGGTTTTATGTTGGTCACTTTTTGAAAAAGAGATTTCGCCTATTTGTAAACCACATAGTAACTTATATTTGGTACGTACAGAGAGGTGAGATCTAACACTATAACAATATACCTATTAAATAACACAACAAACTTAATTGACGAGTAATTAATATAGATATGAATTTGTCTGTTCGTGAAAATTCCAAATCTACGGTGGTGGCTTTTTTGCCCATAGCGCTCGAATTCGTCTCTTCGTGAAAACTTCAAAACTTGTTTTGCCCAAATTTGTCTCTTCGTGAATGTATATACAATGTATATACATTGTACGCGCGTTGTTTTTGCACTCGGAGCATCGTTATTTCTATCTACGCAGGGACAACATACAATTTGGCTGTTCGTGAAAATTCACAAATTATATTTCGTCTGTTCGTGAACATTCCAAATCTACGGTGGTGGCTTTTTTGCCCATAGCGCACGAATTTGTCTCTTCGTGAAAACTTAAAAACTTGTTTTGCAGATATCTGTCTCTTCGTGAATGTATATACAATGTATATACAATGTATATACATTATACGCGCGTTGTTTTTGCACTCGGAGCAACGTTATTTCTATCTACGCAGGGACAAAATACAATTTGGCTGTTCGTGAAAACTGAAAATACGATTTGGGTGAAATTTTCCTTGTATGATTTTTGTAATCTTAATGATTTAGACTGATTTTGACAATATTAACCTCGCCAGAATGTTCGTTGCTATCCACTTAATCGATTTCGGCCAAAAAACGAATTTTGAAAAAATAATGATTTTGGCCAAATTCATCTCTTCGTGAAAAGGCTGACGATATGTTGGCATTATTTGTTTTGTCCGAGCAATTTGATCTGGATTTTGTCACTGAATTCTGGATTAATCCGACGCGGGAGTGTATTATATTCAAACCCGTCAAGCCAAATAAAAACTAGTTATTTTAATTAAAAAGAAAAGAAAAGAAAAAAGGCAACAATCGAGTTATCAGTTTCACATCAGCACTTTTCTTTATTCCTCATTTGGCGAACCGAAAACAGAGCTGACATAATTATTAGCGCTGAAAACAAAAAGTTGGAGATAACATTATCGGTATAATTATGAAAAACTTACCGCCGTCCGCCGTTGGTATCGCCGCAGCGAATATGGAGACGACCAGGAGTGTGATTGCACGCTCAGTTCCCATGGTGAGTTCCTCTTGCTGCCGTGGTAAACAAGCCACTGTGCACACACCAAGCTGAGAAGGGAGCTTATAGTCTTTTTCAAAATGCCAGCCTGAGACAAACTTGTGTTAAAATGGTCACGGGAATAATAACACGCGTATACTGCATATGAGGAGTCTGGCTACCAATCGCATCTTCATTGATACACCGACGTCATGGTAACGACATCGACTGCAGTCTTATTGAAATGACGAGAGATCGTTACATGTATTGGTTGACGGCCTTGACTGCCTACAAGCGACTTGTAAATAATATCTTGCCTTGTCGTGTAATAAATAACAATACAACGCTAAAACCTATATATATAGACAAAGTTTGTTTTGCTAGTTCTTATGTATTCCGTCATATATTATCTGACGAGGCCTTTTGTGTCTGTGATCATCAACACTTGTAAACTAGACTCGATCTGCATTGATACGAGTTTTGTTAATGGAAATGTGCAGAAAAGGTTTATCCCCAAAAGAGTTACTGGGTGTTGACCATGCATTTAGGGGTCAGCCATTATTGATTTAGATCATGAATCTATTACTGACTCCCAATCTAGGACTCTTTAGGACTCTTGGGTTTCTGGCCCACCTTGAACTTTCCATCCATTTTCTTTTTAAAATATACTTTCAATTATTATTTTCTGATTTTAAAATTACTCAAGCAATAAAGTATTATATAGCATTATTATAGATTGTGGATTATAATCAGGTGCTATCTATATTTACAAACTCGAAAAGTATTTACAATTCAGTCTGCGATCCAAAGAAACTATTATTTACAATCCAGGGAGTTCCACTAATCTCGTAAGTTTATATTTATTTACTGACGAAATGATATATTCTTCAAATCTATAAAGAATACAGTAAGTCCTAAACACCACAAATCCTAATAATGAAACATATGTCCGCAGCCTCGCTTCTTATATGCATAGTACAATAACGCAATAGCATACAAAATAATGTCGAAGCTATAGATTTTAAACTTAAATACATACAATTATAATGGAAAATATACCTCATACCAATCAATACTGTACAAATATTGTTTCATGAGAAAACAATCGTATTTTTTTTTTTTTTGGTTTACATTATGTACCTCAAAAACAATACAAAAGTAGAAAATATGAATGAAATGAATAAACAAGACATAAATAAACAGTATCTTACAACAAGTACAAATTTTGGTTATGGTTGGGGTTGGGTCATCGGATTACTTTGTGCTCTGTTCTTGTAGTAGCAATCTCAAAGCAGCCTTTTTTCTTACTTCAGCCATCTCTGGTCGCTTCCATCTCTCTAATAATTTCTTTCCGGCATGCAATTTAAACTCGTAGAGATCATCCGACATCTGTTTCTCAGTGACTCTGTGTTGCTTTGTCTGTCCTAGACGGGTGTATGTCAACCTATCTACTGGTTTTCGATGTCTTTTTGGTCTGGGCAGAATTGGCGATGATGTTTCATTGACTTCCTCAATAACTGCTGCCGATTCGGAAATTGTGTCCTCTTGAGATTGTTGACCTCGATTGGTGTAAAGAGAACTGTCGTCGACCTCTGGTGAAGACTGTGGGACATTTTGTAGATTTTCTGACGAGGTGTCTTGTGTACTATTCATTTCAGTTGCTACAGGGGTTTGTGTACTTGGTTCTTCTGTCTCACTGGCATCCATGACGGAAGATGGTAAATGCTGATCAACTATCGCCGGAATGAAGACTATGTCAACTTCTTCGTCGCTTGTTTCGCTGTTTAGCTGGTCCTCGTCCATACCTTTGTTTTCGTTGGAATTCTCTTCAGTGTCTGGCTTAGATATCTCCTCTATAATGACCGGCTGCTTGGTCTGTTTGCTTTCAGTACTGTCTTGGTCGATGGGAAAGAACATGCATGGGGTGAGCAAATTACGATGAAGTGTTCTTTCTCTTCCATCTTCAAGACAGCAAACCGTGTAGACAGGAAAGTCAGGTTTCTTGGCGATGATAACATACGGATGAGGTTCCCATCTATCTTTGAGCTTCTGCGTACCAACGATGTGTTTGTGTTGTACGAGCACTCTATCACCTGGATGAAGGGGGGCCTCTCTTGTTCCTCTGTCATACAAACGTTTTTGCTTTGACTTGGCTTTGTCGGTGTGCCTATTAGCTGCTTTATAGGCGAATCTCAATCTTTCCAGGTGCTTTTCTACAAATTCTTCGTATGCGGGAGCTTCGTCAGTGTTCCTCTTGAGGTTGAACATCAGATCGATGGGCAGATTCGGGTGACGCCCAAACATAAGAAAGTGCGGCGCATAACCAGTGGAATCGTGGCGCGTTGCATTATACGCGTGTGCCATGGGTCCGACGTACTTCCTCCATTCTGTCTTTTGTTCTTTGTCTAACGTGCCTAGCATATTTAGAAGTGTGTGGTTGAACCGCTCCGTTAAACCGTTTCCTTGAGGGTGGTAGGGTGTCGTTCTACTTTTCTTTATTCCAGTTGCTTTGCAAAGTTCCCCAATGAGGTGACTCTCGAAGTTCCTACCTTGATCTGCATGGATGCGTACTGGAAAGCCGTAGTGTTGTATAAATTGTTCCCACAAGATTCTTGCGACTGTATCTGCTTTTTGATCCCGTGTCGGAAAGGCTTGGGCATACTTCGTGTAGTGATCTGTAATAACGAGTATATTTTCGTGACCACCCTTGGACTGTTCTAACTTCAAGAAATCGATGCAGATCAGCTCCAATGGTTCGCTGGTAGAGATATTGACTAGTGGTACTCGTGTTTTTGTTACTGGTGTTTTGCGTAGGCAACATCGTTTGCAAGTTTCGCACCATTGTTTGACGTCTTCGGCCATCTTGGGCCAAAAGAAGCGACTTCTCACCAGATCTATAGTCCTGTCGTATCCCAAGTGACCCAGATCATCATGCAGTCCGGTCATGGCAGTAGCTCGAAACTGTTTCGGGAGGACGAGTTGGTAATCAGCCGTTCCGTCTGGTGGCTTCCTCTTGCGATAAAGCAAGTTATCCCTAATCTGAAGTTTCTCAAATTGCCGTAAATAGGTCAGAGATTCAGATGATTCTCTTTGCTTTTCTTGGCGAGTTGGTCGTCTACCCATTTCAACATACCGTATTATTCTGGAGATATGGGGGTCATCGCGCTGAGATAGAGCCACGTCTTTCGGTGAGATATTTGGAAGCTCATATGTATCTGCCTGTTTAACTTGAGGAAGGCCTGCTTGGTATCTGGTGGTAATTTGACATTGTGCCACTGTAGGTTCTAGGAATGGCTGATAGATGGGAGGATGGCCACTACAAACAGCTTGTACGACATCAGGTGAGATAGTCGTTGCTTCTTTCTGGAACAAAAATGTAGCTCTCGAGACATCTGATTCATTCTTTCTGGACAGGGCATCTGCAGCTTGGTTGTTTTTTCCAGGTTTATATTTGATGGAAAAGTCAAATTGAGACAGTGCCGCTACCCACCGCTGACCGGTTGCATCGAGTTTAGCGCTTGATGTGACATATATTAGTGGATTGTTGTCAGTGAGAACAGTGAAATGGTTACCGATGAGGTACTCACGGAGTTTATCTGTGACAGCCCATTTCAGTGCGAGAAATTCCAGCTTGTGGGCCGGATACCTCGACTCGGCAGGGTTAAGCCCTCTGCTGACGTATGCAACAACTCTCTCTGTTTCATGTTGGATTTGACTCAAAACCGCTCCTAGACCAGTACCGGATGCGTCTGTTTGAAGGAGAAAAGGTAGGTTATAGTCTGCATACGCCAGGATTGGTGGAGATGTCATGTACTCTTTCAGTACCGCCATAGCTTTGCTGCATTCGTCTGTCCAGATAAAAGGTTGGGGTGCAGGAAGACGTTTTCTTTTTCCTTTCTTCTTCCTCCTGGGGTCTCCAGACGTGAGCTTGTACAACGGCGAAACTATGTTGGAGTACCCTTTTATGAAGCGACGATAGTAGCCAGTAAACCCCAATAATCGTAGAACTTCTTTCCGATTCGTCGGTGTCGGCCAGTCTTTCACCTTAGATGTCTTGTCTGGATCTGTTGCTATGCCTTTGCCTGATACAATGTGTCCCAAGTACTTAACTTCCTCTTGAAGTAGTTTGCACTTCGATGGCTTAAGTTTCAGGCCATGCAGACGGAGGCACGACAAGACTTTCTCAAGGCGATCGATATGTTCGTCGAAGGTAGAGGAAAATATAATGATGTCGTCTAGGTACAGGAGACACGTTGAGTAGTTCAGGTCTTCCGAGACAAGTCATCATCAGCCTTTGGAATGTAGCAGGGGCGTTTTGTAACCCGAATGGCATTCGATTACATTCGAATAACCCCATTGGAGTTGTAAATGCCGTTTTGGGTTTGTCTTCTTCTTCGACCTCCACTTGCCAGTATCCTGACGTATGGTCCAGGGTACAAAAAAGGGTTGCTTTACCTAGGGCGTCAAGTGCTTCTTCAATGCGGGGCAAGGGGTAGGCGTCGCGGATGGTCTTGTTATTCAGTTGTTTGTAATCGATACAAAGTCGAATGGAGCCGTCTTTCTTGTACGCAATCACTATAGGAGAAGCATACGGGCTACAGCTTCGTCGTATTGCGTTTGAGTCTTCCATCCCCTTCAGGTGATCCTTGACTGCCTGGTATTGGGAAGGAGGGATTCTGCGATATGGTAGTCGAAAGGGCTGGTTGTCTACGAGTGGAATGTTGTGTTTTATAGTAGAGGTGCATCCAAAGTCGAGGGAAGACAACGAAAAAACATCTGAGTTGTTGCGAAGAAGATCTCTAATTTGTTGCTTCTGTTGGTCGGTTTCCAATTTTGCCGACGACAAGTCGAGAGAGGGTATTACCGCATCTTCGTATAATGTGATGTTTCTAACCTGCCCTCTTGTCGAGTCATCCGACGGCAAACATTCAGTAGTTGTCTCCTGAGGGGTTAGTTGTGGCGGTGCAGTACGAAGGACGGAAGACAATCGAGCAAGTTTGCAATTTCGTGTTATGGTGATAGGTTTTGCTGACAAATTGCAAAGTCGTACCGGAACTCTCCGATTGGGACCAATGTCCGCGATGATAGATCCAACCTTCAGGCATGATTGGCTGTGTGGGAAGCTTTCTATCACGGCTGTATATGGCTGGTTACCGGGGCTTCTTGGAGCTTCACAGATAATGTCGTCTTTTGCACCAGATGGAATTATTCTAGGGAATCGGCCAACATACTTGGCATACCCAATGTTTCCATGCTGATCACCCAGGTCTGATACTGCTACATTTGTGTACGCCGTATGCCATGATCTGTTTTCTGCTTTGACCTGCTGCATGAAGTGTTGTCCCTTTGCTATCTGTTGGTCTCTTTTGGATGCCTGGATGACATTGGTGCCTATCAACACAGGTACTTGTTTCCTGTAGCTATCTGCTTGCACTACAAAGGCTGGTACATCACTGTACATAACACCGAGTATCCTCAAAGATATAGGTATAACACCCAGGTGCGGGACTGTCTGACTTCCGGCTCCGTCGATAGAGACATCTACGGATGTCAACTTCCTGTCTTGGAGCTTCGGATTTGTTTTCCACATGTCCTCTGTGATCGATGTTATCTGCGAACCAGAGTCTATTAAAGCTTTGTACATTTCGCCGTTTACTTCCACATCATCCTCGTTGTTTGGACCGATGAGGCGTTCGTACTCTGGTTTAGTTCCCTCGTCGTGGACCACTGCAGACTGCACACCCGATTGATTGTAGACTACTGGGCTATGTTGTGTGGAGGCTCCATCGGCTTGCCCTGTGGCCGTGGGCCCTGGGAGTTTAACGGCACATTTCTGCATCCCCTTGCGATGTGTCCTTCTTGCCCACATTTGTGGCAAATGAAGACACCTTGGCTGGACGGATACTGGCCTTGTGTCTGTCTCTCGCTTTGTCGAGAATTGTTCATACTCAGCTTATTTACCTGTAGTGTCAACTGTTCTACCTTCTGAAGGAGATCTTGGAGCATGATGGTGTCTGGCTTCTGGTTTTTAATGTTAGATTGGTTATTGGGCCACGCTGGTTGGGGCGGCTGTTGTTGGGGTGGTTGGGGCGGCTGTTGTTGGGAAGGTTGGGGCGGCTGTTGTTGGGGAGGTTTGGGCGGCTGTTGTTGCTGCTGGTACGGTCGTTGGTACTGTACTTCGGTTGTCGACTTAAGTGCTGCTGCCATTTTAGACTCTCGCTCTAGTTGTCGTAGTTCTACTTGAAGCTCATGGAAAGTCATGTCTCTGGGTCTCATTGGAGCTAGTCGCTGTGTCACCTTTTCATCCCGCACACCTCTCATAAAATGTTGTGTAAGCATACTATTCCTGTTATGCAGTGGACCATTGTTCATTCTTTCCTCTACAGAGCGGAGAGTTGCTTCTAGCTCCACAGTGTATATTGTAGGGGATTCATTTGGCCATCTGACTCGTTCATAAAAGTCAGCCAGTGGGTCGCCTGTCAATAAATTCTCTCCAAACTGTGCCTTTAACTCGGTGAAAGCGTGTTTTGGAGTTTGCTGTTGAGGTGGCAAATTCAGTACCAGCTTTCTTGCAGCCCCTCCAAGATATCGTACTATAGTAGAGAACTGCAAATCGACGGGTATGGATGTAGTCTGGATCAGATATTTTGTATCTCTCACCCAGTCCTCAATGCATATGGTTGAGCCCTCACGTCCTGTGAATACCGGCACACTTTTTACTTGGTGAGATGGCAAGAGGTGAAGGTGTGGTGAAGGAGATTCAGATTGAATACTCCGAGACGGGAGATGTTGGTAACTTGATGATGTTGAATGTCGGGGTGGTGCTGGTCCAGCCGTACCATGTACAGAAGGGGTTCTCCTATGTTGGAGTGGTGTTGGTATTAGTGGTCCTTGTTGTGGCAGGCTCTGGGACATTCTTCGCTCAATGTCATTCAGTTCTGCAAGAAACTGCTGTGCTGCTGGCTGAAAATTCGGTATCATTGGCATCTGTGCAGTAGGGGTTGCCTGCTGTGGTCGGCTTTGACGCTCAGATTGAGGTCTCTGGGGGTGAGTGTAGGTACAGATGGAGAGGTACGAGTCTGGTGAGTAGAGCGGGTTGGTGGGTGACCGAGAGTTGTGAGTGGTGTCGGAAAAATTTAATCGTCGAAGTGAAGTCTTCCAGGGCTGGCCATGCTTACAATTTGGGGCAGATCACAACATTTAGAGGGAACACAACATTGACTGGTCTCAAGCAAGTGACTTATGTTGTAAGTGGGGGGAAATCTAGTCAATTGTGCAAAAATACAGGCAGATATAAACAACAAAGCAATGCAATACATGAATCTGCTCACTTGGGGGAACATTAAAAGTTGCAATGAATATGACAACACAATCAGGGTAAGTATATCCGAATATTGATTTCAATTCACTACAATGTAAAAGAACAAATGTAAGTCTTAACCAACACGTTATCCGAATAACAGATGAATGTAAAACAAATCCAGTACGAGCTTGGTCACAATTTCAAATACTGGACGTACTTCTCAAGAACTTTAAAAAAAAAAAGGAAATGCAATTCAATGGCAATCAAAGTACGTGTGCATATACGCGCTGATTAAACAAGCGATCCAACGTGTCAACAGATTGCGTATCGATTGTAATTGCACCTTTGCACCTGTAATTGACACACAATGTAATACAAAAGAACACCTAATGCACCAACAGTCGACTTAGCAAGCGGAATTTCTTTTGTTTAGAACAATGCTGAGCTATTACAACTTACAAGTCTTGAGACAATTTGGTGGGTGGCCTGCCTTGATTTGTAGTGGTTGACGTGATGAGCTTGCTTGGTCACCGTGGCGATGCACATCAACAATTACGAGTCCGCGAAAAGCCCGGGGATACAAGATGCAAGAGTTATTCGATGGTGTGCACTTGTCGTCTGCCAATGATACACTGAGCCGGTGAACGGGACTGTCGACGAATCGGGCAATAACTCCGTTACCAGGACACGGCTGGTCACGATCAGATCCGGACAGCAATGCCAGGCTACGGGGTAGCAGACGTGATGATTCTTCCGGTCAGGCAAGATGTGAACTCAGTGAACAAGCGGGCCGGTACGGGCAGACGGTGATCAGCAGACGGCAGTCTGTTGAAGAGGCAAAGGGGGCTGACGGTATGGTGGTGACCTCACCTCAGGCGTTCCGATGTCTGCAGCACCAGATAAGGTTCTTTTGCCGTTGCTGTTCATCAGATCCGGATCTTCCACCATTTGTGACACTTTAAATAAATTGGGGGATCGGCAAGTCACAGTTTGGCTCTGAGGTTACGGCAGGTGGTTTATTGCTGTTAGCTGTAAGATGGCGGAGTACAAACAAAATAGAAGTTTAGTGGTCTTCGCCGACTAACAGAATCACCTTTAATAAATACTTAGTCTAAGCACATTCAAACAAAGATGGAATGATATGGATTCACGATTATATATAATTAATTAATCCTATGTTTTAGATCGTTGCCGCCAAAGCTCTAGTGGCTATCGCCATCTTGGAAAATACATTATATTTACAAATAGTTTCATCAAATTGACTAAAATATTCTCATGATTTGTAGGAAATGAGAATGATGAATGTGATTACTATTTACAGTAGTTGATATACATTAATTGTAACAAACTAATTTTAAAGAACGTCAAGTATATGACTTATCGTATCCGAGTGACTTATTTTATGTCTTTAAACTTACAGTCTCAAAATACTTATAAAAGCAAATATAACTTACGACAGATCAATCAAAAGTGTACTTAACCTGTTAGCTGTAAATACAAATAATTAGAAAACCTTTAAATAAATAGAATAAGATGTATCATACCTGTAAGATGGCGGAGTACAAACAAAATAGAAGTTTAGTGGTCTTCGCCGACTAACAGAATGACCGTCGTGAGCGCGCGAAATTTAAACTACAACGTTGAGGGCGCTCCACAAATATTTTAAATAACAAAAAGAAATGTATGCACGCTTGAGTGACACATGAATAAATACATGGATAATGCAAAATAGGATATGGCTACATAACTAATGAATATTGAAAAGGATAGCAATACTAGACCAAAATTAAAGGGGGGTGTATTTTTTACAATTGCCACATAACTATACATAAAATACTGCAATCCTTAAGTACATTCATTAGGGAAAGAGATTAGGAGAAGGGGGAGGGGGGGGGGGGGGGGGGGTCGCACACTAGTCGAATAGGACAGGGTATCGTTTTACCCCGTCTATCAAATCGAACAAGGACTAGGCCTCGTTTGAGTCTCTTTCCTTGATAAATAAACCAAAGACAAATTACACCTCAAGTTGGCTCCCCAATACTTAGCTCCCAAACTCAAGTTGGGTCCCCAAGACTTAGCCCCCAAACTCAAGTTGGCTCCCAATACTTAGCTTCCCCACTCAAGTTGGGTCCCCAAGACTTAGCCGCCCAACTCAAGTTGGCTCCCAACACTTAGCTCCCTAAAGCTTGGCTCCCCAAACTCAAGTCGGATAATTTCCCTAAGGATACAACATCCTTTCCAAGTGGCATAAGGACACAGGCCTTGACTGACGTTATGGTGACGTACATATCTTGTGACCTTTCCTAGCAATCTCAATTCAAAGAAATACCCAATTAGCATGCTGAAAAATTAATATAAGTCTTAAATTAGTCATAGGGTGACCATATCATTTCAAGTAATCCTATGAAAACCATCGAGCAAAGCTGACATTCTTTTCTTGTACAATAGGTCGAGACAGAAGAAGAATTTTTAAAATGAAAAAAACCCAATTGTTCAAACCAAAACACGAGCGGTCTCCCCAGATGCAGGGTGCACTAACCTTATTCAAGCCCCATTGAAAACAGTGTAAAATCTACAAAGTTCAGGACCAAGTTTCATGCAAACCAACATCACTGGGGTTTCTCAAACAACAATCAGATTATTGTCTTGGTCTTTATCTTTTCATTTCTTTTCAATTTTGGGTGGGTTAGCCAGTTACATTTTTTAATATTCACACCAAAAGGAACTCACCTCCCGAAAAGTGATACTTTCCCAGCCTGCACGCAGCCATTTTTTAAATGGCATCCCTCCACGTTCTATAGGGCAATTAGGACCCATTTTTCAACCGTAATGTTGTCACTTGTAATGTGACCCTGGCAACACAGAAACAATCACGGGTAATTTCCCCAAGGATACAACAGCCTTTTCTAAGTGGAATAAGGACACAGACCTTGACTGCACGTTATGGTGACGTACATATCTTGTGACCTTTCCTTGCAATCTCAATTCAAAGAAATGCTGAACAATTTATATAAGTCTCAAATTAGTCATAGGGTGACCATATCATTTCAAGTAACCCTATACAAACCTTCGAACAAAGCTGAAATTATTTTCTTGTTCAATGGGTCAAGACAGAAGAGGAATCTTTAAAATAAAAACAACTTGGTTCAAACCAAAACACGAGCGGTCTCCCCAGATGCAGGGTGCACGAGCCTAATTCAAGCCCCATTGAAAACAGTGTAAAATCAACAAAGTTCAGGGCCAAGTTTCATGCAAACCAACATCACTGGGGTTTATCAAACAACAATCAGATTATTGTCTTGGCCTTTATCTTTCCATTTCTGTTTTAATTTTGGGTGGGTTAGCCAATTACATTTGTTAATATTCACACCAAAAGTAACTCACCTCCCGAAAAGTGATCTTTCCTAGCCTGCACGCAGCCATTTTTCAAATGGCATCCCTCCACGTTCTCGGGCAATTAGGAGCCATTTTTAAACCGTAATTTGTTCACTTGTAATGTCACCCTGGCAACTCAGAAACAACCACGGGTAATTTCCCCAAGGATACAACAGCCTTTCCAAGTGGAATAAGGACACATGCCTTGACTGACGTTATGGTGACGTACATATCTTGTGACCTTTCCTTGCAATCTCAATTCAAAGAAATGCTGAAACAATAATATAAGTCTCAAATTAGTGGGTTAGCCAATTACATTTTTTAATATTCACACCAAATGAAAATCACCTCCCGAAAAGTGATACTTTCCCAGCCTGCACGCAGCCATTTTACAAATGGCATCCCTCCACGTTCTAGGGCAATCATGACCCATTTGCAACCGCAATTTTGTCAAGTCTGCCCTCAGATTGAAGCTCAAAAACCAGGGATTTGATCCCAGGCTATATTTACAAAATCCCACCATATCTTTCACCAAACGGCCTCCTTTTTTCAAAATAAATTGTAGGGGCACATTTCCTGCTAATGAGATCGCGGAGAAAATCTCCGTTTAATTAGGGTAGTGCACCCTTATACACACACGTGCGTGAACGACGTCAAGTTTGTGGAATAGAAAGAGCACTAGGATTCACCAGACGAAAATGCCTGAATGATAGCAGAAAAGGTGAGAATTTAGTAAGGTTTGGCTAACATAAAACTGGGTTTTAGGGGTATTTTCGTCACATAGTATATAGTATACTATCATATTTAAGGGCGTATACATATTTGTGTGGGGGAGTCGGGTTGGTGTAGAGGTTCTTTCCTCGCCTTCCACCACTCTGACCCGGGTTCGAATCCGGCCTGGGCCAATATGTGGATTGGGTTTTCAGTCCCTGCCTGACTCCGTGGGTTTTTCCCCAGGATATTCTTCTGGGGTTTTCCTCCCACCTCTAAAACTGTAACTTCTTCACATTAATTGTTGAATAATTGTTGAATGAAATAAAAAATTGTTGAATGAAATTTGTTCCCGCCGTGAATATGGCCATTGATGCTGGTACGGCGTTAAACCCTAAATACTCACTCACTCACTCATATTTGTGTGGGGATATAAATGGGGATGTACATAACGTGACGTTAGAGGTCGCTGTACAAAATACAAATTTTACTAATCCAAGTTTGAATCCAATACAACGTACACTATTTATGAATATGAGTTAGTGCTAAGAGTGGTGCGGCAGGAACCTGACGGATACCATTCACAATCATTCTCTACACCTGGACGGACCATTGTCTATATTCTGCTGTGCTAACGCATGAAGTCGGCGCGAACTGGAAGTTCAAAATGGCGGACCCAAGACGTCACTTCTGTGAGCCCATGAAATGTCCAGGTGTAGAGGTCAGTGGATTTACTCTGTACATTTTGTATTTATAAACATTATGTCATACGCACCGTACCCACTGGAATCTACACCTGGACATTTTATTGGCTCACAGAGTGACGTCGTGGGTCCGCCATGTTGCACTTCCAGTTGGATATTGCAGATTTTATCGCACATTTCTGCGCAGAAATCTGTGATTTCGCAGATTTTATCGCACATTCCTGCGCCAATTTCTGCGATATTGCATATTTTATCGCACATTTCTGCCCCGATTTCTGCGATATTGCACATTTTATCGCACATTTCTGCGATATCGCACATTTTATCGCACATTAATTTTCTGCGCCGATTTCTGCGATATTGCACATGTTATCGCACATTAATTTGTTGCGCCGATTTCTGCGATATTGCAGATTGTGCAAATGTGCGATATCGTAAAATTAGGCGCAGAAATGTGCGATCAAATCTGCAATATCGCAGAAATCGGCGCATGTGCGATAAAATGTTCAATATCGCAGAATTACGCGCAGAAATGTGCAATCAAATCTGCAATATCGCAGAAATGAACTTCCAACACTCCCAAATGTGCATTAGCGCCCATTGAGCCTAACAAACACTTTTTGGCACTAATAACCGTCAGATCACGAAATGAACTTTCAACACACCCAAATGTGCTATAGCGCCCATTAAGCCTAACAAACACTTTTTGGCACTAATAGCCGTCAGATCACGCAATGGACTTACAAACACTCCCAATTGTGCATTAGCGCCCATTGAGCGTAACAAACACTTTTCGGCACTATTCACCTTCAGATCACGAAATGAACTTACAACACTCCCAAATGTGCTATAGCGCCTATTAAGCCTAACAAACACTTTTTGGCACTAATAATCGTCAGATCACGAAATGAACTTCCAACATTCCCAAATGTGCATTAGCGCCCATTGAGCGTAACAAACACTTTTCCCCACTATTCACCGTCAGATAACGAAATGGACTTACAAACACTCCCAAATGTGCTATAGCGCCCATTAAGCCTCACAAACACTTTTTTGGCACTAATAACCGTCAGATCACGAAATGAACTTACAAACACTCCCAAATGTGCTATAGCGCCCATTGAGCGTAACAAACACTTTTCGGCACTATTCACTGTCAGATAACGAAATGGACTTACAAACACTCCCAAATGTGCTATAGCGCCCATTGAGCGTAACAAACACCTTTCGGCACAATACACCTTCAGATAACGAAATGAACTTACAACACTCCCAAATGTGCTATAGCGCCCATTAAGCCTAACAAACACTTTTCGGCACTAATAACCGTCAGATCACGAAATGAACTTCCAACACTCCCAAATGTGCATTAGCGCCCATTGAGCGTAACAAACACTTTTCGGCACTATTCACTGTCAGATCACGAAATTGACTTACAAACACGCCGAAATGTGCTATAGCGCCCATTAAGCGTCACAAACACACTAATAACCGTCAGATCACGAAATGGACTTACAAACACTCCCAAATGTGGTATAGCGCCCATTGAGCGTAACAAACACTTTTCGGCACTATTTACTGTCAGATCACGAAATTGACTTACAAACACTCCCAAATGTGCTATAGCGCCCATTAAGCCTAACAAACACATTTTGGCACTAATAACCGTCAGATCACGAAATGGACTTACAAACACTCCCAAATGTGCTATAGCGCCCATTAAGCCTAACAAACACCTTTCGGCACTAATAACCGACAGATCACGAAATGAACTTCCAACACTCCCAAATGTGCATTAGCGCCCATTGAGCGTAACAAACACTTTTCGGCACTAATAATCGTCAGATCACGAAATGGACTTACAAACACTCCCAAATGTGCTATAGCGCCCATTGAGCGTAACAAACACTTTTCGGCACTTTTCACTGTCAGGTCACGAAATTGACTTACAAACACTCCCAAATGTGCTATAGCGCCCATTAAGCCTAACAAACACATTTTGGCACTAATAACCGTCAGATCACGAAATGGACTTACAAACACTCCCAAATGTGCTATAGCGCCCATTAAGCCTAACAAACACCTTTCGGCACTAATAACCGACAGATCACGAAATGAACTTCCAACACTCCCAAATGTGCATTAGCGCCCATTGAGCGTAACAAACACTTTTCGGCACTAATAATCGTCAGATCACGAAATGAACTTCCAACACTCCCAAATGTGCTATAGCGCCCATTAAGCCTAACAAACACTTGTTGGCACTAATAGCCGTCAGATCACGTAATGGACTTACAAACACTCCCAATTGTGCATTAGCGCCCATTAAGCCTAACAAACACTTTTTGGCACTAATAGCCGTCAGATCACGCAATGGACTTACAAACACTCCCAATTGTGCATTAGCGCCCATTGAGCGTAACAAACACTTTTCGGCACTATTCACCTTCAGATCACGAAATGAACTTACAACACTCCCACATGTGCTATAGCGCCTATTAAGCCTAACAAACACTTTTTGGCACTAATAATCGTCAGATCACGAAATGAACTTCCAACATTCCCAAATGTGCATTAGCGCCCATTGAGCGTAACAAACACTTTTCCCCACTATTCACCGTCAGATAACGAAATGGACTTACAAACACTCCCAAATGTGCTATAGCGCCCATTAAGCCTCACAAACACTTTTTTGGCACTAATAACCGTCAGATCACGAAATGAACTTACAAACACTCCCAAATGTGCTATAGCGCCCATTGAGCGTAACAAACACTTTTCGGCACTATTCACTGTCAGATAACGAAATGGACTTACAAACACTCCCAAATGTGCTATAGCGCCCATTGAGCGTAACAAACACCTTTCGGCACAATACACCTTCAGATAACGAAATGAACTTACAACACTCCCAAATGTGCTATAGCGCCCATTAAGCCTAACAAACACTTTTCGGCACTAATAACCGTCAGATCACGAAATGAACTTCCAACACTCCCAAATGTGCATTAGCGCCCATTGAGCGTAACAAACACTTTTCGGCACTATTCACTGTCAGATCACGAAATTGACTTACAAACACGCCGAAATGTGCTATAGCGCCCATTAAGCGTCACAAACACACTAATAACCGTCAGATCACGAAATGGACTTACAAACACTCCCAAATGTGGTATAGCGCCCATTGAGCGTAACAAACACTTTTCGGCACTATTTACTGTCAGATCACGAAATTGACTTACAAACACTCCCAAATGTGCTATAGCGCCCATTAAGCCTAACAAACACATTTTGGCACTAATAACCGTCAGATCACGAAATGGACTTACAAACACTCCCAAATGTGCTATAGCGCCTATTAAGCCTAACAAACACCTTTCGGCACTAATAACCGACAGATCACGAAATGAACTTCCAACACTCCCAAATGTGCATTAGCGCCCATTGAGCGTAACAAACACTTTTCGGCACTAATAATCGTCAGATCACGAAATGAACTTCCAACACTCCCAAATGTGCTATAGCGCCCATTAAGCCTAACAAACACTTGTTGGCACTAATAGCCGTCAGATCACGTAATGGACTTACAAACACTCCCAATTGTGCATTAGCGCCCATTGAGCCTAACAAACACTTTTCGGCACTAATAACCGTCAGATCACGAAATGAACTTCCAACACTCCCAAATGTGCTATAGCGCCCATTAAGCCTAACAAACACTTTTTGGCACTAATAGCCGTCAGATCACGTAATGGACTTACAAACACTCCCAATTGTGCATTAGCGCCCATTGAGCGTAACAAACACTTTTCGGCACTATTCACCTTCAGATCACGAAATGAACTTACAACACTCCCAAATGTGCTATAGCGCCTATTAAGCCTAACAAACACTTTTTGGCACTAATAATCGTCAGATCACGAAATGAACTTCCAACACTCCCAAATGTGCATTAGCGCCCATTGAGCGTAACAAACACTTTTCGGCACTATTCACTGTCAGATAACGAAATGGACTTACAAACACTCCCAAATGTGCTATAGCGCCCATTGAGCGTAACAAACACTGTTCGGCACTATTCACTGTCAGATAACGAAATGGACTTACAAACACTCCCAAATGTGCTATAGCGCCCATTGAGCGTAACAAACACTTTTCGGCACAATTCACCTTCAGATTACGAAATGAACTTACAACACTCCCAAATGTGCTATAGCGCCCATTAAGACTAACAAACACTTTTCGGCACTAATAACCGTCAGATCACGAAATGAACTTCCAACACTCCCAAATGTGCATTAGCGCCCATTGAGCGTAACAAACACTTTTCGGCACTATTCACTGTCAGATCACGAAATTGACTTACAAACACTCCCAAATGTGCATTAGCGCCCATTGAGCGTAACAAACACTTTTCGGCACTATTCACCTTCAGATCACGAAATGAACTTACAACACTCCCAAATGTGCTATAGCGCCTATTAAGCCTAACAAACACTTTTTGACACTATTCACTGTCAGATCACGAAATTGACTTACAAACACTCCCAAATGTGCTATAGCGCCCATTGAGCGTAACAAACACTTTTTGGCACTAATAATCTTCAGATCACGAAATGAACTTCCAACACTCCCAAATGTGCATTAGCGCCCATTGAGCGTAACAAACACTTTTCGGCACTATTCACTGTCAGATAACGAAATGGACTTACAAACACTCCCAAATGTGCTATAGCGCCCATTGAGCGTAACAAACACTGTTCGGCACTATTCACTGTCAGATAACGAAATGGACTTACAAACACTCCCAAATGTGCTATAGCGCCCATTGAGACTAACAAACACTTTTCGGCACTAATAACCGTCAGATCACGAAATGAACTTCCAACACTCCCAAATGTGCATTATCGCCCATTGAGCGTAACAAACACTTGTCGGCACTATTCACTGTCAGATCACGAAATGGACTTACAAACACTCCCAAATGTGCTATAGCGCCCATTGAGCGTAACAAACACTTTTCGGCACAATTCACCTTCAGATCACGAAATGAACTTACAACACTCCCAAATGTGCTATAGCGCCTATTAAGCCTAACAAACACCTTTCGGCACTAATAACCGTCAGATCACGAAATGAACTTCCAACACTCCCAAATGTGCATTAGCGCCCATTGAGCGTAACAAACACTTTTCGGCACTAATAACCGTCAGATCACGAAATGAACTTCCAACACTCCCAAATGTGCATTAGCGCCCATTGAGCGTAACAAACACTTTTCGGCACTATTCACCTTCAGATCACGAAATGAACTTACAACACTCCCAAATGTGCTATAGCGCCTATTAAGCCTAACAAACACTTTTTGGCACTAATAACCGTCAGATCACGAAATGGACTTACAAACACTCCCAATTGTGCATTAGCGCCCATTGAGCGTAACAAACACTTTTTGACACTATTCACTGTCAGATCACGAAATTGACTTACAAACACTCCCAAATGTGCTATAGCGCCCATTAAGCCTAACAAACACTTTTTGGCACTAATAACCGTCAGATCACGTAATGGACTTACAAACACTCCCAAATGTGCATTAGCGCCCATTGAGCGTAACAAACACTTTTCGACACTATTCACCTTCAGATCACGAAATGAACTTACAACACTCCCAAATGTGCTATAGCGCCTATTAAGCCTAACAAACACTTTTTGGCACTAATAATCGTCAGATCACGAAATGAACTTCCAACACTCCCAAATGTGCATTAGCGCCCATTGAGCGTAACAAACACTTTTCGGCACTATTCACTGTCAGATAACGAAATGGACTTACAAACACTCCCAAATGTGCTATAGCGCCCATTGAGCGTAACAAACACTTTTTGGCACTAATAACCGTCAGATCACGTAATGGACTTACAAACACTCCCAAATGTGCATTAGCGCCCATTGAGCGTAACAAACACTTTTCGGCACTATTCACTGTCAGATAACGAAATTGACTTACAAACACTCCCAAATGTGCTATAGCGCCCATTAAGCCTAACAAACACTTTTTGGCACTAATAACCGTCAGATCACGTAATGGACTTACAAACACTCCCAAATGTGCATTAGCGCCAATTGAGCGTAACAAACACTTTTCGACACTATTCACCTTCAGATCACGAAATGAACTTACAACACTCCCAAATGTGCTATAGCGCCTATTAAGCCTAAAAAACACTTTTTGGCACTAATAATCGTCAGATCACGAAATGAACTTCCAACACTCCCAAATGTGCATTAGCGCCCATTGAGCGTAACAAACACTTTTCGGCACTATTCACTGTCAGATAACGAAATGGACTTACAAACACTCCCAAATGTGCTATAGCGCCCATTGAGCGTAACAAACACTGTTCGGCACTATTCACTGTCAGATAACGAAATGGACTTACAAACACTCCCAAATGTGCTATAGCGCCCATTGAGCGTAACAAACACTTTTCGGCACAATTCACCTTCAGATTACGAAATGAACTTACAACACTCCCAAATGTGCTATAGCGCCCATTGAGACTAACAAACACTTTTCGGCACTAATAACCGTCAGATCACGAAATGAACTTCCAACACTCCCAAATGTGCATTAGCACCCATTGAGCGTAACAAACACTTTTCGGCACTATTCACTGTCAGATCACGAAATGGACTTACAAACACTCCCAAATGTGCTATAGCGCCCATTGAGCGTAACAAACACTGTTCGGCACTATTCACTGTCAGATAACGAAATGGACTTACAAACACTCCCAAATGTGCTATAGCGCCCATTGAGCGTAACAAACACTTTTCGGCACAATTCACCTTCAGATCACGAAATGAACTTACAACACTCCCAAATGTGCTATAGCGCCTATTAAGCCTAACAAACACATTTCGGCACTAATAACCGTCAGATCACGAAATGAACTTCCAACACTCCCAAATGTGCATTAGCGCCCATTGAGCGTAACAAACACTTTTCGGCACTAATAACCGTCAGATCACGAAATGGACTTACAAACACTCCCAAATGTGGTATAGCGCCCATTGAGCGTAACAAACACTTTTCGGCACTATTAACTGTCAGATCACGAAATTGACTTACAAACACTCCCAAATGTGCTATAGCGCCCATTAAGCCTAACAAACACTTTTTGGCACTAATAACCGTCAGATCACGAAATGAACTTCCAACACTCCCAAATGTGCATTAGCGCCCATTGAGCGTAACAAACACTTTTCGGCACTAATAACCGTCAGATCACGAAATGAACTTCCAACACTCCCAAATGTGCTATAGCGCCCATTAAGCCTAACAAACACTTTTTGGCACTAATAGCCGTCAGATCACGTAATGGACTTACAAACACTCCCAATTGTGCATTAGCGCCCATTGAGCGTAACAAACACTTTTCGGCACTAATAACCGTCAGATCACGAAATGAACTTCCAACACTCCCAAATGTGCTATAGCGCCCATTAAGCCTAACAAACACTTTTTGGCACTAATAATCTTCAGATCACGAAATGAACTTCCAACACTCCCAAATGTGCATTAGCGCCCATTGAGCGTAACAAACACTTTTCGGCACTATTCACTGTCAGATAACGAAATGGACTTACAAACACTCCCAAATGTGCTATAGCGCCCATTGAGCGTAACAAACACTTTTTGGCACTAATAACCGTCAGATCACGAAATGGACTTACAAACACTCCCAAATGTGCTATAGCGCCCATTGAGCGTAACAAACACTTTTCGGCACTAATAACCGTCAGATCACGAAATGGACTTACAAACACTCCCAAATGTTCATTAGCGCCCATTGAGCGTAACAAACACTTTTCGGCACTATTCACCGTCAGATCACTAAATGAACTTACAACACTCCCAAATGTGCCATAGCGCCTATTAAGCCTAACAAACACTGTTTGGCACTAATAACCGTCAGATCACGAAATGAACTTCCAACACTCCCTATTGTGCATTAGCGCCCATTGAGCGTAACAAACACTTTTCGACACTATTCACTGTCAGATCACGAAATTGACTTACAAACATTCCCAAATGTGTTATAGCGCCCAATAAGCCTCACAAACACTTTTTGGCACTAATAACCGTCAGATCACGAAATGGACTTACAAACACTCCCAAATGTGCTATAGCACTCCCTAATGTGCTATAGCGCCCATTGAGCATAACAAACACTTTTCGGTACTATTCACTGTCAGATCACGAAATTGACTTACAAACACTCTCAAATGTGCTATAGCGCCCATTAAGCCTAACAAACACTTTTTTGGCACTAATAATCGTCAGATCACGAAATGGACTTACAAACACTCCCAAATGTGCTATAGCGCCCATTAAGCCTAACAAACACTTTTCGGCACTAATAACCGTCAGATCACGAAATGAACTTCCAACACTCCCAAATGTGCATTAGCGCCCATTGAGCGTAACAAACACTTTTCGGCACTAATAACCGTCAGATCACGAAATGAACTTCCAACACTCCCAAATGTGCTATAGCGCCCATTAAGCCTAACAAACACTTTTTGGCACTAATAGCCGTCAGATCACGTAATGGACTTACAAACACTCCCAATTGTGCATTAGCGCCCATTGAGCGTAACAAACACTTTTCGGCACTAATAACCGTCAGATCACGAAATGAACTTCCAACACTCCCAAATGTGCATTAGCGCCCATTGAGCGTAACAAACACTTTTCGGCACTAATAACCGTCAGATCACGAAATGAACTTCCAACACTCCCAAATGTGCTATAGCGCCCATTAAGCCTAACAAACACTTTTTGGCACTAATAGCCGTCAGATCACGTAATGGACTTACAAACACTCCCAATTGTGCATTAGCGCCCATTGAGCGTAACAAACACTTTTCGGCACTAATAACCGTCAGATCACGAAATGAACTTCCAACACTCCCAAATGTGCTATAGCGCCCATTAAGCCTAACAAACACTTTTTGGCACTAATAATCTTCAGATCACGAAATGAACTTCCAACACTCCCAAATGTGCATTAGCGCCCATTGAGCGTAACAAACACTTTTCGGCACTATTCACTGTCAGATAACGAAATGGACTTACAAACACTCCCAAATGTGCTATAGCGCCCATTGAGCGTAACAAACACTTTTTGGCACTAATAACCGTCAGATCACGAAATGGACTTACAAACACTCCCAAATGTGCTATAGCGCCCATTGAGCGTAACAAACACTTTTCGGCACTAATAACCGTCAGATCACGAAATGGACTTACAAACACTCCCAAATGTTCATTAGCGCCCATTGAGCGTAACAAACACTTTTCGGCACTATTCACCGTCAGATCACTAAATGAACTTACAACACTCCCAAATGTGCCATAGCGCCTATTAAGCCTAACAAACACTGTTTGGCACTAATAACCGTCAGATCACGAAATGAACTTCCAACACTCCCTATTGTGCATTAGCGCCCATTGAGCGTAACAAACACTTTTCGACACTATTCACTGTCAGATCACGAAATTGACTTACAAACATTCCCAAATGTGTTATAGCGCCCAATAAGCCTCACAAACACTTTTTGGCACTAATAACCGTCAGATCACGAAATGGACTTACAAACACTCCCAAATGTGCTATAGCACTCCCTAATGTGCTATAGCGCCCATTGAGCATAACAAACACTTTTCGGTACTATTCACTGTCAGATCACGAAATTGACTTACAAACACTCTCAAATGTGCTATAGCGCCCATTAAGCCTAACAAACACTTTTTTGGCACTAATAATCGTCAGATCACGAAATGGACTTACAAACACTCCCAAATGTGCTATAGCGCCCATTAAGCCTAACAAACACTTTTCGGCACTAATAACCGTCAGATCACGAAATGAACTTCCAACACTCCCAAATGTGCATTAGCGCCCATTGAGCGTAACAAACACTTTTCGGCACTATTCACTGTCAGATCACGAAATTGACTTACAAACACTCCCAAATGTGCTATATCGCCCATTAAGCCTAACAAACACTTTTTTGCACTAATAACCGTCAGATCACGAAATGGACTTACAAACACTCCCAATTGTGCATTAGCGCCCATTGAGCGTAACAAACACTTTTCGGCACTATTCACTGTCAGATCACAAAATTGACTTACAAACACTCCCAAATGTGCTATAGCGCCCATTAAGCCTAACAAACACTTTTTGGCACTAATAACCGTCAGATCACGAAATGGACTTACAAACACTCCCAAATGTGCTATAGCGCCCATTAAGCCTAACAAACACTTTTTGGCACTAATAATCGTCATATCACGAAATGAACTTCCAACACTCCCAAATGTGCATGAGCGCCCATTGAGCGTAACAAACACTTTTCCCCACTATTCACCGTCAGATAACGAAATGGACTTACAAACACTCCCAAATGTGCTATAGCGCCCATTAAGCCTAACAAACACTTTTTGGCACTAATAACCGTCAAATCACGAAATGGACTTACAAACACTCCCAAATGTGCTATAGCGCCCATTAAGCCTAACAAACACTTTTCGGCACTAATAACCGTCAGATCACGAAATGAACTTCCAACACTCCCAAATGTGCATTAGCGCCCGTTGAGCGTAACAAAGACTTTTCGGCACTAATAACCGTCAGATCACGAAATGAACTTCCAACACTCTCAATTGTGCATTAGCGCCCATTGAGCGTAACAAACACTTTTCGACACTATTCACTGTCAGATCACGAAATTGACTTACAAACATTCCCAAATGTGTTATAGCGCCCAATAAGCCTCACAAACACTTTTTGGCACTAATAACCGTCAGATCACGAAATGGACTTACAAACACTCCCAAATGTGCTATAGCACTCCCTAATGTGCTATAGCGCCCATTGAGCATAACAAACACTTTTCGGTACTATTCACTGTCAGATCACGAAATGAACTTCCAACACTCCCTATTGTGCATTAGCGCCCATTGAGCGTAACAAACACTTTTCGACACTATTCACTGTCAGATCACGAAATTGACTTACAAACATTCCAAAATGTGCTATAGCGCCCAATAAGCCTCACAAACACTTTTTGGCACTAATAACCGTCAGATCACGAAATGGACTTACAAACACTCCCAAATGTGCTACAACACTCCCAAATGTGCCATAGCGCCTATTAAGCCTAACAAACACTGTTTGGCACTAATAACCGTCAGATCACGAAATGAACTTCCAACACTCCCTATTGTGCATTAGCGCCCATTGAGCGTAACAAACACTTTTCCCCACTATTCACCGTCAGATAACGAAATGGACTTACAAACACTCCCAAATGTGCTATAGCGCCCATTAAGCCTAACAAACACTTTTTGGCACTAATAACCGTCAAATCACGAAATGGACTTACAAACACTCCCAAATGTGCTATAGCGCCCATTAAGCCTAACAAACACTTTTCGGCACTAATAACCGTCAGATCACGAAATGAACTTCCAACACTCCCAAATGTGCATTAGCGCCCGTTGAGCGTAACAAAGACTTTTCGGCACTAATAACCGTCAGATCACGAAATGAACTTCCAACACTCTCAATTGTGCATTAGCGCCCATTGAGCGTAACAAACACTTTTCGACACTATTCACTGTCAGATCACGAAATTGACTTACAAACACTCTCAAATGTGCTATAGCGCCCATTAAGCCTAACAAACACTTTTTTGGCACTAATAATCGTCAGATCACGAAATGGACTTACAAACACTCCCAAATGTGCTATAGCGCCCATTAAGCCTAACAAACACTTTTCGGCACTAATAACCGTCAGATCACGAAATGAACTTCCAACACTCCCAAATGTGCATTAGCGCCCATTGAGCGTAACAAACACTTTTCGGCACTATTCACTGTCAGATCACGAAATTGACTTACAAACACTCCCAAATGTGCTATATCGCCCATTAAGCCTAACAAACACTTTTTTGCACTAATAACCGTCAGATCACGAAATGGACTTACAAACACTCCCAATTGTGCATTAGCGCCCATTGAGCGTAACAAACACTTTTCGGCACTATTCACTGTCAGATCACAAAATTGACTTACAAACACTCCCAAATGTGCTATAGCGCCCATTAAGCCTAACAAACACTTTTTGGCACTAATAACCGTCAGATCACGAAATGGACTTACAAACACTCCCAAATGTGCTATAGCGCCCATTAAGCCTAACAAACACTTTTTGGCACTAATAATCGTCATATCACGAAATGAACTTCCAACACTCCCAAATGTGCATGAGCGCCCATTGAGCGTAACAAACACTTTTCCCCACTATTCACCGTCAGATAACGAAATGGACTTACAAACACTCCCAAATGTGCTATAGCGCCCATTAAGCCTAACAAACACTTTTTGGCACTAATAACCGTCAAATCACGAAATGGACTTACAAACACTCCCAAATGTGCTATAGCGCCCATTAAGCCTAACAAACACTTTTCGGCACTAATAACCGTCAGATCACGAAATGAACTTCCAACACTCCCAAATGTGCATTAGCGCCCGTTGAGCGTAACAAAGACTTTTCGGCACTAATAACCGTCAGATCACGAAATGAACTTCCAACACTCTCAATTGTGCATTAGCGCCCATTGAGCGTAACAAACACTTTTCGACACTATTCACTGTCAGATCACGAAATTGACTTACAAACATTCCCAAATGTGTTATAGCGCCCAATAAGCCTCACAAACACTTTTTGGCACTAATAACCGTCAGATCACGAAATGGACTTACAAACACTCCCAAATGTGCTATAGCACTCCCTAATGTGCTATAGCGCCCATTGAGCATAACAAACACTTTTCGGTACTATTCACTGTCAGATCACGAAATGAACTTCCAACACTCCCTATTGTGCATTAGCGCCCATTGAGCGTAACAAACACTTTTCGACACTATTCACTGTCAGATCACGAAATTGACTTACAAACATTCCAAAATGTGCTATAGCGCCCAATAAGCCTCACAAACACTTTTTGGCACTAATAACCGTCAGATCACGAAATGGACTTACAAACACTCCCAAATGTGCTACAACACTCCCAAATGTGCCATAGCGCCTATTAAGCCTAACAAACACTGTTTGGCACTAATAACCGTCAGATCACGAAATGAACTTCCAACACTCCCTATTGTGCATTAGCGCCCATTGAGCGTAACAAACACTTTTCCCCACTATTCACCGTCAGATAACGAAATGGACTTACAAACACTCCCAAATGTGCTATAGCGCCCATTAAGCCTAACAAACACTTTTTGGCACTAATAACCGTCAAATCACGAAATGGACTTACAAACACTCCCAAATGTGCTATAGCGCCCATTAAGCCTAACAAACACTTTTCGGCACTAATAACCGTCAGATCACGAAATGAACTTCCAACACTCCCAAATGTGCATTAGCGCCCGTTGAGCGTAACAAAGACTTTTCGGCACTAATAACCGTCAGATCACGAAATGAACTTCCAACACTCTCAATTGTGCATTAGCGCCCATTGAGCGTAACAAACACTTTTCGACACTATTCACTGTCAGATCACGAAATTGACTTACAAACATTCCCAAATGTGTTATAGCGCCCAATAAGCCTCACAAACACTTTTTGGCACTAATAACCGTCAGATCACGAAATGGACTTACAAACACTCCCAAATGTGCTATAGCACTCCCTAATGTGCTATAGCGCCCATTGAGCATAACAAACACTTTTCGGTACTATTCACTGTCAGATCACGAAATGAACTTCCAACACTCCCTATTGTGCATTAGCGCCCATTGAGCGTAACAAACACTTTTCGACACTATTCACTGTCAGATCACGAAATTGACTTACAAACATTCCAAAATGTGCTATAGCGCCCAATAAGCCTCACAAACACTTTTTGGCACTAATAACCGTCAGATCACGAAATGGACTTACAAACACTCCCAAATGTGCTACAACACTCCCAAATGTGCCATAGCGCCTATTAAGCCTAACAAACACTGTTTGGCACTAATAACCGTCAGATCACGAAATGAACTTCCAACACTCCCTATTGTGCATTAGCGCCCATTGAGCGTAACAAACACTTTTCGACACTATTCACTGTCAGATCACGAAATTGACTTACAAACACTCTCAAATGTGCTATAGCGCCCATTAAGCCTAACAAACACTTTTTTGGCACTAATAATCGTCAGATCACGAAATGGACTTACAAACACTCCCAAATGTGCTATAGCGCCCATTAAGCCTAACAAACACTTTTCGGCACTAATAACCGTCAGATCACGAAATGAACTTCCAACACTCCCAAATGTGCATTATCGCCCATTGAGCGTAACAAACACTTTTCGGCACTATTCACTGTCATATCACGAATTTGACTTACAAACACTCCCAAATGTGCTATAGCGGCCATTAAGCCTCACAAACACTTTTTTGCACTAATAACCGTCAGATCACGAAATGGACTTACAAACACTCCCAAATGTGCAATAGCGCCCATTGAGCGTAACAAACACTTTTCGGCACTTTTCATTGTCAGGTCACGAAATTGACTTACAAACACTCCCAAATGTGCTGTAGCGCCCATTAAGCCTAACAAACACTTTTTGGCACTAATAACCGTCAGATCACGAAATGGACTTACAAACACTCCCAAATGTGCTATAGCGCCCATTAAGCCTCACAAACACTTTTTTGCACTAATAACCGTCAGATCACGAAATGGACTTACAAACACTCCCAAATGTGCTATAGCGCCCATTAAGCCTAACAAACACTTTTCGGCACTAATAACCGTCAGATCACGAAATGAACTTCCAACACTCCCAATTGTGCATTAGCGCCCATTGAGCGTAACAAACACTTTTCGGCACTATTCACTGTCAGATCACAAAATTGACTTACAAACACTCCCAAATGTGCTATAGCGCCCATTAAGCCTAACAAACACTTTTTGGCACTAATAACCGTCAGATCACGAAATGGACTTACAAACACTCCCAAATGTGCTATAGCGCCCATTGAGCGTAACAAACACTTTTCGGCACTATTCAATGTCAGATCACAAAATTGACTTACAAACACTCCCAAATGTGCTATAGCGCCCATTAAGCCTAACAAACACTTTTGGGCACTAATAACCGTCAGATCACGAAATGGACTTACAAACACTCCCAAATGTGCTATAGCGCCCATTAAGCCTAACAAACACTTTTTGGCACTAATAATCGTCATATCACGAAATGAACTTCCAACACTCCCAAATGTGCATGAGCGCCCATTGAGCGTAACAAACACTTTTCCCCACTATTCACCGTCAGATAACGAAATGGACTTACAAACACTCCCAAATGTGCTATAGCGCCCATTAAGCCTAACAAACACTTTTTGGCACTAATAACCGTCAAATCACGAAATGGACTTACAAACACTCCCAAATGTGCTATAGCGCCCATTAAGCCTAACAAACACTTTTCGGCACTAATAACCGTCAGATCACGAAATGAACTTCCAACACTCCCAAATGTGCATTAGCGCCCATTGAGCGTAACAAACACTTTTCGGCACTAATAACCGTCAGATCACGAAATGAACTTCCAACACTCTCAATTGTGCATTAGCGCCCATTGAGCGTAACAAACACTTTTCGACACTATTCACTGTCAGATCACGAAATTGACTTACAAACATTCCCAAATGTGCTATAGCGCCCATTAAGCCTCACAAACACTTTTTGGCACTAATAACCGTCAGATCACGAAATGGACTTACAAACACTCCCAAATGTGCTATAGCGCCCATTGAGCGTAACAAACACTTTTCGGCACTAATAACCGTCAGATCACGAAATGGACTTACAAACACTCCCAAATGTTCATTAGCGCCCATTGAGCGTAACAAACACTTTTCGGCACTATTCACCGTCAGATCACTAAATGAACTTACAACACTCCCAAATGTGCCATAGCGCCTATTAAGCCTAACAAACACTGTTTGGCACTAATAACCGTCAGATCACGAAATGAACTTCCAACACTCCCTATTGTGCATTAGCGCCCATTGAGCGTAACAAACACTTTTCGGCACTATTCACTGTCAGATCACGAAATTGACTTACAAACACTCCCAAATGTGCTATAGCGGCCATTAAGCCTCACAAACACTTTTTTGCACTAATAACCGTCAGATCACGAAATGGACTTACAAACACTCCCAAATGTGCTATAGCGCCCATTGAGCGTAACAAATACTTTTCGGCACTTTTCACTGTCAGGTCACGAAATTGACTTACAAACACTCCCAAATGTGCTGTAGCGCCCAATAAGCCTAACAAACACTTTTTGGCACTAATAACCGTCAGATCACGAAATGGACTTACAAACACTCCCAAATGTGCTATAGCGCCCATTAAGCCTAACAAACACTTTTCGGCACTAATAACCGTCAGATCACGAAATGAACTTCCAACACTCCCAATTGTGCATTAGCGCCCATTGAGCGTAACAAACACTTTTCGGCACTATTCACTGTCAGATCACAAAATTGACTTACAAACACTCCCAAATGTGCTATAGCGCCCATTAAGCCTAACAAACACCTTTTGGCACTAATAACCGTCAGATCACGAAATGGACTTACAAACACTCCCAAATGTGCTATAGCGCCCATTGAGCGTAACAAACACTTTTCGGCACTATTCACTGTCAGGTCACGAAATTGACTTACAAACACTCCCAAATGTGCTATAGCGCCCATTAAGCCTAACAAACACTTTTTGGCACTAATAACCGTCAGATCACGAAATGGACTTACAAACACTCCCAAATGTGCTACAGCGCCCATTAAGCCTAACAAACACTTTTTGGCACTAATAACCGTCAGATCACGAAATGAACTTCCAACACTCCCAATTGTGCATTAGCGCCCATTGAGCGTAACAAACACTTTTCGGCACTATTCACTGTCAGATCACAAAATTGACTTACAAACACTCCCAAATGTGCTATAGCGCCCATTAAGCCTAACAAACACTTTTTGGCACTAATAACCGTCAGATCACGAAATGGACTTACAAACACTCCCAAATGTGCTATAGCGCCCATTAAGCCTAACAAACACTTTTTGGCACTAATAATCGTCATATCACGAAATGAACTTCCAACACTCCCAAATGTGCATGAGCGCCCATTGAGCGTAACAAACACTTTTCCCCACTATTCACCGTCAGATAACGAAATGGACTTACAAACACTCCCAAATGTGCTATAGCGCCCATTAAGCCTAACAAACACTTTTTGGCACTAATAACCGTCAAATCACGAAATGGACTTACAAACACTCCCAAATGTGCTATAGCGCCCATTAAGCCTAACAAACACTTTTCGGCACTAATAACCGTCAGATCACGAAATGAACTTCCAACACTCCCAAATGTGCATTAGCGCCCGTTGAGCGTAACAAAGACTTTTCGGCACTAATAACCGTCAGATCACGAAATGAACTTCCAACACTCTCAATTGTGCATTAGCGCCCATTGAGCGTAACAAACACTTTTCGACACTATTCACTGTCAGATCACGAAATTGACTTACAAACATTCCCAAATGTGTTATAGCGCCCAATAAGCCTCACAAACACTTTTTGGCACTAATAACCGTCAGATCACGAAATGGACTTACAAACACTCCCAAATGTGCTATAGCGCCCATTGAGCGTAACAAACACTTTTCGGCACTAATAACCGTCAGATCACGAAATGGACTTACAAACACTCCCAAATGTTCATTAGCGCCCATTGAGCGTAACAAACACTTTTCGGCACTATTCACCGTCAGATCACTAAATGAACTTACAACACTCCCAAATGTGCCATAGCGCCTATTAAGCCTAACAAACACTGTTTGGCACTAATAACCGTCAGATCACGAAATGAACTTCCAACACTCCCTATTGTGCATTAGCGCCCATTGAGCGTAACAAACACTTTTCGGCACTATTCACTGTCAGATCACGAAATTGACTTACAAACACTCCCAAATGTGCTATAGCGGCCATTAAGCCTCACAAACACTTTTTTGCACTAATAACCGTCAGATCACGAAATGGACTTACAAACACTCCCAAATGTGCTATAGCGCCCATTGAGCGTAACAAATACTTTTCGGCACTTTTCACTGTCAGGTCACGAAATTGACTTACAAACACTCCCAAATGTGCTGTAGCGCCCAATAAGCCTAACAAACACTTTTTGGCACTAATAACCGTCAGATCACGAAATGGACTTACAAACACTCCCAAATGTGCTATAGCGCCCATTAAGCCTAACAATCACTTTTCGGCACTAATAACCGTCAGATCACGAAATGAACTTCCAACACTCCCAATTGTGCATTAGCGCCCATTGAGCGTAACAAACACTTTTCGGCACTATTCACTGTCAGATCACAAAATTGACTTACAAACACTCCCAAATGTGCTATAGCGCCCATTAAGCCTAACAAACACCTTTTGGCACTAATAACCGTCAGATCACGAAATGGACTTACAAACACTCCCAAATGTGCTATAGCGCCCATTGAGCGTAACAAACACTTTTCGGCACTATTCACTGTCAGGTCACGAAATTGACTTACAAACACTCCCAAATGTGCTATAGCGCCCATTAAGCCTAACAAACACTTTTTGGCACTAATAACCGTCAGATCACGAAATGGACTTACAAACACTCCCAAATGTGCTACAGCGCCCATTAAGCCTAACAAACACTTTTTGGCACTAATAACCGTCAGATCACGAAATGAACTTCCAACACTCCCAATTGTGCATTAGCGCCCATTGAGCGTAACAAACACTTTTCGGCACTATTCACTGTCAGATCACAAAATTGACTTACAAACACTCCCAAATGTGCTATAGCGCCCATTAAGCCTAACAAACACTTTTTGGCACTAATAACCGTCAGATCACGAAATGGACTTACAAACACTCCCAAATGTGCTATAGCGCCCATTAAGCCTAACAAACACTTTTTGGCACTAATAATCGTCATATCACGAAATGAACTTCCAACACTCCCAAATGTGCATGAGCGCCCATTGAGCGTAACAAACACTTTTCCCCACTATTCACCGTCAGATAACGAAATGGACTTACAAACACTCCCAAATGTGCTATAGCGCCCATTAAGCCTAACAAACACTTTTTGGCACTAATAACCGTCAAATCACGAAATGGACTTACAAACACTCCCAAATGTGCTATAGCGCCCATTAAGCCTAACAAACACTTTTCGGCACTAATAACCGTCAGATCACGAAATGAACTTCCAACACTCCCAAATGTGCATTAGCGCCCGTTGAGCGTAACAAAGACTTTTCGGCACTAATAACCGTCAGATCACGAAATGAACTTCCAACACTCTCAATTGTGCATTAGCGCCCATTGAGCGTAACAAACACTTTTCGACACTATTCACTGTCAGATCACGAAATTGACTTACAAACATTCCCAAATGTGTTATAGCGCCCAATAAGCCTCACAAACACTTTTTGGCACTAATAACCGTCAGATCACGAAATGGACTTACAAACACTCCCAAATGTGCTATAGCACTCCCTAATGTGCTATAGCGCCCATTGAGCATAACAAACACTTTTCGGTACTATTCACTGTCAGATCACGAAATGAACTTCCAACACTCCCTATTGTGCATTAGCGCCCATTGAGCGTAACAAACACTTTTCGACACTATTCACTGTCAGATCACGAAATTGACTTACAAACATTCCAAAATGTGCTATAGCGCCCAATAAGCCTCACAAACACTTTTTGGCACTAATAACCGTCAGATCACGAAATGGACTTACAAACACTCCCAAATGTGCTACAACACTCCCAAATGTGCCATAGCGCCTATTAAGCCTAACAAACACTGTTTGGCACTAATAACCGTCAGATCACGAAATGAACTTCCAACACTCCCTATTGTGCATTAGCGCCCATTGAGCGTAACAAACACTTTTCGACACTATTCACTGTCAGATCACGAAATTGACTTACAAACACTCTCAAATGTGCTATAGCGCCCATTAAGCCTAACAAACACTTTTTTGGCACTAATAATCGTCAGATCACGAAATGGACTTACAAACACTCCCAAATGTGCTATAGCGCCCATTAAGCCTAACAAACACTTTTCGGCACTAATAACCGTCAGATCACGAAATGAACTTCCAACACTCCCAAATGTGCATTATCGCCCATTGAGCGTAACAAACACTTTTCGGCACTATTCACTGTCATATCACGAATTTGACTTACAAACACTCCCAAATGTGCTATAGCGGCCATTAAGCCTCACAAACACTTTTTTGCACTAATAACCGTCAGATCACGAAATGGACTTACAAACACTCCCAAATGTGCAATAGCGCCCATTGAGCGTAACAAACACTTTTCGGCACTTTTCATTGTCAGGTCACGAAATTGACTTACAAACACTCCCAAATGTGCTGTAGCGCCCATTAAGCCTAACAAACACTTTTTGGCACTAATAACCGTCAGATCACGAAATGGACTTACAAACACTCCCAAATGTGCTATAGCGCCCATTAAGCCTCACAAACACTTTTTTGCACTAATAACCGTCAGATCACGAAATGGACTTACAAACACTCCCAAATGTGCTATAGCGCCCATTAAGCCTAACAAACACTTTTCGGCACTAATAACCGTCAGATCACGAAATGAACTTCCAACACTCCCAATTGTGCATTAGCGCCCATTGAGCGTAACAAACACTTTTCGGCACTATTCACTGTCAGATCTCAAAATTGACTTACAAACACTCCCAAATGTGCTATAGCGCCCATTAAGCCTAACAAACACTTTTTGGCACTAATAACCGTCAGATCACGAAATGGACTTACAAACACTCCCAAATGTGCTATAGCGCCCATTGAGCGTAACAAACACTTTTCGGCACTATTCAATGTCAGATCACAAAATTGACTTACAAACACTCCCAAATGTGCTATAGCGCCCATTAAGCCTAACAAACACTTTTGGGCACTAATAACCGTCAGATCACGAAATGGACTTACAAACACTCCCAAATGTGCTATAGCGCCCATTAAGCCTAACAAACACTTTTTGGCACTAATAATCGTCATATCACGAAATGAACTTCCAACACTCCCAAATGTGCATGAGCGCCCATTGAGCGTAACAAACACTTTTCCCCACTATTCACCGTCAGATAACGAAATGGACTTACAAACACTCCCAAATGTGCTATAGCGCCCATTAAGCCTAACAAACACTTTTTGGCACTAATAACCGTCAAATCACGAAATGGACTTACAAACACTCCCAAATGTGCTATAGCGCCCATTAAGCCTAACAAACACTTTTCGGCACTAATAACCGTCAGATCACGAAATGAACTTCCAACACTCCCAAATGTGCATTAGCGCCCATTGAGCGTAACAAACACTTTTCGGCACTAATAACCGTCAGATCACGAAATGAACTTCCAACACTCTCAATTGTGCATTAGCGCCCATTGAGCGTAACAAACACTTTTCGACACTATTCACTGTCAGATCACGAAATTGACTTACAAACATTCCCAAATGTGCTATAGCGCCCATTAAGCCTCACAAACACTTTTTGGCACTAATAACCGTCAGATCACGAAATGGACTTACAAACACTCCCAAATGTGCTATAGCGCCCATTGAGCGTAACAAACACTTTTCAGCACTAATAACCGTCAGATCACGAAATGGACTTACAAACACTCCCAAATGTTCATTAGCGCCCATTGAGCGTAACAAACACTTTTCGGCACTATTCACCGTCAGATCACTAAATGAACTTACAACACTCCCAAATGTGCCATAGCGCCTATTAAGCCTAACAAACACTGTTTGGCACTAATAACCGTCAGATCACGAAATGAACTTCCAACACTCCCTATTGTGCATTAGCGCCCATTGAGCGTAACAAACACTTTTCGGCACTATTCACTGTCAGATCACGAAATTGACTTACAAACACTCCCAAATGTGCTATAGCGGCCATTAAGCCTCACAAACACTTTTTTGCACTAATAACCGTCAGATCACGAAATGGACTTACAAACACTCCCAAATGTGCTATAGCGCCCATTGAGCGTAACAAGTACTTTTCGGCACTTTTCACTGTCAGGTCACGAAATTGACTTACAAACACTCCCAAATGTGCTGTAGCGCCCAATAAGCCTAACAAACACTTTTTGGCACTAATAACCGTCAGATCACGAAATGGACTTACAAACACTCCCAAATGTGCTATAGCGCCCATTAAGCCTAACAAACACTTTTCGGCACTAATAACCGTCAGATCACGAAATGAACTTCCAACACTCCCAATTGTGCATTAGCGCCCATTGAGCGTAACAAACACTTTTCGGCACTATTCACTGTCAGATCACAAAATTGACTTACAAACACTCCCAAATGTGCTATAGCGCCCATTAAGCCTAACAAACACCTTTTGGCACTAATAACCGTCAGATCACGAAATGGACTTACAAACACTCCCAAATGTGCTATAGCGCCCATTGAGCGTAACAAACACTTTTCGGCACTATTCACTGTCAGGTCACGAAATTGACTTACAAACACTCCCAAATGTGCTATAGCGCCCATTAAGCCTAACAAACACTTTTTGGCACTAATAACCGTCAGATCACGAAATGGACTTACAAACACTCCCAAATGTGCTACAGCGCCCATTAAGCCTAACAAACACTTTTTGGCACTAATAACCGTCAAATCACGAAATGGACTTACAAACACTCCAAAATGTGCTATAGCGCCCATTAAGCCGAACAAACACTTTTCGGCACTAATAACCGTCAGATCACGAAATGAACTTCCAACACTCCCAAATGTGCATTTGCGCCCATTGAGCGTAACAAACACTTTTCGGCACTTATAACCGTCAGATCACGAAATGAACTTCCAACACTCCCAATTGTGCATTAGCGCCTATTGAGCGTAACAAACACTTTTCGACACTATTCACTGTCAGATCACGAAATTGACTTACAAACACTCTCAAATGTTCTATAGCGCCCATTAAGCCTAACAAACACTTTTTTGGCACTAATAATCGTCAGATCACGAAATGGACTTACAAACACTCCCAAATGTGCTATAGCGCCCATTAAGCCTAACAAACACTTTTCGGCACTAATAACCGTCAGATCACGAAATGAACTTCCAACACTCCCAATTGTGCATTAGCGCCCATTGAGCGTAACAAACACTTTTCGGCACTATTCACTGTCAGATCACAAAATTGACTTACAAACACTCCCAAATGTGCTATAGCGCCCATTAAGCCTAACAAACACTTTTTGGCACTAATAACCGTCAGATCACGAAATGGACTTACAAACACTCCCAAATGTGCTATAGCGCCCATTAAGCCTAACAAACACTTTTTGGCACTAATAATCGTCATATCACGAAATGAACTTCCAACACTCCCAAATGTGCATTAGCGCCCATTGAGCGTAACAAACACTTTTCGGCACTATTCACTGTCAGATAACGAAATGGACTTACAAACACTCCCAAATGTGCTATAGCGCCCATTGAGCGTAACAAACACTTTTTGGCACTAATAACCGTCAGATCACGAAATGGACTTACAAACACTCCCAAATGTGCTATAGCGCCCATTGAGCGTAACAAACACTTTTCGGCACTAATAACCGTCAGATCACGAAATGGACTTACAAACACTCCCAAATGTTCATTAGCGCCCATTGAGCGTAACAAACACTTTTCGGCACTATTCACCGTCAGATCACTAAATGAACTTACAACACTCCCAAATGTGCCATAGCGCCTATTAAGCCTAACAAACACTGTTTGGCACTAATAACCGTCAGATCACGAAATGAACTTCCAACACTCCCTATTGTGCATTAGCGCCCATTGAGCGTAACAAACACTTTTCGACACTATTCACTGTCAGATCACGAAATTGACTTACAAACATTCCCAAATGTGTTATAGCGCCCAATAAGCCTCACAAACACTTTTTGGCACTAATAACCGTCAGATCACGAAATGGACTTACAAACACTCCCAAATGTGCTATAGCACTCCCTAATGTGCTATAGCGCCCATTGAGCATAACAAACACTTTTCGGTACTATTCACTGTCAGATCACGAAATTGACTTACAAACACTCTCAAATGTGCTATAGCGCCCATTAAGCCTAACAAACACTTTTTTGGCACTAATAATCGTCAGATCACGAAATGGACTTACAAACACTCCCAAATGTGCTATAGCGCCCATTAAGCCTAACAAACACTTTTCGGCACTAATAACCGTCAGATCACGAAATGAACTTCCAACACTCCCAAATGTGCATTAGCGCCCATTGAGCGTAACAAACACTTTTCGGCACTATTCACTGTCAGATCACGAAATTGACTTACAAACACTCCCAAATGTGCTATAGCGGCCATTAAGCCTCACAAACACTTTTTTGCACTAATAACCGTCAGATCACGAAATGGACTTACAAACACTCCCAAATGTGCTATATCGCCCATTAAGCCTAACAAACACTTTTCGGCACTAATAACCGTCAGATCACGAAATGAACTTCCAACACTCCCAATTGTGCATTAGCGCCCATTGAGCGTAACAAACACTTTTCGGCACTATTCACTGTCAGATCACAAAATTGACTTACAAACACTCCCAAATGTGCTATAGCGCCCATTAAGCCTAACAAACACTTTTTGGCACTAATAACCGTCAGATCACGAAATGGACTTACAAACACTCCCAAATGTGCTATAGCGCCCATTAAGCCTAACAAACACTTTTTGGCACTAATAATCGTCATATCACGAAATGAACTTCCAACACTCCCAAATGTGCATGAGCGCCCATTGAGCGTAACAAACACTTTTCCCCACTATTCACCGTCAGATAACGAAATGGACTTACAAACACTCCCAAATGTGCTATAGCGCCCATTAAGCCTAACAAACACTTTTTGGCACTAATAACCGTCAAATCACGAAATGGACTTACAAACACTCCCAAATGTGCTATAGCGCCCATTAAGCCTAACAAACACTTTTCGGCACTAATAACCGTCAGATCACGAAATGAACTTCCAACACTCCCAAATGTGCATTAGCGCCCGTTGAGCGTAACAAAGACTTTTCGGCACTAATAACCGTCAGATCACGAAATGAACTTCCAACACTCTCAATTGTGCATTAGCGCCCATTGAGCGTAACAAACACTTTTCGACACTATTCACTTTCAGATCACGAAATTGACTTACAAACATTCCCAAATGTGCTATAGCGCCCATTAAGCCTCACAAACACTTTTTGGCACTAATAACCGTCAGATCACGAAATGGACTTACAAACACTCCCAAATGTGCTGTAGCGCCCATTGAGCGTATCAAACACTTTTCGGCACTAATAACGGTCAGATCACGAAATGGACTTACAAACACTCCCAAATGTTCATTAGCGCCCATTGAACGTAACAAACACATTTCGGCACTATTCACCGTCAGATCACTAAATGAACTTACAACACTCCCAAATGTGCCATAGCGCCTATTAAGCCTAACAAACACTGTTTGGCACTAATAACCGTCAGATCACGAAATGAACTTCCAACACTCCCTATTGTGCATTAGCGCCCATTGAGCGTAACAAACACTTTTCGACACTATTCACTGTCAGATTACGAAATTGACTTACAAACATTCCAAAATGTGCTATAGCGCCCAATAAGCCTCACAAACACTTTTTGGCACTAATAACCGTCAGATCACGAAATGGACTTACAAACACTCCCAAATGTGCTATAGCACTCCCTAATGTGCTATAGCGCCCATTGAGCATAACAAACACTTTTCGGTACTATTCACTGTCAGATCACGAAATGAACTTCCAACACTCCCTATTGTGCATTAGCGCCCATTGAGCGTAACAAACACTTTTCGACACTATTCACTGTCAGATCACGAAATTGACTTACAAACATTCCAAAATGTGCTATAGCGCCCAATAAGCCTCACAAACACTTTTTGGCACTAATAACCGTCAGATCACGAAATGGACTTACAAACACTCCCAAATGTGCTACAACACTCCCAAATGTGCCATAGCGCCTATTAAGCCTAACAAACACTGTTTGGCACTAATAACCGTCAGATCACGAAATGAACTTCCAACACTCCCTATTGTGCATTAGCGCCCATTGAGCGTAACAAACACTTTTCGACACTATTCACTGTCAGATCACGAAATTGACTTACAAACACTCTCAAATGTGCTATAGCGCCCATTAAGCCTAACAAACACTTTTTTGGCACTAATAATCGTCAGATCACGAAATGGACTTACAAACACTCCCAAATGTGCTATAGCGCCCATTAAGCCTAACAAACACTTTTTGGCACTAATAACCGTCAGATCACGAAATGAACTTCCAACACTCCCAAATGTGCATTATCGCCCATTGAGCGTAACAAACACTTTTCGGCACTATTCACTGTCATATCACGAATTTGACTTACAAACACTCCCAAATGTGCTATAGCGGCCATTAAGCCTCACAAACACTTTTTTGCACTAATAACCGTCAGATCACGAAATGGACTTACAAACACTCCCAAATGTGCAATAGCGCCCATTGAGCGTAACAAACACTTTTCGGCACTTTTCATTGTCAGGTCACGAAATTGACTTACAAACACTCCCAAATGTGCTGTAGCGCCCATTAAGCCTAACAAACACTTTTTGGCACTAATAACCGTCAGATCACGAAATGGACTTACAAACACTCCCAAATGTGCTATAGCGCCCATTAAGCCTCACAAACACTTTTTTGCACTAATAACCGTCAGATCACGAAATGGACTTACAAACACTCCCAAATGTGCTATAGCGCCCATTAAGCCTAACAAACACTTTTCGGCACTAATAACCGTCAGATCACGAAATGAACTTCCAACACTCCCAATTGTGCATTAGCGCCCATTGAGCGTAACAAACACTATTCGGCACTATTCACTGTCAGATCACAAAATTGACTTACAAACACTCCCAAATGTGCTATAGCGCCCATTAAGCCTAACAAACACTTTTTGGCACTAATAACCGTCAGATCACGAAATGGACTTACAAACACTCCCAAATGTGCTATAGCGCCCATTGAGCGTAACAAACACTTTTCGGCACTATTCAATGTCAGATCACAAAATTGACTTACAAACACTCCCAAATGTGCTATAGCGCCCATTAAGCCTAACAAACACTTTTGGGCACTAATAACCGTCAGATCACGAAATGGACTTACAAACACTCCCAAATGTGCTATAGCGCCCATTAAGCCTAACAAACACTTTTTGGCACTAATAATCGTCATATCACGAAATGAACTTCCAACACTCCCAAATGTGCATGAGCGCCCATTGAGCGTAACAAACACTTTTCCCCACTATTCACCGTCAGATAACGAAATGGACTTACATACACTCCCAAATGTGCTATAGCGCCCATTAAGCCTAACAAACACTTTTTGGCACTAATAACCGTCAAATCACGAAATGGACTTACAAACACTCCCAAATGTGCTATAGCGCCCATTAAGCCTAACAAACACTTTTCGGCACTAATAACCGTCAGATCACGAAATGAACTTCCAACACTCCCAAATGTGCATTAGCGCCCATTGAGCGTAACAAACACTTTTCGGCACTAATAACCGTCAGATCACGAAATGAACTTCCAACACTCTCAATTGTGCATTAGCGCCCATTGAGCGTAACAAACACTTTTCGACACTATTCACTGTCAGATCACGAAATTGACTTACAAACATTCCCAAATGTGCTATAGCGCCCATTAAGCCTCACAAACACTTTTTGGCACTAATAACCGTCAGATCACGAAATGGACTTACAAACACTCCCAAATGTGCTATAGCGCCCATTGAGCGTAACAAACACTTTTCGGCACTAATAACCGTCAGATCACGAAATGGACTTACAAACACTCCCAAATGTTCATTAGCGCCCATTGAGCGTAACAAACACTTTTCGGCACTATTCACCGTCAGATCACTAAATGAACTTACAACACTCCCAAATGTGCCATAGCGCCTATTAAGCCTAACAAACACTGTTTGGCACTAATAACCGTCAGATCACGAAATGAACTTCCAACACTCCCTATTGTGCATTAGCGCCCATTGAGCGTAACAAACACTTTTCGGCACTATTCACTGTCAGATCACGAAATTGACTTACAAACACTCCCAAATGTGCTATAGCGGCCATTAAGCCTCACAAACACTTTTTTGCACTAATAACCGTCAGATCACGAAATGGACTTACAAACACTCCCAAATGTGCTATAGCGCCCATTGAGCGTAACAAATACTTTTCGGCACTTTTCACTGTCAGGTCACGAAATTGACTTACAAACACTCCCAAATGTGCTGTAGCGCCCAATAAGCCTAACAAACACTTTTTGGCACTAATAACCGTCAGATCACGAAATGGACTTACAAACACTCCCAAATGTGCTATAGCGCCCATTAAGCCTAACAAACACTTTTCGGCACTAATAACCGTCAGATCACGAAATGAACTTCCAACACTCCCAATTGTGCATTAGCGCCCATTGAGCGTAACAAACACTTTTCGGCACTATTCACTGTCAGATCACAAAATTGACTTACAAACACTCCCAAATGTGCTATAGCGCCCATTAAGCCTAACAAACACCTTTTGGCACTAATAACCGTCAGATCACGAAATGGACTAACAAACACTCCCAAATGTGCTATAGCGCCCATTGAGCGTAACAAACACTTTTCGGCACTATTCACTGTCAGGTCACGAAATTGACTTACAAACACTCCCAAATGTGCTATAGCGCCCATTAAGCCTAACAAACACTTTTTGGCACTAATAACCGTCAGATCACGAAATGGACTTACAAACACTCCCAAATGTGCTACAGCGCCCATTAAGCCTAACAAACACTTTTTGGCACTAATAACCGTCAAATCACGAAATGGACTTACAAACACTCCAAAATGTGCTATAGCGCCCATTAAGCCGAACAAACACTTTTCGGCACTAATAACCGTCAGATCACGAAATGAACTTTCAACACTCCCAAATGTGCATTAGCGCCCATTGAGCGTAACAAACACTTTTCGGCACTTATAACCGTCAGATCACGAAATGAACTTCCAACACTCCCAATTGTGCATTAGCGCCTATTGAGCGTAACAAACACTTTTCGACACTATTCACTGTCAGATCACGAAATTGACTTACAAACACTCTCAAATGTTCTATAGCGCCCATTAAGCCTAACAAACACTTTTTTGGCACTAATAATCGTCAGATCACGAAATGGACTTACAAACACTCCCAAATGTGCTATAGCGCCCATTAAGCCTAACAAACACTTTTCGGCACTAATAACCGTCAGATCACGAAATGAACTTCCAACACTCCCAATTGTGCATTAGCGCCCATTGAGCGTAACAAACACTTTTCGGCACTATTCACTGTCAGATCACAAAATTGACTTACAAACACTCCCAAATGTGCTATAGCGCCCATTAAGCCTAACAAACACTTTTTGGCACTAATAACCGTCAGATCACGAAATGGACTTACAAACACTCCCAAATGTGCTATAGCGCCCATTAAGCCTAACAAACACTTTTTGGCACTAATAATCGTCATATCACGAAATGAACTTCCAACACTCCCAAATGTGCATGAGCGCCCATTGAGCGTAACAAACACTTTTCCCCACTATTCACCGTCAGATAACGAAATGGACTTACAAACACTCCCAAATGTGCTATAGCGCCCATTAAGCCTAACAAACACTTTTTGGCACTAATAATCGTCATATCACGAAATGAACTTCCAACACTCCCAAATGTGCATTAGCGCCCATTGAGCGTAACAAACACTTTTCGGCACTAATAACCGTCAGATCACGAAATGAACTTCCAACACTCTCAATTGTGCATTAGCGCCCATTGAGCGTAACAAACACTTTTCGACACTATTCACTGTCAGATCACGAAATTGACTTACAAACATTCCCAAATGTGCTATAGCGCCCATTAAGCCTCACAAACACTTTTTGGCACTAATAACCGTCAGATCACGAAATGGACTTACAAACACTCCCAAATGTGCTATAGCGCCCATTGAGCGTAACAAACACTTTTCGGCACTAATAACCGTCAGATCACGAAATGGACTTACAAACACTCCCAAATGTTCATTAGCGCCCATTGAGCGTAACAAACACTTTTTGGCACTATTCACCGTCAGATCACTAAATGAACTTACAACACTCCCAAATGTGCCATAGCGCCTATTAAGCCTAACAAACACTGTTTGGCACTAATAACCGTCAGATCACGAAAAGAACTTCCAACACTCCCTATTGTGCATTAGCGCCCATTGAGCGTAACAAACACTTTTCGACACTATTCACTGTCAGATCACGAAATTGACTTACAAACATTCCCAAATGTGCTATAGCGCCCAATAAGCCTCACAAATACTTTTTGGCACTAATAACCGTCAGATCACGAAATGGACTAACAAACACTCCCAAATGTGCTATAGCACTCCCTAATGTGCTATAGCGCCCATTGAGCGTAACAAACACTTTTCGGTACTATTCACTGTCAGATCACGAAATTGACTTACAAACACTCTCAAATGTGCTATAGCGCCCATTAAGCCTAACAAACACTTTTTTGGCACTAATAATCGTCAGATCACGAAGTGGACTTACAAACACTCCCAAATGTGCTATAGCGCCCATTAAGCCTAACAAACACTTTTCGGCACTAATAACCGTCAGATCACGAAATGAACTTCCAACACTCCCAATTGTGCATTAGCGCCCATTGAGCGTAACAAACACTTTTCGGCACTATTCACTGTCAGATCACAAAATTGACTTACAAACACTCCCAAATGTGCTATAGCGCCCATTAAGCCTAACAAACACTTTTTGGCACTAATAACCGTCAGATCACGAAATGGACTTACAAACACTCCCAAATGTGCTATAGCGCCCATTAAGCCTAACAAACACTTTTTGGCACTAATAACCGTCAAATCACGAAATGGACTTACAAACACTCCCAAATGTGCTATAGCGCCCATTAAGCCTAACAAACACTTTTCGGCACTAATAACCGTCAGATCACGAAATGAACTTCCAACACTCCCAAATGTGCATTAGCGCCCGTTGAGCGTAACAAAGACTTTTCGGCACTAATAACCGTCAGATCACGAAATGAACTTCCAACACTCTCAATTGTGCATTAGCGCCCATTGAGCGTAACAAACACTTTTCGACACTATTCACTTTCAGATCACGAAATTGACTTACAAACATTCCCAAATGTGCTATAGCGCCCATTAAGCCTCACAAACACTTTTTGGCACTAATAACCGTCAGATCACAAAATGGACTTACAAACACTCCCAAATGTGCTATAGCGCCCATTGAGCGTAACAAACACTTTTCGGCACTAATAACCGTCAGATCACGAAATGGACTTACAAACACTCCCAACTGTTCATTAGCGCCCATTGAGCGTAACAAACACTTTTCGGCACTATTCACCGTCAGATCACTAAATGAACTTACAACACTCCCAAATGTGCCATAGCGCCTATTAAGCCTAACAAACACTGTTTGGCACTAATAACCGTCAGATCACGAAATGAACTTCCAACACTCCCTATTGTGCATTAGCGCCCATTGAGCGTAACAAACACTTTTCGACACTATTCACTGTCAGATCACGAAATTGACTTACAAACATTCCCAAATGTGCTATAGCGCCCAATAAGCCTCACAAACACTTTTTGGCACTAATAACCGTCAGATCACGAAATGGACTTACAAACACTCCCAAATGTGCTATAGCACTCCCTAATGTGCTATAGCGCCCATTGAGCGTTACAAACACTTTTCAAGACTATTCACTGTCAGATCACGAAATTGACTTACAAACACTCTCAAATGTGCTATAGCGCCCATTAAGCCTAACAAACACTTTTTTGGCACTAATAATCGTCAGATCACGAAATGGACTTACAAACACTCCCAAATGTGCTATAGCGCCCATTAAGCCTAACAAACACTTTTCGGCACTAATAACCGTCAGATCACGAAATGAACTTCCAACACTCCCAAATGTGCATTATCGCCCATTGAGCGTAACAAACACTTTTCGGCACTATTCACCGTCAGATAACGAAATGGACTTACAAACACTCCCAAATGTGCTATAGCGCCCATTAAGCGTCACAAACACACTAATAACCGTCAGATCACGAAATGGACTTACAAACACTCCCAAATGTGCTATAGCGACCATTGAGCGTAACAAACACTTTTCGGCACTATTCACTGTCAGATCACAAAATTGACTTACAAACACTCCCAAATGTGCTATAGCGCCCATTAAGCCTAACAAACACTTTTTGGCACTAATAACCGTCAGATCACGAAATGGACTTACAAACACTCCCAAATGTGCTATAGCGCCCATTAAGCCTAACAAACACTTTTTGGCACTAATAACCGTCAAATCACGAAATGGACTTACAAACACTCCCAAATGTGCTATAGCGCCCATTAAGCCTAACAAACACTTTTCGGCACTAATAACCGTCAGATCACGAAATGAACTTCCAACACTCCCAAATGTGCATTAGCGCCCGTTGAGCGTAACAAAGACTTTTCGGCACTAATAACCGTCAGATCACGAAATGAACTTCCAACACTCTCAATTGTGCATTAGCGCCCATTGAGCGTAACAAACACTTTTCGACACTATTCACTTTCAGATCACGAAATTGACTTACAAACATTCCCAAATGTGCTATAGCGCCCATTAAGCCTCACAAACACTTTTTGGCACTAATAACCGTCAGATCACGAAATGGACTTACAAACACTCCCAAATGTGCTATAGCGCACATTGAGCGTAACAAACACTTTTCGGCACTAATAACCGTCAGATCACGAAATGGACTTACAAACACTCCCAAATGTTCATTAGCGCCCATTGAGCGTAACAAACACTTTTCGGCACTATTCACCGTCAGATCACTAAATGAACTTACAACACTCCCAAATGTGCCATAGCGCCTATTAAGCCTAACAAACACTGTTTGGCACTAATAACCGTCAGATCACGAAATGAACTTCCAACACTCCCTATTGTGCATTAGCGCCCATTGAGCGTAACAAACACTTTTCGACACTATTCACTGTCAGATCACAAAATTGACTTACAAACATTCCCAAATGTGCTATAGCGCCCAATAAGCCTCACAAACACTTTTTTGGCACTAATAACCGTCAGATCACGAAATGGACTTACAAACACTCCCAAATGTGCTATAGCACTCCCTAATGTGCTATAGCGCCCATTGAGCGTTACAAACACTTTTCGGTACTATTCACTGTCAGATCACAAAATTGACTTACAAACACTCTCAAATGTGCTATAGCGCCCATTAAGCCTAACAAACACTTTTTTGGCACTAATAATCGTCAGATCACGAAATGGACTTACAAACACTCCCAAATGTGCTATAGCGCCCATTAACCCTAACAAACACTTTTCGGCACTAATAACCGTCAGATCACGAAATGAACTTCCAACACTCCCAAATGTGAATTATCGCCCATTGAGCGTAACAAACACTTTTCGGCACTATTCACTGTCATATCACGAATTTGACTTACAAACACTCCCAAATGTGCTATAGCGGCCATTAAGCCTCACAAACACTTTTTTGCACTAATAACCGTCAGATCACGAAATGGACTTACAAACACTCCCAAATGTGCAATAGCGCCCATTGAGCGTAACAAACACTTTTCGGCACTTTTCATTGTCAGGTCACGAAATTGACTTACAAACACTCCCAAATGTGCTGTAGCGCCCATTAAGCCTAACAAAAACTTTTTGGCACTAATAACCGTCAGATCACGAAATGGACTTACAAACACTCCCAAATGTGCTATAGCGCCCATTAAGCCTCACAAACACTTTTTTGCACTAATAACCGTCAGATCACGAAATGGACTTACAAACACTCCCAAATGTGCTATAGCGCCCATTAAGCCTAACAAACACTTTTCGGCACTAATAACCGTCAGATCACGAAATGAACTTCCAACACTCCCAATTGTGCATTAGCGCCCCTTGAGCGTAACAAACACTTTTCGGCACTATTCACTGTCAGATCACAAAATTGACTTACAAACACTCCCAAATGTGCTATAGCGCCCATTAAGCCTAACAAACACTTTTTGGCACTAATAACCGTCAGATCACGAAATGGACTTACAAACACTCCCAAATGTGCTATAGCGCCCATTGAGCGTAACAAACACTTTTCGGCACTATTCACTGTCAGATCACAAAATTGACTTACAAACACTCCCAAATGTGCTATAGCGCCCATTAAGCCTAACAAACACTTTTGGGTTACTAATAACCGTCAGATCACGAAATGGACTTACAAACACTCCCAAATGTGCTATAGCGCCCATTAAGCCTAACAAACACTTTTTGGCACTAATAATCGTCATATCACGAAATGAACTTCCAACACTCCCAAATGTGCATGAGCGCCCATTGAGCGTAACAAACACTTTTCCCCACTATTCACCGTCAGATAACGAAATGGACTTACAAACACTCCCAAATGTGCTATAGCGCCCATTAAGCCTAACAAACACTTTTTGGCACTAATAACCGTCAAATCACGAAATGGACTTACAAACACTCCCAAATGTGCTATAGCGCCCATTAAGCCTAACAAACACTTTTCGGCACTAATAACCGTCAGATCACGAAATGAACTTCCAACACTCCCAAATGTGCATTAGCGCCCATTGAGCGTAACAAACACTTTTCGGCACTAATAACCGTCAGATCACGAAATGAACTTCCAACACTCTCAATTGTGCATTAGCGCCCATTGAGCGTAACAAACACTTTTCGACACTATTCACTGTCAGATCACGAAATTGACTTACAAACATTCCCAAATGTGCTATAGCGCCCATTAAGCCTCACAAACACTTTTTGGCACTAATAACCGTCAGATCACGAAATGGACTTACAAACACTCCCAAATGTGCTATAGCGCCCATTGAGCGTAACAAACACTTTTCGGCACTAATAACCGTCAGATCACGAAATGGACTTACAAACACTCCCAAATGTTCATTAGCGCCCATTGAGCGTAACAAACACTTTTCGGCACTATTCACCGTCAGATCACTAAATGAACTTACAACACTCCCAAATGTGCCATAGCGCCTATTAAGCCTAACAAACACTGTTTGGCACAAATAACCGTCAGATCACGAAATGAACTTCCAACACTCCCTATTGTGCATTAGCGCCCATTGAGCGTAACAAACACTTTTCGGCACTATTCACTGTCAGATCACGAAATTGACTTACAAACACTCCCAAATGTGCTATAGCGGCCATTAAGCCTCACAAACACTTTTTTGCACTAATAACCGTCAGATCACGAAATGGACTTACAAACACTCCCAAATGTGCTATAGCGCCCATTGAGCGTAACAAACACTTTTCGGCACTTTTCACTGTCAGGTCACGAAATTGACTTACAAACACTCCCAAATGTGCTGTAGCGCCCAATAAGCCTAACAAACACTTTTTGGCACTAATAACCGTCAGATCACGAAATGGACTTACAAACACTCCCAAATGTGCTATAGCGCCCATTAAGCCTAACAAACACTTTTCGGCACTAATAACCGTCAGATCACGAAATGAACTTCCAACACTCCCAATTGTGCATTAGCGCCCATTGAGCGTAACAAACACTTTTCGGCACTATTCACTGTCAGATCACAAAATTGACTTACAAACACTCCCAAATGTGCTATAGCGCCCATTAAGCCTAACAAACACTTTTTGGCACTAATAACCGTCAGATCACGAAATGGACTTACAAACACTCCCAAATGTGCTATAGCGCCCATTGAGCGTAACAAACACTTTTCGGCACTATTCACTGTCAGGTCACGAAATTGACTTACAAACACTCCCAAATGTGCTATAGCGCCCATTAAGCCTAACAAACACTTTTTGGCACTAATAACCGTCAGATCACGAAATGGACTTACAAACACTCCCAAATGTGCTACAGCGCCCATTAAGCCTAACAAACACTTTTTGGCACTAATAACCGTCAAATCACGAAATGGACTTACAAACACTCCAAAATGTGCTATAGCGCCCATTAAGCCGAACAAACACTTTTCGGCACTAATAACCGTCAGATCACGAAATGAACTTCCAACACTCCCAAATGTGCATTAGCGCCCATTGAGCGTAACAAACACTTTTCGGCACTTATAACCGTCAGATCACGAAATGAACCTCCAACACTCCCAATTGTGCATTAGCGCCTATTGAGCGTAACAAACACTTTTCGACACTATTCACTGTCAGATCACGAAATTGACTTACAAACACTCTCAAATGTTCTATAGCGCCCATTAAGCCTAACAAACACTTTTTTGGCACTAATAATCGTCAGATCACGAAATGGACTTACAAACACTCCCAAATGTGCTATAGCGCCCATTAAGCCTAACAAACACTTTTCGGCACTAATAACCGTCAGATCACGAAATGAACTTCCAACACTCCCAATTGTGCATTAGCGCCCATTGAGCGTAACAAACACTTTTCGGCACTATTCACTGTCAGATCACAAAATTGACTTACAAACACTCCCAAATGTGCTATAGCGCCCATTAAGCCTAACAAACACTTTTTGGCACTAATAACCGTCAGATCACGAAATGGACTTACAAACACTCCCAAATGTGCTATAGCGCCCATTAAGCCTAACAAACACTTTTTGGCACTAATAATCGTCATATCACGAAATGAACTTCCAACACTCCCAAATGTGCATGAGCGCCCATTGAGCGTAACAAACCCTTTCCCCACTATTCACCGTCAGATAACGAAATGGACTTACAAACACTCCCAAATGTGCTATAGCGCCCATTAAGCCTAACAAACACTTTTTGGCACTAATAATCGTCATATCACGAAATGAACTTCCAACACTCCCAAATGTGCATTAGCGCCCATTGAGCGTAACAAACACTTTTCGGCACTAATAACCGTCAGATCACGAAATGAACTTCCAACACTCTCAATTGTGCATTAGCGCCCATTGAGCGTAACAAACACTTTTCGACACTATTCACTGTCAGATCACGAAATTGACTTACAAACATTCCCAAATGTGCTATAGCGCCCATTAAGCCTCACAAACACTTGTTGGCACTAATAACCGTCAGATCACGAAATGGACTTACAAACACTCCCAAATGTGCTATTGCGCCCATTGAGCGTAACAAACACTTTTCGGCACTAATAACCGTCAGATCACGAAATGGACTTACAAACACTCCCAAATGTTCATTAGCGCCCATTGAGCGTAACAAACACCTTTCGGCACTATTCACCGTCAGATCACTAAATGAACTTACAACACTCCCAAATGTGCCATAGCGCCTATTAAGCCTAACAAACACTGTTTGGCACTAATAACCGTCAGATCACGAAATGAACTTCCAACACTCCCTATTGTGCATTAGCGCCCATTGAGCGTAACAAACACTTTTCGACACTATTCACTGTCAGATCACGAAATTGACTTACAAACATTCCCAAATGTGCTATAGCGCCCAATAAGCCTCACAAACACTTTTTGGCACTAATAACCGTCAGATCACGAAATGGACTTACAAACACTCCCAAATGTGCTATAGCACTCCCTATTGTGCATTAGCGCCCATTGAGCGTAACAAACACTTTTCGGCACTATTCACTGTCAGATCACGAAATTGACTTACAAACACTCCCAAATGTGCTATAGCGGCCATTAGGCCTCACAAACACTTTTTTGCACTAATAACCGTCAGATCACGAAATGGACTTACAAACACTCCCAAATGTGCTATAGCGCCCATTGAGCGTAACAAACACTTTTCGGCACTTTTCACTGTCAGGTCACGAAATTGACTTACAAACACTCCCAAATGTGCTGTAGCGCCCAATAAGCCTAACAAACACTTTTTGGCACTAATAACCGTCAGATCACGAAATGGACTTACAAACACTCCCAAATGTGCTATAGCGCCCATTAAGCCTAACAAACACTTTTCGGCACTAATAACCGTCAGATCACGAAATGAACTTCCAACACTCCCAATTGTGCATTAGCGCCCATTGAGCGTAACAAACACTTTTCGGCACTATTCACTGTCAGATCACAAAATTGACTTACAAACACTCCCAAATGTGCTATAGCGCCCATTAAGCCTAACAAACACTTTTTGGCACTAATAACCGTCAGATCACGAAATGGACTTACAAACACTCCCAAATGTGCTATAGCGCCCATTGAGCGTAACAAACACTTTTCGGCACTATTCACTGTCAGGTCACGAAATTGACTTACAAACACTCCCAAATGTGCTATAGCGCCCATTAAGCCTAACAAACACTTTTTGGCACTAATAACCGTCAGATCACGAAATGGACTTACAAACACTCCCAAATGTGCTACAGCGCCCATTAAGCCTAACAAACACTTTTTGGCACTAATAACCGTCAAATCACGAAATGGACTTACAAACACTCCAAAATGTGCTATAGCGCCCATTAAGCCGAACAAACACTTTTCGGCACTAATAACCGTCAGATCACGAAATGAACTTCCAACACTCCCAAATGTGCATTAGCGCCCATTGAGCGTAACAAACACTTTTCGGCACTTATAACCGTCAGATCACGAAATGAACTTCCAACACTCCCAATTGTGCATTAGCGCCTATTGAGCGTAACAAACACTTTTCGACACTATTCACTGTCAGATCACGAAATTGACTTACAAACACTCTCAAATGTTCTATAGCGCCCATTAAGCCTAACAAACACTTTTTTGGCACTAATAATCGTGAGATCACGAAATGGACTTACAAACACTCCCAAATGTGCTATAGCGCCCATTAAGCCTAACAAACACTTTTCGGCACTAATAACCGTCAGATCACGAAATGAACTTCCAACACTCTCAATTGTGCATTAGCGCCCATTGAGCGTAACAAACACTTTTCGGCACTATTCACTGTCAGATCACAAAATTGACTTACAAACACTCCCAAATGTGCTATAGCGCCCATTAAGCCTAACAAACACTTTTTGGCACTAATAACCGTCAGATCACGAAATGGACTTACAAACACTCCCAAATGTGCTATAGCGCCCATTAAGCCTAACAAACACTTTTTGGCACTAATAACCGTCAGATCACGAAATGGACTTACAAACACTCCCAAATGTGCTATAGCGCCCATTAAGCCTAACAAACACTTTTTGGCACTAATAATCGTCATATCACGAAATGAACTTCCAACACTCCCAAATGTGCATGAGCGCCCATTGAGCGTAACAAACACTTTTCCCCACTATTCACCGTCAGATAACGAAATGGACTTACAAACACTCCCAAATGTGCTATAGCGCCCATTAAGCCTAACAAACACTTTTTGGCACTAATAATCGTCATATCACGAAATGAACTTCCAACACTCCCAAATGTGCATTAGCGCCCATTGAGCGTAACAAACACTTTTCGGCACTAATAACCGTCAGATCACGAAATGAACTTCCAACACTCTCAATTGTGCATTAGCGCCCACTGAGCGTAACAAACACTTTTCGACACTATTCACTGTCAGATCACGAAATTGACTTACAAACATTCCCAAATGTGCTATAGCGCCCATTAAGCCTCACAAACACTTTTTGGCACTAATAACCGTCAGATCACGAAATGGACGTACAAACACTCCCAAATGTGCTATAGCGCCCATTGAGCGTAACAAACACTTTTCGGCACTAATAACCGTCAGATCACGAAATGGACTTACAAACACTCCCAAATGTTCATTAGCGCCCATTGAGCGTAACAAACACTTTTCGGCACTATTCACCGTCAGATCACTAAATGAACTTACAACACTCCCAAATGTGCCATAGCGCCTATTAAGCCTAACAAACACTGTTTGGCACTAATAACCGTCAGATCACGAAATGAACTTCCAACACTCACTATTGTGCATTAGCGCCCATTGAGCGTAACAAACACTTTTCGACACTATTCACTGTCAGATCACGAAATTGACTTACAAACATTCCCAAATGTGCTATAGCGCCCAATAAGCCTCACAAACACTTTTTGGCACTAATAACCGTCAGATCACGAAATGGACTTACAAACACTCCCAAATGTGCTATAGCACTCCCTAATGTGCTGTAGCGCCCATTGAGCGTAACAAACACTTTTCGGTACTATTCACTGTCAGATCACGAAATTGACTTACAAACACTCTCAAATGTGCTATAGCGCCCATTAAGCCTAACAAACACTTTTTTGGCACTAATAATCGTCAGATCACGAAATGGACTTACAAACACTCCCAAATGTGCTATAGCGCCCATTAAGCCTAACAAACACTTTTCGGCTCTAATAACCGTCAGATCACGAAATGAACTTCCAACACTCCCAAATGTGCATTAGCGCCCATTGAGCGTAACAAACACTTTTCGGCACTTATAACCGTCAGATCACGAAATGAACTTCCAACACTCCCAATTGTGCATTAGCGCCTATTGAGCGTAACAAACACTTTTCGACACTATTCACTGTCAGATCACGAAATTGACTTACAAACACTCTCAAATGTTCTATAGCGCCCATTAAGCCTAACAAACACTTTTTTGGCACTAATAATCGTCAGATCACGAAATGGACTTACAAACACTCCCAAATGTGCTATAGCGCCCATTAAGCCTAACAAACACTTTTCGGCACTAATAACCGTCAGATCACGAAATGAACTTCCAACACTCCCAATTGTGCATTAGCGCCCATTGAGCGTAACAAACACTTTTCGGCACTATTCACTGTCAGATCACAAAATTGACTTACAAACACTCCCAAATGTGCTATAGCGCCCATTAAGCCTAACAAACACTTTTTTGGCACTAATAATCGTCAGATCACGAAATGGACTTACAAACACTCCCAAATGTGCTATAGCGCCCATTAAGCCTAACAAACACTTTTCGGCACTAATAACCGTCAGATCACGAAATGAACTTCCAACACTCCCAAATGTGCATTATCGCCCATTGAGCGTAACAAACACTTTTCGGCACTATTCACCGTCAGATAACAAAATGAACTTACAAACACTCCCAAATGTGCTATAGCGCCCATTAAGCGTCACAAACACACTAATAACCGTCAGATCACGAAATGGACTTACAAACACTCCCAAATGTGCTATAGCGACCATTGAGCGTAACAAACACTTTTCGGCACTATTCACTGGCAGATCACAAAATTGACTTACAAACACTCCCAAATGTGCTATAGCGCCCATTAAGCCTAACAAACACTTTTTGGCACTAATAACCGTCAGATCACGAAATGGACTTACAAACACTCCCAAATGTGCTATAGCGCCCATTAAGCCTAACAAACACTTTTTGGCACTAATAACCGTCAAATCACGAAATGGACTTACAAACACTCCCAAATGTGCTATAGCGCCCATTAAGCCTAACAAACACTTTTCGGCACTAATAACCGTCAGATCACGAAATGAACTTCCAACACTCCCTATTGTGCATTAGCGCCCATTGAGCGTAACAAACACTTTTCGGCACTATTCACCGTCAGATAACGAAATGGACTTCGAAACACTCCCAAATGTGCTATAGCGCCCATTAAGCGTCACAAACACACTAATAACCGTCAGATCACGAAATGGACTTACAAACACTCCCAAATGTGCTATAGCGACCATTGAGCGTAACAAACACTTTTCGGCCCTATTCACTGTCAGATCACGAAATTGACTTACAAACATTCTCAAATGTGCTATAGCGCCCAATTAGCCTCACAAACACTTTTTGGCACTAATAACCGTCAGATCACGAAATGGACTTACAAACACTCCCAAATGTGCTATAGCGCCCATTAAGCCTAACAAACACTTTTCGGCAATAATAATCGTCAGATCACGAAATGAACTTCCAACACTCCCAATTGTGCATTAGCGCCCATTGAGCGTAACAAACACTTTTCGGCACTATTCACTGTCATATCACGAATTTGACTTACAAACACTCCCAAATGTGCTATCGCGGCCATTAAGCCTCACAAACACTTTTTTGCACTAATAACCGTCAGATCACGAAATGGACTTACAAACACTCCCAAATGTGCTATAGCGCCCATTGAGCGTAACAAACACTTTTCGGCACTATTCACTGTCAGATCACGAAATGGACTTACAAACACTCCCAAATGTGCTATAGCGCCCATTAAGCCTAACAAACACTTTTTGGCACTAATAATCGTCATATCACGAAATGAACTTCCAACACTCCCAAATGTGCATGAGCGCCCATTGAGCGTAACAAACACTTTTCCCCACTATTCACCGTCAGATAACGAAATGGACTTACAAACACTCCCAAATGTGCTATAGCGCCCATTAAGCCTAACAAACACTTTTTGGCACTAATAATCGTCATATCACGAAATGAACTTCCAACACTCCCAAATGTGCATTAGCGCCCATTGAGCGTAACAAACACTTTTCGGCACTAATAACCGTCAGATCACGAAATGAACTTCCAACACTCTCAATTGTGCATTAGCGCCCATTGAGCGTAACAAACACTTTTCGACACTATTCACTGTCAGATCACGAAATTGACTTACAAACATTCCCAAATGTGCTATAGCGCCCATTAAGCCTCACAAACACTTTTTGGCACTAATAACCGTCAGATCACGAAATGGACTTACAAACACTCCCAAATGTGCTATAGCGCCCATTGAGCGTAACAAACACTTTTCGGCACTAATAACCGTCAGATCACGAAATGGACTTACAAACACTCCCAAATGTTCATTAGCGCCCATTGAGCGTAACAAACACTTTTCGGCACTATTCACCGTCAGATCACTAAATGAACTTACAACACTCCCAAATGTGCCATAGCGCCTATTAAGCCTAACAAACACTGTTTGGCACTAATAACCGTCAGATCACGAAATGAACTTCCAACACTCCCTATTGTGCATTAGCGCCCATTGAGCGTAACAAACACTTTTCGACACTATTCACTGTCAGATCACGAAATTGACTTACAAACATTCCCAAATGTGCTATAGCGCCCAATAAGCCTCACAAACACTTTTTGGCACTAATAACCGTCAGATCACGAAATGGACTTACAAACACTCCCAAATGTGCTATAGCACTCCCTAATGTGCTATAGCGCCCATTGAGCGTAACAAACACTTTTCGGTACTATTCACTGTCAGATCACGAAATTGACTTACAAACACTCTCAAATGTGCTATAGCGCCCATTAAGCCTAACAAACACTTTTTTGGCACTAATAATCGTCAGATCACGAAATGGACTTACAAACACTCCCAAATGTGCTATAGCGCCCATTAAGCCTAACAAACACTTTTCGGCACTAATAACCGTCAGATCACGAAATGAACTTCCAACACTCCCAATTGTGCATTAGCGCCCATTGAGCGTAACAAACACTTTTCGGCACTATTCACTGTCAGATCACAAAATTGACTTACAAACACTCCCAAATGTGCTATAGCGCCCATTAAGCCTAACAAACACTTTTTGGCACTAATAACCGTCAGATCACGAAATGGACTTACAAACACTCCCAAATGTGCTATAGCGCCCATTAAGCCTAACAAACACTTTTTGGCACTAATAACCGTCAAATCACGAAATGGACTTACAAACACTCCCAAATGTGCTATAGCGCGCATTAAGCCTAACAAACACTTTTCGGCACTAATAACCGTCAGATCACGAAATGAACTTCCAACACTCCCAAATGTGCATTAGCGCCCGTTGAGCGTAACAAAGACTTTTCGGCACTAATAACCGTCAGATCACGAAATGAACTTCCAACACTCTCAATTGTGCATTAGCGCCCATTGAGCGTAACAAACACTTTTCGACACTATTCACTTTCAGATCACGAAATTGACTTACAAACATTCCCAAATGTGCTATAGCGCCCATTAAGCCTCACAAACACTTTTTGGCACTAATAACCGTCAGATCACGAAATGGACTTACAAACACTCCCAAATGTGCTATAGCGCCCATTGAGCGTAACAAACACTTTTCGGCACTAATAACCGTCAGATCACGAAATGGACTTACAAACACTCCCAAATGTTCATTAGCGCCCATTGAGCGTAACAAACACTTTTCGGCACTATTCACCGTCAGATCACTAAATGAACTTACAACACTCCCAAATGTGCCATAGCGCCTATTAAGCCTAACAAACACTGTTTGGCACTAATAACCGTCAGATCACGAAATGAACTTCCAACACTCCCTATTGTGCATTAGCGCCCATTGAGCGTAACAAACACTTTTCGACACTATTCACTGTCAGATCACGAAATTGACTTACAAACATTCCCAAATGTGCTATAGCGCCCAATAAGCCTCACAAACACTTTTTGGCACTAATAACCGTCAGATCACGAAATGGACTTACAAACACTCCCAAATGTGCTATAGCACTCCCTAATGTGCTATAGCGCCCATTGAGCGTTACAAACACTTTTCGGTACTATTCACTGTCAGATCACGAAATTGACTTACAAACACTCTCAAATGTGCTATAGCGCCCATTAAGCCTAACAAACACTTTTTTGGCACTAATAATCGTCAGATCACGAAATGGACTTACAAACACTCCCAAATCTGCTATAGCGCCCATTAAGCCTAACAAACACTTTTCGGCACTAATAACCGTCAGATCACGAAATGAACTTCCAACACTCCCAAATGTGCATTATCGCCCATTGAGCGTAACAAACACTTTTCGGCACTATTCACCGTCAGATAACGAAATGGACTTACAAACACTCCCAAATGTGCTATAGCGCCCATTAAGCGTCACAAACACACTAATAACCGTCAGATCACGAAATGGACTTACAAACACTCCCAAATGTGCTATAGCGACCATTGAGCGTAACAAACACTTTTCGGCACTATTCACTGTCAGATCACAAAATTGACTTACAAACACTCCCAAATGTGCTATAGCGCCCATTAAGCCTAACAAACACTTTTTGGCACTAATAACCGTCAGATCACGAAATGGACTTACAAACACTCCCAAATGTGCTATAGCGCCCATTAAGCCTAACAAACACTTTTTGGCACTAATAACCGTCAAATCACGAAATGGACTTACAAACACTCCCAAATGTGCTATAGCGCCCATTAAGCCTAACAAACACTTTTCGGCACTAATAACCGTCAGATCACGAAATGAACTTCCAACACTCCCAAATGTGCATTAGCGCCCGTTGAGCGTAACAAAGACTTTTCGGCACTAATAACCGTCAGATCACGAAATGAACTTCCAACACTCTCAATTGTGCATTAGCGCCCATTGAGCGTAACAAACACTTTTCGACACTATTCACTTTCAGATCACGAAATTGACTTACAAACATTCCCAAATGTGCTATAGCGCCCATTAAGCCTCACAAACACTTTTTGGCACTAATAACCGTCAGATCACGAAATGGACTTACAAACACTCCCAAATGTGCTATAGCGCCCATTGAGCGTAACAAACACTTTTCGGCACTAATAACCGTCAGATCACGAAATGGACTTACAAACACTCCCAAATGTTCATTAGCGCCCATTGAGCGTAACAAACACTTTTCGGCACTATTCACCGTCAGATCACTAAATGAACTTACAACACTCCCAAATGTGCCATAGCGCCTATTAAGCCTAACAAACACTGTTTGGCACTAATAACCGTCAGATCACGAAATGAACTTCCAACACTCCCTATTGTGCATTAGCGCCCATTGAGCGTAACAAACACTTTTCGACACTATTCACTGTCAGATCACGAAATTGACTTACAAACATTCCCAAATGTGCTATAGCGCCCAATAAGCCTCACAAACACTTTTTGGCACTAATAACCGTCAGATCACGAAATGGACTTACAAACACTCCCAAATGTGCTATAGCACTCCCTAATGTGCTATAGCGCCCATTGAGCGTTACAAACACTTTTCGGTACTATTCACTGTCAGATCACGAAATTGACTTACAAACACTCTCAAATGTGCTATAGCGCCCATTAAGCCTAACAAACACTTTTTTGGCACTAATAATCGTCAGATCACGAAATGGACTTACAAACACTCCCAAATGTGCTATAGCGCCCAATAAGCCTAACAAACACTTTTCGGCACTAATAACCGTCAGATCACGAAATGAACTTCCAACACTCCCAAATGTGCATTATCGCCCATTGAGCGTAACAAACACTTTTCGGCACTATTCACCGTCAGATAACGAAATGGACTTACAAACACTCCCAAATGTGCTATAGCGCCCATTAAGCGTCACAAACACACTAATAACCGTCAGATCACGAAATGGACTTACAAACACTCCCAAATGTGCTTCAGCGACCATTGAGCGTAACAAACACTTTTCGGCCCTATTCACTGTCAGATCACGAAATTGACTTACAAACATTCTCAAATGTGCTATAGCGCCCAATAAGCCTCACAAACACTTTTTGGCACTAATAACCGTCAGATCACGAAATGGACTTACAAACACTCCCAAATGTGCTATAGCACTCCCTAATGTGCTATAGCGCCCATTGAGCGTAACAAACACTTTTCGGTACTATTCACTGTCAGATCACGAAATTGACTTACAAACACTCTCAAATGTGCTATAGCGCCCATTAAGCCTAACAAACACTTTTTGGCACTAATAATCGTCAGATCACGAAATGGACTTACAAACACTCCCAAATGTGCTATAGCGCCCATTAAGCCTAACAAACACTTTTCGGCACTAATAACCGTCAGATCACGAAATGAACTTCCAACACTCCCAAATGTGCATGATCGCCCATTGAGCGTAACAAACACTTTTCGGCACTATTCACTGTCATATCACGAATTTGACTTACAAACACTCCCAAATGTGCTATAGCGGCCATTAAGCCTCACAAACACTTTTTTGCACTAATAACCGTCAGATCACGAAATGGACTTACAAACACTCCCAAATGTGCTATAGCGCCCATTAAGCCTAACAAACACTTTTTTGCACTAATAACCGTCAGATCACGAAATGGACTTACAAACACTCCCAAATGTGCTATAGCGCCCATTAAGCCTCACAAACACTTTTTTGCACTAATAACCGTCAGATCACGAAATGGACTTACAAACACTCCCAAATGTGCTATAGCGCCCATTAAGCCTAACAAACACTTTTCGGCACTAATAACCGTCAGATCACGAAATGAACTTCCAACACTCCCAATTGTGCATTAGCGCCCGTTGAGCGTAACAAACACTTTTCGGCACTATTCACTGTCAGATCACAAAATTGACTTACAAACACTCCCAAATGTGCTATAGCGCCCATTAAGCCTAGCAAACACTTTTTGGCACTAATAACCGTCAGATCACGAAATGGACTTACAAACACTCCCAAATGTGCTATAGCGCCCATTGAGCGTAACAAACACTTTTCGGCACTATTCACTGTCAGATCACAAAATTGACTTACAAACACTCCCAAATGTGCTATAGCGCCCATTAAGCCTAACAAACACTGTTTGGCACTAATAACCGTCAGATCACGAAATGAACTTCCAACACTCCCTATTGTGCATTAGCGCCCATTGAGCGTAACAAACACTTTTCGACACTATTCACTGTCAGATCACGAAATTGACTTACAAACATTCCCAAATGTGCTATAGCGCCCAATAAGCCTCACAAACACTTTTTGGCACTAATAACCGTCAGATCACGAAATGGACTTACAAACACTCCCAAATGTGCTATAGCACTCCCTAATGTGCTATAGCGCCCATTGAGCGTAACAAACACTTTTCGGTACTATTCACTGTCAGATCACGAAATTGACTTACAAACACTCTCAAATGTGCTATAGCGCCCATTAAGCCTAACAAACACTTTTTGGCACTAATAATCGTCAGATCACGAAATGGACTTACAAACACTCCCAAATGTGCTATAGCGCCCATTAAGCCTAACAAACACTTTTCGGCACTAATAACCGTCAGATCACGAAATGAACTTCCAACACTCCCAAATGTGCATGATCGCCCATTGAGCGTAACAAACACTTTTCGGCACTATTCACTGTCATATCACGAATTTGACTTACAAACACTCCCAAATGTGCTATAGCGGCCATTAAGCCTCACAAACACTTTTTTGCACTAATAACCGTCAGATCACGAAATGGACTTACAAACACTCCCAAATGTGCTATAGCGCCCATTAAGCCTAACAAACACTTTTTTGCACTAATAACCGTCAGATCACGAAATGGACTTACAAACACTCCCAAATGTGCTATAGCGCCCATTAAGCCTCACAAACACTTTTTTGCACTAATAACCGTCAGATCACGAAATGGACTTACAAACACTCCCAAATGTGCTATAGCGCCCATTAAGCCTAACAAACACTTTTCGGCACTAATAACCGTCAGATCACGAAATGAACTTCCAACACTCCCAATTGTGCATTAGCGCCCGTTGAGCGTAACAAACACTTTTCGGCACTATTCACTGTCAGATCACAAAATTGACTTACAAACACTCCCAAATGTGCTATAGCGCCCATTAAGCCTAGCAAACACTTTTTGGCACTAATAACCGTCAGATCACGAAATGGACTTACAAACACTCCCAAATGTGCTATAGCGCCCATTGAGCGTAACAAACACTTTTCGGCACTATTCACTGTCAGATCACAAAATTGACTTACAAACACTCCCAAATGTGCTATAGCGCCCATTAAGCCTAACAAACACTTTTGGGCACTAATAACCGTCAGATCACGAAATGGACTTACAAACACTCCCAAATGTGCTATAGCGCCCATTAAGCCTAACAAACACTTTTTGGCACTAATAATCGTCATATCACGAAATGAACTTCCAACACTCCCAAATGTGCATGAGCGCCCATTGAGCGTAACAAACACTTTTCCCCACTATTCACCGTCAGATAACGAAATGGACTTACAAACACTCCCAAATGTGCTATAGCGCCCATTAAGCCTAACAAACACTTTTTGGCACTAATAACCGTCAAATCACGAAATGGACTTACAAACACTCCCAAATGTGCTATAGCGCCCATTAAGCCTAACAAACACTTTTCGGCACTAATAACCGTCAGATCACGAAATGAACTTCCAACACTCCCAAATGTGCATTAGCGCCCATTGAGCGTAACAAACACTTTCCGGCACTAATAACCGTCAGATCACGAAATGAACTTCCAACACTCTCAATTGTGCATTAGCGCCCATTGAGCGTAACAAACACTTTTCGACACTATTCACTGTCAGATCACGAAATTGACTTACAAACATTCCCAAATGTGCTATAGCGCCCATTAAGCCTCACAAACACTTTTTGGCACTAATAACCGTCAGATCACGAAATGGACTTACAAACACTCCCAAATGTGCTATAGCGCCCATTGAGCGTAACAAACACTTTTCGGCACTAATAACCGTCAGATCACGAAATGGACTTACAAACACTCCCAAATGTTCATTAGCGCCCATTGAGCGTAACAAACACTTTTCGGCACTATTCACCGTCAGATCACTAAATGAACTTACAACACTCCCAAATGTGCCATAGCGCCTATTAAGCCTAACAAACACTGTTTGGCACTAATAACCGTCAGATCACGAAATGAACTTCCAACACTCCCTATTGTGCATTAGCGCCCATTGAGCGTAACAAACACTTTTCGACACTATTCACTGTCAGATCACGAAATTGACTTACAAACATTCCCAAATGTGCTATAGCGCCCAATAAGCCTCACAAACACTTTTTGGCACTAATAACCGTCAGATCACGAAATGGACTTACAAACACTCCCAAATGTGCTATAGCACTCCCTAATGTGCTATAGCGCCCATTGAGCGTAACAAACACTTTTCGGTACTATTCACTGTCAGATCACGAAATTGACTTACAAACACTCTCAAATGTGCTATAGCGCCCATTAAGCCTAACAAACACTTTTCGGCACTAATAATCGTCAGATCACGAAATGGACTTACAAACACTCCCAAATGTGCTATAGCGCCCATTAAGCCTAACAAACACTTTTCGGCACTAATAACCGTCAGATCACGAAATGAACTTCCAACACTCCCAAATGTGCATTAGCGCCCATTGAGCGTAACAAACACTTTTCGGCACTATTCACTGTCAGATCACGAAATTGACTTACAAACACTCCCAAATGTGCTATAGCGGCCATTAAGCCTCACAAACACTTTTTTGCACTAATAACCGTCAGATCACGAAATGGACTTACAAACACTCCCAAATGTGCTATAGCGCCCATTGAGCGTAACAAACACTTTTCGGCACTTTTCACTGTCAGGTCACGAAATTGACTTACAAACACTCCCAAATGTGCTGTAGCGCCCAATAAGCCTAACAAACACTTTTTGGCACTAATAACCGTCAGATCACGAAATGGACTTACAAACACTCCCAAATGTGCTATAGCGCCCATTAAGCCTAACAAACACTTTTTGGCACTAATAACCGTCAGATCACGAAATGAACTTCCAACACTCCCAAATGTGCATTAGCGCCCATTGAGCGTAACAAACACTTTTCGGCACTATTCACTGTCAGATCACGAAATTGACTTACAAACACTCCCAAATGTGCTATAGCGGCCATTAAGCCTCACAAACACTTTTTTGCACTAATAACCGTCAGATCACGAAATGGACTTACAAACACTCCCAAATGTGCTATAGCGCCCATTGAGCGTAACAAACACTTTTCGGCACTTTTCACTGTCAGGTCACGAAATTGACTTACAAACACTCCCAAATGTGCTGTAGCGCCCAATAAGCCTAACAAACACTTTTTGGCACTAATAACCGTCAGATCACGAAATGGACTTACAAACACTCCCAAATGTGCTATAGCGCCCATTAAGCCTAACAAACACTTTTTGGCACTAATAACCGTCAGATCACGAAATGAACTTCCAACACTCCCAAATGTGCATTAGCGCCCATTGAGCGTAACAAACACTTTTCGGCACTATTCACTGTCAGATCACGAAATTGACTTACAAACACTCCCAAATGTGCTATAGCGGCCATTAAGCCTCACAAACACTTTTTTGCACTAATAACCGTCAGATCACGAAATGGACTTACAAACACTCCCAAATGTGCTATAGCGCCCATTGAGCGTAACAAACACTTTTCGGCACTTTTCACTGTCAGGTCACGAAATTGACTTACAAACACTCCCAAATGTGCTGTAGCGCCCAATAAGCCTAACAAACACTTTTTGGCACTAATAACCGTCAGATCACGAAATGGACTTACAAACACTTCCAAATGTGCTATAGCGCCCATTAAGCCTAACAAACACTTTTTGGCACTAATAACCGTCAGATCACGAAATGAACTTCCAACACTCCCAATTGTGCATTAGCGCCCATTGAGCGTAACAAACACTTTTCGGCACTATTCACTGTCAGATCACAAAATTGACTTACAAACACTCCCAAATGTGCTATAGCGCCCATTAAGCCTAACAAACACTTTTTGGCACTAATAACCGTCAGATCACGAAATGGACTTACAAACACTCCCAAATGTGCTATAGCGCCCATTGAGCGTAACAAACACTTTTCGGCACTATTCACTGTCAGATCACGAAATTGACTTACAAACACTCCCAAATGTGCTATAGCGGCCATTAAGCCTCACAAACACTTTTTTGCACTAATAACCGTCAGATCACGAAATGGACTTACAAACACTCCCAAATGTGCTATAGCGCCCATTGAGCGTAACAAACACTTTTCGGCACTTTTCACTGTCAGGTCACGAAATTGACTTACAAACACTCCCAAATGTGCTGTAGCGCCCAATAAGCCTAACAAACACTTTTTGGCACTAATAACCGTCAGATCACGAAATGGACTTACAAACACTCCCAAATGTGCTATAGCGCCCATTAAGCCTAACAAACACTTTTTGGCACTAATAACCGTCAGATCACGAAATGAACTTCCAACACTCCCAATTGTGCATTAGCGCCCATTGAGCGTAACAAACACTTTTCGGCACTATTCACTGTCAGATCACAAAATTGACTTACAAACACTCCCAAATGTGCTATAGCGCCCATTAAGCCTAACAAACACTTTTTGGCACTAATAACCGTCAGATCACGAAATGGACTTACAAACACTCCCAAATGTGCTATAGCGCCCATTGAGCGTAACAAACACTTTTCGGCACTATTCACTGTCAGGTCACGAAATTGACTTACAAACACTCCCAAATGTGCTATAGCGCCCATTAAGCCTAACAAACACTTTTTGGCACTAATAACCGTCAGATCACGAAATGGACTTACAAACACTCCCAAATGTGCTACAGCGCCCATTAAGCCTAACAAACACTTTTTGGCACTAATAACCGTCAAATCACGAAATGGACTTACAAACACTCCAAATTGTGCTATAGCGCCCATTAAGCCTAACAAACACTTTTCGGCACTAATAACCGTCAGATCACGAAATGAACTTCCAACACTCCCAAATGTGCATTAGCGCCCATTGAGCGTAACAAACACTTTTCGGCACTTATAACCGTCAGATCACGAAATGGACTTACAAACACTCCCAAAAGTGCTATAGCGCCCATTGAGCGTAACAAACACTTTTCGGCACTATTCACTGTCAGATCACGAAATTGACTTACAAACACTCCCAAATGTGCTATAGCGGCCATTAAGCCTCACAAACACTTTTTTGCACTAATAACCGTCAGATCACGAAATGGACTTACAAACACTCCCAAATGTGCTATAGCGCCCATTAAGCCTAACAAACACTTTTTGGCACTAATAACCGTCAGATCACGAAATGAACTTCCAACACTCCCAATTGTGCATTAGCGCCTATTGAGCGTAACAAACACTTTTTGACACTATTCACTGTCAGATCACGAAATTGACTTACAAACATTCCCAAATGTGCTATAGCGCCCAATAAGCCTCACAAACACTTGTTGGCACTAATAACCGTCAGATCACGAAATGGACTTACAAACACTCCCAAATGTGCTATAGCGCCCATTGAGCGTAACAAACACTTTTCGGCACTTTTCACTGTCAGGTCACGAAATTGACTTACAAACACTCCCAAATGTGCTGTAGCGCCCAATAAGCCTAACAAACACTTGTTGGCACTAATAACCGTCAGATCACGAAATGGACTTACAAACACTTCCAAATGTGCTATAGCGCCCATTAAGCCTAACAAACACTTTTTGGCACTAATAACCGTCAGATCACGAAATGAACTTCCAACACTCCCAATTGTGCATTAGCGCCCATTGAGCGTAACAAACACTTTTCGGCACTATTCACTGTCAGATCACAAAATTGACTTACAAACACTCCCAAATGTGCTATAGCGCCCATTAAGCCTAACAAACACTTTTTGGCACTAATAACCGTCAGATCACGAAATGGACTTACAAACACTCCCAAAAGTGCTATAGCGCCCATTGAGCGTAACAAACACTTTTCGGCACTATTCACTGTCAGATCACGAAATTGACTTACAAACACTCCCAAATGTGCTATAGCGGCCACTTGGCGCCGGGCTACCCGAAATCGGGCATTTTTCCCGATACCACGCAGCCGGGTGCCCAGTTTCGGGCATCGAAAATTATATAAATTTTATAGTGCTGGAGGATTGTAAAAAAATGTTTTATACTCGGCCAAAAGTTAACTCGGCCAAAAGGTTACTGGCTGTCAGTCAAAAAGTGTTTGCCTCTTGCGGGGTTATTTCAATTACAATGGGCCCCCAGGCGTGAAAGGACTCCGGCAACACGTAAACAAAAGACCGCGCCGCTGGGACTTGCCACTCAACAGCCCGCAGAGTTGGCATTGTAAGCGGATTATCTCCACGGACAAAGGCACGCTGAACGCGCTCTCATTGTCAGGGCGTGCGTGGTGAATAACCTCGTCACCGCCACGGCCCACACACTGCTGAAAGGAAATTCCTAAGACAAAACAGCTGAATAACCCCATCACCCCCACGGCCCACACACTGCTAAAAGGAATTTTTCTAAGACAAAACAGCTGCGCGGTGCCCATAAAACTCGCGTGCAGCGGTTATTGCTAGCATTTTCGTTCTGTTTTCCGCTCGAAGCACACACACCACAATACTTTATTCCTCTTCTTTCGAAGCAAGATGTCTGATATTACATCGGGTGAATCTAACTACTCTAGTAGTGAAGTTAGTGATTTTTCGGATGATGCTTCATACCACTCGTCTTCGTACGATATAGACAGCGATGTCCCCTTGGCCGTGTACGCCAAGCAGCCGAGGCAGTCCGCCGCCGCACCGCTCCGGTGGAGAGACGAGGACAGCGCACCACTGAAGTACGGCTTCACCGGTGATGGTGGTGCCATCGGAGAGGGGCTGAACCGTCTGTCGACATGCAGCGAGACCTTCGCCGTCTTCTTCAATGACGAACTGAACTCAAGAATCGTCGAAGAGACGAATCGGTATGCTGTTCAGCGCCCCGCAAGTTCCTCTTCCCACATGAGGCAGTGGAACGAACTGACTGTCCGAGAACTGAAAGCCTTTCTAGCCCTTAGCATCTTGATGGGCATTACCAATCTCCCCAGCCTTCACAGCTACTGGTCGACCGATCCACTGCTGAAGACGTGCCTGTTCCGGTCCGTCATGCCCCGAGACCGGTACCTTGCCATCATGCAAGCCCTACACTTCAACGACAACAGCGCCATGCCGGAGGACAACGACGACCGCCTGTTCAAGCTGCGTCCGGTCATCGACCATCTCCTCGAGAAGTTTCCCACTGTGTACTCTCTGCAGCGGGACATTTCCGTGGACGACTCCTTGCTGAAGTTTTACGGGCGGCTCCGCTTCAAAACTTAAACCCCAGAAAGAGGGCCCGCTTCGGTATAAAAGTCTACAAGCTGTGTCAAAGCACCGGGGCTGCTGCTGGGTATTGCTCCAACTTCAAGATATATACCGGCCAAGACAAGGGAGAACTCCCAGCAACGGTGAAAGTCGTTCTGGACCTTCTGGAGAATCTGAAGGGTAAGGGGTACAACCTTGCCCTCGACCGTGCCTTCAGCAGTCCGGATTTGTACCGCCGACTCTACGCAGAGAAATTCAACGTGGTCGGCACCGTCATGTACAACCGCAAGGGCATGCCCGACGACCTGAAGACCGTCAAGCTCAACCGGGGCGAAGTAGCGTACCGGACGGCCAGCCTTGGTGTGAACGGCTCGCTCCTGGCGTTGGTGTGGAAAGACAAACGGAGCATCCGCATGCTTTCCACCATGCACACGGCTGAGATTCGTGGCTCCGGCAAGAACGACAGGACGGGGACAGAGAAACAGAAACCAGCCTCCGTCTTGGAGTACAACGCTCTGATGGGGGGCGTTGACAAGAGTGACCAGTTAGCAGCAAATCATCGAGCAGCCCGCAAATCGCTGAAATGGTACAAGAAGCTTTTCTTCTACTTCCTCGACTTGACCCTGGTGAACTGCTACTGCGTCTACCTGGCCCTTGGTCACCGAACCTCCTTCCTCGATTTTCGACTTGAACTCGTCAGGGAACTTCTCTACGACGAGCCATTGCCCGAGTACCGAGCCCACCGCGACACTCCCTCGCCGATCCCCCGCTTCGCTGGTGGCCCACACTTCCCCGCCTTCGTGGAGAGATCCGACGACACAGGTGACTACCTCTACCGGCGATGTGTGCACTGCTCATCCCAGGGACTAAACAAGAAGACCCACTACCGGTGCGACATCTGCGACAAGGGCCTCTGCCTCGAGCCTTGTTTCCGGGACTACCACACCCAGTAAGGGACAGTTGAACATTTTCTACCACACCCAGTAAGGGACAGTTGAACATTTTCAAACCACACCCAGTAAGGGACAGTTGAACATTTTATTATGCCCAATGTAATTTTGTTGCTTTTATGGCGTGAATTTTGCACTTGTGAATTTTCTAGACCCTTGTAACTTTTTTGCTTGATGGCGTGAATTTATACTAGTGAATTTTGTCGGTGTGTGCTTCGAGCAAAACTAAAAATTATTTCCGTAATTTTATGAGTTTCATTTTTGAGAAGAAGAAAAAACAAAGTCCCTTATTTTATGAGTTTCATTTTTGATAAGAAGAAAAACAAAGTTGGAGATTATTTTACTTATTTTATATAATTATGAGTTGGACAACTCATAAGAACAAGAACAGAGAATTGAAGAATAACAAAGAAAGAATACAAAAGAAAGAAATGAGAAGATAAATAATCTGACTCTATGTGTTTATTTATTTATTTGTTTGTTTATTAGTTTCAATAATTGAACTTATAAAAATGACTTGAAAGTTTTCTGGGGAAATAAAATATACAATTGGGAAGTGAATTTGAACTTTGGTAATGAAATAGAATGAATACAGGGGGGGGGGGGGGGATAAAATAAAGTTTTAGGTTAGCCAGCAACATAAAAATGACGAAAGTATTCTTGGGAAAATAGTAATTGTAAATGGGAATGGGTAGTTCGGGAGGGGGACCCGACAGTAATTTTAGTCCGAGGCCCCACAAACTCCACGTACACTACCCTCTGCCATGCCTGCGGGTGCCAGATGAGTCATCACCCCCACTGACCTCAACGCAAAATTCACGCCACAGTCGGCCGTGAAAAGGAAGGAAATACCCTGTCCAGCAATGCGCTAGTCCAGACTACACTCCAACGTGCACCGCGCGCCCTCTGACTGCGGGAGCCTGATGCATGAGTCATCACCCCACTGACCTTACCACAAAACACACGCCAGATAGAGTCCAGCATGAAATGCTAGCGAGGGGAATACCACCGTCCAGCATCACGCATTTTTTCCTATACCAGGCGCCGGGTGCCCCCAATAGGGGCACCGAAAATTATATAAATATTATACTGCTGGGGCTTGCCACTCAACAGCGCGGAGTTGGCATTGTTAGCGGATTATCTCCGGGGACAAAGGCACGCTGAGCGCGCTCATTGTCGGGGCGTGCGTGGTGAATAACCCAGCAACACGCTGTCTAGACTCGGTAACAAAGAGCGGATTACGCAAGACCAAACAATGGGGCCGTTTATTTCCGGGCGCAATTCAATGGAGTCACTGGAGCGTGCAGGTCAGGCTAAACTAGCCTGGGTACCGTCTTGCTGGAGTATAAGTTCCCAGCAGGATATTATTTTTTAAACATTTATGAAATTCTAAAATCATCTAAAAAGTTCCCGGCTCCGTGTCACGCGCTCGGTATTTCCGCCCGGCGCGAAATGGTTAAGCCTCACAAACACTTTTTTGCACTAATAACCGTCAGATCACGAAATGGACTTACAAACACTCCCAAATGTGCTATAGCGCCCATTAAGCCTAACAAACACTTTTTGGCACTAATAACCGTCAGATCACGAAATGAACTTCCAACACTCCCAATTGTGCATTAGCGCCCATTGAGCGTAACAAACACTTTTCGGCACTATTCACTGTCAGATCACAAAATTGACTTACAAACACTCCCAAATGTGCTATAGCGCCCATTAAGCCTAACAAACACTTTTTGGCACTAATAACCGTCAGATCACGAAATGGACTTACAAACACTCCCAAATGTGCTATAGCGCCCATTGAGCGTAACAAACACTTTTCGGCACTATTCACTGTCAGGTCACGAAATTGACTTACAAACACTCCCAAATGTGCTATAGCGCCCATTAAGCCTAACAAACACTTTTTGGCACTAATAACCGTCAGATCACGAAATGGACTTACAAACACTCCCAAATGTGCTACAGCGCCCATTAAGCCTAACAAACACTTTTTGGCACTAATAACCGTCAAATCACGAAATGGACTTACAAACACTCCAAAATGTGCTATAGCGCCCATTAAGCCTAACAAACACTTTTCGGCACTAATAACCGTCAGATCACGAAATGAACTTCCAACACTCCCAAATGTGCATTAGCGCCCATTGAGCGTAACAAACACTTTTCGGCACTTATAACCGTCAGATCACGAAATGAACTTCCAACACTCCCAATTGTGCATTAGCGCCTATTGAGCGAAACAAACACTTTTCGACACTATTCACTGTCAGATCACGAAATTGACTTACAAACATTCCCAAATGTGCTATAGCGCCCAATAAGCCTCACAAACACTTGTTGGCACTAATAACCGTCAGATCACGAAATGGACTTACAAACACTCCCAAATGTGCTATAGCGCCCATTGAGCGTAACAAACACTTTTCGGTACTATTCACTGTCAGATCACGAAATGGACTTACAAACACTCCCAAATGTGCTATAGCACTCCCTAATGTGCTATAGCGCCCATTGAGCGTAACAAACACTTTTCGGTACTATTCACTGTCAGATCACGAAATGAACTTCCAACACTCCCAATTGTGCATTAGCGCCCATTGAGCGTAACAAACACTTTTCGGCACTATTCACTGTCAGATCACAAAATTGACTTACAAACACTCCCAAATGTGCTATAGCGCCCATTAAGCCTAACAAACACTTTTTGGCACTAATAACCGTCAGATCACGAAATGGACTTACAAACACTCCCAAATGTGCTATAGCGCCCATTGAGCGTAACAAACACTTTTCGGCACTATTCACTGTCAGATCACGAAATTGACTTACAAACACTCCCAAATGTGCTATAGCGGCCATTAAGCCTCACAAACACTTTTTTGCACTAATAACCGTCAGATCACGAAATGGACTTACAAACACTCCCAAATGTGCTATAGCGCCCATTGAGCGTAACAAACACTTTTCGGCACTTTTCACTGTCAGGTCACGAAATTGACTTACAAACACTCCCAAATGTGCTGTAGCGCCCAATAAGCCTAACAAACACTTTTTGGCACTAATAACCGTCAGATCACGAAATGGACTTACAAACACTCCCAAATGTGCTATAGCGCCCATTAAGCCTAACAAACACTTTTTGGCACTAATAACCGTCAGATCACGAAATGGACTTACAAACACTCCCAAATGTGCTACAGCGCCCATTAAGCCTAACAAACACTTTTTGGCACTAATAACCGTCAAATCACGAAATGGACTTACAAACACTCCAAAATGTGCTATAGCGCCCATTAAGCCTAACAAACACTTTTCGGCACTTATAACCGTCAGATCACGAAATGAACTTCCAACACTCCCAATTGTGCATTAGCGCCCATTGAGCGTAACAAACACTTTTCGGCACTATTCACTGTCAGATCACGAAATTGACTTACAAACACTCCCAAATGTGCTATAGCGGCCATTAAGCCTCACAAACACTTTTTTGCACTAATAACCGTCAGATCACGAAATGTAAATCCAAACACTCCCAAATGTGCTATAGCGCCCATTGAGCGTAACAAACACTTTTCGGCACTATTTACTGTCAGGTCACGAAATTGACTAACAAACACTCCCAAATGTGCTATAGCGCCCATTGAGCGTAACAAACACTTTTCGGCATTATTCACTGTCAGGTCACGAAAGGGACTTACAAACACTCCCAAATGTTCATTAGCGCCCATTGAGCGTAACAAACACTTTTCGGCACTAATAACCGTCAGATCACGAAATGAACTTCCAACACTCCCAAATGTGCATTAGCGCCCATTTAGCGTAACAAACACTTTTCGGCACTATTCACCTTCAGATCACGCAATGAACTTACAACACTCTCAAATGTGCTATAGCGCCCATTAAGCCTAACAAACACTTGTTGGCACTAATAGCCGTCAGATCACGAAATGGACTTACAAACACTCCCAAATGTGCTATAGCGCCCATTGAGCGTAACAAACACTTTTCGATACTATTCACTGTCAGATCACGAAATTGACTTACAAACACTCCCAAATGTGCTATAGCGCCCATTAAGCCTAACAAACACTTTTCGGCACTAATAACCGTCAGATCACGAAATGAACTTCCAACACTCCCAAATGTGCATTAGCGCCCATTGAGCGTAACAAACACTTTTCGGCACTATTCACCGTCAGATTATGTACAGTCCGACGAGCGTTCTTGTTTAGGAAAGTTTCGATAGACGGCAGGCTCGGGGGTTGTCCGTAAGAATCGAAATATTCTCCCACGCCGTCCCCGGTGATGTAAATGGCCACCCAGCGCTGTCCTGGCTTGGTTGAGGGATCCGTGTTGACGACGATAGCGCTGGGATGCGGGAGATGATGTCTCGGTAATCGGTCGCTAGCAAACACTCCCCTGAAGACTTGACGGGTAAAGCGGTCACGCTTTAAGATCGACGTTATTTCCTCGGTGTCCATGGTCGTTTCGTCTAGCTGTTGTAGTCGAAGATGATGTTACGAGATTGATCAATGTTGTTGAACTCGGCATAGATGATGATGTTGATGGTCTCGACGAGGGGCTCGGCAAAGTGCATGTCCAGACGAAGGTTTCCATGCTTCACCAAGCTGATGTGGCCGCCGCACGCCAAGTCGGGGGTCAGGTCGAAGGCGTACAGTGTATACCCGTCGGGGTATTCGTCAAGACTGATGTCGTTACCTTCGTTCATGTACATTTTATCCGTACCGGAGAACAGCGTGTGGTAGGCTCTGACGCAGTTCTTCCTATTTTGGGCGAAATCGGGTTTCACAGGGGTGTGGGGAATCTGATCGCCGTTGACGTGCACCGTCACGTAGTTGACGTTGAAATGCTGGAAGTTGAACGGGTTTTTAGCATACGACCCATTGAAGGCGACGTTGGATACGCAACCCACCACGATTCTGTTGGGTAACTGCCCCAAAAACACGTGATCTTGAGTGAGTGTAAGGTTTCCCCTCGGTACGGACATCATTTTACAGACGACGCGTCGGAAGGGATACTTGGCGGTCTCTTTCTCCAGAGCTTTGATGTGACCGAGCATCACCGCGGAGCTGACCGTGACCCTCCTTACAAACAGAGACGCGTCCATAATCTTTATCTTGTAGGCGGGGTTGTCCCCGGAAGCCATGAGACAAAATGCGTCGCTGCTGGGAATCAGTTTTATTTTCAGATTAACTCCGTTAATCAAATGTTTGTCTTGGAAGAACAAATCTCCGTGTATAGGCCCGATCAGGTCTACGGTTCGACTGTTCATGATGCGCCTGCGTCTCCTTTTCAAGCCCGCGTTTGTTTCCGCGTCACCCGCAGTACAGTTGACGTTATCCATCTTGCCAGCGGTGTCTTTACTCCAACCCGAAGCCGTCAGCTGCGATGTCTTGGCACCCCTGTCGTAACTGAGCAACGTTTCGATCATGGCTCTGTACGGGTACGTGGGAGTGGAGGCAGAAATAAGTCGCTCATTCAGGGTCACGTCGACTTGACTGAAGAGGGTCTGTAAAAACAGGTTGCACGGACCGACCACGTCCGCGTCGACCAGATTGGTGCCGTCCCCATTGGTCACCTTCACCCTGACGTAGAGTTGAGTCTGGGAGGGGTCGATGTATTCCTCGCTCGAACCGGGGACAACAAACTGGATGGGACCTCCGTCGGCGATATTAGAGATGGGGTGGTACTCCACATACTGTCCCTTTTCTATGCTAGTCTGGGTGGGCGGTAGATTAAATAGATCGAGTTCACTCTTTGTGCACTCTTCTGAGTGGTCGTGTAGCAGTGCCATGGTGGAGCGGTAGTCTCGGAGCGGCTAATCGAAGATGTCGAGTGATCGTCTCGGTCGCTTCCCAGATGTGGAAGTGGCTCTTTTCCGATTGTTTTTTCGTTTTATACCCTGCCTAGCCGGTCGGGTCGGTCGGGAATCCGCCTTCTGAATTGCTCTTCTAGCCATACGACGTCCGGTCTGTTTGAATCTCGATTGTGCCGCCGATTTTATGTTCTTCCCTTCGAGAGCGTCCTGTGCGACTCCCAAGCCGGTGCGGAGGGCTTGACGGCCCAGTGTCTTGGCCCCAAACTTGATCAGGGGCATGGCCGTTCGGAATAGCCCACCCAATATATTTCCGAGACCGAAGCCTTTCTGAGTGGGGGCGCCGTGAAAGACGGGGTAGCCACGCCTGACTTGTCGGGTATAATGATCCACATAGTGTCCGGGGTGGGATAAGAAACGGCCTCTCATGATGTCGGTCGGTTCGATTAGTTGAAGTACGCGGAGCGACTCTTTCTAAAGTGTAGTTTCGCTATGACCTTCCCGCCGACGAATGGGATATAGTGGCCTAAGTCGTCCCTTATATCTATGTTGATGGTGTTGATGAATTTCTGTTTGAGGGGAACGTAATGCGGACTGTCGTACGTCATCGTTACGATGTACACGAATAGGCTGTGGATTTGCTTCAGATCCACGGAGCTGTCTGACTTCGATATACCGGTGATAGTCACTCCCTTGTTAAAACCCAACAGGTGAGCCAGACGTTTGACAAAAGTAATGCTGACGCCGTCCTCCGTTTTGATAACTACTTTTTGAAGATATTTGTTGTACTTGATGCGTATTTTGTCGCCGTGTTCGATAGAGGGCGTAATCTTTGCGAGTAATTCGTCGGGTGTCTGGTAAAACCCCTCGGGAATGTGGTGAAGATGTACGCCTCCGTCAACCTCTTCGGCGTTGCAGTAGATGTGATTGTGACCTTCTGCGATGTTGAGCCACCGGCGGGGATAACTTATCTCGGCGAGACACACCTCCCATTTTCCCTCGAACGACAGAGCAGTTGGTAGAATTACGCTGTAGTGACTCAGCGCGTTGTCCGGGTAGGTATCCATGCTGCTGTTGCTGGGGAGCGTCACGTAAAAGGAATCCATCTCGAGGCCCTCTCGCGCGTCAAATTGCGCCCGGCGATCCGTAGGTCGCGTATTATATACCGACTAGCCCCATCACCCAGCTATTGAACTTGTCGGGATAACCGAGCCACTTCACAAAATATTCCGTCACACCGCGACGCTTTTTAGTGCGTAACACTTTCTCTACTTCGTACATGTCATCCTTTTTGTCGACTCTTTGTAGTTCGTGTTCGTAAAAAGTGCCCTTCACTTCTTCGCCGTCGTAATCCGTCAACTTGTACACCGGGGGGTCCCGGGGAATTCTTTCGCCGACTGTAAAAAGCTCAGTGGTCCAGTTGGGGAGATAACCCTTACTGAACGTTCTCGCCGCAATACTTATGCGAACCGTATCTCCCACGTTAAACTTGAAGGCGGTGACGACGGACCGTTCGTCGTTGGGGGCGCCATACAGCGTGCGCCAAACGACCTCGGAGTTTGCGGGGGTGACGGAGGTCGGCGTTCTCTTTATACTCCTGTGAAACGAGTGGTTGTAGGCGGCCACCAGCTCGGGTAATACGGCCGCGTAGGCGTAGGTGTTTCGGGCCGTGAAGTATTTCCACATTTTTGTTTTCAGAGTCCTGTTAAACCTCTCCACCACGCTGGCTTTTGTTTCGTTGTGAGTGGTAAAGAATTCGATGTTCTTCTTTGCCAAGAAATTCTGAAATTTGCGGTTTGTAAACTCGGTACCTTTATCCGTCTGGAGGAGGCGCGGCTTACGCCCATCCCGTAAAATTCGCTCAAAGGCCTTTATTAGCGACGTCCCCGTTTTATCCTCGAGGGGGACGACCCAGGCGAACTTAAAAAATATGTCGATGCACGTAAGTAAATATTTGCGACCGTCGTTGTGCCGAGATAAAGAGGTCAGGTCTACCAGATCCGCCTGCCACTGATGATCGATGCCACCCACGATGACCCGATTTCGTTTGAACCGTCTCCGGATGGGTTTATGTAGCGTATAAGTAGGTTGTTGACGCAACCATCTAACGACCCGCTTCCTGCTGATGTCCACTCCGTCTTTTTAAATTGCGCGGTAGACAGCATCCACACCACCGAAACCAGAAGGATGGTTTGTGTCGTAATACACCTTCTTCAGATACTCCTCCATCGATGAAATTTGAATCTTCGATGACGAGCGTGCTGTTGCAACACACCCACAGACAACGGAGTTTTTTAAGTATATTTGGCGGTGTGCACTCCGGTTTTGGCGGACAACACTCCATGGCGAAAGCGGGGCTTCTAATGAAGGACGGGAGGGGGCGGTGGTTTACTTATAACGCCGTCCACTTTGGTTTCCGGGTGGAATAGAGTCGTTTAATTTTCTTCTTCTTGGCCGCAAACAAAGGGAGTTACTTTTTCTTGACCGGAAGATGGGATGCGGTCGCGAACAATTGTTGTAATCCTTCGTAATTTACGTCTTCGTCGTCGTCTAGCGCTTCCTTCAGGGCCACTTTGAGTGAGGGTTTTTTCTCGGTCGCCTTAATCGGTGGCTCTTTCGTCAACAGGGGAGGTCCGTCCAACGCGGTGGCATGTTCGTCCTTGAGGGTCATAGACAGGGGAGCCGTCCTCTGTCTGTTTAACGCGATATACCTCTGAAGGGCCTGTTGGTACAGCTTGATTTTGTCCCCCTCCGACAGATCCTGTCTTTCGAGCAACTTTTTCATGTCGGCGTCCAAACCGTGCACGACGCGGGTGATCGGCGTTTGCTCCAATCGTCTAGATGCCTGCATTCTTGCCATAGTGTCTTGCGGTATCAGCACCATTTTCTTCGCGTGCTCCATGACGTTTACTTGAATAGCAGACCACCCAGAGCGCTCAACACCGGCGTCAGCAATGCACCCAAAAAACCTCCCTTCTGTTTCAAAGCTTTCTTCTTTTTCTGCAGGCTCGTCCTCCCGTGGGTCAGCGCTCTCAATTGCCCCTTGTGTCTTCTCAGTCTGTTTCTCTCGGCGGGTGTCAGGGAAACGTTACCGTTTAAAACGTTGAGGGCGCACTCACAGAGACATGTGACGAGGTCGTTGTCGGCTCCGTCAATCACTCCCTGGCGCTGTTTGTTGGAACCCTTTGCTAATACGTGCAGGTATGGAGCGTGCTTGTGCACGCGACGAGACATCTTTACGAATGAAACACCGACGCGGGAGCGACGTTATTTTATACTTTCGGAACGTAAACCGTGGGGTATTCACCCTTGAAGATGTCAGATCTGAGACGCATGTGCTCCTCGGTGTCGGGTTTTAAGTCCACGAAGAGATGAGAGTAGGGGGAACTCGTCGCGTCGCGATAGGCCTCGACCATGAATTTGGGTTTGTTCGGATACATCTGTCGTGCCAAGTGCGTGATCTGTGAAGCATCTCTGGGGTTTTTAAACAGCACCATGTAATGCGCGTTCAGACTGATTGTGCGCATTTCTTTCCCTCGATAAAACAGATTCTGCAGTACGAGTATAACCGACAGATTGTGGTGATGACTTCCCTTGGTGAAAAGTTCGGTAATCTTTTTATTATTACCAGATTCCGACATGAGGTCGTCGATCACAACCAAGTTTCTCTTCGTTCGATCCAGGGAGGCGAGAAGATCGTCGGGAAACCCCTCCACAAAACGAATGTCGGGGACGGTGTCGGACAACCGGTCATAAGCATCCTGATAAGCCCCAAAACACCACACAATATTTTGCGGAGACGGTTGAATGACATCGCCATCCGAAGGGTTCAATAACTGCGTCACAAATTGTGTTTTTCCCGACCCGGTAGGCCCCGCAATGACGCAGGTAAACGGATGTTTAAGTATCGAACTCATGGCATATAATGAAGAACCGAAGTCGGCACAACCCTCTTATATATCCGACACCGTTCATAATGAAGAGCGCCCCCACCGAAATTAAACAACCAAACAACCGCATTTTGATCGGGACCAAAACGATTGAAGAGCGCCCCCAACGACATAAAACCCGAACCACCGCCTTTTGTTCGGCTTCAAACGGAAGGAAGAGCGACCCTACCCGGTGCCCCGTTCTGTCCCAACGTCCGCATTAAACGATTCAATCCGAAAAACCCGAACTTTTGACCAATGACCCACCAACGATGGTGACCCCCATAATTACCTAAACTTATATATATATTCTTAAACTTATATAAAACGTAACTCGTGAAAGACCTATAAATAAGTACTCCGAGTCGGGTTCTGTATTTTTCTATATTAGTATTTTATTATTATTTATTATTTTATGAATGAAAACTACGATAACGGGTAAAGTCCAACCACTATTACAACTTACCGATCTTATTTAAACAAATATTTACAATTTACGGTGTACCTAGGGTTTCAAGTATTATAACAACTTACAAGTGTTATTTACGCTGTATATTTACAATTGGGGTGTATTTATGATATCAAAAATAAACAGTAACCGATTTTATAATAAGATTACATGTCCAAAACTTAAACAGAATTATACACGCTTTTTATAATACGATTACAGTTCCGAAACATAAACAGAGTTATACACGAAGATAAACGGAACAAAATATTTTACACGGTTAAGCAAACTACGACGAATTTAAAACAAATTCAGTTATTTCATCACCTCTTATTATCCGGAGCCGCGACTCTATATTAAAAATCGACTTTATAAAGACGCGGGAAATTTAGAAAGGTCGTCTCTTTATATATCTAAATAGGTTGTAGAAACCCCATCGTCTTGGACCTTTCGCTTGGGATAGAAATAGGTCAGGGCCGTCCTTCTCTGTTCGTAGGTGAACATTACGCCGTGTTTCATGATAAAACCCTTGTTGACACCCCCGCCCGATATTCTTGTGTTTAACACGGTCAAGTATTTCTCCTTGGTGAGTTCGTTGTTTCGTCTGTTTAACCCCTTACAACTGAACTTCTCGGTTGCCCCGAAACAAAAATACGTCTTGCTACACAGTGCAACGATACCAGAGCCCTCCCACTCTACCTTAAACAGCCCCGGTGTCCTCTTATCATAACTGTACTGTTCGGGCGTGTTCTGACGCGGAAACCAGAGGTGCTTGACCCGGTGATATTGGTCTTTCATACCGGGCTTGATTACGTCGTCGAGACTGTCGCCCGATATGGCCATGTAAGCCGAATCGGTGTCCATTTCACACATCTGAAAATCGCGTCGATCGACAAACTTCATCAAAAAGTCAAAGTAAAACTCGAGCATGCGCAATTTGGCGTATTGGTAGACGAAGAAACCAATCTGAATGGGTAAATTCAAATTGATCGCTTTTTGTACATGTCTACTTCGTACATCCCCTCGCCTACCGAATGGAGTGCCTTAAATCGTTTGTCGTTGATCTTGATGGGGGCACCTGCGTCAGAACACACGTGAACGTTTACATGCTTCAACTGGTCCGTCACGGTTTTACCATAGGCCGAATTACCCAGTAATTTCATAGTGTCCGCTATGATAGCTTTATTGGGGTCGCTATCCCCATCCCTCCTGGCTTGACTGACCCGGTTACCAAACTGTTCGAAGCAAGAATTAGGTTTGTATTGAATCACTTCGTAAACCCTTGTGACCTCCAAACCGTGCTCTAAATACCAAACCAACAGTGGGGTTGCGAGTAGTACTTTTGTCCCGAACATGCTACCGATCAGACTTCTTCTTGGTTTGTTCATAATATTCATCTCTTCGGCGTACTGCCGCATATGATCCCCAATATCGTCCATTGAAATGTCCACATTTTTGAATACGGGTGGCATCTCGGCAAAATAATCTCTGTTTTCGGGCGGTACCCGAAGGTCGCATTCTACCAACCCAAATATGGAACCGTCCCTGACCCCCTTTAAGATCTGCTCCGTAGACATTTTCCACGCATTACAATGTGGAAGTCGTACGGAGTTCAAAAATCGTCTCAAGTCTGGATCGTTTTTCTGGATGTCTTCCCACTCGCATTCCCACATTTCGACAAGATTATACCCGATCGCCCGGATGTAGGAAGAGGTTTTTTGGGTCTCTGTCCTCAATACCTCCCTCCGTTTCTTATTGACGGTGTTGACCTCGTTTGGATTGAGTCGACACTCGTGCCCGTGCCAAAAACAACCCTGAAACTGATAGACGGTATGGGTCTGTTGACAATAACCGTCCACCCTCACGTTTCTACTCCCCACAGATTTTTCTTTGTGATTGAATTGGTGTTGGATGTAGACATTGTTTGCTTTGGCTTCCCAATCTAACCACTCGGTTGCCATGATACCGTACCTGTGACTTCGTACGGGTCTGAACTGATTTGCTTCTTTTCGCCTCACAAAGGTACCCACCGGCATTTGTTGCATGAGCGACCACAAGTACAGCGCGTTGGCATCGAACCCCACCACCTTCTTACACATTTTACCACCACTAATACGAGTTTTATCTGCCTCGTGATACCTGTGGAAAATAATGGAGGGCCCGCCCACGATGTTATCCTTTATTTTATGGTACAGGTCTTTATTCGCGTGGTCTATCAGCGAGAAATATACATCTCGCGGTTTGGTCAGAAACAGATGCTGAAGGGACAGCCCGGGTACGGAAATGACCGACTTGAACATGTCTATGCGTTTCTGTTTGTAAAATACAAACATTTTCTCGACGGCTTCGAGGAAGGGTGCGACGTCAAGGTTATTATACCACACTAGGAAATCTCTGAAAGTCGTGTGACCCTCCTCTCGCCAGACCCGTTGACAATACGCGTACTCGTCGTCGGTAATATTTTCGCCCTTGAGATTGCTATAAAAAGCTTCGTGGGGGGGCAGTTCGGGATAGTCCAATTTGTCGAGATTGTCAACCCACTCGTAGGGGAAAAAACCCTTCGTCTGAGAGCATTCGTACGCCTTCAGAAATTTTGCGTACGAGCACCCGGGAGCCAAATAATTTGAGATGTCGAGGAATATTAGTCTGTCGGTGCTGATGGACATGTACGAGCCCGATTTTCGTATGATGTGCAGTTGTTCGTTCCCGTCAAATCTTTGGTAGAGGTACCGTTTGATGATGTTCACGTCATACTTTCCGGAATTGAAACCCAGGACGGGAACCTTGTGGAGATAGTCTTCTAGTTTGTCTTTGATTTTTTCGGCCTTGGTTCGGGTGGTCGGACGATCCTCCTCGTCGGAGTCTCGTTTCGGAAGATCGGATCGCTCGTGCGCTAGTTCGGCCTCTTGTTGATGTATCAGTGTATCGAGCTGTTCGAAGACAGATTCGAACTTCTCCATCATAATTAAGTACGCTTTTTCCCCAATCAAGAGTAACCATTCTACCATATCGGACACTAGTTTGGCCGGATCACCGTCGGTTACGAGACAGACTGGTGTGTCGTAACCGGGAACGTTACTGTTGAAACTTACACTCAGTAACTCGTGTTGAGCTTGGAGCCCCTTTATGTTTTCGTACTTCTGGTCTATTGGTTTGAAATACGCTTCAAAATCATAGGTGGCGCGAAAAGGATAATACTTCATGTCCTCATCTATCTCTATACCCGCTTCGACCAGCTCGTCGAACACGGATTCTGGTAGTCGGTAGCACCCACCCGGGAACTTATGTCTGACCCCCTGGTCGCAGTGCGCCACGTGCGTTCTTAGGTTTCCCGATCTGTTAAACACCTGTTTGCATTTGGGGCAGGGATATACTTGACTGTACTTGTTCATTTCCTTTATGTACGAAAAATGGGCTTCGTACATGTTAACGTTCACGGTTTATTTGTGGTTACACAGGGGTCTCCGCACCAGACTGGCTACTACTCTGTACTCCCCCGCTCCGGGCTCGTACTCTTCGCGAGCGAGACTGAACACTCTGACATTTACTTCGAATATGCGCTCAAAGTGATGCAGGTCGTCTAAACAGACACCTTCCGTCGGGTGTTTTTTCATTACTTCCGTATATTTATCGACGAGGTGCTTGGTGCGCGTTTCTAGGACGATCGCAGAGTTCCCTTGTTTTAGGGCGAGGCATCTAAACAGACAAAAGTTATCCTTGTATCCCGCGCCGGATTTACGACTTCTGATTAGGTTGTTTAAACCCATATTGTTCGCGATGTAGTCGGGTAGTTGCTTCGGGGGTGCGCCTATGTAGATCGAAGGCATTTTATTTGCATAAACTGTGACGTTACTGATATCGGCAAGGACCCACTTCGTGTCTGGACGTGCGTGCACGGCGTGTTGCAGCACGTCCATGTCGCGTATCTTTTGGAGGAACATTTCAAAATCGTCTTCCGAAGCTATAGTGATGGGGTGGGTTAAAAATTGCGCGTTGTTAAAACTAGAATGGTAGTAACGCAATTCGCCCGTCTCTATATTTCGTAAAACAAACCCGAACGACAGGTTCAGTTTTACTCTACAGGTAAAAGTTTGGAAAATACCCCTCAACCCTTCGTCCAGTGACACGCCACCGGTTAACCCTACCGGCAGAGAGGTCGGACCCAATCGTAAATTGTACACATCTTGCGTCTGTCGGCCGTATAGGTAATGGGTCCTAATACTACCCCAGTTTTCCCGATAAACGGATATTATCTCATTATCCCTATTGTCTTCGTTCGGGGCAGCTGGGAACGCGATTGGGTCTTCGGGGGAAAGACTGGCGCCTCGAGGGGGCGTGGGTTGTCTGGGACGCGGGATATCGTCATTTGTCTTGGTTGGGCGAGAGTCGTGTCTTTTGATATGTCGTTTTAAACCGGCTGATCTAGTAAACGTTTTTCCACACGTGGGACAGTCGCCCTTGTACCCCGAATGAACTTCTTTGTGCAGTTTCAGACTATAGTTTCGGGCATAAGTTTTTCCACAGATATCACAAGAAACCCTAGTATTGTCGAGACTGCTCTTTTTCTTTTTGTTACTTTTACTTAAAGAAGACCTAGTACTATCCGACTTTCTCTTCTCACCCCGGGTCGCCAGCTCCTCGTCCGGTGTTCTGCTTCTCTTGGGCCGTACGGAGGCTGGTCTCTTCCGATTCCTTAGAACTGCGCCCTTTCCTACCTGGGGCTGTAATAACAAAAACATAGAACAATAAGATAAATTAAATTTAAATGTAACCTCCGATTTACTCTAACAACGGCTTGGTTATTTTCTTACCCGCTCAAATGAGCTCGTATCGGCGACGGAGTCGTTGTCTGTGGTAATTTTAGACGATTTGCCATCCAAGGGAGGTGGGGTTTTCGGGATACCATTCTGCCAAAACGAACAGCCGGGTTGGGGGGACGCATCCATTTCGCGCGGCTCCGACAGCGTGTCCGAAGAACTATCTGACCAAGACGACAGGTCGGGTCCGCCGACGGGGGCGTTTTGCCGGTGACACTGTGACAAACGCAACGAATAATATCGGTAAGAATTCTAAAATACAACGTGTGCCATTTTCTACCTGAGCAAATTATTATTATTATTTATTTATTTTTGGTTGGTCTGGACTTACCTCTTGGATCGCCAAGGTTTCCATTTCGTCTATCTTCAGAATTTGACTGGCCGTGAAATCCGGGCTCCATTCAACATTACGCAGGGTTGCTTCCGTCTCAATTAGGGCTATGCTCTCCATCTGGGAGGCCGTAAAATCCGGGCTCCATTCCACGTTAAGCGGGGATGCTTCGGTCTCCACTCGATCTATGCTCTCCATTTGAGAGGCCGTGAAATCCGGGCTCCATTCGACTTTCTTCTGAGACATGATACCGAATCTACGTTCCTCAGCGCCGAGGCTGTCAATGTACACCGCGACCAATGTGTGAACGGTCTACCGGTCGACACCGCCGCTATATACAAGGAAACGGGCTGCTCGTGTTTCGAAACAAGTCGAGACGCGCCTCCAATAGGGGCGCCGTTAGTGACGATTCATTTGCCGCGAAGATAGAAAGAAAGGAAACCAAGAAAAAAAGAAAAAAAGAGACTAACCTAAAAGACTATATTGAAGTTTACTTAGAAAACTAAAAGACTACGTCTAGCAGCGCTGGACATATTAAAAACAACCAGTTCGTAACAAGCCACTGCGCGTATTCAAAGTTGTCCCACTTCACGGCCAAGAACAGAGCGTTTATTGGTTTTATTGCGTCCTCGCCCCCGTACCAACCTCGTAGCTCCTCGTCACCATTAATCGCTGCTCTTATTTCTTCCAGGGACACTATATTTACGGCAAGGTTCAACTTGACCAATTCCTCGAACAAATCCACCGGATGCATCTCCATTTCGATTTTATATTACGAATACGAAAGGGGCTAATAAAAGATATGCTGGCCCTTTTATACGAGTGTTTTGTTAGCTTTGTTTTACAAACAGGGCAAAGGGGACATGACATGACCTACAACGGGCACTCTGGTCAAAAGGCGGAGATAACCGATGAAACAAACACGGTCGGCCTAAAACAAAATTGTATACAACAATTGTATAATTTTAAAATCGTGTGTCTACAGCGCCCTCTTATACCAATCTCTATATTTGTCTTGTATCGCACGAGCGCGGAGATAAAGGATTAAACAAACACGGGCGGCCTAACACCTCGGTCAAAAGGGCAATTCGTTTTTGTCTTGTATCGCGCGAGTGTAGAAACAACCCATGACAGCATTGGCCTACCGTGACTCGGCACCTATAAGGTATACAGAGGTCAAAATATTGTCCGGCTAAAAACATATCACCCGTACCCGATAGGTACAAAGGGCGAAATAAATATATTTCGCACATTTTCCAATTTAATTCGGTCTTCCACGAGGGCTTTGCAGCCCTCGTTGAATTAAACACTTGATTTTCACTTCGTGAAAATACAAACGAGACGTATACGTTCGTTTGTGCGGCGTGGTACCGCGTCGCTCCGTGATTTTAAAAAATCACTCCCGCAACTCCAATGTTCTTTACCACTGTCGTGGACAAGCCACCATCCGCGCAACATGATGCACTCATCATGTTTCGATCCCCTTATCGGCCCTTCGGGTTATCGGCCCTTCGGGCCTCCCGAACACTGGCGTGAGCCAATCGGCTCACCACTGCGTGGATCGCCATCGGCCCCTCGGGCCTCCAAATCCCGCGTTCCATTACAAATTTAAAAAAAAAAAAAAAGGCGCCAAAAAAAAAAAAAATGGGCGCGAAAAAAAAAAAAAAAAGGCGGGAAAAAAAAAAAAAACGCGAAAAAAAAAAAAGGGCGCGAAAAAGAAAAGAAAAAAGGCGCGCATGCGCAGTCCACACAACTGCATTTTACGGGGTGTGTGTGACTTAGGCTATACTACTAATAACCGTCAGATCACGAAATGAACTTCCAACACTCCCAAATGTGCATTAGCCCCAATTAAGCCTAACAAACACTTTTCGGCACTAATAATCGTCAGATCACGAAATGAACTTCCAACACTCCCAAATGTGCTATAGCGCCCATTAAGCCTAACAAACATCTTTCGGCACTAATAACCGTCAGATCACGAAATGAACTTCCAACACTCCCAAATGTGCATTAGCGCCCACTGAGCGTAACAAACACTTTTCGGCACTATTCACTGTCAGGTCACGGAATGAACTTACAACACTCCCAAATGTGCTGTAGCGCCTATTAAGCCTAACAAACACTTTTTGGCACTAATAACCGTCAGATCACGAAATGGACTTACAACACTCCCAAATGTGCTGTAGCGCCTATTAAGCCTAACAAACACTTTTCGGCACTAATAACCGTCAGATCACGAAATGAACTTCCAACACTCCTAAATGTGCTATAGCGCCCATTGAGCGTAACAACAAAATTTCGGCATTATTCACCGTCAGATCACGAAATTGACTTACAAACACTCCCAAATGTGCTACCGCGCCCATTAAGCCTCACAAACACTTTTCGGCACTATTTACCTTCAGATCACGAAATGAACTTCTAACACTCCCAAATGTGCTATAGCGCCCATTAAGCCTAACAAACACTTTTCGGCACTAATAACCGTCAGATCACGAAATGAACTTCCAACACTCCTAAATGTGCTATAGCGCCCATTGAGCGTAACGAACAATTTTCGACATTATTTACCGTCAGATCACGAAATGGACTTACAAACACTCCCAAATGTGCTACCGCGCCCATTAAGCCTAACAAACACTTTTCGGCACTATTTACCTTCAGATCACGAAATGAACTTCTAACACTCCCAAATGTGCTATAGCGCCCATTAAGCCTAACAAACACTTTTCGGCACTAATAACCGTCAGATCACGAAATGAACTTCCAACACTCCTAAATGTGCTATAGCGCCCATTGAGCGTAACAAACAATTTTCGACATTATTTACCGTCAGATCACGAAATGGACTTACAAACACTCCCAAATGTGCTACCGCGACCATTAAGCCTAACAAACACTTTTCGGCTGTATTTACCTTCAGATCACGAAATGTTTTCATTTTGTTTGTGTTGATTTTTTGCCTAGTGCATATACGCCAATTGACTGCCCTCTCATTCGGCTCTGGTTCAGTGAACATGACTTGCTGAATCTCGAGATTTTGGTCGCTCCCGTGAGAAACTTGGCAATTTGTTCGTGTGGATTTGATGCTGGTATGTGTGGCTTCAACTCTGCAACTACTTTGACGTTCGAAGGTTAGATATATAGCTGGAGAAAATAGTAATCATTCGCATCATTTTTTTCGTTCGGCACTGATTCCGTTGACTTAACTTGTTGAATCTCGGGATTTTGATCGCTTTCGTACGTAACCTATCAATTTGCTTGGCACGGATTTGGAGCTGGTATCTATCGCTTCAATCTGCAACAACCTTGACGTTCCCAGGTTAGATATAACTGGAGAAAATATTACTCAGTGGCATCATGTTTTTTTCTCTCGATGTTGACATATTATGTCTATGGACTGCACTCGCTCGGCTCTGGTCACGTTGACTAACCTAGCTGAGTCTCGGAATTTCGGTTGCTTCCGTGAAAAACTTGGTCCCATTTAGGAAAAAAATAAACAGTGAGTGAAAATAATGTGTGTCGATTGATGCCAATTTGTAATAATTATATCCGATTTAAATGTATTAGTTAGCCTTGTGGAATGAGGTATAAATCTTGAACTTGCAAAACAACCCCTGTACGTTTGTATTGACCCCTACTATTTCGGGAAAGTTGAAGCAAAATTGTGTCATTTGTAAGAAAATTGAAGAGTTACGCTTTCGAACAGCTCTTACGTTTTCGAACAGTCATAGCTTTGCTGATTCGACAGGCAACGTTTTATTTTGATGCGAAATGTGGCAAAGTGGGACACTTTATTTTCTGAAATACATGCACATATACACTGTTACAAATTATGTACCTTCACAGTTGTTTTTCTGTTGAAAATGTCAAAATATAACAGTAGATATTACTCTTTTGGGATTTATTTGCATATAAACAAAACTAGTACTGTCTATGTACATTTTTCTGAATTTCTCTGTTTGGCTATTCGTGTTCGCTGTTAAATTAAAATTTTGTACTGGAACAAAAAACAACATGTTTTGAACAAGCATTCCCTTCCGTCTCTGTTAAGACACAACAACATCACTGTTTCATAACAACACAGTATACATACATACAAGTATTTATTTACAGAGAATCTACTGTTTTCCTACATGAATCTCATTACGCAGCAACTGACCAATCAGAAGTGAGAACATTAGTGTTCACAAAAGTCATGTTAAACTGTGTTGTTTTACCACAAAACACACTTTTTTGACCACTTTGTGTAATTATTAAAGCAATTCCCTAATTAAATTTTGATTTTATTCAAATAAACCTGAAGAATCGCATCCAATCTTCCTCCGCATTGAAATATTGCAATTATTCAATTTGAAAGCGTGACTTCATCATGACTTCATGCGGGAAAAGCTGAATATAAAAGTAACTCTCGACAATGGTTAAAGTGTTTAGTAGGTAACCGTAGCATTTGTACTACTCTATCTATACGTGTAGTAATAGTATTGTGTAATGTGTAATAATAATAATTATAACACCTCACTCACAGATTCTGTGTCTTGATTGGCCGAGAGCGCGGCACGTGTCACTTGCTATTTTTACTATTTTGTACCATGGAGAAATAAGACTATCCAAAAAGACTATACCACGCAAAAAGGACTATGCGCAAAGCATGCAACACACAAATATGCGCATAGCAACGAAAGCGTGACTGAAACCCAGACGTGTGTTTCGGTGCATTGCGTAAACATTGCTCTATCACCTTCGCACCCGTTCATCAAGGCAACAAAGTACACGTATGATCGAGAGACGTATAATTCGGAGATTTTTTGTCATTACTATACTTTCAGGAAGCTTAAATTGTGCAGAATATGTGAGTGAGGTGTTATAAAACAAATATTGACTGCTTTATTTTGCGGTATAGTAAAACTAGCCTCCCTCGGTGATCCATGGAGCATTCTATTTTCCCTCGGCTTCGCCTCGGGAAAATAGAATGCTCCATGGATCACCTCGGGAGGATAGTTTTACTATACCACTCAAAGCAGTCAATATTTGTATACTAAATGTAGTTACTTCTATAGGTCTGTTTCCTATTCCCACATCATTAATCGATGTAAATAGCCGCAATACGCATAACAACAGAAAACTGTACTTCAACAGGAGCGTTTGTTTTTGGACAAAACAACAACGGGTTAATCACTGTTGCAAAACAGGGGAATCCCTGTAGGTGTTTCAGTACCAAATACTGCAGTAGAATCTCTGTTAATAAACAGAGATAAAACAACAGTAGAATGTACTGTTAAAAAACAGTACCTTCTGTAATGCCAATTGACAATAGAATGTACTGTTAATTAACAGATATTTTTTAACAGTGTACCGTGATAATTATACACGCGCTCATATGCTGCGCTGTTGTATTGCATTTATAGCACACGACGTAATAACAGTGATGTACAGATCACCCAACAGGTCATCCGACAGCCTAGTTGTGCTGCATAGTCGATTTAAAAAGACTGAATCGGGGCGGGACGCAAGTTGGTTTGGGAGTTGACCAATGAGGAATGCACACTCATTCAATAACGTTCTCTCACAACTGTATTTTGGAACGCTTGTGAATGTTGAGTGACACTGACTGTTTCTGATCTCCAAGTGAACAATAGTTACAAGATAGGATAATTCAATAACCCAAACTTGTCACATAATTGTAAATTTGGTTTGTCGTCTTTTGTTTTATATAGAAAAACAAGAGGGCGCAATTTCTCATTTATAAATATTCATTATTTGTCACGATTCACCTCCCCTTATGTAAAACCAGTTGATGTATGCTAATAGCTTGCGATTGATTTCTAGGTGTGGTATCCCAAATAAGGGAATAGCGAGAACGTTTGAAATAGTTTGAGTTTCTTGCTTTGCATAACAATGTTTTCTATAGATCGTGGAACGTTTAGGCTGGTTAGATTTTGTTTGGGGCAGTTCTTGTCAGAGACTCGAGGAAATCGGTGGTGCGGTAGCACAGTTTTATGGAGCGTTAGCTCGAGATTATTTGTGGGAAAGTTTGTTCCCTCCCCCAAAGGAGTGGCGATAGCCAAGTTATTTGATCAGCGATAGCTGTATACAAAACATTGATAAACATTATACCGATCGAGCCTGCCTGATTTTACAGCCAAGGGAGTCAGGCTTTTAGGACAGCTTTCGTCTAAAAAACTGTAAGTTTCATATATTATATGCATGTTTAATTATTGATAGTTTTGCTTAGAATATATATGTCTATTTTCTCGTATTTTCTGCAACGCCCCGTTGCAATGCATTACTATTGTGAAACATGCATATGCAGATTGGTCATATCGCACGATATTTGTACCCGGTAATAGCCGCAGTAATATTATACAGGTTTATTGATTTTTAAACCTATATTACACAATTTGGCAATACCCTTATTTTTGTAAATGTATAATTTCCAGGGCTCCCTTTAGTGGAGTTACAGTTACAGTTTATTCTGCCAAACACTGAGGGAAGGGTTTATACTGGGATCCCCAACGGTGACGGCGAGGGACACCCTCCTAAGGAACCTCCCTCTACGGGCCCACATCACCATCGGTACATCGGCAACGCCCCAGCGGTTCGCCTCCGATGCATGTGCCCCTCCGATGCATGTGCCCGTACCCGTAAAGTTGAAACATTATAGACATTATACAAACATGTACTGTACCAAATTGGCAGATTTCAGTTGAGTTATCTAAAGTAAATCGCTCGTAAAGGGCACTAATTAGTGTTATTAGTGTCGATAGAGTTGTGTGTGTGCCAGTTTGTTCAAGATTGAACAGATTAACACTTGTATAATTGTTATTGTAAATAAATAATTAGTTTTTTTTGTTTGATGAATATAAACGTTCGTTGCGGAAGATTTGTTTTATTTTAAATTGTCAGTGGCGTGTTCCACAAGATACATTACTCGCTAGATAGAACCCAGTTTTGTGACAATAGTGTTATTAGAACGGTTGGCAAAAACGAATGCCCCTTTCCCACATACACGATTTTTGCTACAGTGGCCCTCACACCGGCCTTACGGGGTCGTTAAGATGTTTACAGCGGCGTTGCGGTGAAAACAATTGTGCACAACCGCGAGCATTCCCTGGAGCATTTGTATGGATCCGTAAGCGTCCGGGAGGGGTTGTGATTTCTTACAAAAGTTTTGGTTCGGACCAAAACTCTCGTAAGAAAATTACGGCAGTGCTACGGAAATCTAGACCGCAATGCTCCCTCAACGCCTCCTCAACGCTTCCGCAACTGCCGTAACACCACCGTAAAACTCCGTAAGTTCACCTTAATCATCCGCAATGATTCGTAACAATTCTCCCCCTTTCGGTACACTTCGACTGCGTTACGATTCCTAAAGAGGCCAAAGGTCCCCTACGTTTCCTTACGATTCCTCACGGAAGCGTTGCGGTGTGTTATGTATTAACAAGAATGTACAGTGATTTCCTTACGAAAGCTCAACGGTTCTTTGCGGACACACTGCGGTTTCTTGCGAATACACTGTGGTTTCTTACGTTTTCTTGCATTCTTGCGGTGCCACAACGGTCCTTGCGATTCGTTACTGTCCCTAACGGCGCCATTACGGTGGCGTTGCGGTGCCTGCGGCGGATCTATACAAACCCTACGAGTCCGAAAGCCGTAGCAGTCCGTACTAAATCGTAATAAACCGCTGTGAATGGGGATATTCTTAACACCACCGTATATCCACCGTAATATTCCAGAACGAAACGGTACGCACTCGCAAGGGTCCGTAGAGAATCGGGAGGTGAACCGTGACGCAGCCGTAAGACGTCGTAAGAACTCTTTGTACTAACATAACCACATCATTTTCTCCCGGATGTTCACGATTTCGCTAAAACAAATCGCAACGCTGCCGTAGAAACAACATCCGTAGACGTCCGTCGACGTCCGTAAAAAAACAACATTTGTTGGTGAGAGGTGGCTGCCATGCCGAGAAGAAAAAAAACGCGCAAAGGGGGGTTCCTATTTGTGGGGCTCGAAACACCTCCTTTCATGGATCCATCGAAGAATTAGGACGACAACAACAACATCCAAATATTCACCCGTTGCGCCTTTTTGTCATGTGATTAATTATATTGTACAGGCGTCTTGTTCAATCATACTGGCGTCTTACTGCCGTCTTGCGAAATCGTACTGACGCCGTAGTGACGTCGTAGTACAATATTGGCATTTCGTAGTACGCCATGAAAAATATTGACGATGCCATAACTCTATCGTATTAATTCGTAACACTGTCGTAGCACTATTGACGGCGTATTGATAGCGTATTGGAAAGGCGTATCATTCGATTTACCTTGAACTTTTGAGTGCGAATTGCTACGGTACATCAAGATTGTTTTACTTTGAACAAATCGTGCTTTATCGTACTAAACATTGTGTATGTGGGAAAGGGACATTACAGTAACGTTTCAACCAATATTGTTTCATTCATTCATTCATTCAATTAACATTTATTCCCATAGTGCCAAAATAATGTGAAAAACACAATTATATGTAAAATGAGAAAAATAAATAAACAATACAATTAATATTACTGAGAAAGATTAAATAATACCATTAATGTTAAAAGGAAAAAATGAAGTTCACAAATTAAAGTAAAAACAAAAACAATGAGTGACATGGCAACTATGGAGGCATCTTCCGAAGCCATATGGCTTTTATGGAGATGCCTAGACTAACAAACTAATAAGAAAAAAACAATAAACAGGGATGAAAAATAACATAGGATGAATATGAATATTAAGAAGAACTATAACAAATATATATTTAACAAACATTTTTTAACAAACTAGATGATTGGCAACAAAAATAAAATAAATCATCACAAGCAACATGCAGGGAGAAGACAAATATGATTAAATAAAACCATCTTTAAGGGTATAAACAAATAAACAAAGACAATAACCATATTCGAAACAACGGTATAAGGAAATAAGCAAATAGAAAAATATTGAATTATAAGGAAACAATAATTGTGGAAGAGGCAAAACAACAAAATTAAGACTATGGTGAATAATCTACGGTACGCAATAGGAGATGAGATATTTTTTGTAAGCAGATTTAAAGCAGCCGACAGACGACTTTGTTCTCAAGGCTGTGTCTAGGCTGTTCCAAAGACGAGGACCATGAAAACGAAGAGTGTTCATGGAAAACGTTGTGCGAGTGTAAGGGACATACAGATTATTTTTAGAACGTGTATTATAGTCGTGGATGTCATGTACTGAGGTGAAATAGTTAGAAAAAACTTGAGGAAGCAGTTTGTTAGTATACTTGTACATAAAAATCCCTATTTGGAGTTTATTAATATTAGTGAGTGTTAATGTGTGAAGTTTAGCAAACAAAGGGGGAGTATGGTCCCGTGGTTGTGAACGGGTGCAGAGTCTAATGGCCCTCTTTTGTATCACAATGAGAGAATGTAGTTGATTAGTAGTAGATCGTGCCCACACAATATTGCAGTAATTTAGGTAGGGAAGAATTAGTGTATTGTAAAGGGTGAAAAGGGTGGTTGATGGAAGAAAGGTACGAAGCTTGGATAGTACACCTGTGTTCCGGGCTACGGTTTTGGTAATGGAGGAGATGTGATCACTCCAGGTGAGGCGGTCGTTAAGCATGACACCTAAGAATTTGGTACAGCGGCTGTTAGATACTGGAGTGCCGTCAATATAGATGGTTGGCAAGATGTCTGCAGAAGAATTGTTGGCTTTGGAAAAGAATAAACATTTGGTCTTGCTGGCATTAAGGGAGACTTTGTTGGCTTTAAACCATGAAGAAACTTTTATAAGTTCTGCATTGAGAATGCGAATCAAGGATTGTGAGTTAGGATTAGAATAGACGATGGTAGTGTCGTCTGCAAATAGAAGAAAAGAAAGCAAAGAAGAAGAATTGTTGAGATCATTGATGTAAAGCAAAAAGAGGAGGGGACCGAGTATAGATCCTTGGGGAACTCCATGTGTAATGTCACTTCGCCTGGAAGGCGTTTTATGGACAACTGTAAACTGTTGCCTGTCTGTCAAATAGCTCCTAAACCACTCAAGGGCATGTCCTCTAATTCCATAGTAGTTAAGTTTGGAAAGAAGTATGGTGTGATCTATTGTATCAAATGCCTTGGAAAGGTCGATAAAGATACCTGCAGTCGCAAGTTTGTTGGATAAAGAAGTAGAAATGAGATCAGTAAGATGAATGAGAGCCATATCAGTAGAATGTTGTGGACGGAAGCCGAACTGCTGGTCAAAAAGAATGTTGGAAGAGGACAGAAATTTGGACAGACGATTATACACAATTCGCTCAAGAATTTTGGAAAAAGTTGGTAGAACAGAAATAGGACGGTAGTTATGAATGTCCTCCGTTTTGCCAGTTTTGTATGAGGGGTAATACGAGTAGGTCGATCAATCAAGGAACGAAAGCCATAGGAACAGAATGTATTAACAAATTCGTCTGTGGGCAAATGTTCTGAACACTTTAGGAGATCCAAATTGAAATCTCCCATTACGTAACACAGCTTCTTCTCTGAAGATATGGAATTAAGACAAGAATCAAAAGATCGTTGGAAATTATCAAGATTGGTTCCAGGAGCTCTGTAGACATTTCCAACAATCAGATTACGAGACCACTTACGTTCAATTTCAATGAACATGCACTCATAGTCATCAGAAGATGGCATAAGATCATCTCGGTTACGGAACCCCAGAGAACACTTGATGAACATGGCCACTCCGCCCCCAATTTTATTTGAACGAGATGAGTGCACAAGTTTATAACCAGGCATTGTAATGTAGGGAGGAGGAGTTTCTTTAAACCATGTCTCTGTAAATCCATAAACAGAGAAGGAATGAGTAAGAGTAGATAGGTAATCTTGAATATCATAGAAATGTCTACAGAGACTCCTGGAATTCATATAAAACACAGAAAAACAATCATTATCTGCAAATATATCTAAGTCATTAAAGCGATCACTATCCAAATCTAAACATGCACATTGGAAAGTGCCATCATCATCATAATCATCATCATCATCATCATGTGTTAGATGACGAAACATCCCATTAACTTAACTAGTACAAAGGACAAGGACAACAAATGTAATGAAACAAATAAAAAATAATGTAAAAGTAATAACAATATGACTGAGAAAGAATGAATTTCAAATGGGACTAATTAGCAAATAAAGCAAAACAGAACAAATATATAGAAAGCCAAAAAAAACCAAAAAAAAACCGATAACAAACGTAAGATAAAACTTAAAAGCAAAAAGTGTTAGCAAAATGGAAGCTTTTGTAAAGTCGGAATTAAGATAAAGACAAAAAGCAAAACAAAACAAACCAAAAGCGTTTTTCAACGGAAGAATAGCAGCAATCAACCTGTAAGTAGGTTATATAGCAAAGCAATGGGTGGATGTCAGCGACCATGCAGATTTAGTGGTAGAAAGGAGCCAGCGTGCCACCGATGCCCCTCCACTTACCAGCCACGAAGCGGTATTTCTTACCCTCCTTGTAGGCGGTAGACACTTGGGAGGACCATTTCCTTTTTTCTTGGAGATCAATCTTGGTAAGATCCTCAACACAGAAGTAGGGGTCGTTAGATAGGACATTGCGTTGTTGCTGAAGGACCTTAATCTTGTCTTGGTAGCAGTTCAGCTTAATCAGCAAATGCTGAGGCTTGCCGTCAAGTTTAGGCCCATCGCGATGTGCGCGTTCCAACTTGACATTCTCCATGGAGAATTTATCCTTGAGCAGGTTGCTTGCAAGGGCCAGACATTGTTCTTGAAATAGTTTATTTAACAAAATCTTGTTTAACAATAACGCTAAGTTTTTTCTGCTTTAATTTTGAATACAATTGTTGTATTAAACACCCATTATCGGGAACATTTATTGCCAAATGTTGTCTCCAATCTCGTTAATATTTATTTTACCGAGAGTTTTGCATATGTAGCAAATAGGGCCTACAAGAACATTTTTCTGGAGGCTGTTCACTGACTGGTGATGCTTCAGTGGGCGATTCTTATTTTGTAACACAATTCACTATTACAACACAAACCACACACTTCTCTGCCAGATCACCCCCCCCCCCCCAATATTGTACTTGCTTGGTTAGCAATCGTTTGCAGTTGATGTATATATCTTCTGTACCAAGGTTCTTAAACCATACATCAGAACTGTACAGAATAACACTTATTACTGATTTATAAAACAGCTTTATTAATGTTCTACAAACATTGAAAGGTCGTTGATATTGTTGATATTTAAAAACAAATGTATTGCATTGATCTGACCAGGTGAGTTTGTTGTATGTTGTATACAATGACTAAATATTTCAATGACTCAACAATTTCATAGTGTTATCAATAATAGTGCTGTGCGAGTAACTCGTGATCAGCTTTTGCTACTCAAGCCACTACCCGCTGTTTGTTAACTATTTGATTACTCGTGCCAGTCCGAGTAGCAATAAATACTCGCAATTAGTGATTGTTAGCAATCAATGATTGTTGACAATAACTGGGATGACCGGTTGCTATGTTTGTTTAGATCTGAAATGAAACAAACCATTTCCTTAGTTGTACTCACGTTTAACTGTAAGTGATTATCATTATACAAATGTTTGTATAATCTGTCTGTGGAAGTTGTGCTACCTTTGACATAACCAACGATAAATGTAATATCTGAGTTGTCCATGCTTTATCATTTGATTAAATATTTTTTGTCCACACATCTGGCTGACGTACAGATATCACATTTTGCAACACGTATGGCAACTTTGAGATAAGCAAGAAACCCATCAAAACATTATACCCCCCAAATGTTTGGTTTGATGAAGATAACACTTAGAATTACAAGTGTTTCAGCCCGAATTACCCCACATACTAAGTATGAGCAAATTGTAAAGGAGTGTGGTTTAAGCCATTGGGCAATTTGTCACAGAATGACCCTACATCTATGATTTAATGTCCACTGAATGTCCCCAATTAAAATCAAAACACTCCAAAGTAAATCATCTATGCACCTTGTAATTCTCTAACGCCAGGGTAAAACGTTAATATACAGTACACCGTTCAACATTATTAGGTTTTGATGCTCACTGCAATTAATTTTGTTCCCAATTCTAACCCAAACATATTAGAAGGTAATCATCTTTTATTGTTCAACAGAGGAAAACTTCGTAATTCTGTAACACCACAGTATAACATTAATATACAGTAAGCTTTTCATAAGACAAGAGAAGTACGCTCACCCTGAATGATACACTGCGATACCGTAAGTACGAATTGAAGGTAGAATACACCACTGGCAATTGCTTAAATTATTCTGGAATAGGTGGAGTTTGGGGGTTATATTTTGTAGTGAATAACTGACCTGTCCGAAGTTTTACAGTCATTGATGCTGAGAAAAGCAAGACAAAAAAGCGTTCGTTTCTAACCGGGGTCGGGCAGTTGTTCTTATGTTGTTCTTTTATTTTTTTCGCGATATTTTTTTAAAATATTTGTCACAATAATAACAGGATATCTAGCGCAATCATGTTGCTGGATGCATACAATCATTATTTACTTTCAAATAAGTAAAATATTTCTTAATAATTCGGTAGTAAAGTTTCTTGATATCTGCAAATAGTGTACCTTACATTGAATTCGTTGGTTTTACAACGTGTCTTCCTGAAAATGAAATGGGACCTAAAGTTCAGCATGTCTGTTCCGTGGTGCATTTTGTTTTGCTCTGATATGCATATAGTTCTCGAGTGATATGCGGACAAACAATGTTAGCGGACTATTCTTGTCACACACTGCTATATATAAACTACTATATACAAATTATATTCAAGATTTCAAAAATGAAAAGCAAATTCCAATATTACGGACCAAATCTTATAGATGCCTTGCATAATCATCACAACAGAATCGGTGGCTTTGCTTTGAATTTGACTGGGTGTTTTATTTGCCAGTCTATTTTGATTTTGATACCACTGTATGCTACACGTATTCAGAGTAGTTTTACGGAAAGATCAAGGTATCTGTATTCTGCTTTTAACTTTCTTGTCTTTAGTAGGGATTCTTCTCTGAGTGGTGGGTTCCAGAGCTTTATGTGGGTTCAGCTTGTTCTTGTCAGATGCAGCTTCGCTATTATCTTTCACTGTCAAATATAAACAAAAAACAAAATACAGGATTTAAGTGGTCTATTTAACACCATGTCAAGGCGTCCATAGTTGTAGTGTGACCACCCCTTAACAAAAACTGCCTAAAAGATGCGAGTTGTCAAACATTTTGTCACTCTCCAACACCTGTCCAAAGCTATGTGATTACATGTACCTTATGACACAAGTGATAACCACCCTATACAAATAACCTTCATGCTATGTGTGATCCGCAAATTTCACCCAAACCTGCAGAGATTTGTTATTCTAAGAAAAAACACTGTGACCCAAGTTGGATTGCAGTTGTACTTGAAATTTTTTAATGAGACAAGTTGTACAGTTCAAGCCTACTTTTTGAACTTGACTTCAAATTAACTTCGATCTCAGTATTGGACATTAAACGCAAACATCATGTACAGATTACTAGGTGAGCGTCTCATAAGTCAGGAACGTTCGCGGTCCAGTGGAAGGTTCCCGTTGGAACGCTAGGCGTGCCATTGGAACGGGCCGTGTTCCGAATAGAACGCGAAAGCGTTTCGCGCCTTGAATGGAACACTCGGGGAACGCTGCACGACGGGATATTCACATTTAGGGTAATGCGTCTGTGCTGCGTAGGACTCGGGAGTTTATTCATACACTACACGTTTGTACGGTTATACAGTGTGTAACGTCAATGGTAAGCTCCTTTGTTATTCTGTTTTCCATTTGTGAGGGGTGTCTCAAAACAAATTACAACGCTCCTTTAGGTAATCGTATCTTCCTAAATAAGTGTTGGAATTGAACAATTCAAACAACAAAATCATGTCAAATTAGTTGGCTATAATGTAAAGAAAACCGCGTTTGATTTGGTTGAAATTCACGGAGAAATGAGCTATTACATAAACGTAGTTAAATAACACTTCCATCCAAGTTTGCTCATATTGAGTGATTTAGACAGCACAGAGAAGAACGTAATCAATACTTCTTTGAAGATAACATTCATAACCTTTTTTCTTTTAGTCTAAATACTATCCCAAGGTTAACCTAGTTCCACATAATATTGCACATAAAAGTTATCGAAAAAATTTGTCACATTTGAATGTCACAATCGATTATACTCAGTACTCTAATGATATAAAGAAATGCATTTATCAAAGTATTAAACAGTGCTGGCTAATTAAAAAAGGGAAAGAGTAAAGTAACCACCTGCACAACGGAAATGTATAATACACACAATTGGATGGAAGTGTTTTTTGACTACCGTTACGTAATCGCTCATTGCTCCGTAATTACTGAACCGAATTAGGCGCGGTTTTCTTTATATTATAGCCAACTAATTTAGTTTTATTTTGCCGTTTGAATTGTTTTAATCCGATGCTTATTTAGGAAGTTACGATCACCTAAAGGTGCGTTGTAGTTTTTGAGACACACTGTAGTTAGTAAAATTGTCAATCTTACGATGATAAAACAGACAGGTGCTCTCGTGTGTTTTAAAAGGGGGATTTTTAGAGGTAAAGGCTAGAGTTTGGAAATGGTTTGTTTGTACGGGGGAGCGGGGTGGTCGAAATTTTCACCAATTCAAAGTTTCCCTATTGGGTAAATCATGCTATCTTGTTAAAACTGTCGACATAACACATGGGCCATCACCATAGTTTTGAACTTGTCAGTCAATGTGGGCTCTGAAATCAACCCTCCATAACCACGTAAACATGTGTATGTCTTTCTTCATGTATTCTCAAATGTGTATCTTTGTAAATGCATCTCTTTTCTCTCGTGTACGAAATTCTCTCAACGTCGAAGAAATAGTTTTTAATGTGGTCCTATTTACACTAGATTAAATTTCCAGCGCAAACGATCATTTTGAGACCAATTGCGACGGTAACAATATTCCAAGTTTTTGTTTGTGAAACCCTGTGGAACCTCATTCATCTATTAAAATGAGGAGATCATTTTCACTCCCATTGTCCCAGTTGTGCTCAGGTTTCCACAAGATACCGAATTTAGAATAATAATTATTCCTCCATGCTCACAAAACCTCGTGAAATCTCGTTGCTGCGATACCGTAAATTTGCTGCAAATAAAAGTGAAACTTCTAAATCAATATTTTTAAATGAATTATTCATCATTTATAAAGTTTGTAAAGTAAAGTGAAGGATTCTTTCTCGCGTGATTATACCAGTAAATACTTTGGGGGTTTACAATTATTTAATTGCATTGTAGGTAGTATATAAGATAAAGTGTCAGAATTTGGAGGCATTTAGTAGCTTGACCGTCATCTTATAGACTATGGGCACCGAGGCCTCTGCCTGATCAGTCTACACTGCACTTTCTATCCAGGCGCGTATTATACTATTTCATGCCAAATTGTTTAGGCTATTTGTTTTGGGTATGGACATGGGTTACACCAAAAACTACCATTGCCGTCTTGGGGAACCGACGTCACCCACCGATGCGTTCCTCTGAGCTGGGGCCAATTTCATAAAACATGTGAGCACAACAATTTGCTTAGCACAACAAGTCTTGCTCAGAAAAAACTCTACGTGTTTTTTATTCAAAGCAAAAAACAGCTGAATACCATTCACAAACAATAAACATCAACGAAAATTCTGATTTGTAAACCTATTGGAAGAATTTCCATGCTAAGCAAAATGTTGGTGCTAAAGCCCCCGTCACACTTATCCGAATCTATAATTCCGTTCATAAACCGATCTGAAATATTATTATTCAGACACGTTCGGAAATAAATGTAAAAAAACAACAGCCAGAAATGAAAATACACCAATCATAATCCGGTCTTATTCCGGATCTAATAAGTTGCTATTTCGATTGCAATCCGTCTATATTCAGAACCTCTCCGATCATCACCGGACATGCCAAACTTTGAAACATTTATTGATCTCAAAACCGACCGCTTTTATAGCAATTTTGCCGTCCCTGGATCTCCCGCTGAACTGGAATTTATTCGTTATATGATCGTTATATATACGGTATATGTTTGTTTAATATGCGGTATTACATCGTGGTAATGCGGTATATCATCGGATTTAGTGGCCTCCAATTCGGTGCGTCCGTTTTTTGATCGGCATTACAATGGTGTGGGTTCGGAATGAACTCTGAATACGTACGGTTATCGATCGGAATCGGAGGCATGTTCCGTACTCTTCCGTACCTATTCCGCATTGCAACGAATGGCAACGAATGAGTACAGTGTGTATTCCGTGCATTCCATGCATATTCCGTGTGTATACCAGATACCGTCCGTAATGAGGTTGCCGCGACAATTCGGAGAAATTATAAAACAGGTTCAATAATTCCTCCGAGTTCCTCAGTGCATCACCGAACGTACACGAGTATATAGCGGTGGAAAACCGAGGGAAACCGAGGGAAATCCGTTTGAGTTCAGTTCAAATCGATTAAACACCGAATCCACAATGTTTTACTCGGAACATGAACTGAGTGACGATTCGGACAAGTGTGACAGGAGCTTTAAACATTTCATGAAACTGGCCCCTGGTGAATCTGTCTAATGTAACGGACATCACATCGGGATCGAGTGTAATATCTAAATTTATTTTGATTGTATTAAATGGTTTAATAAATACCTAGGAGAGTTGATGGCTTCTGATTAGTCGAGACTTGATCACATGGAGGGCATTATTTCGTATCAATAAATGCCTATGAGAGTTGATGGCTTCTGATTGGTCGAGAATCGATCACGTAGAGGGCATTATCATGTAGTAATAACCCGGCTTTCAAGAAGAAGCGGCTTTCAAGAATACATGTCCCCTGAACCAGCATTAATCAAGCATCATGTAAGCCAATGATTGGCCGAATGCAACAGTCCTACGGTAACTTGTAACAAGAACGCGTCTAATCTTGATACTGCGCGCTATAAATGTACGCGTAGAACGTTTGTATCTATACGCGCGGCATTGTTTTAAATGCGCGTGTCGTCTGTTAACGCTAGCGCGATGCTTTGCACGGTGGGAATTAGTAGTCAGCTAGTCTGGTCCCGAAGTATGGGTAACACTAACAACGCATATAGAAGAGATTGGGTACCATGCATAAGCTAAAATATGGCCCCCGAACATGAAAACAAAACACTTGAAATATCGCCCCAACAAAAATCACGAAATTTGTTTTCGTTAAAAAGGTATTTATTAAAGGGAATATCAGTGCGAGGACCCGGTTATTACTGCGTGATAATGACCGGTTTGGGGAATGACCGCTGGTAATAGACCCCGCCAGCGATTTTTTTTCCCGTACCACTAACGCGTCAATTTGCCCGTTTCATTCGAATGGGGCGACTTGAATGGAGACCAAAGCGCGCGCTTCAATACGAATCGATTTTGATAAGCGCGGAACGTATGAAGACCAACGACGTTGACAGCCATAATTCACCAAAATTAATGGATACAATCCCTAGTTAATTGTATACAGTCCCTAGTTTTTCGTATACACGACTTTTATACCTTTTTCTATTAACCCCAATTATTGGTTAATAATCTCATCTAGATAGGGTCTTATAGAAAAAGGTTATACAAGTCTCCATTCAAGTCGCCCCATTCCAATGAAACGGGCAAATTGACGCGTTAGTGGTACGGAAAGAAAAATCGCACCCCGCCATCGGCTCGGTCCATTACCAGCGGTCATCCCCCAACCCGGTCATTATCAGGCATTAATAAATACCTGGGACAGTTTAGGCATTCTTATTGGTCGAGAGCCCGTCACGTGGCCGGTATTAAACGGACGATAAAGACATGGCTGGAAGTGTTTAAACATAGATGGAAACAACATTCCGTCCCCAGGGCTCACTTTATTTCCAACCCTGAACAGTACCTCGTCTCCAATAATAAGAGCGGGTAGTGTTGAGCGCGTACAGCTCGACACCTTGGGAACGAGGTTGCCAATGGCAGTAATAGTCTGGTTCACAGTAAATACGCTTTATTGCATGTATTGTGTAGAGAGCGACAGAGGCGGAAACATGTCATTTGACACAGACACGTCAGACAGAATGGCGAAACACCGACATTTACTTGCGACAATTTTCTGGGATTTTCGGGGCTTTTTGGGCTGAATTTTACAAAAAAAGTATTTATGAATGGGAATAAATGTGTGTTCGGTCGGTATTAATCACTCTGTTTAATACCTCTTGGAGTCTGGGTGCTGATAATTACCCTCGCCTTCGGCTCGGGTAATTATCAGCACCCAGACTCCAATCGGTATTAAACAGAGTGATTAAAACCTCTCACACATTTATTCCCTTAGTAATGACCGGGTCCTCGCACTGTTATTCCCTAATTAGTTGTTTGTTATAATTAAACTGTTTAAGTTAAGCTGAACTTTTAATTAAGCTGAATGTATTTTATCACTTGATCCCAATCATGCGACAAAGCCCGCCGTGAGCAAAACAAATTCATTATGTCTGTTCCATGAACAGAACATAGTGCTTTTCCGCATTGTTACTTACAATTCACTATAAAAATAAAGTCTTAGTTTGAAGTCAATCTAGTTAAATTGTGTGTCATATTTTTCTAGTAGAAAATGTAAACAAGTTTACAAATTAATACAGAAAATCAGTTGACTTCAGATTTGGCATATTATAGGTTTTCCCTGTCAGTTTAATAGATTTGGCAGCCATTTTCGCACGAATTTAGATGCGCGTTTTAGATCAACATTCAATTAACTAAATATATTGTTCAATTGCAATCTAAATGCATCTAACTGCATTTTACAACGATTCAATTAAAACAAATGGAGGCATTCAAATACAAATTTCACATTGGGTCATTCAAATTCGCTCGAGTTTCCAGTTGCGCCAGTTTGGCCATTTCAATTCACCATTTCAAAGCATTTATGGAATAAAAGCAAAGGAAAAAGTTCTGTTCTTTAGTGTCTTATTCCCAATAGATTAAGGAATTGCAAACTTTTCTCCAAAAAATTCTGCCACAAAGAAGCAGCGACAAAATAACTAAATGTATTACTTTTCCCCGCTTTTTCACACATCAAACAACAAAATCAGTTAGAAAATAAAACATAGAAAATAGAAACTTTGATTTCAATTAAACACAGAAAATAATAGAGATGTTGGATGTTTATAGTGTATTAATTGATATTCAAATATTATATTTCTTAAACATTTGCATTTGCACTGTCTGACCTCTCTTAATGGCTGGTTCTCGCCGGGGATTTTGAGGGCATGCATCCTTGCCTGATCCCATGAGATGTTTCCTCCAATTGGAATCCTTATCTTCAGCTGCTATGTTGACATGGCAGAGGGGGCATTTACTCATTCCGGGCTTGGGGGCTGAATAAAAAAGATGCATTTGTTAAAGTTATTATTAGACTGCATCGGTCAGAGTTGGCAATACTCATTCATGTATTTAGCAGACAAAAAAGAAGAAGTACCAAATGGTACAGTCCACAGCGGGTAAGGCGTTCCGCTCTTAAACGGATTCAATGCAGTCCTAAAAAAAATACTGTTGAACATCGCGAGCTTGCGACGAGTCACATTTGCACAATTAGTGAAACTATGCATAAACAATCATGATTATTACTTCTAGTGACAATCTAAATGGCGCTGTCCCAAAGTCAATAAAAAAACACAAATACGTAGTTTTGAACTTGTCACTCAGTGTGGCTCTTAAATCAATCCTTCGTAACCACGTAAACATTCACAGTCTTTCTTCACATTATTTCCAAGTGTATCCTTGTGGAGACATAGCTTTTCTCTCGTGTACACAATTCTCTCAACGTCAAGGAGTATTTGTGAAGTTGTCATATTTACCCTACATCAAAGCGCTTTAAATCATGTTTATCCCTAATCATTGGGCCAACGAAACATTCCAAATACCATCTCACTCCCTGGGGAGTATACAGCTCGATGCTGCCATTTCGGGGCAAGGCAGCTAAATCAATCACAATAACCATCTCTGCCCTCACAGGTACCCATTTTACTCCTGGGTGGAGAGAAGCAATGAGTAACTAAGTGCCTTACCCAAGGGCACACGCACTATAGTCCAAGGCCAGACTCGAACCCACAACATGTAGCTTTACCTGCAAGTTACAAATTCAATGCTCCAGACCACGAGGCCACAGCATTATTTATATAATAAAAGCAAATAAAAAGGTTCAGTACTTTAGTTTAGAGTCTTATTCTAAATTGATTAAGTAAATGCGAACTTTTCCACAAAATTCTGCCACAAAGAAGCAGAGACCAAATAACAATTTGTTTCACTTTTCCCCGATTTTTGCAACATCAAACAGGAAAATCAACTAGAAAAAAGAGCATAGAAAATAGAAGATAAGAGAGCAACAAGTCAAAACATACAAACATTATGTGAATATACGTGAAAAAAAGCGGAGAAATTAATACCTAAGTTTAATGTTGCCAAAGTTTATTGTTTGTATGTCGACTTCCACACAACATGTATAATTTTCCCGTATTACTAACTTAGATTTTACTTGTTTGGGTTAAAGACACATACACAAACATTAGACTAAAATTTAATTGGTGAAAAGCTAAAACAAATTAAAAACTAAGTATCTTGCCTAAAGTCGTTTCTCTTTATTTTGTTTGCAGAAAGCGCTAAATAGAATAAGCGAAAATCTTTCGACGAATCTTTAGACGGGTTAGTTTAAGGGAAAAATTCACCCCAAACTCAAAACAATTGCAACAAATGTTTTTCAACTCTTTTTATAATAACATAATACAAGTCTATACAAATCGGGTGTCCGGAAAACTGTTATTTTCAAAATGGCGTCTAAGATGGCCGCCTGTACTTAAACATAGCCATAGATCATTATTTATCCATCCTAGAGATGTAATGTTGGTATCTACCCCCTAATTTCAGGGGTCAAAAGACTACCTTAAATGTTCTTGAATAATAAGAAAACCGATAAATCTAATATGATGTCCAAAATGGCTGTCAAAAATGGTTATAAGTCACTAACTGCTTACATTATGTCTGTAATTTTGGTGTCTATCCCTTGGTTTTAGGGATTATAAAACCTTCTATGACCAGTAAAAGTCATTGAGTAAAGTTTGAGTAAGTTGGTAAACTATAAATCCAGGATGGTATTAAAGATGGCCGCCAATAATAGTAGAATGGTTAACAAAGATTGTGGCTCTTTTCCATTTAGGGGCAGGCACCTCTCTTATAGATCGATGAGTACAATATTGTTTTCATACTTTATACAAATAGTGTGTCATTTTCAGGGTCATTCCAGGGCGAAGGGTGAAAATTAAGATTAGGATACAGACATCATGTTACGATCTGAATCTCCTCATTCCTCGCTTTTCCCCTTTGCACAAATAATTCCCGAAACCGACCACTTGGGTTCCCACTCGGACTATAATGAGTTTAGCGATCCTCAAATTAAACTGGCCTATAAGCTTGATTTCAATCTCAGCCAGCCTCAAGGAAAGGTAATTAACAAGAACCCGCATCGGCCAAAAGGTTAACAGATACAATAAGAAAGTGTTTTGGAAAGCAGTACAAAGATCAAATCAAAGTCTGACAACAGGCACCGGTTAGAGAAAGAGGACTACATCCCGATCTCTAGCGGATCCCCTCCAACAACAGGTTCACCGACGAGCCTTTCAAAACGCCAGATCCAAAAACTCTGAACAGCTGTGGACACCAGAAACCCGCCTAAGTATTTACATTGCAGCACCCAAAAGCTCAAACCAGAGTTAACCACTGCTGCCTACAAGTTGACTATCCTCAAATTACTGCAGCACAAGGAGTGGCTTGAGAAGAACACTAGGAGGCTCTAAAGCAGATAAAGGGACACCTCATTGTCCCTGAAGACGCTGGGACCGGACACCGCCTGCTCGCCCACTTCCTTTGCGAGCGGCTAACCAAACGTGGTACAAAGCAAAAACGCTGAACCATCCACCGTCAGACACCCAAACAACACCAACGGTTCTTTTTAGAAACACCACAATTTCCGAAAAAAAGATTGAACCATTCTGTTGTAAAATGTATATTGTAAAAAGACACCCCCCCCCAAAAAAAAAAATAAAATAAAATAAATAAATAAAATAAAAAGATATCCACTGCAGTATATTCAATACCCCAAGCGATCAACCGGCGGCGGAAAGCCCAAGACACCACCATAACTGAACAAGAAGCAAAGGTTCTGAGCATTTTGGGCAGTACTGCAACTAAAAGAATCAAAGGTGGCATCGATTCGAGTAATGTTATCACGATTGAGAATAGAGGGACTTGCGACAATCACAGGTCCACTATTACGGACACCTTTCATTCAACTAGCAACCAGTCGTCCTCCATGATGAGTGTGATTGAGCTAACTGCCTTTGCGATCGACACCAAACATGAGACGTCAGGGTGTGCCCTCGTGCAGTCATTCCCCACAGCGTGAAGGTCCTACCTCATACCGACCAACAAAGCCGAAGTCTATGAGGGTCCAGCGAGATCATATATCTGCCTCTTCAAAAGCCCAACCTACAACTTCCGGGAAGTCACCCACTTCCCCGGAGCATCCAGCGCAAAGTCTAATCGATATTGAAAAGAAACGACTAGCGGTCGAGACTTAACGCCTGAATGTAGAAAAGAAACGGTTGCAATTTGAGGAACGAAAACTGGCTTTGTTAGATAAGTTCATACGTACGAATGAGGACGACACATATTTTCACGAATCTCTGATTATAAAATGCCAAATCTAAAACACATGACCGTCATATATTGGGCATTATATCCCTACAGTACAGCCTAGAGATCGTGTGCCAGGCTAAATGCTGCATTTACTAATAATGGCATACACAAAGCTGTTGTTCAACATTTTAATTACATTTTTCATTTATTCTTAATAGAAGCCTTCAAATTTTGAAGATCTACAAATGAAAGTAAATGACGATAATCAATACAAATGTCAAAAAAAAAATCGTTGCAACAGTAAAAACTACATAAAAAGCGTATATTTCAGGTAGAAAAAGATCGTTACCGCTTAATTATTGCCCGTTTTTGGCATGGGTAAGGCCTAGAAGTTGGCCATCTTTCATTGTTCAGTGGTTTAAAGCTGTGCATGCTTTATGGGGGAATTTATGCATCTGTCAATACAAATCTATGTTCTTATAATGAGCCAGCTTGAGATTGGGAGTAAAGCACGCGCACGAGCCAGCATATGACCGCATTGATTGGGCAGGCCGTGCGCGCGCGTATTTCTGATCCCAAATGACCTATATGCGCGTAATTTTGGGCATGCGCTGTTGGAATAGCGTATTTGCTTATTGTCAATTTTCAAAATAATTAATTCCTCTTTCTTTAAACTACAGGATGACGTTTTCATCATTTTAACATAATAAACTGGTAATTTTAGAACGTATACGGCGTACACATTATTGTCTGTATTACGGGCTTCTATAGTTTGTGAAGTTTTCATGCCGGCGTATTTCATTCCCAAAACAATTGTCATCTGGCTCCCCCTCATCGTCGACCTCAGGGGCATCATCATCATCATCATCATCAACTGGAAGTGGAGTCGGGTATTGCGCTTTATGGAAATGTTGTGCAGGAGATAGCCGTTTCAACGATGACTTTCAGGCACCGCTCAGTAGAAAACATCAGGCATCCACCACTCCTGTGTAGGCACCGGAAACGTAGTTTCCACATTCCGAATCCTCGTTCAACTAGTAAACGCGTTGAACGATGTGACCTGTTGTACGCCTCTTCTTCTCTGCTGGTAGGGTTTTAAACTGGGGTAAGTGACCACGGAGCCAGTTTATATGCGCTGTCCCATAAGTCACCCGCATGTAATTCGTCTCTAAGATATTTGCCTTTCTAGCCTACACATAATCCAGATAAACGAATCATGCGTTCTCCCTACCACCCATTTGACTACAATATCAACGAATCTTCCGTCCGGACTCATAACCCCCTAGACGTTGATAGCATGATACCCCTTACGACAAACGAACAAGTGTTCATCTACCTGAGGGGCAACCACAGGAACTAAGGTACCGTCAACAACACATAGTGCATTAGGAAAATTGGCGATTGCATACAATTACTCTTTAGTTATTCTCTGTATGATATAACACTTCACAAACTTGAATCATGCACCAGTGCATGGATGAGCTCTAATTCACCTAAACTCAACACTGATACATCAGAACTAATAATTGTTTGAGTCAAAGTCACAACTTGCCAAGATCAATGTTCATAACATCAACATCAACAATTCAACTGTTCATTTGTCGTCAACCTGTAGAAATCTTGGAGTCACCTTCAACTCACTTATGCCAATGGCTCATCACGTTTCTAATATATAACTACGTAACTTGGGTCTAATACGGAAGTACTTAACCCGCTCAGCCACGGAGAAGCTTGTGTGTGCCCTCATTTCTTCTTGTTTTGATTTTTGCAACTCTCTGTTGTATCAGCTATCCCCTTAACTATTGCTCGCAAACAAAAACTCCAAATTCTGCTGCTCGTATTGTGACCCTGACTTCATCTGAAGCCCACACCACCCCAATTGTGCAGTCTCTACACTGGCTCCCTGTCGCTGACCGGATGATTTTCATACTTGTTTTTCATTATCTGCATGACTCAGCTCATCGATACAACATCAGTTTACTAACTCTTTACAGTCCACCGAGGCGTCTGAGGTCTTATATGCTTCTTTGCTTGCTGTCCCTCACACTCATAACTCATGTGGGGAGATTGATAATTTTCTCATGCTGGTCGTTATCTTTGGAACAGACTGCCTCTCGCAATTCGTACTCTCTCAACGGTTTCTGAATTAGACCGAAGACTTATTTGTTCCAGATTGCCGACAATATTTAGCTTAGTTTTGTGTTAATTGTTTTAATTTTTCTGATTTTGTAATTGTATTGCGCTCTGAGCGTCATCTGTGGCGGATACCGACGCGTTATAAATATCAATTATTATTAATATTATTATTATTGCACCTCGGAAACCGTATGCGTCTCTGTAAAAGTTTCTTCACCAGCAAATCGGCCACCCTGTGAACACAACGTGATGCAGAGAACCGGCTTATGTTTAGAGTGTCTTCTGAACACTACCTGTTGCAAAGTACACGAGGGCAGCCAAAACTTAGACTTTGACAGAAATAGCATTCGAACGTCTTGTTGGTCGGAACAGGTCGTCGTGTTATTCTATACTTTTTCAACAAATAATCCTCGCTCATTGTCGCCATATAGTTTGGTCTGACGAGGTACTGATATGCAGGAATCTGTTGGCGTCGTGTTTGCCTATTCTGCAGGACAATATACGCAGCAGCCATCTCTGCCATCTCTGAGACCCATTATGTAGCACCTTTGTAAGAGCTTTTTACAAGGTGCTGCGGCGCACTTTGCAGCCACTGCCAAGAACACCGGGGCAAACCCATCCTCTTAGCGATAAGTGTTACTGGGTTCTTTTACGTGCATTACACAACACACGGGACCTACAGCTTTACGTCCCATCGGAAGGACAAAGCAATTAAGTGCCTTGCTTAAGGACAAGCATGTTAAGACTCGGACTCAAACCCTAACTCTGCTCTGCTGATCAGAAAAACCAGAGTTTGAGTCCGCGTGCTCGTAAACGCTCGGCCATAACACGCCACAATAAACAAATATTGTTGACTGGCTATCCAGATGACGACATGCGTCAACAACAAATAGGACATTTTGGGTCGGTAAGGTTACTGTCATTTTCAGCGTATTTATCACAAATTCTAGAGTGTGATGACGTGGGGTAAGGTGTGATTTGGTTTAACTGGTCATTAAACCGAATTCACGAGAGCACATCTGGATTTAATATTATCTGTATATTCTTTAATCTTGTCCCAAATAAGAAGGGAGTCAACTAAATCATTGGCAGATTTAATTGCGTAAAGTTGCAATTGCTGATTTCATGACTTGAGTCAAAAGGCGCAAAGCGCTAGATAGACCAAAAACACATGCAAGTAAATTGACACAACTTATCTCAGGAAGAGAATCCGAGATTGTTGGTGTTCTCGGCCATTGGAATAGTAAAACAGTGCATCTTTGATTTCTACAAATGCAAGATAACAGTTAACAAGATAACAGTTAAAGCAAATGTTATAGTTTTTATTTTGAAATGATACAGTGAAACTCGACAAATTTGTTCAATTGCTTTAAATAGATTATAGGCTTCATAATAAACTCTAAAAAGTATTGAGACACTTATTTAGAAAACATTGCCAATAATCAACGGCCCGAAAGGGTATGGATTAATCGAAGCGAAAAACCTAGTGCATAATTTTGTTCTACGTATTTTGATATCTCGATTGTTGGTATACGATGTTGCGGAGCGGAGTTATTGTCATTTCCATGGTCGTAGATCCAGTTTTAAAAGTGACAATCATCCCTATAGAAGCAGGTTTGAATTGATCATGTTGATGTTAAATGTTCAGCCAATAAGATAATCTCTACATATGCCCGCCTTTTTACGTATATTATTGTGAGGGGGAACGATATAGTCCCCGCTCCCCGTCGTTAAACTGACACGTCACTCATCGGCGTATTCAGGTAAAGGGATAATGTTGTGGCGGGCCACACTGTTATACCGCACCTGTACTTTTGATTCGATTCTATTGGAATCTTAATATTTTGGCTGTTTTAGCATGCAACCGAGTGTCTTAGTAATAATAAAGTATGTCTGATTTAGATATTTGTAAGTTATCATATGATGGCAACTTTGCTGCTGTGAAAGGAAGAGTGGAAGCGGACAGGAGCGTGCTTAATGCGTTGGACAAAAGCGACCGAACGATTCTCCACTGGGCTGCGTCAGGCAAACACTTTGAAATAGTGCAGTATCTGTTGGAACTCAAGCCACCTCCAAATGTCAACATCAAAGATGATAACAATTGGGCTCCATTGCACATCGCGTGCTCAGTGGGTCAGGTAGAGATAGTGACCGCCCTGATAGGTCAGGGGTCAGAGGTTAATGTCGTCAACAAGACGGGTCAAACACCCTTGCATTATGCCGCATCCAGGGATCGGCAACGAATAGCTGAGATTTTATTGGAGCACGGTGCTGATGTCAACGTTGGAGATCAGACGGGAGCGACCCCAATGCATCGGGCTGCTTCCAAGGGCAATCTAGAGATCGTCAAGCTTTTACTCAACTACAACTGCAGGCTAGATTTGCAGGACTGCATTGGAAACACGCCACTGCACTTAGCATGTGAAGAGGAACGATCTGAGGAAGCCACATTGCTAGTTCAGCATGGGGCTCCAAGGAAGAAAAGACACCATTGGACCTGGCACCAATTGGCCTAGCGAGGACAATTTCAAGTCTCAAAGATTGAAGGCTTTTATAGGCAACTGATTCACTACTGATTCCGGGCAGGTGGAGCTCGTTAACCATGGAAGGTAGTTCACCTAGGAGACAGAACTCTGATTTCAAACTCGGGTTGGTGGGGCTCGCAGCCTTGGCTGGCAGCCTACCTAGGAGAAGGACAACTCTGATTTCAAACCCCCTACTGGGTCAAATGGAGCTGGGGTCCCACTAGGCATCTGAGCCCAACACTGCTGACTCATATGGCAGCCCCTGCATCCAGGATATACCTCAGACGTACTGGCATTGCCTTTCCTCTGCCTCAGGTAGTTTCTGGACGAGAGAAGCCCTTGATCAATGATAGGACCATCCAAGGTGCTTTAACAGTCCTGGCTTAGACCATCCATCAGACCACCAGACAGTCAAATCCATCAACCGCAGAGGTGCACTGCGGGCAGGTCTAACCTGCGAACCAAACCGGACTATGATAGTTACCGGTTATAAGCATAGGCCCATGGTGTTTACGGGGCTCAGCGCCAGGGATTGTAGTCGACAGTGGGAGATGTTATTTAACGTCATAGTATGCTACCGCCCGCTTTAAGCCAGGCAGCCCCTGGTCAATTAGGTGCTACTCACACCAACACACTCCCAGTATAGGTGTACCTGGGAATCAAGTGTGCTTCAACAACCTGCAACTACAAAGTTTATCTTCGCGACTTGGAATGTACGGACTATGACCACAGGAATGTCCCCCGACCTTGATTTAGATAATGTTAATTTTGAACCAAGAAAAACTGCTACCATCGACATGGAACTTTTAAAGCGTAATGTTGACATCGCTGCCCTACAAGAGACAAGGCTCTCAGACACTGGAACCATCAAGGAAGATAATTACACCTTTTTCTGGTTTGGGAAACCAGCCGGAGAGCCACGGACCCATGGTACTGGTTTTGCTGTCAGAAACTGCCACATCGGCAGCATCCAGACCCCAACGGCTGCCAATGCTAGACTATCTTCACTCAGACTGAACTCCAGACTGGGTGAGTTCCTTGTTATCTCTGCTTACGCTCCGACTCTGAACTATGACGCGTCTGACAAGGACCTTTTCTACAATCAACTTGAAGATCTACTCCGAACTTCAGCTAAGACCACCCGAACTGTTTTACTCGGTGACTTAAATGCACGAGTGGGCTCCGACTACAATAGCTGGCCCGATTGCATAGGTAAATTTGGAGTTGGTAATATGAATGAAAATGGTCAACGACTGCTCGAGCTCTGCTGTCGGCAAAACTTGTGTATTACTAACACAATGTTTCCTGGAAAACCTCACAGAAAACAGACCTGGTGCCACCCACGATCTAAATCATGGCATCAGCTTGATTTCATTTTAGTGAAACAGAGACACAAACAAGAAGTTCGAAACACCCGCACTTATCACAGCGCAGACTGTGACACGGATCATAGCCTTGTCTGCTCTATAATGTCACTGCAGCCTAAGCCTTTCCATCGTCAAAAGAGGCAATCTGCCAAAATCGACATTCATAAAACCGTACTGCCCCATCTCAATGAGGCATTCTGTGTTTCGCTGTTCTCTGCTGTGGATAGCCTACCCACTGCAACTGACCCTGATGTATACTGGGGCTCCCTCAATAAGACCATTCATGAATCGGCACTCGCAACATATGGCAAAAAAGGTAAACAAAATCCTGACTGGTACAATGCCTCACTCCCTATCATCCAACTTGTACTGGAGGAGAAGAGGAAGGCTCTACTACGTTTGAAAGCTCGACCAACCAGACAGGCTCGCACTGCCCATCGTATTGCAAGAGCCGATGCCCAAAGAGCAGTTCGCGCCTGTGCTCGTGAGTACTGGGATTCTATCTGCCTGGATATTCAAACTGCAAGGGACCGCGGTGACACCAGAGGGATGTACGCATGAATTAAGAGGGCCACAGGACCAACTACTCAGACCAGTGGAGTACTCAAACAGAAGGATGGTACCGTAATCAAAGACAAATCCAACAAACTGAATCGCTGGATTGAGCACTACAGTGAACTCTACACAGGGCAGAGTCGCGGGTCTCATCCGATACCATCGCCTCTCTCCCTAATGCACCACCAAAGTTTGACTTAGATTTAGAACCTGATCTAGAAGAGGTGAAGGCTGCCATCAAAAGAATGCCACTTGGTAAGGCTGCTGGTACAGATGCCATTTCTACGGAACTTCTGAAAGCTGGCATTGACCCCTTAGCTGAGAAACTACACCACCTTGTTTCCCTCTGTTGGTCTGCCAAAAGTGTACCTCAGGAGTTCAAGAATGCAAAAATAATAACGTTGTACAAACGAAAAGGAGATCGAGGAGACTGCAATAATTACAGAGGTATCTCTCTCCTGAGTGTCACTGGGAAACTGCTAGCTCGGCTGATTCTTGCCCGTTTACAAGTTCTTGCGGAGGAGATCTACCCAGAAGCTCAATGCGGCTTCAGAGCAGGTCGATCAACAACAGACATGATATTCTCTCTGAGGCAACTGCAGGAAAAAGCTCGTGAACAGCAACAACCGCTGCACTTAGCTTTTGTGGATCTAACAAAGGCATTTGATCTTGTTGATCGCCAATCTCTATTTATTGTCCTTCAGAAGGCAGGTTGCCCACCAACTCTACTATCTCTGATAAGATCCTTTCATGAGGGGATGCAGGGTTGTGTCCAGTATGATGGCGATCTATCTGACACATTTCCGATCAATAGAGGAGTCAAGCAGGGGTGCGTATTGGCTCCGACGCTGTTTGGTGTATACTTCTCCTTCATGTTTCGGAGGGCCTTCATCAATCTACCTGCCTCTACTGGAGTATCACTTCTTACAAGGGATGACGGTAATTTCTTCAGTGTATCTCGTTTCAAAGCAAAAACCAGAGTGCAACATTTCGTCACTAGAGAACTACTTTATGCTGATGATGCAGCACTATGTGCAAACAGTCCCAGACAACTTCAGGAGCTGCTTGATGGGTTCTCACGGTCCTGTGGCGACTTTGGATTAACTATCAGCCTAAAGAAGACTGTGACCCTGTCCTCTGAGCTACTTGACGACAACCACCAGTTTACCGCCAATAACACTACACTGGACCGAGTAAACAAGTTCGCATACCTCGGCTCTGCAATTACCTCCAACGCTACTCTTGACCCGGAAATCTCTGTTCGCCTTGGAAGGGCTGCTTCTACATTTGGGCGCCTTTCTAAGCGTGTATGGAATAACCAACAACTTTCCATCTGCACCAAAGTCCGCATCTATGATGCCTGTGTGCTTAGTGTACTGCTTTACGGTGCTGAAACCTGGCCGACATACAAAAGACAAGAAAGCAGACTGAGTGCGTTCCACACAAGATGTCTCCGCTCCATTCTGTGAGTCACCTGGAAGGACAAACTACCCAATGAGGAACTGTTCAGGATAACCAAGTCTCAGCCACTGTCATCAAGGCTCAAGTTCATCCGTCTCCGCTGGGCTGGTCATGTGACCCGTATGGAATCACACCGAATCCCCCGCTCCATACTTTATGGAGTCCTCAAAAATGGAGACCGACCAGTTGGACGTCCCAAACTACGTTTCAAAGATGTCTTGAAGAGAGATTTGGTAGACTTTAAAATCCCCACCAGGTCATGGCCTCAGTTGGCTAGCCACCGCTCCAGCTGGAGGTCTATGCTGTACGATGGGATGAGACATGATCACCAACAAACTGACAACAAGATGAGGAGAGGAAGATGTCCTGATGGATGCATCTAAACTTGACATTGTCGTCCGCGACAGACGTCTGCCAACTACTATTGGAATCTTAAAAGCTCTAACATAATTGAGCAAGACCGTTACCAAACAAAATGCTTATGCATAGGATCTGTGAAAAAACAGTGGGGTGTAATTTCGACTCAGATCAGGTCAAATAGCGTCACACCAACACAAATCTATATAGCAATAAATTGCCATGTCCAAAAATTGCTATCGCATCTATTAGATTGCAAATTATTTTGGTCGAATCAACTTGGTTTTGATCTTGTTGGTTTGTGCTTCAAAAAAAGCTCACCGGTTCGTTAACAGAGTAACGGCAATTGATTCATGATCTTCTGTAATTTAGGATCGTGTGATCACATTATCGGTTACAGAACCGACCAAAATTTGAGGATAAACACGTTTTCAGGTTTATCGTAAAGCTTTAGTTTTTCATTGAGCTGATAGGTTAAAATGTTGCCTCTGACCAAAGCATTAATTATTGAGCCAATTGTTAATGGCTGGACCCTCTTTGTTGTCGTTTTCAACAAGGGCTGCTAGTTCCGTGATCAACGGGTCATTCTTTTTGCCCGTGCAGAGGGGTGTCTATGTCATGGTCTGAAAAGTTGTTCCTTTCGGGTGCAGGCTTGTCACAACAAAGGATGAACATCTAGAATTTCGCAGTCGAAAGACGAAAAGCACTGGAAGTTTCTTCGCCAAAAAAAATGCTACGCCACAAGTTTTGCTGTGAGTTGTGTAAATATTTAGAATAATCTACCCGAACAATGGACCGATCCGGATTTGACCATAAGCCCCGCCCACCTTAGCAACGGCATGGCGACGCCATTACCTCGGTCAAGTTGCACTCACGTGAACGTGTACATACGTACATGTACTTTACGTATACTTTTGTACGTGTAGGCTAGGCGTATCACGTACAACGAAATATTTATTTAAACTTTAGGCGGGGACTATCAGCAAGCTAGCGGACGATGACCATTATAAGGAAGGGTATGTACAGTACATGAAGGATGAATAAGTTGCAGTTGGGGGAATGAAGCATGCATGCCATGAGCCGATCAGGAGAGAAGAAAAACCATGGACTTTTAAGTTACGAACGGTGTATTTGTATCTGTATGGTTGCTTGGTAAGTATACCCGTACTGGAATAAATCATAGCCTAATTAATAGACTTCTACACATGTAGAGCATTACTATTAACTCTACATAGGCCCCCTATCCTACCTTAGACTATAGCCTACTGTCCTTGACCTAGTCTTCTTGACATTCCCGCCGTTCACGTCACACGAGTTCAACGGTAATTCTCATTTTCGAGATTTGTCTTGGTATTTAACGGGAACAAAATGATGCCGTGATACGAGTACCAGCGTGTTATTTACATATTTCCTGACCATTTCATGCATATTTTTGACATTTTAAAAAACTCCACATAGCCGTATTTTGATTGACAAACACGGTGCCTTTTCGTACCGAAGCTATTTGTTTGTGTACACTTTTCTAAGCACATGTGATATAGTTTGACCGAGCTAAAGGCGGACCACGCCTGTAGCAACCGTTGCTATTTACCTGAACAAAACTCGGAATCTTATTGGTCAATGCGCGCGTAGTGATTGACAGGCCGGATCGGTCCATTGCGAACACTGTACTCCTTAAGCACATTTAAATCGGAGCTCCGACATATCATCCGTTAGATTTTATGCCAATTGCGCTGATCTACGGAGTTATAACTTGGTTGCCACTATAATGTGGAGCCGGATGGGAATTTCCCCTACTCTTTTTTCCACCCAAAGGTTTTATTTTGCGGGTTTTTGCCCATCTCGTAAATCAGAATTGGTATCAATGTTTTATATACCTGTAAATATTCGTAAGTCGGTAAATATTATGTTTGTACTCTTGTGTAAATGTTGTTGTATTTATATGTACTGTTATTTTATTTAATGATGTATGCAGGGCCCCAATGAAATTAGTTGTCAAACTGTTTGGGCACACCCTGGATAAAGAAATAAAACACATCAATAACAACTGTTGAGGCGTTTTTGAAAACGAGAGATATAAGGCTTCCCTGGTGTTGATGGGAATAGTGTTCCATAGTTTAGGGCCGACTATAGAAAAAGACCTACCCCAAGAGATTTTAAACCTGTAGAAATTGAGAAAAGTTTATTATTTGAAGATCTTAGTCCAGCCCTGCCTGGTTGATACACAGTGAGTAAGTCACACAGTTAAAGAGGAGAGATACCATGTAGGCACTTGTAAACCATTAGAAGTACATGTACTTTGACTAATATACGCTGTTGGATAGGTAACCAGTGGAACTTTGTGATAAGAAAAGTGGCATCCACGAAGCATTTGACAGAGAAGATGAGTCGAGCAGCACGGTTTTTGATTTTTTTTGTAGTCTGTGGTTTGAGTTATAACAAAAGTAGAGAGTTGCAGTAATCAAACCGGGATGTTATGTTGTTCGTACAACATGGTGACACATGACTCGGTCAATGAATTTACGAATTCATCAGAGATTACGTAGGTGGAAATTAACATTGCAGATGAAAGAGACATGGTTGGACATCTCAGCTCTCTAGGGAGTATATAGCTCAGGTACCCATATTATTCATGGGTGTAAAGAAGCAATGAGTGACAAAGTGCCTTGCCCAAAGGCGCACGCACCATAGTCCCAGGCCAGAATAGAACCCGCATCCTGCTCCTTTACCCACAGACCGCAATGATCTAGACATGGATCCAGACACGATCCAGTGATATAGGTCACACCACTCCATATTGTCCAGAGTTGTGGCCGAATATGTTGTAAACAGGGTACCACCTTTGATTGTTTGTTTTTCTAGGCAGCGTCCGGGAATAAGGAGCAGTGGCCCAATGTCGGAAGCATGTTTATCACGCACGTAATCAGCGACGGTAGGCATGGTAAGGTACAGGGTCGTCTCATCTGTCGAGAAGGAGTGGAGCACGGGCCAAGAGGAGGGCGACGCAGTGTCGGTTGGTCGAACTGTATTTTCTGAAAACAAATACCGATTGAAGGCAACTACTGGGGTTGAATAGGAGTAAACGAGCGAGTCAGTAGCCGTTTGAACGATTTCGGCTGCGTAGTATAGGTGCGGGCTTCACGGGTTCAGGGAATCCCACCCCATGTCTCGTTGTACGAGACAATAAAACGTGGCCATGGAGGCTGGTATAACCGTGTCCTCTTCTTGTTCGGCATTACAAGGTGACTGGGAAGTGGCAACATCTTGGTCCCGGACGGGAAGTCTAGCCAGCAAGTTCATATAAGTGCCTATATAACTTATATGTGCATATACAAACACGATTAAAACGTCTAGCGGACGGGAAATCGTGTGAGGCTGAGGAGGCAGTGAGTCCGGATCAGCCGTAGTAGTCCGCTTGGAGAAAGCTGACAATATTTCAGACAAGTTCTTATTAGAAGATTGGTGTCGCTTGTGGCCGACAGAGCTACCAGTGGGCATATAGGTGGACTTTCATTTATTCTGCTTATTTTTGACTTTAGAACGGGGAATACGCCCGTATGAAAAGATAACATATAATTAGCTGGAACTCTGATGTTAATGAACCACTCAGACAAACCAAATGCTGAGGTGAATCACCGTCCGAGCAGGCGGTGCCCTGTCACCCGGATCGTCGGATATTGGGGCCGTGCAGTAGCAGCAGACGTGGTCGCGCGCCGTCGTTTTGTCACAGGTGGCACCTGGGTGATGGTGTTTCTCGGGCGCGTGGAAGACGTGACTTTAGAACGGAGAAAACGACCGTATCAAAAGATTAGTAAAACCAGACGACAGCCAGTATAATCGGGACGTCCGAAATAATCGGGACATCCGGAATAATCGGGACAATAGTGTGGCGGTCGTTAGGATTTTTGGAAGTATCACACTATATGGAAGTGTGATATAATGAAATAGCGGCATTTAAATAGTGGCAGTCGTGTTAAAGACGAAAACACCGAATATTCGGTGCAGCGTGAGCGATTTGCTAATACTAGCGAAATATCATCTTGACTGGTCGGTAAGTTGTTGATCGAAATTCACAACTTGCAGTCAATTTTGTGTATGTAAGGGGTGATGGATGCAAATCGAGCGCCGCATATTGGTGACCATTTTGAAAAAAACACGAAAACAGTGATAGCACCCACAAAAGCTACCACGGCTCACCCTGCAATGCTATCACACATTTCACAACTTAATGTGTGCATATCTTGCCTCGCTATGATCATTGCTCCTTTTGATCATTTGATACCGGTTACCGGTAGGACATTCTTTTGACCGAAGCTGATGGGGGAGTGCTTGCAGATTCCCCGACGCTTTCCCCATGCAAAGCATTGTTCGTTCAGTAAAGCGAGTAGCGAGCTTTTGATTCGGGAGGAGAGACAAAGAAGACGGTAAGCCGAGCGAAAACATCGAACCGCGCATGTGCGAAACTAACATGTCTCCGTCCAGTTGAGTTTGGAAACCCCAAAATAACTTTGTTATGACCTCTGATCTCCACTGGACTTTTTGAAGGACAGGCACAGGTGCAACAAAATATAAGCGGTACATTGGGCAATGACTAGTTGGCTTGGTCAAATCATAGTAAAACACTTGTGGTTACCCATGCTCATCTATACTATAATCTATACTATAAAAGATGAAAAATGCGCCATCTTGTCCCTGGGCGCCGCCATCTTGGAACACAGGGCCGCGCCATCTTGGCGCATGGTTGGCGCCATGTTGGAAAGACGTGGCGCTTTTTGTCGGGCGACTCGTCGCCGTGAGTGTGTGCCACCGGCGTCGGTGCGGCGGGGTGCCGGATCGTTCGCGACGACGAATCCCCCGGGGAATAGGATTTAAACAAAAAACTCTGATTCGTCCGTGGTGAGATTTGGGAGAAACAGACGTTACTGATAAACGTGCAGTCGCTTTTCGATTGCCTGTCGATGTGTGTGGGCCTTTTTGCGTAAACTATTGCATTATTTTTGCATTGTCCTTGCCGGAGTTCGGGCCGAAGCCTTCCCGAAATCGTATACCGTAACTCGGTTGCCGAATTATTGGCTGTTCGCGATTAAGTGGCAGCTACTGCGTTAAGGCCGGTTCATACTCGGCGCGAAAGCAAACGCGAACGCGAATTTGTGACGTCAAGGGGAGTTTTCGCGATGCGAAATCGCAAAACTTGCGGTTGAACACATTTGGGCGAATGTTCGCAGCGAACGCCCTGTGACGTCAAATTCGTATCGCAATCGCTTTCGCGTGAAGTATGAACCGGCCTTTACGCGAAGCCTTCGCAAATTAATTGTATCCGCCTTGATGGCTCGGTGGCCGAGTTGTTGCCGAGTTTGTTGTTTGCGATTGGGCGGCGCATCCCGTTTCATTTGAGCTGTTGGTTATTGCGGAGTTTGAGCGCCAGCTTCGTTTTCGGCTTCGAATTCCGTGCGCGCCGACCACTTTCAGTCACAGTTTGGGAACTTAAAAACAATGATAAATTCCTTTCGTGTTGCCTTTTGGACAGATTTCTCTCTTTCACATTGTAAATACTTAAATATTACAACATTATCTCTGTAAAAACACTCCGAAACATATCGCTATTGCGCAAATGTTAACGTTCATCGTGCAAAAATGTCGCAAAATTGTATGTTGATCGTGGGTATGAATATGCAATTTAGAAACGTGACTGCATTACGTCAGTTGAGGGCGCACTGTCAGACGGCCGGTCTAGAGTTATTTCAATCATGATTTTCACGATGATGTAAATCTGAAATCCCGAAGTGGTTCAGCGTGGAAGCGAAGATGAACTGCCTATTGAGTATTATTAGTTCGGAAGTCGGGAGTATTTTTACTAAGATTGTTTTTATTCAGAGTCAATGGTATTCTACGGAGCCCCTAAAGGGACATATGACGAATAGAAATCACCGTTACTAAATAATTTGATTATTTCATTTCGTGCGCTCAAAACCATTTCGTGCCCACGAAATGATTTCGTGCACTCAAAAAAATATTTTCGTGAGCTCGAAATTTTCTCGGTTTGTTTGTCATACAATCCATTTCGTGCACTCAAAATAACTTATTTCGTGAGCTCGAAATGTTTTCGTGGACACGAAATGACTTCGGGCGCTCGAAAAAATGTGTTCGTGAGCTCGAAATAATTTCTAGCTGGTACTCTACTCGCTAAGTTTCGCGGTTTGTTTGTCATCGCTATTTCTCTAAAAACACTTCGAAACATATCGGTATTGCCTCAATTTTAACTTTGATCGTGCAAAAATATCGCGAAATTGTATGGCGATCGTGGATATGAATATTCAATTTAGAAACGTGACTGCATTACGCAGATTGTTTTTATTTTTCATTCAATTTAGAAACGTGACTGCATTGCGCAGATTGTTTTTATTCAGAGTCAATGGTATTCTACGGAGCCCCTAAAGGGACATATGACGAATAGAAATCACCGTGACGAAATCATTTGATTATTTCATTTCGTGCGCTCAAAACCATTTCGTGCCCACGAAATGATTTTGTGCACTCGAAAAAAATATTTTCGTGAGCTCGAAATTTTCTCGGTTTGTTTGTCATACAATCCATTATGTTTTTAGGACGTCAACAAGGTGTATCTATAAGTTACGATTCCACCCAGCTAGCGGGTGCCGCTGTGGACGGTAATTCTGTCCCCCGGTAAAATTGTCCGGGGGGACAGAATTACCTAGGTAAAAGTGTCCCCCTAGAGCCGTTAATTCCGTCCCCCTCAAGTTTATTCTGTCCCCTCTCTAGGTAATTTTGTCCCCCAATGTTCCACACATAAGTGGTTATTTTGATGTTATTTCAATGAAAAGCCCACATGGTATTTATTATTTGGACTTCTGTTCCTTTCATCGATTTATCAAAATAAAAATAAAAATATAAATAACTGTATTAATTAAATCAACCGATCTACGTTTCTGCGCGAAAGGGAAATTAGCGGTAATCAGTATTTTCAGACTTCTTGCACGCGTACAAATTCTGTATACCCAGCACGAAATGTGGCAGCACTTTTGACCACCTGTAATTTGTAGTACGCTACACATCCTACAGTCTGCCACAAATGATGCACCATGAAGGGGTGAACCTGTACTACACTGGTTGTTGCGTCTAGTGGGTGCTAGACTTGTGACGTTGCACGGGACAATTTTACCAGGGGGACACGTTTAACGTTGGGCAGGGAGACAGAATTACCTGGAGGGGGACAGAAATACCTAGGTAAATGTGTCCCCCCGGACAGATTTACCTGGTCACGGCCTGGTAAGTCTGTCCGGGGGGACACATTTACCAGGGGGGACAGAATTACCTTTCACACCGCTCGAAGCGCGGCATCCCGCTAGTCTATATACAACAGAACGGAGACATGTTCGGTTTCGCGCATGCGCAGAATTATTTCTTCGCTCGGCTCACCGTTCTCTCTGTCTCCAGTCCCGAATCGAAAGCTCGCTATTAGCGAGTCTCCGTGAATGGTCATGATGTACAAGCGTATAATGAGGAGCCAGTAAACCGTGCAAAGCCTCGCCCGCTCAGTCCGGCGTGAGCTACTTGCAGCCTGTGTGAAGTCTGTGTGAATCCTATAGCCTGGTTCATACTTCACGCGAATGCCACTGCCCAGCGAATTCGTTAAGGCAACCGGCGGAGTACGCCACATGAAACTGCAATTGTTTACGTCGTGAAATTCGCTTCGCATTCGCTTTCGCGTGAAGTATGAACCGGCTTTCAGGAACATGGTCTTCTAAAAGCAGCGTATAAACGTAGGTAAGTGACCGGCAACCTGCGCTGTGCGAGGCCTCACTCCCAGAAAGCACCAATAACGACCAATAAATATACCACGAAAGACCGAACAAACGCCACAAAAAACTCACTCAATTAATAGAAACGACAAATAGAAACGAGTAATAAAATCATTAACTAAGTTATAATGAATGGCTGGAAAAAAAACCTTAGAATGAGCAAATCAAGAAATCTAAACGTATACGTCGTCGGGTGGTCCGCTAAGTACTGTAGGTAATACAACTTAGCTAATGTTTAGCGGTCTCTAGGTATTAATGGATTTGTAGTAAGACCATACGGGTAAGTAGAGTGCAATATAATTAACAAGTTGAGAGAAAAATAAAACAATGGGTCTAACATAAATTATTATAAGTTTTGTTTGGTGTACTGGAAAATGTCGAAGTGCTTTCTTTTTTCACATTTCAAAGCACAAACAGGTTCGTTGTAGTAATCTTTTTCGAAAATAGTTTATATTTGGTTATATAGTTTATAGTTTATAATTGTTTTTTTTTCTCCAAAATGTACTCCTTTTTTTAGAGGGAAATAATACGACCCTTTGTCTGATCTATAATAGAGGGCACTCGCTAGCCTACTTAAATTCAGCCGGCGTCGGCTAAATATCTACTTCAAATATCTACTTCAAAACGGTTTCAGATCGGAAACTTGCCCTTTCTAGAACACCTGCGGGGAACCAGCTCAAAATGTACCAGGGTTACCGGATTGATTATTGCGGTAACTAGCATTGTGGCGACCTGATTGTGGCGAGGGTAATAACACCGAAAAAGCTGCAACCGCTGCAATGCAATCACATATTTTCCAACTACATGGTCCATACCATGTCAAAAATCACCATAAGCATCATTCCCCTTATTTGATAAAGCCCCCCACCCGGATTGTGACTTATAATAAGTGGTGCATGCGCTTGTATGACGAAGTCACTCACACGAACCTAATACTTGAAGCAATGTGACATGTTTCAGCAACCAGGATAAACCAACAATTGTGTTATTGTGTTATAACAATAAATTCTATAATTTATCCATTGTTTTTAAATTACAAACTAAGAACACTGCGTATACTACCTTTCAACAGCCAAGTTGTCAACTTAAGTGCAACCAAGAGTATTGTACGGAGAGTTTGGTTATCTTTTCCGATAAATGTAAATCCCTCATCAAATGTATCAAACATGGAATCCAATATACTTACCTTGGCATATCTTGTCTTTAACATATCGTTCTATTTCGTTTCTTTCATGGGTTTCTGTGCATCGTGGACACTTGGATTGGTTAGCTCGACCTTCACATTCAGTCAGAAGATGGTTGTTCAAGGCTGAAATCTCAATAACCTGAAATAAAGTAAAATGAAAAGGGATTATGCGAGATGTGTGTGCACAATACCAGACATGCTATACATGTGGAATTATAGTTGTTCAGGATGACAACTTGTACGCAAGCAAAATCAATAAGAATGACCTGAAAGAATGCAGACGAATTCCTAAAACCTAAATTGGGCGTTATATAAGCGGTCATAAAGATCACTGTTGACGTCTATATCTAATTTCCAGTCACGTGTTCATGTCAATATTCAACCACAATAAACTGCAAGTACCTTTCTTCAATTGACACTAAAAATACATTTACTTCTTTGGCAAGACTCTTCTGCATGGAACTGAGCATTGGATCTGGTTGTATCCAAAGTAAATAAGGTAAAAACTGGGTTCTATTTTCACCTAAACTGACTACAGACAAAACGTAGGTAAATATGGCTGAACTGATTTATGTGACAGGAGTGCATAAAAACTAACTAACTGTTGAGGGCGCTCTTCACTTCTGTCCAGCAACTCTTTATAGTGGTTGTCATTTAAAAGATAATAGACTTGCTAAAATAATTATGCAGTTATGAACTCCACGAGGTAGTAAAACACAAAATGATTCCTTGGTGCACGTTCGCCCTGTATAGAGTGGGGCAGGTTCGCAAGTCTTTGTTTGCTTTTTCAGGTTTAATACAAAAGTTGCAAGTTTGCACATTAAAAACATTAACATAATCACTTAAATTCAAAAAATATCTTTAACATTGCACAGCTGCTAGCTTGTACTTTATTTTGTTCTGTCCTTTGATAAAGTTATGAAGGCTAAAAGGTCTGAAGAAGTATTTATATAATAAATTTCACGAATGTTATGCGTCTACAAACATTGTTTTGGGACACCTCATATGTAAATGCTTGCTGTATTAACTATGAAAATTACTTTGAATGTACTATTTTCTTAATATAAAACTGGGTAGAAAAAACACACTGAGTAGAAAAATCAGACTAACACTGAGAGCTTATGTCATAATATATCAATGGAAAGACTATTATACTTGTCTCGTCAACAAACCTCTAATGTAAATTGTGTAGCATGATATATTTCATCTATATATAATTAAAATATAATTTAAGCCAGCCAATCAAATTGCAGCATTTTAAAAACGTTTTCACAAACCAATTTAGGTTTCAGCAATCAGTCTAATATGAATTTATACCTATTTTGATTGGTAATTGATTTAACTAATCAGAAAAAACAGTATATCGCTGACGTCATTAATGATTCAATAATCAATGTAGTATATGAATCTGCTATGTTACTCCAACGAAAATGAATTAACTGAACTCTACGTATCTGCAAACCCACAATTTGCAAACATAACTCTAATATTTTGTTTAGATAGGAAAATTGGCTCAACCAATCAGTAATAGTATTTTGATGACGTCATAAAAATACACAACATGCTCCAAATGGATGTCTTAGGTCCAGAAACCCCATATATTTTTGAATAATCAATGTAGTATAAATCTGTCTTAGTATTAAAATTAATATTTGCCTCGTCCAACCAGATTAAATACTTTTATAACACCTTACTCACATATTCTGTGTCTTGATTGGCCGAGAGCGCGTCACGTGTCACTTGGTATTTTTACTATTTTTTACTTGCGCTCCAAAAAGATTATACCACGCAGCCTCGTTCTGAAAAAGGACTATGCGCATAGCAACACACGTACTATGCGCATAGCAACGAAAGCGTGACTGAAACCCAGACGTGTGTTTCGGTGCATTGCGTAAACATTGCTCTATCACCCTCGCACCCGTTCATCAAGGCAACAAAGTACACGTATGATCGAGAAAAAGGGAACGAAGATACAAATAGTCGGGTGCCCTTTCGTACAGTTCTTTCGTAAACAACGCACTGCTTGCACGTAGGTTGACACTGAATTCGGAGAATTTTTGTCATTACTATACTTTCAGGATGAAGCTTAAATTGTGCAGAATCTGTGAGTGAGGTGTTATAAAACAAATATTGACTGCTTTATTTCGCGGTATAGTAAAACTAGCCTCCCTCGGTGATCCATGGAGCATTCTATTTTCCCTCGGCTTCGCCTCGGGGAAATAGAATGCTCCATGGATCACCTCGGGAGGCTAGTTTTACTATACCACTCAAAGCAGTCAATATTTGTATACTAACATCAACTTCCTCTAGCTTCTACAATGGGTATTGAATTTTGACTGCATTCTGGCACACTGTATATATGGATGACGTCATACAGATTAAAAAAAATACCTTTTACGAAGCTACCATGTCTGATAACCTATCTTGCTGGAAAAACAATATGTGCGATTAATGTGCGTTACAAATTAAACTGTAGGCCTATGTGCTGACATCGCAGAAATCTGCACAGAAATCTGCACAGAAATCGGCACAGAAATCGGCACAGAAATCGGCACAGAAATCGGCACAGAAATCGGCACAGAAATCGGCACAGAAATCGGCAAATTTCGTGTGGTAAAGTGTGTGCTACATAGCAGAATTGTGCGCAGAACCGTTGAAATCTGCAGTAAAATGTGCGACATATATAAATCTGCGCAGAAATTAAACATTTATGTTTCGTTTTTAAAAAGTATCCGAGTAAGTTTACTATAGTAAAAGCTTTCGATTTATTGCCCGGTCACACCAGAACGTTTTAGGTCGACGCGTGAGTAACGTGTTCGACATTTGGCAACACGCTGACAAACGCTAGGCCAGCGTTAGAAACACGCTGAGCGCGTTACTCTCACGCTGGGACACGCTGTCACATGCTGAGGAAAACATTTTTGTTCAACTAACCTTAAAAATTTCAGCGTTTGCCAGCAAGTGAATGCACACGCTGGCGGCGCGCTGGGGGTTCGTTACTCACGCGTCTAACGCGCTATACGATCGTTACCAACCCGCTACTCACACGCTGACATACGCTATGAACCCGTTATCAACGCGTTATAGACACGCTGAAATCACGGTTCCACTTGACTTTTTCTAGTAAAGTTCAGCGTTTGCCAGCATATCAACTAATTTTAACGCACTATCACGCGTTGGCCTAAAACGTTCTGGTGTTACAGGGCCATAAGAAAGCATCCGAATTAGGAGAGTATCCGAGCTTAAAAAAAGCATTCAAGTTCACAATAAGCATAAAACAAAAAACAACACGTCCGAACTTCATACGCTAGGCCTAGGCAGACCTCGGCAGAATTACAATTCCAGTGACCCAAGGGGTTGTTTTGTTTACTCTTGAAGGCCCCGCTCATATTTGATTATCTCAAAAACCATAAATGTTCACAGATTTACAAATAACTTACACGGTATAAACATGATGAAGTTAGAAAACTTCCCATGGAATAGTTTTGCCTGAAATGCTACAGTCGTTAAGAAATTAGTAAAACAATTAGTTTTAGTCTCTCGAGACGAGAATTAATCCGCTGATGCCGGTGAGAAATCGTTCAGAAAACTTTCGTTTTTTTCTTGGACATGAAATGACCGATGAGGCTGAAACTTTCTCAAGCGAATTTTACTACATATATATTTATTCACAGAAAATATGGATTACTTTAATGGCTAAAAACCAAAGCTGTACGACGCCTTTAATCTGGGCAAAACATTTGTTACAATTACCCTCCACCAAGTGAAACCACGACTCGTGAAAACACAATTTATATATACAATTATCATCAAAAACAGTATATCCATTTTATCAACGACATCTTATATATACAAAATGCCCACGATTTCGAAAATACTAAAAGTATCCAATAACTCATATTCATAAAAACGGTCGATAATTCATACATAATACACAAAATAAATTAAAACATTCATTACTTAATCTCATAGATTAATTTATTATTGGTTTTGATACTACATTTAAATAACATTTGTTGTTTTTGTACCCTCCACCCAAAACTTTTAAGAGTTCAGTGTATTTAGACCACAAAGTTCCTCATCTAGACTGGGTGGTGTTTTATCCTGCCACTATGAGTCAATCGTGGGCCCGCTTCAGGTATAGCACCTGAATCCACATGATTTGCACTGCTCCCATGGGTATTATCAGGCACATCACATTATCCAGTTTTGGATCCGTATCAGTATAAAAACCACTTTCGTGACTAATGACAGAGTCGTCGTACTCGCTGATGACTTAATCTGGGTCCTCAGTAGCTCGCAGATCATGCTGACGTGGCATATTTCCGTCGGAGGCATACAATCCGACGGGTTGCTCACCATGACTCTAAAACTAAAAGTACCTTGGTTCTCTTATGAGAGACATGGCCTGCGTGCAGCAAAATGAACACTGTGTGGAAATTCAGTAGTGGCTGGTAAACCATCGCTTGATGGTTGATATCCCGATTCGTGTATATTTTTTTACTCGTGTGGAAGGAGTTCTGCTGTTTTCACTTGTCATCGTGAGCACGGGACGTTTTGCAAATCGGCTCAAAGTTTCGCACTGGTATTTTTTGGAAAATGTTCCAGAAAAAGAGCATTGCTGAAAAAAAAGAAGAAGATAAATACTGGATAAATTGTAGGCAAGAGTTTTAGTTATGACCTAAGCCCAGGAGTGTGTGTAGATTAACATATTAAAAGTCTCTGGAAATCCCCCTGGAGGTCTTTCCAAAATCATAGATGGCGTCCAAAATGGCCGCCATTTTCTATTGTTATCATAACTTTGCCACCAAACGTGGTAGAAAGTGTCTAAATATATGTTTTAAAGCACAAGTAATCTAATAAAATCATCCGAAACTAAGATGGCGTCCAAGACAGGGCGTACAAAATGGCGTCTAATTTTGCTGCCATTTTGTATTTTTATCATAATTTTGCAACCAGACAAGTTAGAAATACATATTAAGTATTATACTAAGTAGGCCTATTATACATATTATACTAACATAATAGTTAGCCACAACCAAGATGGCTTAAACCCTTTCTACCCTAATATGCTATCATTATAACATGCTCTCTCATCTTTAATTTCAACTTTATCCTCATACAGCATCTTCATTATTATGGTGCAGTATCTTCTATACTGATGTTAGCACAATTTCGGTGCAGTCTTGTTACAGGTATACAGGTCTTGTTGTACCATCAGATTTGCACCCACATGATACCATATTGAGCAAAACCGTAACGGAGAATCAGGACTTGATTCCGGAAAAGGAGCTTGAGAAACGGCTACCACATCCAATGAAGGCAGCAGACGCGCAAATTACCCACTCCCGACATGGGGAGGTAGTGATGAAAAATAGCAATACATGACTCTTTTGAGGCCTATAATTAGAATGAGTACACTTTAATCCTTTAACGAGGATCTATTGGAGGGCAACTTAAGTCTGGTGCCAGCAGCTGCGATAATTCCAGCTCTAATAGCGTATCAAAATGGCTGCAGTTGCAAGGCTCGCCACTGCCCGCCTGGCCTTCTTCTCCGAAACGTTTACTTTGTAAAAAAAATTATATTCAAAGCAGGCTGGCTGCCTTGAAAGTAGATCATGGAATAATAAAAAAGGGCCTCGGTTCTATTGCGTCAGTTTTCGTAACTCGAGGTAATGATTAAGAGGGACTTTATGACGATGCATTCGTACTATGATTTGAGAGATGACATTCTTGGATCGCCACAAGACGACCAACTGCAAAAGCATTCGCCAATAATGTTTGCATTAATCAAGAAGACAAGTTACAGGTTCAAGGGCGATCAGATACCGCCCTTTAGTACAGCTGATACCGCCCATTAGTACAGCTGATAAGCAAAGGTATTGTGCACTTTGCAGTAAAAGCATTACATTTTCTACTCATATCATAAACTTTGTTTAAAGATATGGAGCCATCTTGGATTTGACCTCTGATGACCTTGAGGTGTCAATGACCTAAAAAACAAGAATTTGCTACTCTTGTGTTATTTGTCATAGATACATCATCATAAATCAATGAATTACATATTTATATGCAAGTTTCTTTAGCTCTGTATCCTGCAGAACTTGCTAAACTATCTTCAGATGTGAAATTACTGGAGTTGTTGACCATTATTGACCAATGAATTTCAATACGCTCACTTAGGGCTAAGGAAAAAAGTCAGATTGAAACGTGTTAATGAATTCTACAAATAAACCAGTTCCCATATGCATGTATAATTGCTGTAGGAGTCGCACATAATAGTCTACTAGAGAAAGAGATAGAATAGAGAGGTTACATTCACCGGTTAGTTAGCATTCTCCAGAGCAGGAACATAGGCCGGTGCATTTCAGGGCCGCCTTGCGGCACTTGCACCGTCCAGTGCAGCCCTTCTTGCAGCCACAGTGAATTAGCTCCTAGCAAGACTTTGAGGCCTCTGGAAGGGTTGTCCACAGTGGTTGCCACCCCGTGGTGTCCTGTTTCTTTAGCCCCAGTCTGCTAGGCTTGGAAGCTCAGGGTTGAGCGTTAGTGCCTCAGTTATGCTGCCTCAGTGCTGCCTACGTGTTGGTGGACGATTCTCTATGCCCCTGCACTTATGAGTGAACAGTTGCTTCCTGCTTCCTTACATAGTTGACACCCGTGGCATCGCTAGTGCGGTCATAGAGCAACACGACAAACCGCTCCAGTGCATGTTGGTAGCGTTGGGCCACTGATGTCACTGCGCATAAGTAGAAGGTCTTTAAATGCCTTGGTCATCGATAGTTATGTAGCGGAAATGTGCTTCAGTACCCAGTGCCACCCACAGCTCATCAGGTTTGATCTGCTTAAATGTGGCAACACCAAAACGTCCGTATCTACGGTGTGCACACATGCTTTCCTGCAGCGAGTGTCTGCTTCCTCATGGGAGCAGGGGGCCAGGTTTCTTACGTCAGCATCAGCCAGAGAGCACAAACCATCAATTCCGTCGATTGCATAGATGGTTTTGCTTTCGTCAGTTGGGATGCTTGTTACTTGCTGGGACAGAAACCTGAACAGTTCCGTCTTGTTTTCATCCATGCGGAGGAAGTCTTTCCAGTTTTGGGGGACTATTGTACTGGCGGCCACACGTCTTCGGACTCCCTTGCCTCTCGTCTGCCTGGTGTTACTCTTCAAGCTATCTGGAATGTACATATCCCGGATGACGTCCACTCGATCAGCTGTATCTCTAGCTGTGAAACCACGTATGGTGTAAATACAGTGTGCGCATAGTTTTGAAACGTCCTTGCTGTTCCAAGATTGAGCACTTGTACCACAGCTGCACAATCCAAGCATTTGACATTGACAACATATATGTCGGTACAGGGTGGGCGTCTGTCGGCACAGGGGTGTCCCCAGCCGGCCCCCGCTCCGGTAGGGCCGGTCATCGTGCTGTCTTCTTGGTGTAGGTGGGAAAGATGATGATGATGATCATGCATTTGTAAAGCGCCATCTATCTAGTTGCCTATTCCGAGGCGCTGCCAGTAACACCGGGGCGAACCCCTTCTCTTAGCGAAGAGTGTTACTGGGTTCTTTTACGTGCATTACATAACGCACGGGACCTAGAGGTATACGTCCCATCCGAAGGACGAAGCAATAGTGGTTTAATTGCCTTGCTTAAGGACACACGTGTCGACACCGGGACTCGAACCCACGCTCTTCGGAACAGAAAACCGAGTTCTTAACCGCCCGACCACGACACTCCACCAGGGTCCTGAGGCGGCCCGCCCAAGGTCAATCTGTGCCAGTGCCTACTGCATGGAGACGGCACGGCCGCGGTGGGTACCGACAGTACGGACGACCGGGGCCTCGGGAAGCCGGGGCTCGGTTGCGATTGGAGGGCATGGATCGCGGTAGAAGCAAGCGGTCTCCTGTTGCTCCGGCTCCCGCTCTGGTTGCCTTTTTTTTACTGATCTCCACGCGGTCATCTTGAGTTGATCCACAGACAAAACCCACACAGTGACAATTCTTGGCAGTGGATCACTCGGCTCGTGCACCGAATCAGTGTGAATTCGGGCGATTCACAATGCAGTGCGCCACCAAGCGTTTGACTCAAAACAGCCACTTTTAAACTTTACGGTCGACTTCTTCCGTATATCATACTGTAGTGAAATATCTATTCTTCATTGTTCACGGCGAGGTACAACACAAACATAAATGTATTCGGAAGCGTCGTTGATTAAAACATTGTTATTTGCAGAAAAAAATTGGAACTTTAATCGTGCGCGTCCAAAAAGACGTAAAAACTGATGAGTTCATGCAAAATGAATACCGTTTTTTCAAACTGATGCCGACTTTTTCCCATGATGCACTGCGGGTATAGCAGGATTTGCGCCTCCAACGGCAGCTTCTAGGTATTGTAAATCGCTCGAATTGCAAAACGGAATTTCGAACGCACATAGCGGCTCATGACCATCCGCCCCTCCTTCTCCGCCTTGCGGCCCGGGCCTCGTCCTCCTGAGGGTCGTGAGAGAGCTAGAAATCGCCATGGCGGAAGGCACAACACCGGTCCGTGACGCAAGAGCGCCGACCAGCAGCCGCAACGTGGGCCCCACAAAGACACTGGCTGCAAGCGGCACAAGGGGAGTGCGAAGAGAGGTGTCAGGTGGAAAGCGAAACATTTTAATCCGTGGGCAGATCGAGGCGGCACGGTCCCGCTTTCCCCCCGCCCGTCGCGGGCGGCACCGGCTCGGCTTGGCGCGGCTTTACCGCGATCGTTCGGCTCACTCCTAGGGGGAAGCCGCCGTGGACGCTTAGTATTCGCCCCAGCCATGGTGGTTGGTTGTCCCCCGTCACTAGAGAGGGGAGCGACTTACGGGCCTCTCGGACTGAGGGCCTCCGGTGGCCGCACCGCGCGAGGATAGTATGAGACAAGTGCGTCAGTTAGAGGCGAGAAAGAGACGGTTCGTTTTGAACCAGCGGTGAGAGGCGAGAGGCCCGCGTTGACGAGCTGCAAAGTGGTGCGGGTGGTGCGGGCGGGCACCCGTGCAGGCGAGAGAGAGACACACCCAGAAAGCGAAAGATAACAACAAAAATATGACAAAGCATCGACATCAGGTCGGGCGAGTGGACCCGGTGGCTTGAAGCATATAACTTAGCGGAGGAAAAGAAACTAACCAGGATTCCCCCTTTACTAATACAAATTGAAAAATGGCGGTCATTTTGGACACCTTGATTATGTATATTAATGAGTTTGGGACATTTTTAATAATGATTTTATTGGGTTCTTTGTGCCTTAAATCATATCTTTAGTCTTCTTTTTTGGTTGCAAACAAAAGATAAATAGTGACATTTGGCGGTAATTTTCGAGACCATCTTGGACACCATCTTGGTTTTAAATACTTATAGGTTTTGAATCTTATTGATAATGATTTTATTAATAATAATATACCGTTCTTATTAAGCGCATTAGACACAGAGTCCCAATGCGCTGTACAGAGGGAAACATTAATCAACATTTAATAAATGGGTTTTGAGAAGGCATTTAAATTGATCCAAGGTTTGTTCATCTTTGACGTTTTGGGGGAGTTTGTTCCAAAGAGGGGGAGATGACGTAGACAAAACACGCTGGCCGTATTTTTTTTGTCGATGGAGATAAACAGGTGAGTAGGGATTGAGATTGTGAGCGCATTTTTCTAGGAGGTTCATATTTGTGAATCAGATCCTGTAGATATGTTGGTGCGTTGCCGTGGATACAGTTATATGCAAGCACAACTACTTTGTACACAATCCGTTGTCTTACTGGGAGCCAGTGCAGGTCGCGGAAGATTGGTGAAATGTGGTCACTACTTTTGGTTCTTGTGAGCAATCTGGCTGCTGAGTTCTGAACCCGCTTTAATTTGGAAATTGTTGAGTTAGCTAGTCCAAGAAGAAGACTGTTGCAAAAATCAAACCGGCATGTGAAAAAAACGTGAACTAGCTTTTCTGTGGTGGATTTGTCGAGAAATTTGCGTATTAATTTGTCCAATCTTGTATAATGCGAAGTATGATGATTTGCAGATAACATGGATGGCCATCTGAAGATTGGGTCGTATGAATAAGAACTAGCAAATGCTATGAAGTACAAGCAAAAAGTAAAAGCATTTACTTCGAAGTAAAAGCATTAAGTAAAAGCAAATGCTTCAATTCGTATGAATAAAATAAAGTTTTACTGTTTAGCATTTACTGGCTGAAATAGCAGTAAATGCTTTTTACTTGCAATTGATTTCACAGCCGAATGGTTTATAACAATAGAGTCTCTATTGTGTGTACGATACACACCCACGCATAGACGCTCGTACGCTGACAGGGGTGTTTGAATGAAATCGGAACCTCAAGTTACTGCTTCGCAGTCACGATGCCGTTTTCTGTATCAGCAATATTGCAAGAAATTATCGGCCATCTACGTCTCATTTCCTTGCCCAAAATCAGTACAACTGCTTGTATTTTAATCCTAGACAATCCATCTTCCATGTTCATAACTTTTCCTGCCTAACCACAATATACAAAAGCTCCTATTTTTCATATTAGTATTTGCTTCTCTTTTTTCAAGGTAGCCCCGACCCAACCTTGAAAAATTACGAGTAAATACTGCAAATCTGAAGCATTTACTCATTTTTATTCATACCAAATGAAGCAAATACTAACATTCTAGCAAATGCTGGAAATTAAAAAGTAAATACTTTTAGTCTTTAGCAAATACTTTCCAGTAAAACCTTTTGCTTCATTTTTATTCATACAGATTCCAGTAAATGCTTGAAAATTGATAGTAAAAGCAAATGCTAGTTTTTATGCATACGGCCCATTGTTCTTAACAATGACACAAAGATCACGCACTTTCTGAACAGGTTCTGTTGAAAAGCTTCCTATGAAAAACGGTGAAAGGCGGGAATGGTCTCTGAAACAAGATGTAATGTGGATAACCTCTGTCTTTTCTTCATTCTATTTCAATTGATTAGCAGTAGACCATGTTTTTATGTCATTAAGGCAACATTCTAGTTGTGGAAGGACTAATGAGCGATCCTGCTCGTACATGATGACGTATACCTTTGTGTCGTCCGCGCATATCATTTTGTTAATACCATGAGCCTGAATGACGTCTTCAAAAGGTGATGTGTATACATTACATTCCTTGTGCTTTAAAACATATGTTTAGACACTTAATTTGTATTTCTAACTCGTTTGGTTGCAAAGTTATGCTACAAATGAAAACTGGCGGTCATTTTGGACGCCATCTTGTATTTTAGAGAGAGTTCCCTCCATAAACAGTGATTTTCCATTGATCACAATTAACTATGCTAAACCGTGTACAAACATGAAGTCATCTGGGTTTATCTACTTGCTACCAATTCAAGGATTTCTAGGGTTCATTTTGGTATCCTGCTTGTACCACTTTTTGGGTATACCTACGTACACAGCAACCAATGACACCAGTTCTGTTGCGACATCTCATCCCATTGTCCTTTTGGGAGTCCCCGATCGTCCTATTGTTACTCAAGCGGTCCAGTGCTTCATAATCATGAGGCCTGACAATGGTTTTCCAAACAAGATTACTCATCCATCATCAACATCGGCATTGCCACGTATCCAATACGCAACCGCCGTTTTGCACGGATTGTGTACCAACTTCACAGAATGTCCCCTGTCGGCTGGAACCTGCCAGACTTTAGACTCCCTCAAACTTCTACGTCAGCCTTGCCAGACTCATCATTGTCAAGGGCCAAAATTGATGTCTCTCAAGATTCGAAGGCGAAAGAGGTGGCGTCATCGTGGAAAGCGAGGTGGTGTAAGTAGGCCTATAACTGTTGATCATCGCAACTTGAGATATCTGGTTGGCTTATCCCTACAGAATATATCTTAGGAATATCATAATACTTGGATTGATAATAACCAGCACCCTGGGAGAAACTCTTTGAACCTCATACCATTGACTAAAGCCAAGCCTCACACCAATCTAAATGTTCATACCTGGAATGCCAACTCATTGCGTAACAAGACTGAGATACTTGTTGATTATATCTTAGAGAACGATGTTGATGTCATGTTCCTAACTGAAACTTGGCTTGCCGACAACGACACAGTCATAATTGGGGAATACTCCTCCATATTACGACTTCCCTAATATCCCCCTTGGAAAAGCAAATCATGGTGGTGGCATTGGTGTTCTTTTCAAAAAGACACTCAATCTTTCCATTACTCCTTCCAGTTTTGAAACCTTGAACTTTGAACACACTTGCATCACGAACAAGAGGAATTCCATTCAGTTCGTTGCTATATATCGGCCTCCTCCATCCCCCACAAACGGCTTCAAGACTTCAGATTTCTTAGTCGAGTTTGACAATTTCCTTGATGAGCTGTCCATACTTCCATGCAAGCTGGTGCTACTTGGAGACTTTAACTTGCATGTTGATAATCCGGACAACTGGGATGTGAAGCAGTTCCTCTCGACTGTCTCTGCCTCCAGTTTTCGCCAACATATAACTGGTCCCACTCACAAACATGGCCATACTCTTGATTTATTGATCTCTCGCTTCGATGATGACTTAATTCAAGAATGGCAGATACATCCTGTTCTATAGAAACCGTCACCGATGAAAGTAACAATAACGTCTCGTGAATATGGAAAGATTAACTCAGAGTTGTTCCAGATAGTCTACTTGATGAGCGCCTCGGTGATATCGCACAGACTGAGCATGACCCCAATGTTCTGTCTGAAACATATGAGTCTATCACTACCTCTGTGCTTGATGAGGTCTGTCCTGTTTTGACCAGAGTTCGTACAGTCAAGTCCCGGCTACCGTGGTACGACCACACCATCCATGAAGAAAGACGACTCCGTAGACGACTTGAGCGCAAATGGTGCAAAAGTCGTTTGAACACTGGCTACGACGCGTTTCTAACTCAAAAGGAAAATGTCCAGAAGCTGATTGCTGATGCCAAGGAAGCATACTACTCCGACAAATTCACCAGTGCTAGCTCTAAGGACATGTACACGACTATACGGGGCCTTCTAAACAGCGGTTCAAGAACATTACCAGTTTGCGACTCTGAATCTGAACTTGCTGATAGTTTTATGTCCTTTTTCGTTGACAAAGTTGAGCAAATCCGATCTAAGGTTACATCTGAAGCTTCTTTCCGCTCAGATACTATACCATGTCAGTTTCAATTAGATCCTAGCATAAATTTGCCTAATTTCAAGATTCTCACCAAATCTGACGTTGAAAAACTCATTAGGCAACTGTCTAACAAGTCGTGTTCACTAGACACGTTACCATCCTGGATTGTTAAACGATGCTTGCCTACTGTGTTACCGGTTATAACAAGACTTGTTAACGCTTCCCTTTCATCTGGTATTTTCCATGAAACCTTCAAACGATAATCACCCCTGTTCTTAAGAAACCCACCCTCGATCCAAATGCCTTTAAGAGATATCGACCTGTTTCAAATATCAAATTCATTGGAAAAGTAATTGAAAAGGCTGCGTCATGTCAAGTTACAAATCATGTAAAAAACAACAATCTCGGTGAAAAGTTCCAGTCAGCATATAAAACCCACCACAGTACTGAGACTGCCTTGCTTAAGGTGAAAAATGACATCTTGCAATCCCTAGATAAAAACAAAGTTGTTCTCTTGGTTTTACTTGACATGTCAGCAGCATTTGATACCATTGATCATAGAATACTTCTTGACAGACTTGAGACTTGTTTTGGTATTACAGGTGCCACTAAGTCCTGGTTCAAGTCTTAAATCTCAATGGACGCCGTACTAGAGTATCCATCGAGACTGTTCAATCCTTCGAGCATGTTTTGAGATTCTCGGTACCCCAGGGCTCAGTAATAGGCCCACAGTGTTTCACCATGTACACTCATCCAGTTGGTGATATCATCAGAGAACACAATCTATATTTTCATGTTTATGCTGACGATACCCAGCTCTATGCAGAATTTGACCCAAAAGTGGCTGGTGATTCTGATCGTACGCTCACTAATCTTTCCACTTGTATTTCTAAGATCAATACTTGGATGGTTCATAACATGTTACAGCTAAATCAAGACAAAACTGAATCCTTTGTTTTTGCTACACCGACAGTCATCAACAAATTACCACATATATTGGGTTAAAACTTGGAGACACATGTATTAAGCCCTCTAACACTGTTAAAAATCTAGGGGTTATACTTGATTCTGCATTATCCATGACCAGTCACATCAATACAATTTGTAGAAGTGTAAATGTTCATATTCTTAATTTATGGTGGATTCGCCGGTTTCTCACTCAGGAGGCTTGCCAAAATGCTGTTAGATCTTTAGTTCTTTCTCGTATTGACTATGCCAACTCTTTGTAATGGCCCTGTCACACCAGAACGTTTTAGGCCAACGCGTGAATAGCGCGTTAAAAATATTTGATACGCTGGCAAACGCTGAACTTCCACAGAAAAGTCAAGTGGAACCGTGATTTCAGCGTGTCCATAACGCGTGGATAACGGGTTCATAGCGTTCGCCAGCGCGTGAATAACGCGTTAGTAACGCGCTCGACGACTGATGAACGACTGCCCAGCGCGTGAGTAGCGCGGTCCAACGCGCGCCAGCGTACGACAACGAACACATGATTAGTTGTACAAAAAGATGACGCGCTACTACAGTAATGGCCCTGTCACACCAGAACGTTTTAGGCCAACGTGTTGAAATTTCGGCAACACGCGGGTAAACGCTGACCAACGCTAGGCCAGCGTTCGCAACGCGCTGAGCGCGTTACCCACACGCTGGAACACGCTGTCACACGCTGAGACAAAAATACGTTTTTCAACATACCTAAACAAATTGAGCGTTTGCCAGCGTGTGACTGCACACGCTAGCGGCGCGCAAGAAGGCCGTTACTTACGCGTCGAACGCGCTAGACGATCGTTACCAACCCACTACTCTCACGTTGGCGACCCGCTGTCGTATTTTTTAATATAAATCAGTGATGCGTTCATTACACGCTGAGCGCGTTCCTCACATGCTACTTACGCGCCGCCATACGCTATGAACCCGTTATCAACCTGTATGAACACGCTGAAATCACGGTTCCACTTGACTTTTTCTGTAAAAGTTCAGCAATTGCCAGCGTATCAACTATTTTTAACGCGCTACTCATGCATTGGCCTAAAACGTCCTGGTGTGGCAGGGCCATAACCAGCGTGTCGCAAGCGTACGCCGGCGTACGCCAGCGTACGCCAGCGTGTGAGTAGCGGGTTGATAACGATCGCCGAGCGTGTTCGACGCGTGAGTAACGAATCTAAAACGCGCCGCCAGCGTGTGCAGTCACACGCTGGCAAACGCTGAAAATTGTAGCTATTTTGAAAAAAAATTTCCTCTGCGTATGACAGCGTGTCCCAGCGTGTGAGTAACGCGCTCATCGTGTTGCTAAAGCTGGCCTAGCGTTGGTTAGCGTTTGCCAGCGTGTTGCCAAAATTACAACACGCTACTCACGCGTTGGCCTAAAATGTTCTGGCGTGACAGGGCCATTAAATAAGAAAATGCCGTTGATACCTCCACAACGCTTGCGGGCACCTGCACAGCGCGTGTAGGTCGCCCGGTTGAGGGAGAGGTTGGCGTTTGCACGCTATACCGCTACAACCTGGTTCTTGTTGCATTGGTGGCTAAAGAAAAGATGTAGTACTTGAACTATGAAACTTGTGTGATAAACTGTGTGTAGATGTAGATGAGCCGCTTTTTTTACCCTGCGAGCCCCGGCCGATGCATGACCGATTTCAGGCTGGGCGCCGGCAGGGCGCCGTCTGGCCCCCGGCCAATTTCCGGCCAGGCACCGCCAAGTCGGCCGGACGCCTGGCGGGACCCGGCCGGCGTGTGGGCGGCGCCTGGCCGATATATTGATTGTCTGGGTTGTCCAAAATTTGGCTCGGCGCCCGCCTGACGTGTGCGATGCCCTGCCGGACATCGGCTAGGCATCGACCGATTTATTGGCGATCAGTTTGCGATGCGAAACGCCGCACCAGGTTTTAAGTCCGAGTTAAAAGTAATACCCCAGTCACAATTGGCTTGCGATGGGTTTGCGATTAGTTTGCGGCGGATTTTTAGGCATTTTCGGCCGGGGCCCCACGAGACTCCTTGCGGCTGCCGGGTCATTTTTTGGCATCGGGCGGGCATCGAGTTACTTTACATCGAGTTGCGAACGCTGGCCTAGCGTTGGTCAGCGTTTACCCGCGTGTTGCCGAAATTTCAACACGTTGGCCTAAAACGTTCTGGTGTGACAGGGCCATTACTGTAGTAGCGCGTCATCTTTTTGTACAACTAATCATGTGTTCGTTGCCGTACGCTGGCGCGCGTTGGACCGCGCTACTCACGCGCTGGGCAGTCGTTCATCAGTCGTCAAGCGCGTTACTAACGCGTTATTCACGCACTGGCGAACGCTATGAACCCGTTATTAACGCGTTATGGACACGCTGAAATCACGGTTCAACTTGACTTTTTCTGTGGAAGTTCAGCGTTTGCCAGCATATCAACTATTTTTAACGCGCTACTCACGCGTTGGCCTAAAACGTTCTAGTGTGACAGGGCCATTAAGAAGGTCAGAGGAGAGCTTCTGCCGCCGGCCGTTGATCGCTGGCCACTCGACAGGCACACTACAGATGCCCGTCCGGCCGCCGTACGACCTGTACGAATTGGTTGGCACCCTGCCGGATACCGCAGGGTTATCGCAAGGACATAAGCAGGGCACCGGACGAGTGCCTGCCGGACACCGGCCGATAAACGGGCCAATAATTCGACCCCATTTCCAAGAAAGTCGGCCGATCGCTGGTCGGCGACCCCCCGGGCCCCGTCATGGCAGCGTACGGGGCACTTTTAATTGTGACTGTGACCGCCATATCGCACGATCTTTCGCCGACCTCTACACGCCGGCCGATGCCTAGAAATCGCACACGCCGCCCGGGCTCCGCTTTAATTGTGACTGGGGTATAACTCGATGCCCGCCCCATGCCAACAAATTACCCGGCAGCCGCAATGAATCCCGTGGGGCCCCGGCCGAAAATGCCTAGAAATCCGCCGCAAACTAATCGCAAACCCATCGCAAGCCAATTGTGACTGGGGTATAATTGTGCGACTGTGGGACCCGCAATTATCCACGACTGGTGGTGCGAGCATGCACGACCGGTGGTACGACAATGTAAGACCTGTCTGCAACCTCTTATAATTTGGAATCGCAGGTCAGAAGTTTTGAACATGACCATCGACCTTGCTGCGACTGATTTTGCTGTGGCGATGACCCACGACCTCTGCTAGTCACAATTGCCCAGGATTGCAACATTTTTCAGTCGCAGCTAGGTCGTAACCTGGTCGCAAGCCCGGTGTGACTGGGCCTTTAGATGCGATCTGTCGCGCTTTGTTATAATCCATTACGATATGATGCGATGATCACGATTGAAAATTAATCGTGTTGATTGTAGAAAATGTTTGAAGCGTCCAAAAATTTGCTACGATCAACCCGATTGCCACGACTGACCTCAAGATCTGATAGGATCACCACGATTACTCCACGATTAAGACCACGATTTCAATCGTGGCGCAAATCGTGATAGTGGGAACTTAGCATTAGCGGTATATCCGTACATCATTCTATTCATAACGGTTTACGTAATATGTTTAATATAATTTTACACATGACCAGAAAATGGGTCTCATTGAATGTGTAAAAGGTAAGAAACGGTTCTTCCTGTGCTATTTTAATGATACGCAGCAGATCCGATGCTATACGTTCCGTCCCACAAGCAAGCCAACAAAAAAATGGTAACTTGTACGCGAGATAAACAAGCCCCTTGGGACGATTACAATTTCTTTTGTTCCTTAGACGCATGTCACTAACCATGTACATTTGGTAAACAGCAGCTGATCTAAGCACTCTTTATGAATTTGGGCCTAGATTTGTACGTTCGGTCATCAACTGCACAGTTATACACAGTTCAGCCTAATTAGTCATGATCAAGGGAAAATCACCGTTTATGAATTTGGCCCAAAATGTTTATTCTTACAATTTGGAAATTTTCTACGTCAGAAAATCTACAGTCTGTAACAAGACGTGTAACGTTGTTTAAAGTCCAAATTGGTTATTGTCCTGCAGCAATAAAAACAAAACAAAAAACAGCCGCATAAATTTGAGTGTAGATATTGGGCCAACGATGCATTTTATTTATTTATTTTTATTTTTCATCTTATATTTGGGAACAAAATCACGTGACCCTTCCTTCCGGTCCAAACAAAAAATGCCTTGTAATTTAAAAGTGAAAAAATGGTGTGTGTTTTTGGCTAGTTTGTACTTTAGAAAATAATTACCTGTAACGTTATATAATGGTAGTGCGGCCTCTATCGACTTTTAAAATGTTTTAAAATGAATTAAATGAATAATCAGTTGCTTCGTGTGGCAAAGTTAGCTGAAATTACCTTTTAATTAATATATATAATTAGCTTTGTGCTAAGAACATGTTGAGGGGAGAAATACTGATGAGGTTACCACACCGGGTTTTACAATGAAAAGACCTTTAATTGCTAAAAAATCAACCGCGATAGATAATAACTCAGATTTTGGCGATTTATTTTAAACGCATGTTGTACGCAAGATATTGCAAATGATTTGCAAAATACGAAGTGACGTCATTGTGACGTCATTGTTTACGGCAGGTAGGTTAATGGGCCTTAGGCAAAACCACACGTGAATTATCCCATAGATTTGTAGTGTACACGAACTTTTGCACAAGTACTTTTAGCAGAAAACAAATTCGTATTCCCAAAAAACCTAACCTAAGTAAAAACCCTATAGCGAACTCTTATCCCGTAGACAGACGTCGTGATTGCGTCATCATGGGTCACTTTGGCGTCATCGTAAACGTTCATTAGATTTAATCTTTAGAAAATTAAAAAATAAACGCGAAAAACGCAAACTTAAGTTTGTGGCAATTTATATAATATTCTAGAATCTTCATTTTTATCTTGTGTTCGTGAATACTTTGAAAGTGAAAAATGATGTAAATTTACTTTCAACGATGTTAGTCTTTGGCTTGGTTGTGTTTTTCAAAAAAGTTACCGGTGACGTCATAAATTGTATAGCACCCTCTAGCGGCAGGTTTGAAAATGTTTTAAAATAAAAATCGGTTGATGTGTGTTGCGAAGTTTGCAGAAATCACTATACAACTGATGTATATAATCAGCTTCATGCTGAATAATCAACCGCAAGGTATATACTCAGGGGCGGATCCAGGAATTTCGGTTAGAGGGGGCGCCAAAAATTGTCAACATAATATATTGGGAGAAGATATGGGAGCGCAGGAGGCGCGAAGCCCCAACGCCGAGATCTTCTCAATCTTCTCGAGATTTTTTTAGGGGGGGCGCGCGCCGGGTGCGCCCCCCCCTGGATCCGCGCATGATACTCTAGATTTTTGCTTCCAGTTTCAATTTTATGAAATGAAAATTAAATGAAAAAGAAAGTTGACAAATGAAATGACAAATGAAATGAACAATACAAATTTGCGAAAAAAAGCCATAATGTTCTGTTCCTTGAAAAGACATATTTATTTGTTGTTGTCTTTTCCCCATATGTTTTGTACACGAATTCCTTCTCCCCATAGACTTTGACACTTTGGTAAATTCGATCGACTTAACCTTCAACCACATATGGTCCTAGAAGATATTTTTCACGATGACGTTATCTGGTTTTATGTGATTTCAGGTTAAAGGTCAATTTTTATTCCCATAGGATTTGTACACATTTTTCCTCAGACAATACATGTTGACACTTAGTAAATCTAATCGACTTTAGACTGATTACATTGCTCTACCACATTCCACAGATGGTCTAAGAAGAATCTTTGCTACAATGAGGTAATCAGGTGTCATGTGACGTCACATTAAGAAGAAATAATCTGAGATCTGGAGATGATATCCTACGACTTGAATATCCTAGAACAAGAGTACAAGCCGGTGATAGAACTTTCACTGTATGTGCCTCCCGTGCATGGAACAATCTCCCGATCTCAGTTAGATCTTCTACCTCTGTAAATAACTTCAAAAAATCTTTGAAAACGCATCTTTTTGTATAATTTTCCTACCTTTGTATTATTCTGCAATCATTGTTTCAATTGTTAGTTTTAATGTAACTATTTTATTGTAAGTATATCTAAGTAACATTTTATAATTGTACGCGCTTTGAGCCTTTTGGGAAAAGCGCATTATAAATATTAATGTAATGTAATGTAATGTAATGTAATGTAATGTAATGTAATTAAAAGTGCAGTTTTCAAGGCCCTATATCTACAGAAATACAAGTCCGATTGATTTTAAACTTGGTATACAGGTATACTGGGATGTGTTAATGACAACAAATAAGGTTGCGTCTAATAACGTCATTGTGTGATTGTATATTGAATGTTGTGTTTTGGACCTTTAAGCTATATCAGATCCACGGAATATACTAAATTCAAAATTATTTTTGGAATAGGTCTATTAAAACACATACAAGGGTGAGTGATATCGTCGGGAAACTTGGTGGGTACCTACTTTCACTAGTAAACAACATCCGAAGTAACTTCATCGTGACGTCAGAAATTGATTTCTTGTGATTTTTGTTTATTTAAATGCTTTTTTTCTATATAATTTGTACATGATTTCTTTAACAAAATACACTTTGGCCCTTTCGTAAATCCAATCGACTTAAAGGGATCGTATACGTTTGGTAATTAAAACCCATTATTTGTTTCAATTATATATAGTTATAGATATATACCATAAAACTAACCTGTAAAAATTTAATTTTAAAAGGTGGTAGCGATTTTGATATATTGCCGAAAATCTAGAGCGGTTATGTCCACGCAGGAAGAATAATCTGCATTGGAATACACAGTCTGAGAAACATCACTGCAGTAACGCTTCTCAGATTCATTTTTTTTTGATAAAAAGTGATATCTTTTTCCATAACCGCAGTATTTCGAAGTAAATAGTTTCAAAAAATGCATTATACTATCCAAAGCTGCTGTACTTCTTACCAAGTAAGTTTGTATTGTCATTAATTGTTGGAGTAATTACCAAACGTATACGATCCCTTTAAAGCAGAGGTCACATCTTACGATCATGAACGTAGTTTAACGTAGTATGGTGTGACCGTAGTTGACCGTAGTTGACCGTAGTAGGCCCTATTAGTCGTAGTAGTGTTCTTTCGTTTGAGACGGGTTCAAACGACACGGTAAACGGTGTACGTCTCATATCCAATCAAAAGCCGTGCAAAACAATACGGCCCTCCTACCGGGGCCTCGTCCAATCGTTGGCCAGGTGACGACCGGTCGTCACATTAGGATTTTGTTATTAGTAACGCAAAGATAATTGTTACATATTCAGCATGACCTAATTATTTAAATTAAGGAAGCTTTGTCTGCGGTTTGTTATAACAACATGTACAGAGTACTAGCGAAGATGCTCATCTAGCCGTGGAATGTTTCGTCTTTGTTCAGTTTTTATGGCTTGTATCGCGCCCGTTGGAGCCAGCCGGGAATTTAATTAGCCTGGACAAACGCGCCCCTACAAGGATAGGCCATTGGTAGACATTTTCATTCATTTGGGTTTGCTGAAAGCCTGGAAATAGGAGAGGGGTTGGTGAATGAGATAGGGGATTGGCGGGCGGGGCGGGGGGGGGGGGGGGGGGGGGGGGAGGCCTAACTTTTCGCGTTGGATCTGATCTTATTTGATAATAATAATAATAATGGCAGTAATAAACATGACAGTGAAGGGGTGCCATCGGAAAATTGCACGTGTTATTTTATTAGTCTGGTTCCCAGACCAAAAATTTACATTTCTGATAAATTATTAGGTCCGGTAGCCGCCAATGTCACGTGACCAAAACTGAAAGAATTCCTTCAGTTTCGCTAATATATCCAAAGTTTTCCGAACACGTTCCGTTGACGGTAGGGTATTATCGTTAACGTTCGCGATGTTCGAGTGTTTCCGGGAGGATCGGAGTGAACTAGTTGCAAAGTAAACAACGTTTATAAAACACATAGCTGGTACACCAATCCATAAGTTTCGCTGTTTGCTTGCCATACAATCACAGTGTTTTCAGGACGTCAACAAGGTGTATTACGATTCTACCCAGCTAGCGGGTGCCGCCCGAAGCGCGGCATCCCCTAGTTGTTATAAAACCATGGTTTCTCGTCCCATATATTATACGTTTTTATATGCCTTTTAGCGTCGTCAATGTTGTGCCAATATAAAACGACAGTCCACGTTCATTGTAATAACAATCTTGTATTTAAAGCAATTAACAATAAAACGCCTCATCACCAGTTTTTTCCTTAAGACTCACGTGGATGGTCTCAGGAATTTGAAGTGTGGCGTGAAAGTGAATATGCAATAGTATAGGCGATATTCATTAGTAAAAAATATGCAAACATTGGGCGTGTTTCTAGCTTGGTACCGACACATGATTGGAGCAGCCTCGGTATACCGGGTCTATTGTCCACCTTGGCTTTTGATTGGATATTATACGTTGTCGTCTCGACATGTATTTTGAACGATCTAAAACGAAAGAACACTATTTAAACGTAGTTAAACGTAGTTAAACGTAGTTAAACGTAGTTAAACGTAGTTAAACGTAGTTAAACGTAGTTAAACGTAGTTAAACGTAGTTAAACGTAGTTAAACGTAGTTAAACGTAGTTAAACGTAGTTAAACGTAGTTAAACGTAGTTAAACGTAGTTAAACGTAGTTAAACGTAGTTAAACGTAGTTAAACGTAGTTAAACGTAGTTAAACGTAGTTAAACGTAGTTAAACGTAGTTAAACGTAGTTAAACGTAGTTAAACGTAGTTAAACGTAGTTAAACGTAGTTCAACGTAGTTCAACGTAGTTCAACGTAGTTCAACGTAGTTCAACGTAGTTCAACGTAGTTCAACGTAGTTCAACGTAGTTCAACGTAGTTCAACGTAGTTCAACGTAGTTCAACGTAGTTCAACGTAGTTCAACGTAGTTCAACGTAGTTCAACGTAGTTAAACGTAGTTAAACGTAGTAGACCGTAGTTCTGAACGTACTTAAACCTTGAGGAAAGCTATGATTTAGCCGTAGTTAGCCCAAAAGTTTTCAACATGTTAAAAATATTTCCACGGTCCCCTTGAATCTCTATACCGTACTGTGAGCCTAGTATATGCATGTACATAGTTAACCCTAGTTAACCATACTTGAACCTACTTGATCGTCGTGTGGACCGTAGTTGACCCTACTTGACCGTAATGTGGACCTTAGTTGACCGTAGTTGACCGTAGTAACCACAGCACTACGGTTGAAGTACGGTCAACTACAGTCTACTACGGTCAAATGAACTACGTTCAACTACGTTCATGACCGTAAGATGTGACCACCGCTTAAACCGCTGTTAATCAGGGATATCCTCAACACCACCGTATATCCTCCGTATTGTTCAGAAAGGAAACGGTAGGCACTCGCGAGGGTCCGGAAGGAATCGGGAGGTGAACCGTGACGCAGCCGTAAGAAGTCGTAAGAACCCTTTGTACTAACATAACCACAACATTCTCTCCCGGGTGTTCACGATTTCGTTCACGACCGTAAGATGTAACCACCGCTTAAGACACACCTAGACCACCACCCACATATGGACCAAGAAAAAGAATTTCATTACGATGACGTCATCGCGGGTCACGTGACGTCACATTAAAGGGCAGTAATAAAAATTGTGTTTATTAAAATGATTTTTTTCGGTATAATTTGTACATGATTTATTTACCAAAATACACTTTGGCCCTTTCGTAAATCCAGTCGACTTAAGACACACCTAGACCACCACCTGCACGTATGGACCAAAGAAAACAACATCATCACGATGACGTCATCGCGGGTCACGTGACGTCACATTCAAGGGCAGTTTTAACATTTTACAGTTAATGTTGCCATTGACGTCAGATGCGTTATCAGTGACATTTGAAGAATGTCGTCAAGTCGTCATCACCTATCACAAATAATTTCGAACAGCCGAAATTTTAACATTGTTTGTTAGTTTTCTATAAGAAGCACCTTTCCGGGTTTTGAAGGTACAATGCAGTGATGTATAATGTAAAACGCAATAATTGTATCGAGTACAACACCTATCCTGTTTTTTATATATCCCTTGTTTTTTTTGTCGTTTCCTTCCCTGACAAATTGATTTAAAATCGTCGGTTTGTTTTCCAATACAACATTTACGATCAACAGTCTCTATTCTACCTTAAATGCGAAATAAATTTAATGTAAGGCAATCTTTTAACTATGATGCAACTCTTCTTTTGATCTTTCAATCATGGATATGACTAATAGGCCGTGTTACGTCCCCGTTTTTCGTGTTGCCTGGTGGTACCTGACGGGGAACAGAATGAAAATGTCCTTACATATAAATTAAACCACTGCGAATTCAACAATCCATGTTGTCGGAGCAAGGGAATGGAACAAAGGGGTAAAATTAGGCCTCGAAAGACCCGTTTTTGGTCCTTAAATCGATGACGTCGCAACGGTCACAGTATGGACAGCCATTTCGACAAAAAAGAAAAGAAAAGTGACATGGAATTTATTTAGGCTAATAATAGTAGCCCCAACCCCCACTTACATTTCACAAATTAATATACCTTTCGAAATCATTTTGGTGAAAAGGGTACATCTTAGAAAGAAATTAAAAAAAAAAAAGTATGTCCCCCATCCCATTATTTACGATCGATTTATAAAAGATGTGGCTTTCCATACAAAAGTGTGTCGATCCTGTCGATAGGTGGCGCACTATATGTAAACAAATGGCGGTCCCCCGTTTCGCTTGCAGAGCATCCGCCATTCACAAGCTTTTGCCGATAGCGCAGCTTCAGAAACCCTGCATTTGTGTGTGTAAAGAAGTAACTTAGTACCTGGAGAGTTAAGAAAAAAGACATGAAATTGGTGTATGAAAATCAATGCCACGACGCGACCAGCGCGGCGAATGCGAATACAATCGATTTTGTACTAGTCGAAGTTGTGTCGGTGTGTCGCATTTTTTTCCACACGGCAGTTGCCATGGTCTGCAACGAAAAGGACTTATTTGGAAAGTGAGGAAACAAGAAATAGAGGTAGGCCTATAGTATTATATTAACAAATCCAGATTTGTCGTATTTAGTTTTGTTTTTATTTGATTTTGAAATCGGTTCCCGATTTTGCAAGACGCCAGCTAGAGAACACACGGCATCATCAACAACACAAATGCATCAGCACAGTTATTAGTAATACTTCCCATAACCACAGAAGAATCTACCCAAAACCGTCAACCACCAAAGATGGAAATGATATTTTATTGAAAAGTATGGGGGAAGGCCGCCAGGCAGGGGTGTTACTCCTTCTAGTCTACTTGCCTTATGTTATAGTAGTAGCACTATATATCGTAATATTTTTTGCCATTGGTAATTTTTATTGATATTTTTAGGCAGCAACGTAGTGGCTATCGTTTTACAGGCAAATTAAATTGCACTCAGAAATTATCTTCTGATTAAAATATCTTTCTAGAATGGACTAACAGTTTTTTGTTTTTATTTATTTATTACAGCATATCTTCTGGATCATTAGATGAACATTTCAATCTGGAATTGTAGAGTAGCTCTTCGGTGCAGTACTTGACTGTACTGACAGCACCAATTTCATTTACCGGATGACACAGGAATCGACCCTATTTGAACAATTATATGTAGCTGTAAATAAACTGAATGTTAGTACGTGCGGGTCATTCGTGTGATGTTTTGTATAAGCTGTGGTACTGGTCAGTTTACTCCAACTGCTACGCAACATTATGATAGAATTGTTCACTTGAGGATAAAAGCATTAATTTTGCCACACATTCAGAGTGTAAAGAAAGATATTTGGCTCTCCGCTCTCGGGCTATATGAAAAATAAAGGAAGAATAACATGCAATGGTAGCCATTTTGAAATTCTTAAAAATGCCTGTTATATTTTTTCAAGGGTCAAATCTAAGATGGCCGTATACATTTATATTCTAAAGAAATATTTTGATTGTGTAACAAATTCCATGCTTTCATTATTTTTACCATGTTTGTTTCACCATTCTGCCTGACTAAACAGCAAGACTCCAATTTATGTATGCCAGTAGGCAGTATAGTAAAGTCCTGAATTGTTTTGGCATGCTGTATATTATTGCAACTACCGACCACCTGTAAGAAGTACAATTGCCAATAAAGTATCCCATGTACAGCATAAATGTCAACCGAAAAAAGTGATTGGTTTTTGGTAAACTGAAATAACCTAGCCTCTTTTACAGGCTTCATATAAAGATCATGGCCAACTATAGGGTTCAAAGAAGTGTCTATTACACCAGACTAGGCCTATATTGAATGCAAAAATAAGTTACATGAAGATTTTTGGAAAAGCCAACTGTCATTTTTACATTTAGGCCAGATTACATCCATTTAGAACTCGTGTTGGGGGAAATTCAGTCTTTCTTCCCGGCGCGAACTGCTAATCTGCGCGAACTGCTAATGTGCGCGAACTGCTAATCTGCGCGAACCGTCCATTGCGTGCGCTGCATGCTGTGGTCATGGGGCCGGAGGTACAGGTAGGCCCGAATCGGATCGCACTGCATTCGCTGTCGGTTGATCGTGCCTCAATTGGCCGATCGTGTCACCACCAGTCGATTGCTTCTATTTAGCTATTCTATTAGTTTCAATGCACGAGTAATTGGGGGGTTGTTCTGCAAAAGAGAAGTAAAAACTGAGAAATAGGCGGACGGTACATGCATTTTTGATAGCGCAGATTTAGAAACTGCGCCCAAAATTCTGATTTTGGACCCCAAAAAGTAGGTTATGTTCCATTCCCTGCAACCGACAACATTGATTTTCGGATTCAGGACATCAAACTGAGTAGAATCACACAATTTCTTTTTTGTTCCCAAACTGGTACCACGGAATTTTTTTCTGAGCAGATTTTTGGGTCACGTAACACGGCCTATATACAGTTATGAAAGATACTAACATTAGCACTTTAACAAGTTGTTTCCTTGAGTGAGAAATCCCAGGCAGGTGATTTTAACGACAGTTCATTTGCTGTTTGAACACATTCGGAAAGTGATAACTCGGGGGGCGATGAAACAATTTGTCTGATCCATTTCATTTTGCGGTACACTTATCAGAGAAATTTAACGTGATATGACCTTCACATGGCCATCATTTCTGTTAATGAATAGCTGGCATTTTTGTCTCACGTTTCTTACTACCCGCTTTATGATCCCAACTTGTCCCACCATTGTGTACCAATCATAACTGTCTCGTTTCTTAAGTCATTCATTGTAATGTCACAATGAACGTTATAATGTACAACAGAAGGAACTCTACCCTTTCCACAGACTTGTCCTTTTCAGGAAATAAATGTATTTTTTGTCAATAATATATACTAACAAATGGGTTTACTTTTTGTTTTGGGTTAATAAGAAAATTAGTGGTTCGTGTGAAATCTGATGTTTCAGTAAGTTTATCACCTTAATATACCAAACTACTCATCTGCCAGACATGCCATCTTTTGCTATGTTGAGCAACACAACAATAGTGTGCTGCAAATGAATAAACTGGATTTGAAATGTTGACATTTGTCCCAATTTTGACCCTTTATTTATGTTGTATAAAGACCAACATTTACCTGTTTACAGCTATGACATCTTTTCAGCACAGGACAGTACTTCCAATAATGCATGTCTAATCCCTCATCCTTGAAGCTTCTGTCTTCTTCTCCACAAAATATGCACTGCTTATCAATGTCTCCTCCCAAGTCCGACTGTTCAGCAATACTCGGAGCTCTTGGCATTCTTTTAGGTAGCTGGTCTAATGGTATAAAGCAAAGTCAAGATATGATAAACTAACTCAAACTACTGTATCCTCATTGAATGATCCCCACAATGTCGCTTCCTAGGTTGTGACGTAAAATTGGGCGTGATTTCTGGCCACACGGAACTCTGGTGTTTGTGACTTCTGACTAGCGCCCTCGAACAAAGATACTAGCGACCTTTCGATTCGGGACGGTAGAGCATACAGTTAGCCAAACAAAAACATTGATCTGCGCATGCGCGAAACCGAACATGTTTCCGTCCTGTCGAGTTTGTGAACGATTTTCTCGTCAAATAGCCTCCGGTCTGTAAGCACTACGGCGTGGTATATTTATGCTGTCGTGGTTGTGATTCGGGACGAAAGAAAAGGAGAACAGTAAGTCCAGCGAAAAAAATGATCGGCGCATGCGCGAAACTGAACACGTCTCTGTTCTGTTGTATCTAGATGGGCTTGGGTAACCACAATTGACCATTTGCGTGTGGAATTTGAAAAATATCTGGTACACTGACTTGTTCATGCAGCTTGGCACAGTTTACATTTAAATTCTCCCGACCAAAGACAATGTTGCTATATCATGTGATTCTGGGCAAGCCTTACGCTAGCAACCCCCGGCTCTGGAATGGTCTGGTGTCTTTGTACCATTCTCAACCATTGTGAACAATGTATGTGCTGAGCGTCTCTAACGTAACTATATGCAAGAGCTTGCCCCGAATCACGTGATAGCAACAGTGTATTTGGTCTGGATAATTTAAAGTCAAACCGTGCCAAGCAACATGAACAAGTCAGTGTACCAGATATTATTTAAATTCCACACGCAAATGGTCAATTGTAAGTGTTTTACCAAGCCAACTGGTCACTGTCCAACGTACCGCTTATATTTTGTTGCACCTGCGTCTGCCCTATAACAAGTCCTATGGAGATTTGAGGTCAGATACGTGGTGTAGATACGCCCATTTATTATAATTGGCCTCATTCGTCCTGGAAAAAAATATGCGAGCCGGTCCGGTATTTTGGTAAGTCCCGCCTTGCCAATGTCTTTGTTTACTTTGAAATATTGTTTTATAAGATTGAGTTTACGTTAGGCGATGTAAATACAATACTGGCTTTTGGCATTCATCAACGTATAAACACGGTATACTCGGTGTTGTCCCCAAGTGATACTAGAAATCACTCGGATATAACTCAAGCCCATGACCTCCTGCATTCTAGTGTTGCATTCGAGCTAGCCGAGGCCGCCTGGTTTGGTGAATAGCAGCGGGTATCACAAAACAAATGTAATTGTCATCAGGTGGTGGTAATTGTATACTGGCTTTCGAGTGTGATCCGAAAATAGGTAACATTTAGTGGGAAAAACTTCTGCTGACCCCCCACCCCCCCCCCCCCCCCCCCCCCCCCCCCCCCCCCGAAGAACACATAAATACAAAAAAAAACACCAACAAGTTTTTCTTCAAAATGATGAAATGTGAGGGACGGACAATATCTGACTTGCATTTCAGCAAAGATGAAATCCCTGGTATGTTTTTAAAGCTAACTTACCTCCTACGTAACAATGTTGGAATTGAAACTGAAATGTCGCATAAATAATGAGGGGTCATTAATTTCGGAAAATATACAAATATCATCTCCTGGAAACATAGCTGATAGAATTGCTTCAAAGCATACCCTATCTAATAACAGTTATTACTAACATTTCAGATGCCAAACCATAAGTTATTTTCATATAAAGTTATAGTTATGCCATTTTGTCTGTCCCTCACAAAATAATGTGAGGGACGGACATGTTCTTTCCTCAGAAACGTAAGGGACGTCCCTCATGTTGACCCGTGAATTGTTCGGGCCTCCAAAATCATGGTTAAAGTTAATCTAATTATTATGGTGGGCTAAATTGACATTAAATGAGAATGATACAATTTATCTATATATTGCATCTGGTGTCTCATTTCTGTCCGTCACTATTACACCGAATTGTCCATGCCTTACTTTACCTCAAATGGAATTTGATATTATAATAGTGTTACAAAACTGACCATTGCACACATCTTTTTGTAATTGCACACTTCCCTCTATATATTCCCATAATATATTTGTACACGCAATTAATATTGGCTCATTCCTAAATCAACGCTCATGTTTGATTAAACCCGGATCCATCCACAGCATTGCTGAAGTTCGGAGATCTCCCTTGTTTACGGCAGTGCGGCAAACCAACCAACCAATCAACGTGGTGCGATCGAACCCTAGACACCAACATTGCTAAAATTGAACCATAATAACATATTTTGTAAATTTGACTCTTGACCAAAAGTGCGTTAATTTGTCCACGTTTCCGGTCATAGAGACGCAACGGAAGGTCGAAGATAGGGCAAACTATTTTGTATACGACTAGACGAGTAATTTGGTATACGTTTCGAAAGGATTGGGCCATTTTCTGTTTAATTTTGACCCCCAGTTGACCCTATTTTTACCCCTACCAAAAATGGCTAGACCCTTCGAGAGGGACATCCTATATAATTTTAATTATTATTCTTCAGGCAATCCAAAAACCACTGTTACAGGTATGATACACTATTGGTAATTGCTTAAACTATCATGAATAGGTAAATTCGGCGAGTTGTAAATATCTTTTAACCTGTCCGAAGTTTTACAATCATGGATGCTGAGAAAAGCAAGAAAAACGGCGTTCGTTTTCAATCGGCGTCGGGCAGTGGTTCTTACGTTTTTCTTGTGTTTTTTTCGCGATAGCCGTCCGGCGATCTGGTGAATTTTTGGTATTATAACATTTATTTTTGGAACAATTACACGATATCTAGCGCAATCATTTTGCTGGATGCCTACAATCATTGTTTACATTAAAATAACAAGATAGTTCCTAATAATTGGGTGGTAAAATGTTTTGATATCTGCAAATGGTGTATCCTACCTTTAACCATTTTGTTCTGACGAAAGTGTCACGAAACATTAAGATTGATCTACTAAAACCCATAGTTGTGCGGTGAACTCGAATGATGTGCGAATAATTAGTTAAGTTCATAATGTACATATTGAATGTTCCGTCCACTTTTGTTGTAGATTTGCTAAACTATACATTTTTGGAAACGTTAGGTTATACTCAACATGAAAACTAACGTTTACATTTGTTTTTAGGTTCTTTTGAAAAAAATTGGACCTTTAATGTGACGTGGCACATGAAAATTAATTGGGTGTCACATTAAAGGTAATTTTCAATGATCTATATCTCTGGAGGTACAAGTCCGATCGTGTTCAAACTTGGTATGCAGGTATGGCGGGATGTGTTATAGATATATATTGAAGTGACACCATGATGACGTCATCGTGTGATTTGTTAAGATTTTGTTTAATTTTTGGACCTTTAAGCCATATCTCATCAACAGAAAATAATAAATTAAAAATTCTTTTTGTAATATGTTTATTGTGTCATAGACATAATGTCGTTTAAAATGCCATTAAACAAATCCAAGATGGTCGCCATAAAGAACCTAAGAGCAAATGTAAACATTGGTTTTCATGTTAAGTATATCCTAACGTTTTCAAAAATGTATAGTTTAGCAAATCTACACAAAAAGTGAACCTGACTAAATGTTGTGCGATTCGATCCTCGGGCAGTGGGTTAGAAAGCTCCACTTTGTCTGATGCTTCAGGTGGTAGGCTCGGAGAAGTAGTCAATAATACACGTTATCGTTGTAATGATTCGGCGCGACTTTGATTAACCATGAAACGCCCTGCTAGTCCTAGCTTAAAGCGAGCTACACCCGCCTCGTCACCGCAGCGGTCCGTTCCCGCTGCGGCCCGCCTGTATAGTCCAGGCAAAATACATAATTTTGTTTTGTTGACCTCGAACAAATTGCAACAAATTGTTTTTCACCACGGTGCACTTCAATAAGGTCCCTAGAATTACATACTAAAAGTCTACCCAAATCCAAGTGGTGGAAATATGTCTAATCTGCATAAATCGTTAACCCCTGCCTTGTAATATGTTATTCCCATATTTGGGTATATATTTTATTTATATTTTTTGAAAAGTTTATTTTGGCGATTATACTTACACATCCTTACTTCAATAACATTTTCTAAAGCATGTAAGTGACTAAATAATTATGAAAATATAGTAATGTTCCAAAATGACTACAATTATACCCTATAATTTGCACGATGATTTACCTTGTCTCCAGATATCATCAAGGAGTCAGTATTAACGAGCTTCAAATTCACCAAGTTGCTTACTGGCACAGTTATCCTATTAAAACCTCATGGGAAATTATATGAACAATGATAACATTGTGATATTTAGACTAGGAAACGAAAACTGGGGAAAAAATGGTGTGTCCCTAAATTTGGCTAACAAGACGGTGAAGGATTGCCTGAGGTGAGAGACTTGAACAAGTTCAAGGAAACCCCCCAAATTAAAGATTGTTGTTGCTTACAATAATCCTATCTACGTTAAAATGTATTTTGGGGATTTCCTTGAACTTGTTCAAGTCTCCCATGTTAGGCAACCCTTTAACTACTTTTTAGCCCAATTTATGAACACACCATTTTCCCCCAGTTTTTGTTTGCTGGGCTAAATATTTCAATGTTATTATTGTTCATATGATTTTCCATAAGGTTTTAATATGATAACTGTGCCAGTAAGCAACTTGGTAAATTTGAAGCTCACCAATACTGACTACTTGATGATATCTGGAGACAGTGTAATGTGCGCACATTTATAGGGTCACGAAGTTGTCATTTTTGATAATTACTATGTTCTCATAATTATTCAGTCACTTATATGTATCTATTGTTTGAACTTTAATCTGCATTATATAAATAAAGACAAGCAAATCTAAAAGTAATGCTAAAAAACAATTATCAGTATTTGTCATTATAACATAAGCATTGTCATTCAAGCTGAAAAACTGTTTAGCAGAAGGATGTACCTTTATGTGCTGTTTTGGTTAATTTTCCTCCACTTTGTCCACCAAGGTCTTCAGGCTGTAAATTAAAATATAATTATGGTTTATTGGCTAGGACTGCTTTTTTGTGTTGTTTTTTTTCGACAATCGCCGAAACAGCTCCTGTTTTGGGTGTTTTGTTTTTGTTTGTTTTTAGCTTTTTTGGCAATGCGTGTCTTTTTTGGCTATTGGTGTCTGACTTACCTAGCGGACCCAAACGTTGTGTTCAAGCCTCCACCTAGTTGTGGGGACAGGTTGTTTTGTTTAGAGAAAAAAAGACCGAGTAGTTTTCGAGTCCCCATAGCGCGTTGGGTCTTCAGTAAGGTAGAACAAGGTAAAATTGGGTTAGGGTATAATGATAGAAAATGTAGAAGAAGACAAATTAGGGTGACGTTGAACATTTTAAAATTGTAGAGTGTTCTGAGTTTGAGATTAGAGAGATTTCCCTTAGCACACAAACTAATTTTTGAAAATATTAAAAATGCAAGTTAATTTATGGAATTTGAAAATTGATATTGTTGGTATTGGTCAAAACTAATATTGTTTTGTTGGGTAATTTAAAAATAAATAATAATGGAATTACTAAATAAGTAAAAAAACCATTCTCAAGTTTTAAAGTAACGGATGATATAATCAAAATTTGTGAATTCATGTTTGCCCTATAATAATGTCGTGCAGACACGGGACGATTCTCTATGGAGTAGAAAGTGGTGTAACAAAATACGTCTACGCTACATGTGCTACATGCTTTACGCTCCACTATTTCATTCACGTTTTATTCGTTCCTTAAATTCCTACATATTCTTCTTACATATTTTTGCCACTTGTAATGCTACTTTACATTTATTCGTTCTTTGAATTCCGTTAATTGTTTTTTTGGTCGAGCGCACTTTGTAGCCTATAAGACTGGTGCGCGCAATTGGGGCGTTGGCCATTGGTTATTTTTGTAGAAACTTTTGCGTTTGGGTGTTTGCCTCCAGCCTCACGCCTGCACTGGTCTTTTAGTTTGTAAGTGTTACTTTATTTTATAATCCACCTGCTTTTATTAATTTGCTCCTTATTGTTGTAAATATTAATTCATGTGTGTGTGTTTAAAAAACTAAATCTTGGAGGCGCCCCCATAATCTGCCCTGACTCCTGTTATTTTCTATAGTTATTTATGACCCCACGCCTCATCCTGCTTGGCCAGCTACAGAGTAACGTTACAATAGTGTCAGTTGTTATTGTCTGGCCACATGTCTCTCCCTATTCAGGAATAAACATGTGGTTAAGACAATAACAACAAGAGAATAACTAAACATGCCACCTACATTTTGTCCCTGTGCAGTTGCTGCTGCTCGAAGGTCACTCAGTTGGTGCCGAAGTTCTTCAATCTCTGCTTGTTTCTCTCTCTTCTCTAATGTCTTTTCACTTTGTGCCTTGGCCTACATGTACAAAACATGAAAGACCAGACCATTTTAGGTGTTGATATTTACAAGGCCAATAGGCCTGAGACGTAATAATGTCGTGGCTATGTTTACATACGCTTTACTACGGAAGCAAACTCGGGGGGCCAGACGACGTAGGGAAAGACCACCGACCTCTACACCTGAACGGATCATTGCCGATATTCTGCCTGCTAACGCTTGAAGTCGGCGCGAACGAGAAGTGGGTAGTAAGCCGTGGGTAGCAAGGCTATACACCACATTCTATGGCTTTACAATGCTGAAAATGGCAAAAATTACACAGACTGTATTTCCGTGGCTGTCATACAGAGGTTTTTTGAGAATACACCATACCCGGCAGTGCATACAAACAAAAACAGTTAGGGGCAAATACTTAAAACAAAGGGTTCCTGTGGGTTAACCGCAATAAACCGCGCGGTATGCCCCCCATCACACCAAACTAGTTCTCAATACGTGTACATTTTTTAAGAATGTTGCCGAACGGGTTCAAGCTGTATGCGAACGGAGTGGACGTAGTAGCAACTGTTTATGTCGATGTCGGAAATATTCGAAGTGTGGATCTGCACAGGCTGAAGCGGAAAACGCGAATGAGGACTGGCAGAAACGCGCTGGGTATTTATAGCCGTCGGGCCAGGACGCGATTGCAATTACGTTCAGAACGCACTAGGGACGAGATGAGGACATGGCGAGAAGTAGCATCGTATTTATGACATTATTTGGCCAAAGTTACACGTTCTATACCTCCAGCACAGCCCGTTTCATATGGTTTAGGACGGTACAGGACGTTTTGAGGACTCGTTTGGTGTGACGGAAGCATAAAGCTCAAAGTGTTTCGGTGTTGGACTTGGACGCTTATAAACAATGCATCATGAATACTCCAGTGTGGGATCAACTTCAGCTCAGCTCATCCAGTTTATGGTATAGAAAAGAAGCATGTTTAACCCTGCGTCTAACCGAGTGCTGCCTTTGGGGCAGCAGGTTTATTATTTTATTTTTTTATAAAACAAAACAAAAGCCCCAAGACATTGATACTCCAAAATTGCCTACCCAGGTAAGTTCTAAAAGATACTCTATAGTCACTGAGTAGTCTGGGTTTGAGTTCAAGCAAGGCCAAGCCCTTTAAATGCTAATTCTGAGAAAGTCTCATAGGGATGTGCACAAACCTATTTCCTGTTTACTAAAACAATTAACTAACACAAGATGTAAAGTATAATGTCGAGAAGAGTTCATGGGATCTCCTTACAACTATTAAACCCATTGGGAAAGGTTCGTTTACATTAGGGGGGTGTAAGCATACCTGCTTCCCCTTATGAGCTAGCCTTATATGTCTTCTATTTCAGTCCAGAAACAGACAAATATCCATGCTCTTTTTAAGTGAAACAAACCAAACAATAACAACTCTGTTGATACCTAAAATTGTTACCTTTCTTTCTGCCTTAGTTGGTTTGCCATCTGCTCTGTCCATTCCATCAAATATCTTGCAATAAAGTGGATTCTTCATGGTCTTAGGGTCATCTTCAGGGGGAAGATGGGAGCGTACTGCTGCTGCTTTTAGACGATATAGCTCGATTATTAAATGAACGGATGCTTCCCGTACTTCACCAGCTGTATGCTCTAAGGCACGCTTTGCAAAGGCCATGACATTCCCAACACTCAGTCCACTAAAGAGGTAGAACAAAAGAGTTTGTATTCTTTAAATGATGGTTACATCTTTACCAACTGTTACATTCTTTGCAAATTTACTTTGTATTGGTGTGGATTCTGAGCTGCCTGCAAACAACTTGTGTAGTATTCACTGTTTTCCTGCACATTTTATTAGTTACTTCTCTCCTCAGCTTTTTGTAAGGATTCCGATTGATGTGTATTCAAGCCTGTGATTGTATGCTGCCGCATACGTGTAAGCATGTGGCCATCAAGCCACTGTATTGATCTCGAATGTGTTTGGTTTAGACTGGCGCAAGGAAATTGATATTATTCATAAATATTGAGTGCCATACACCACGCTTTATTAACATCATAACAGCCAAGACCATCTTGCCATGGTGCACTAAGAAGGTCATATGTAAATGCATCGCTGTCTATATTTTTAAGACATCAACAATGTATTAAACGGCCCTAGTTTTATGTGCAGCCCATAATGATCTCTGATTAGTCCTAATTATGAGCTCTGGGTGGGAACTACAAATGAGATCGGTGGTCTAGATTGCGGAGCGGATTCAGTGACACGTGTTTGGTCATGAGTATAGGCATTGGTGGAGCGTTCACGAAATTCATTCGCCAGCGTATATTGTTCCCATTGCTGATATTGGATTATTTCTCTCTAGAAAAAAACCCTAAAAACGGGGTTAGAGCAAGAGTACAGCTATGAGCAACGGCCTACAATTGTAGGACTCTCATTACTTGTTTGACGTGAATGAAACAAATGGAAGGCCTACAAATGTAGGACTTCCCTGACGTGAATGAAAGAACTACAATTGTAGGACTTTCATTCCGCGACGTGAATGAAAGGTCTACAATTGTAGGACTTCCATTCCCTGACATGAATCGAAGACCTACAATTGTGTTTGTCTTCGTCTCCTTCTTGATTGGTGATATTCACATTGTGTAGGGCGTTCATTGAAGCCCGTGTTTGACCTATGCGTATAACCTACACAGAGTTGGTAAAACCACCGAGGTACTTGACATCCTCGACGAGCGCGAAACCGTCATTAATAAAATCCCAAGTTGGAATAATGTCTTTACAGTAACAGGAGACCTTATTAAGAATATCACTTAGTTTACTAATAAATTTGACAGAGCTTGAAAGAGGCCCCTATAAATAGAACTGATAAGGTTGTTTTGTTTACACTTAATTTCAACCCATTTACACTTGACATCATCCGTTTTGAGATCTTTACCACAGAAGAAAGTTAAAGTACTCAGATGTAAATGACAACCCCGCCACTAAAATATGTCAGTTTCTGCCTTTTCTGACAATCGAATAATTTGGTTGAGTTATCTCATCATCAGAGGCGAAGGCGTCGCAAGAAGTTTCAGTAGTGTTGTTTTGTTTTAAAACGGTCTATACCGCAGCATAGCTGTTGTACGAGTCATAACTAATCAGAAGTCGTGCCAAAAAATAGAGCCCGCCTTCTGGGGCTGGATCCAATCATTGGTGAGATGACGACCGGTTTGGCATTACATGTTCAGTCTGCAGTCACTAATATAACAAATTGATGTTTATGAGTGCAATGATTATAATATTGTTATGAGTTGAAAGATGAAATGTTCCATTCAACGAGGCGAAGCCGAGTTGAATGGATCATTCAACGAATGAAAATATATTCACAGACCGGTTCTCCAACCGCTGCTCTCTGACCGCACGGATCAGCTCTCCAACAGCACAGACCTGCTCTTCAAATGCACGGAGAAGCGCTCCAACAGAAGGATGGCATCCGACGGACATGACGTGTGTCGTATCAGCTCTCCGAGTTTCTTATCAAAACTCAACACTAAGATACAGGATATTTTGTATAAATCGCGTCGCCGCCTGTGCCCTTGCCGTCACTGCAAAGAAGTGATTTTACCATTGATGAATTGTTACAAGCGAGAAGTGTGATTTTTGAGGCTGCGATGAAAAAGTACCGTGAAGACGTCTAAGATTGCGACGAAACGGGCGACTCATCAACAAAGCTCAGTACCGTTTTTGTTCACTTAAATTCCGTAAATCCAATAAAAAAACATCCGATGACATTAAGGAATTATGTCTATATTTTTGGTTATCCGAACACTTTTCCCAGGCTTTGTCAGGTAAATTTCAAGCCAACAAGACATACTCAACAACCCCAGATCAAGTCCCCGAACCCACCCCACAGGTCATTTATCAAATCATTATACAGGTCCAAAATGGCATAATATTATCATTACTTGACATAACATTAATGACAAACCAAATTGCAACACCATCTGGCCAGATTTCTCGATCTTTTTGTTTCCAGAGGGAAACAATAGACCACTTGAAGACAGAATGTGGTGCTCTTCATTCTACCATTGATATGTCAATGAGCCCTTCTTCTTGTGGAGCCCATGGTAATTCAGAACGCCCGTCAAGTGCTCTGAGCCGGAACCACCCATAGACGACCACACGTCTAATCAGCAAGCGAGCCACCGTACAGCGGATCTAAGCCCAGCGAGCCACCGTACAGCGGTTCTGGTACCGAAAAGCAACCGCTTTGCTGCATTGACGACAGAGGATCCCGTTATTATCGACTCCAGCACCGATGATTTCCGGACCGAGGCCGAGTTGGTGATTGACACGTATTTTGAAGTCTTGCAGCTAAACGGCCTGCCTTGCACTGAGGCTCCTCTGTGCAAGGGGTCCTGTCCGGCCTCAAACAATTTGCCGCATCCCTTAAAAACTAAGGTTTCCTTTAAAGAGCAGCTGAATCAATACCGGAAAAGCATAAGAAGCTGACCACTGCCAAGGACAAACCGGCACCTGAGGTGAAACAACCAGCACCCACACTATGCAGATGTGCTTCTAATCGGTGACTCAATGATCAAACGGCTTCAGCCCAGGGGATTTAGAGCAGGCAAACGAAAGTGATGTGCTACACCATGCGTGAAACAAAACTCATAGATTTTGCTCCTCATGCCATACAGCTGTCGGCCAAGCACGATGTCTCTGAGGTAATTATGCTCAATGTTGGAACCAACAGCACGCCCGACAATCCGGAGACTATTGCTGCTTAGATCACCTCCCGATCATACATCGTAAAAAACAAACGGTGCCACAATGCTAGAGAGTAGATGATTATAATAATCTGCTTCAACTGGGGCTTCATTGACAACGGAAACATAAACTCAAACCACCTTGTGTCGGACGGCGTGCACCTCAACTCAGCAGGAGTGCGTTTACTTGCCACGAGCATTATCCAACACATCACAGGACCACCACAATTGTTTGCTTGTCGCATTCCACACCAAAGAACCCCTTTCGGTCACAGTTTGTACTCTAACAACCCTGAGGAAGCGGACAACAGCGACCCGTGATGTTCCGATTGGCTTTCTAATGGCCAACCAGTATTACCTATGGTGGCCCTGGAGGGACACGCATACCGTGAATATTTACGTCAATATTCGCGACAAATTTCACGACTTTCCCCAAAGTCGCGAATATTGACGTCAAATTTGACGTCGATATTCGCGACTTTTGGGGAAAATCGTAAAATTTGAAGTCAACACCCACATCAGAAACGGCATCAAACCCACCGTAATCAACGACGGCAGACAGTATCCGGGACCAGAACACCTCCGACACATTATGGAGGCCGCGCCTGCAGCCGATTTCACAAAACTTTACTTTATGCCGTACATGTACTTACGCCATAACTTATTGCGTCTGTTGCGCAATAACTTTAGGACGGATTTCACGAAAGTAAAGCATTGTTGGGATATTTCGTAACTCAGCGAGTTACGCCATAATAAAGATGTGGCATAACTTACGCCATGACTTTAGGTGGCGTAAGCCGTGGCTATGTGTCGTAAAAATGGCGTTGATGCTGCTCGTTTAACGTGAACATCGAAGAGCGCTTCGCCGTGAAAGATTGTTTCGTGACCGAATAAATCCTCTAAAGATCATCTCGAAGACAACGAAATCAGAGGGCTGTATCGCTTTTCTCGGAAGGGTATTTTTTTATTCGTTGAAAATTTACAACATGTTTTGGAGCGTCCTACAAGGATATAATAATAATACAAGGCATTTATATGGATGGCGCTCTACAAAGAACACAGCGCCTCATGCTAGGAGTCCACTGGGCCAGCGCCAGTTGGTGCCAGTTTGCACCAATACAATTTGCTGTGGCGCCTAGTGTCGCCAATAAGGTGCCTAGTGGCGTGTAGTGGCTCAAACTGCCTCCCAACTGGCTCGTGGTGGCCCGTAACGGCACCAAATTTTGATATGGCGGCAAGAAAATTTCAAAAAGTTTGAAATTTTCGTCGCGCCACTTGCATCGAGCAATCAGCGCCAAGTGTCCGCCAAGTGGCACCAAATGGCGCGAACATATCGCCCTTTGGCGCAAACAATCCGCCTATTGGAATCCACTGGAATGTAATGGCGCGCGCCAAGTTGCGCCAATGAGATTTCGCGCCACATGATGTTGTTCATACAGCAGCTGAGGAGGGTCTGAACCAGGTAGCCGATGGCCGGTATTTATATAGTCGGCAAGTAGCGCCAAGCGGCGGCAAGTTCAAACCAATTTGGCGACCTTTGGCACAAACTAATCACCAAGTGGCGCAAAGTAGCCGTCTATTGGCGCGAATGGCGCCAACAGGGTGAATTTTGGAATCAAATGGCCGTGTAATGGCGCGAACTGGCGCAAACTGGCGCAACATTTTGGAGCAAGCCGGGTGGCGATTGGCGCACGCCATATGGCACCCAGTTTATTCCACTTGGCGGCACATGCCGAGCGGACATTAATTCGGCGCCACAGCGAGCCACTACGCGCCAATCACATAATCTTTGGCGCGAACTGGCACCAACTGGCGCTGGCCCAGTGGACTCCTAGCATCACATCAAAAACAGAATTAATACAATGAAATACAGAAAATGCAGTAAAACAAACAAATCATAAGCTGGGAAATAGGTGAGTTTTGAGTTGGCGCTTGAAGGTCGCTGTAGATGTCGCTTCCCTGATAGCACACGGCAGCTTGTTCCACAATTTAGGGGCAACAACAAAGAATGAACTGTCCCCAGCCTTCTTTTTGGATCGCGGAACAATCAGCCGGGTGACATCAGAAGAAGAACGAAGCCCCGACCTCCAGGCCCCTCAGTATTATATACATTTAGACCGTCAGAAATGTAACTTGGAGATTGCCGTTTGAAAAATGTATAAACAAACAGGAGAATTTTGAAAGTGATTCTTTCCTTGACGGGGAGCCAGTGAAGTGAGCACAGTAATTGAGCTGATGAGAATTGATCTCTAGCGCATGCAAACACAAGACGCGCAGCTTTGTTTTGAAGGCGCTGTACTCGTCTGAGGTCCACTTCCCTGGCTCCGTATAACAATGAGTTGGCATAATCAATGCGTGAAAGAACCAATGATCTGACAGCATTATGACAAGCATCCTTGGTGAGGAAACGGCGTATACGCCAGAGATTTCGAATATGAAAATTCACCCTTCTGCAGACTGTACTGATGTGTTTGTTCATTAACAAGGATGAGTCAAGAGTAACCCCAAGATTTTTTACAGTGGTAGAAGGATTTATGCAAATGTCTCCAACTCTTAATACAAGATTAGGTAAAGTACTGATGACCTTCGGGGAACCAAAAACAAAAAATTATGTTTTGTTTTGATTAAGCTGCAGCTTGTTTTGCACCATCCAGGTATTAATCTTAGAAATACACGTGGACATATTAAAAAGAGCACGATTGGAATCACCTGCAACTTTGGGATCAAATTCAGTATAGAGTTGGGTGTCATCAGCGTAAACATGAACATTTCTCAAATATAAGTTTTTTGTTAACTTTTTCTGTTAACGTTAGTAAATGTCGAGTGCAACGAAAAACACCCTCATTAATAAATCTGACTTTCTCAAATCATAATAGTATGGAAGCGTATTTAGGACATGACCAAAAACAATTTTTCTGGTGCACTGTTTCGCCCGGGCGGATTACTATATTTCCCTTGGCGGATTACTATATCGCCTGGGCCGATTACTTTTTCGCCCGGGCGGAAAAATATTTCGCCCGGGCGGAAAAAATATTTCGCCCGGGCGGATCAATATATTGCCCAGACGGATTACTGTAATAATGGTGATCCACGTTAGTAAGTGTTCTAATTCATGGCAGTAATCCGCTCGGGCGAAATAGTAATTCACCCGGGCAATATAGTAATCAGCCTGGGCGATATTGTAATCTGCCTGGGCGAAATAGTGGTCCGGAAAACTTGTTGTGGTCATGGCCTAAATACACTTCCTTATAATAGGCCTATTTATTGTCCACATAACAAATTTCCGGTGCACGGGGCGCACTTTATTTCTTAAAAGTTTAACAGCGTCCTCATGCACCCATAAAACATGAATGTAGGCCTATATTGCTCGAACAAAATACACAATGTCTTCGGGGATGAAAGGGAGAATGTGGTTTGTAAGGAGCGCGTTCTCAAATGTATTGTTAGATAGGCAACCCACCTGTTAAATCGAATCAAAGCCAGAACCAAAGGGTTTTTAATTGTAGTTTTTTTCCCAGTTTATAGGCTTAGGTTTTATAAAACACTACAAAACATGACAAAATGAGAAACCAATGCAAGTCTAGGAACAATGCTTCTGTATTGTATTTATAAATAAATTCTACATGTACATTGTATATACCCCAGTTGGTCCCAAAAAAGAAATTATCAAAAATCAAGAAAGATAATAAATATAAACCAGACTTTTGTGTATTATCATGACAATGTTATAAACTTGTATAGGCTAAACAATATGCTTTTTCGAATCCCTGACTTCGTCTTAAGTTGATTTTTGGCCCCTAACTGCAGGAACTCTGGTGCATTCTGCATATTACAGTAACATTTTACATGTATTCTGCTACACAGTGGGTAGTCTTGGTTACAAGACGTCCTACTTTCAGTATGCAGCGCGCGTAGGCCGCCGATGCGGGCTTCCTCATAAACGCCATGACCTTTAGGCGGTTTTTTCAGACCAATCTCATCCTACCCTAGCCATTCTAGCCTGGCTTGGGTACAAATGAGGGTAATGATGTCCGTAACGTTAGGCCTAATAATGCCTAGGCCAAAATAGGTAGCACAGACCATAATGACTAATTATGTTTATGCCTTACCAAGTCTTTTCTCCATTCCTTCTGTAATTTCTGGCTTTTGCAGCAAGCTCCCTCACCTATTCCTTATAGTTTAACTTTAAACCACTCTTTTGTTGACACCCGCTTTCAATGTGAGCACTTTTACTCACAGCACGCTGCCAACACATTTTTTTCACCTTTTCTACATTCGCCTGTGACCTAGCTTTTCCCTTGGACTCACTCAAGCCTCAACCACCAATGGTCTTGCAAACGATGGTCACCTTCTTGGCGATTCTGCGTACCCCCTTCGATTATGGCTGCTATAGCACCAGTACCACAACCTGATGATGATGATGCAGAACGTCAATGCAATATTCATCACTGAAGAACCCGACAGAACATCGAGGGAACTTTTCAATTTGGCAGAGGGGAAATGAGGTGGCAGTGCCTGCATAGCGAAAGGGGGTGTTTACGGTGTCAGTAGAAGGCCTACAAGTGTATGTTATGTGAACTCTGCCATCCAGGAGCCATCGCATCTTTCTGGATGCAACTCTAAACTTGGTGCTATCATCCAGAAAGTAGCATTTTCTCTTGACAGATTTTCAAGTACCTTCTATAATGCACATTGCAAAATAATGTGGTCGACGTCAGTGGAAGTATCGTAACAAATAAAGCTCATGGTTATTTACTCTTGCACGAAATTGTGTTTGTGATGACTGTAAATTCGTTTGGATGCCGGATTGTGTTAATCGAAGACTACAATTCGACTACATTTCTATTTTACGCTGTTATTATTGTTACATAATCACGCAGGCGCTTCATTCACCCGCACATCTCGTTGAACGGCACCCCCATTATTAACGGAACCTTTCGTGAATACGGCGTAGCGCAATTCTAACGTATCCGTTAGGCCATCCACAAAGGCTTACGGACCCGATAATAGCGGATGCTTCGTGAATAAGGTCCCTGCTTCCCCCAGTTAGTGTCACATGTTTTTGTTTTACTGTAAATGTAACGGTAACGCTCAACATTGATCACAAACAATTTGAAAAACTTGTGCTCATTGTTTTTACCAGATTTACTTACCCACCAAATTTAATAGTAGACGAACACCGCCGGTCGCTCCTCGATCGTACGACGCAACGATCGAGTGAAAAAAAAAAACGTGACTGACGATCCCCATCCATCCTATCATTGTTCAAGTTGCTGTGTAAATTTCCCATTATACAATTTAAAATATGTTAGGTTTTAAAAAGGGCTTTAAATATCGGTGAACGCAGTGAATATTGTGACTGATAGTGATCACCGACAGTGACACTGTGTACACGCTGCAAACACAGCCCCCGAAAAAAATGGCGGTCTCCAACAAAACAATTTCCGCGAAAACACGTATAATTTTAACTGTTTGTTATATGTATATTTGTGCACCAACTGCAAACATTCGTTGATAGAACTCGATTTAGGTGAAATGGGATGTTGCGTACCTAAGACGAGTTTCGTGAAATCGCGTATAGCTACACATTAACGTTATGGCGTAAGTCTTGCACCACATCCAGTTAAGGCGTAAGTTACGCACATTTTCGTAAAATCGGCTGCAGGAGTGGAACCAACATCTCAAAATAGTCAGGGAGCTAGCTGCTCAACCCACAAGGCAACAATCTAAAATAGACATAACAGATGGAATTATGTGCAATCAAAGTTCCGGGGGTTTCCCATTCGCCCATCTTAATGTGACAAGCCTCGTAAACAAATTGTGACAATTTTTAGATTGTAATGTCTAGTAATTCATTCGACATCATCTGTTTGAATGAAACCTTTTGCGACGCCTCAATATCTGATGATGAGATAACTCTACCAAATTATTCTATTGTCGCAAAAGACAGGAACCGACATGGTGGCGGGGTTGCCATTTACGAGATACCCTAATGTTCTCTCGTCGTGAAGATCTCGAAATATATAGATGAAGTCGAGTGTATGGGTTGAAATTAAGTGTAAACAACTACAGCCTGTGCTTATCAGTTATATTTATAGGCCTCCTTCAAGCTCTGTTGAATTTATGGGTAAACTGAGTGATGATCTTAATAAGGCCCCACGTGAATGTATAGGCATAACTACAACTGGGGATTGTAATTGTGATGTTTCAGAGGAACACTCAGTCGTGAACCACATAACGATCAAGGATCCCCCGTTGTGTTTTCCTTTATTCCTATGTTATACCCTAACCCCATTACCTTAGCGCTTGCCCCGACGATCGAGGACTGAATTCGGACATTCATACCGTCGATTGAGGATCCTTTGTTCCCTTTGTTCTCTTTTGTGCTTCGACCCTCGATCGTTATGTGGTACCAGAGCACGATAGTATGCACTCAAATCCAATTATTTCTTGTTTTAGTTTGTTCCAAATGGCGCAACTCATACACGACCCAACACGTGTCACTGAATCCACTCAAACTACATGTACCATCGATCTCATTTTTAGTTCACACCGAGAGCCCACAAAGGACTGTGGTGTCTTACCAGTCCTAATCAGTGATCTTTATCTTGTTTATGGGCTCCATAGTTGGAAAACACCAAAAATGAAAGGTCGTTTAAAATAATTATTGTCGATGTCTTAAGAATATAGAAAGTAATGAATTTACGGACGACCTTCCTAATGCACAATGGCAAGATGTTTTGGGCTGTTATGATGTTTATAAAGCGTGGCACTCAATATTTATGAGTATTATTAACTTTCATGCGCCAGTCAAACCAAACGCACTCGGGGTGCCTCAGTACCGTGGCTCGATACTAACACTCTTAAACCTATGCGGCAGCGCGATCGTGTACACAAATCTGCAGAACAATATAACTAATACCATCTGTAGTACAAATAGTGAATATTACACATTCGCTATTATGCAACTCATCTATGCTGTGGAAAACTCTGAAGGAGGTACTCCCCTCCGACATGCCACCGTACTATTTCTGGTAGTCGCTTCGCCGTAAAAAAGCCAAAGGTCAAACAAATCTCATGTTACATGTATTCCTAGTTCAAAGCATGACGAATAATGTCATGAATTTACGAAGGTTTACGAAGGTTTCAGATATGCATACTTATTCGACCAGGGGTAGCTCTACTAATTTTGTTGTTCCGATAATAAAGGGGTCAGAGTGCAATACATTTTTCTATACCGGAATTCATGTAACATCAAATGTTCCAATAATCCCCATCAATTTAAAAGGGCAGTGAAAAATCATCTCTCTCTCAGCCCAATTTTTAAGTGGTTAGTTGATCTTTTATAAAATTAAGATTTGTTATAATTTCGAGTGTATTTTTCCTTATTGTGTACTTTATACGTTTGTTTTTGTGTTTTTAAGGACCCTGATGAAAATAAACCGTGTTTAACAGCTTTTTGGGCTATCCTTGGCTTTGTAATCAGTACATCATTATATACTTATATGTTTGTGAATGTACGGTATGCAAGAAAAAATAAATAAATAAATAAACATAAAGCCGTAAAACCAAAATAGCTTGGGAGTATACACGAAATACAAGCGACTATCGAAAATAGTACGTAGTATTTGGTGTATAAACATTATGGCGGCACGTCGTCGCAGCTTTTTGAGGTGTGGATTTTACCGCGAGACCTTCGCAAGCAATCAATCGTGCTATTGTTGTCTTGCCTTATTCAACAACACCAGCTGGTTTCTGGGTCTCTGACCTATGATAAAGGGCTGTGTGAATATATAAAGCCATAAGACCAAAACAGCTTGGGGGTATACACGAAATACAAGCGACTACCAAAAATCGTACGTAGGGGGTTGGGGTATAACAAATATGGCGGCGCGTCGCAGGGATAAGAAACAGAAAACTGTATCAAATTCGATTACTTCTCCAAATGGGGAAAATACTGGCAATCTCGCCGACATTGCTGATACATTAAATGATCACTTTTCAACAATCAGCCAGCGTTCTGCTGGAAATTACCCTTTGCCGTAACTTGAAATTGATGACAATAATGACGCTTTAATCGTTGACTCTCTTGAATAAAGAATGCGTAGTACCTAACGTTACCTTATGTTACATAAGAGTAGTGAATAATACAGTAGCGCTTTGCGGTTGCACTGTCCATAAGCTCTACTGTTTTCATTATTTGTTATGGATTGGTTCATATAAGTTAGATACATGTTATACTGTTATATCTGGAAGAGGAAAGTGTACTGACAACAGTGGATTCTTTCCAGTATCATCGGCTTTTTCTATACAAGAAATAGTATGATGTATTGTGTACACTTTATGGCTGTGAACTGGTCTCAATCACCATGGCATGTCAATTGTAACAGCGATCAATGACAGGTTTTGTGACCAGCCATGGCATGTCAAGCTGCACCAGTGACCATCATTATCCTCTGGACAATGTTGCGTTTTTATATTATAATGAAAAGCTTCTGGGAATAAAGGAACAATGCTCTGGGACAAGGCTGCCTCTCAATGTTTACAGTTAAATTGTGGACAATGGCATTAGTGCTGTCAAACCTACAAAGAGAGGAATTCGAGCGTTCTGCAAGGGTCAACTAGGAACAAGTACTGTTAATGCCCCAGTCACATTTCCCCCGATTATAGAAAAGATGTAAATGTCGATGCTCAAACGGGCAAAAATATTGGAAAATCGCAGGGTGACCCACAGACACTCGGCCGACATCGGAGGGTAAAACACACCTCAGGGGGCATCGGAAGAATTTAGCGCAAAGATATATTCTTCCGATGACTTATTAATAGTCCGATGCCTGTCTTATAATCCTTTAGATCGGCCGGCCATCGGTGATTTTTAAGTAGACGTATCTACAGGCCCCAATCATACGGTCACCGGCCCAGTACCGGTGAGTGTCTGGTCGAGTCCCGGACTTATTCTGGCTAGACCCCGCACGATATCTGACGATAACCGGCCGATGTTCCTCCGGCACCCCATCACAAATGTTCCACCTTTATCGACCCATTGTCGTGCTATCATCTTCTGATTATCTTCCGAATATCGCTTGAAGCCCTGTCGAGCCCCGAAAATAACTTGACCACTACAACGATGACCGACATATTTTCGCCGGCCCTCCGACACCGTAAAACCCCACCGATCTGTAGATATCCTCCGGTGGCTGGTTTAAAAGTGATTGAGGTATAAATGCTCGCAGTTGTGAAGTTAAACATCTTATTCAGATTGAGCCAATTTCCGAACTTGCAAAATAGTGTACTGTTACTTTTCAGCCAATCAAAAACAAGACAACAGCGTTTGTATGATCATGTATGATTATAACATCGTGGCCCTTATACCCCAGTCACAATTAAAGCGGAGCCCGGGCGGCGTGTGCGATTTCTAGGCATCGGCCGGCGTGTAGAGGTCGGCGAAAGATCGTGCGATATGGCGGTCACAGTCACAATTAAAAGTGCCCCGTACGCTGCCATGACGGGGCCCGGGAGGTCGCCGACCGGCGATCGGCCGACTTTCTTGGAAATGGGGTCTGGAAATGGCCCTGTCATGGCCCTGTCACACTAGAACGTTTTAGGCCAACGCGTGAGTAGCGCGTTAAAAATAGTTGATACGCTGGCAAACGCTGAACTTCCACAGAAAAAGTCAAGTGGAACCGTGATTTCAGCGTGTCAATAACGCGTTGTTAACGGGTTCAATGCGTTCGCCAGCGCGTGAGAAACGCGTTAGTAACGCGCTCGACGACTGATGAACGACTGCCCAGCGCGTGAGTAGCGCGTTCCAACGCGCGCCAGCGTACTGCAACGACCACATGGTTAGTTGTATAAAAAGCCGACGCGCTACTACACTAATGGCCCTGTCACACCAGAACGTTTTAGACCAACGTGTTGGAATTTCGGTAACACGTGGGTAAACGTTGACAAACGCTAGGCTAGCGTTTGCAACTCGCTAAGCGCGTTACCCACACGCTGGAACACACGGTCGTGAACCACATAACGACCGAGGATCGATATTGTGTTTTCCTTTCTTCCTTTACTTAACCCAATCCCCATTGCTTAGCGCTTGCACCGTCGATCGAGGACAGAATTCGGACAAGCAAACCGTCGATCGAGGATCCTTTGTTCCCTTTGTTCTCTTTTGTGTTTCGATCCTCGATCGTAATGCAAGACAAGAACACGCTGTCACACGCTGAGGCAAAAATACATTTTTCAACATACCTAAAATTTTCAGCGTTTGCCAGCGTGTGCCTGCACACGCTGGCGGCGCGCAGGGTGGTCGTTAATCATGCGTCGAACGCGCTAGACGATCGTTACTAACCCACTCTCACACGCTGGCGACCCGCTGTCGTATTTTTACTATAAATCAGTGATACGTTCCTCACACGCTGAGCGCGTTCCTCACACGATACTCACGAGCTGGCATACGCTATGAACCCGTTATCAACCTGTATAGACACGCTGAAATCACGGTTCCACTTGACTTTTTCTGTGAAAGTTCAGCGATTGCCAGCGTATCAACTATTTTTAACGCGCTATACTCATGCATTGGCCTAAAACGTTCTGGGGTGACAGGGCCATAACCAGCGTGTCGCCAGAGTACGCCAGCGTACGCCAGCGTGCGCCAGCGTGTGAGTAGCGGGTTGATAACGATCGTCTAGCGTGTTCGACGCGTGAGTAACGAATCTAAAACGCGCCGCCAGCGTGTGCAGTCACACGCTGGCAAACGCTGGAAATTGTAGCTATTTTTTAAAAAAAATTCCTCAGCGTATGACAGCGTTACCCAGCGTGTGAGTAACGCGCTCATCGTGTTGCTAACGCTGGCTTAGCATTGGTTAGCGTTTGCCAGCGTGTTGCCAAAATTACAACACGCTACTCACGCGTTGGCCTAAAATGTTCTGGTGTGACAGGGCCATTAAATAAGAAAATGCCGTTGATACCTCCACAACGCTTGCGGGCACCTGCACAGCGCGTGTAGGTCGCCCGGTTGAGGGAGAGGTTGGCGTTTGCACGCTATACCGCTACAACCTGGTTCTTGTTGCATTGGTGGCTAAAGAAGAGATGTACTACTTGCACTATGAAACTTGTGTGATAAACTGTGTGTAGATGTAGATGAGCCGCTTTTTTTACCCTGTGAGCCCCGGCCGATGCATGACCGATTTCAGGCAGGGCGCCGTCTGGCCCCCAGCCGATTTCCGGCCAGGCACCGCCAAGTCGGCCGGACGCCTGGCGGGACCCGGCCGGCGTGTGGGCGGCGCCTGGCCGATATATTGATTGTCTGGGTTGTCCAAAATTTGGCTCGGCGTCCGCCCGACGTGTGCGATGCCCTGCCGGACATCGGCTAGGCATCGACCGATTTATTGGCGATCAGTTTGCGATGCGAAACGCCGCACCAGGTTTTAAGTCCGAGTTAAAAGTAACTCGATGCCCGCCCGATGCCAAAAGCCACAAGGAGTCCCGTGGGGCCCCGGCCGAAAATGCCTAGAAATCCGCCGCAAACTAATCGCAAACCAATCGCAAGCCAATTGTGACTGGGGTATTACTGAGACACGGTTGAGACCAGACGATGATGTCATCATTAAAGATGTCACACAAGTTTCTTCATACCGCTCGCGAAGGACGAACAGGCGGAGATGTTGGACTGCTGTACAAATACAACTTTGCAATCATGTCTGACAACCTTGGACATTTCTCATCATTTGAGTCTCTACATGTGCAAGTTAGTGACAAACAAATCTTTTTTTGTTCGACTTGTCATTATTTACCGTTCTGGCAATGATAGAGATGGTCGTCCATTGCAGTTTACTGTCTTCTTTGATTAATTCAGTTCATTGATGGACCACTATCTCCTGCACCCTTCCAAATTACTAGTTATGCTAGGTTCCCACTGTTCTGCGATCTGTTACAAACGCCACGATTGGACATTCGTAGCTGATCGTGAAATTTCTGTTTCCTTTTCTGGAATTTCACGTTTGGATAAGAGTTGATGCGAGTCGGTACGTTCTGGTACGATTTGGTGCGCTTGGATGCGATATAGTCTCGATTGGTCAATTTCAGGTGACACGATCTGTCACGATCTGGTCTCCCGTTCAGATACGATCAGATACGTTCCGATAGGATTGTCCCGACTGAGTCCACGATTGGGTCCCGATCTGACACGATCAGCACGATCGAGGACCCCGATTTGGGACGATCTGGTACGTTCCGATTTGTTCCGATACGTTCCGATACGTTCCGATACGATCATCACGAACCGATGCGCTCTGTTGCAATCGGATACGATTGTGGTCGCGATGTCTTTCACGATCGGGTTCGAGAGTGATCACGATTTAAGCCAAAATGGGACCCCGACGGGTATATATACAGCCCGACTGACCATGGACTTTATTGTTTCTTGAACTTCTACAGAGTGAAGCCTACAACCCACAATCAGATCGCAGCGCATCTCAACAGAGATGGTGTTTGTTTTGTCAAAGGTTGATCCCAATCACCACGATTTGGAAGCACGATTAGATGCGATCTGTCGCGCTTTGTTACGATCCATTACGATCTGATGCGATGATCACGATTGAAAATTAATCGTGTTGATCGTAGAAAATGTTTGAACTGTCAAAACATTTTCTACGATCAACACGATTGCCACGACTGACCTCAAGATCTGATAAGATCTGATTGGGTCACCACGATTACTCCACGATTAAGACCACAATTTCAATCGTGGCGCGAATTGTGATAGCGGAAACCTAGCATTACCGGTGATTTTAACACCTGGATGGATGAGCCAACTGATGTGAATGCGAAACGATTTGATAGTCTGCTGTCTGCTTATAACATGAATCAACATATCACAGGTCCTATCCATCGCGTTGGTCATATCTTTGACTTGTTCATATCACGAGGTGGGGAACAAATTACATCGAGTGTGTCTGCCCAATACTGTCTGACACCAGTACAATTACATGCAGATATGCTTTACAGAAACCAGATCTTGTTAGGAAGACCATCACCTCACGGAATTGGGAAAAAGCCTCAACAGAGATCTTTCCAATCTGGTGTTCGCAAAGCCTTGTCATTAATTGATGTCGAGAACAACAACCTCTGCAAATCAGTGGTGTGATATGAGTCTTCAATGCAAAACCTTCTTGATCAACTTGCTCCAGTGAAGATTTGATCCGTTACACACAGACGGATGTTGCCACGGTATAACAATGAAATCCGGGCTGCTAAGCAATCCAGACGAACATTGGAGAGAAAGTAAAGGAGTTCCGATACAGATCGGCAACTGTATCAGAAACAATACCAAACTGTCATCAAACTTATCAGAAACGCAAAAAAAAAGTTTTACTCTCCAGTTGTCGAGAGCTGCTCTACTGACCAGAAAGCATTGTTCACCATTGTCAACAAACTTCTTTATAGGACAGTCGACCAGGTGCCGCCTAATCGCACTCTAGAACGAGATCTAGATGAGAGCTTCTTTGAGCATTACCTGGGCAAAATCACAAAAATACATGATGTCCTCGAACAACATGGGGCACACAGATCCACAGATGATGTGATGTTAAGTTCATCTACAGACCCACACCTTTCCTCCTTTGAACCAGTTTCAACCGAGGAGGCCAGGAATGTCATCATGCGCTCACCAGCCAAGTCATGTGGTCAGGACCCACTCCCAACTCGGTTGATCAGGGAGCATGTGGATATCTTTGCTCCGTTTATCACAAGACTGGTGATAAGGTCGCTTAACTTGGGTACATTTCCTGGAAACTTCAAATGTTCAGACCTCTACTGAAAAAGTCTGATCTCAATCGAGTAGAATTGTACTCGATAGAGGGATTGCCAACACACCCCTTAATCAAGACATTGAGTTGTTGAATAATATACATGTATTCTGAAACCGGTTGTAGGTGCTAAAGTATACAAAATAATTGACAAATTGACATATTACACGATCTGTTTACAAAAATGACCCTAGAACATTAATAACAATTTAACGTGTAGTCTAGAACAAAAATATCATTATAAATTTGTATTGTTTTCTTGTTTACATTAGTTTTACATGATGGTAATGGTACTCTATCAATGAGAATACCAGTGTGGCTAAGCAGTATTATTTTCCTTGTTAATAACTGGGTAGGAGTCTTGTCGCCGATGATGGTGAGAGCCATTGCACATTTCTGAATAATGTTTTACGTTTGTGGGTGTTATTTAACTGCTGAATGTATCGTCTTTAATTTGTATACATACCTGTGTTTTTCAATGCCCAGTTCTTTCAGAAGTTTCTCCACAATATGGACCCTGGTTACTGCTATCTTAGCTTGAGTGGTTCCTTGAAATGGAGTAACAAAGTAATGTGGTACACAGTGTAGAGGTCGCACTTCCTTATACATTGCCACTTCACTGATGAAGTCAATATTTGCTGCTTTTAGTCGAGCATTCTGTGAATCACAATTTTGAAAGAGAAAAGCAAGAGAACTTAAAACATAATTAGTACAGGTTTGACCTCGCACAAATAGACTGTGGGAGTCTCATGCACAACGGTCACGATTGAAATTCCGGGCACTACCGAGCCGCCGGCTATAGGATGTTTACGTGTGCTTGATTTTGTTTTCTATAATACTTTGTTTTTACACAGATCTGAACCCTGAAATGGCCATAAATATGCATGAACAATTTAAGAAAGCATGCACGACTGTCTAATTTATTAAAGAAAGGTAGAAGGAAAACATTTTGACCTGAGCGTACAAGTCGCATGTTACTGTGTGGAAGTAGCAGAACACAAACACAGTTCATATATTATATGGCAAAAAGCGCCTTTAATATACTGCACCTGGTCTACGCTTTAGAAAGACTAGCACGTGAACGAGGGAACAATGGAGTGACGTACGTATGACGAAAATAAAATGTTTCGTTTTCTTTTTTTTACTGTTTATATTATGTACACTGAAATGACAAATAATATTTGTCTACAAGTTTTTATCTACATTCGATAAAAAGAACAGCGTCAAAACAAATTATTAAAAGAAAACTACTAGCTTTATACGTTAAAGCTCTATTCGATGTGCCCGGAAGTTCGGTTTCTCGTAAAGTCTCGTACGTTCTCGAGGTCAACTTACACGATCTATTGCGACATAATTGTTGTTAACACAATGCATGTTCATATTAGTCCCTAGAAAATACTACAACTTTTGCGTAATCCAAGTAGTGGAAATATGCCTAATTTGCATAAATTGTTAATACCTGCCGTGCAATATAGTTGTTCATATAAAGAATATTTGTTTGTAAGTTTGTTTTGGTAAATCTACTTACAGATCCTTACCCTTACAAAATGCTCTTATAAGAATCTTATAAAGTAAAAGACTTATAGGAAACTTATAAGAATCTTAAGCGGTGGTCACATCTTACGGTCATGAACGTAGTTGAACGTAGTTGAACAAAGTTGAAGGTAGTTAATTTGACCGTAGTAGACTATAGTTGACCGCACTTCAACCGTAGTGCCGTGGTTACTACGGTCAACTACGATCAACTACGGTCCACATAACGATCAAGTAGGGTCAACTACGGTCCACACCACGGTCAAGTAGGGTTAAGTAGGGTCAGCTAGGGTCAACTAGGGTCAACTACGTATATACTAGGCTCACAGTACGGTATAGGCATTCAAATCATGGCTTTCCTCAAGGTATAAGTACGTTCAGAACTACGGTCCACCACGTTTAACTACGTTTAACTACGTTTAACTACGTTTAACTACGGTCACATCATACTACGTTCAACTACGTTCATGACCTTAAAGGCCCAGTCACACCGGATCGTACGATTTCTGGATCGTGCGAGTTGGTGCGATTTGGCAGAGATACGACCAATCGCCAATGTTTGCGACGATCTCCATAGCGGTCGTATGCTGTGATTGCTCTTAAGACTGGTGGTAGGTCATCGTACGATTGGTTGCACGCTTGGTCGTGCGATCACAAGCGATTGGAGAAGATTGATCGCAAAATCAGTCGTAGGTAATCGTGCGACTGGTCCCAGGTACCCACGATTGATCGTACGAGCAATCGTGTATACCTGCGACCACTCGCACGATCAGTCGTGTATACCTACAACCAGTCGCACGACTGATCGCATGCAGTCACAGCCAGTTGTGCGATCGGTCGCAGGTCATTCAATCAGATATAAAAGGCTCTCAATCGTTCATCAGGATCAGTAGCTAGCTCCAAGGGTTCCAAGGTCTGAAGGCGTCCACTTTAGGAGTGTAGTAGTAACCTTTAGTAATATATACGTCATCACTCGCTATGCCTCCCAAGAAGGGGAAAGGGCGTGAGAAAAGGATGCAGCCAGAGCCAGAGAGTGATGCAACCTCCACACATGATGTCGTCCGGGGAACTGAAACCGAAACACATGCTGGCCATCTGGTGGAAGTCACAGAGGACCATGTATGGGAGACTTTTCAAGAAGAAGAGTGGCCAGGCGGCAACACGTATGACCGAGCGACAAAAATGGAACCTGAGGAACTTTAGTTTCCTGCAGTCCCATATCGCTGTCCGCACCATCACCAAGCAGTTGGGCAAGGTATGCATTTGCAAACGTTAATAATACATTTTCCATTCAATTCCCATGCTTTTATTACCTGTACGGCATCATATGACATGTATGGAATTAATATCTGCTCTCTACCCACAGGTCCCGTGTCCGGAGCCTGAGATAGACGAGGATGGATCCCCCTCGGAATGCGACTTGGGTGGTCCCTCCATTTCCCCGGAGTCCAACCAGCCTGGTACCAGCTCGCAGGCCACTTCCCGACCCTCTCAAGTGTCCAAGCTTCCCAAGCAGTAGCGTCAGAAGACAACTGCCATCGACGATGCCCTTCTCAAGCTGGTAGATAAGTCATCGACTACACAGCGTCTCTGCCAGCAGGTCGACGAGGTGTTGAGCTCAAGCCGGAACACCTGCAGCACGTTCAGCCAGTGGATGACGGCAGAGACGGAGATGCTGCCTGACTACATGTTCAGGCAATTCCCGACGGAGGTGTTTGCGGACGTCATGAAGTACCGCAACATGGCAGCCCAGCAATCGCAGGTTATGCCCATACCACCCACCATGCCACCCGTCATGCTGCAGCAACCGATCATTCCGATGAGGTACCCTCAGCCGCCTCGCCCTGCCTCAGCTCCACAGCCCATGTCTATGGCCTGGCAACCGCCCACGCAGATGTCCACTCACGTGGCCACTCAGGACTGGCTCCAGTCCCCAGCACCCCAGCATCAACATACTGGACTGTCGTCCCTGATGAGCTTCTCAGGACTGAGCGGACTCCCGTTCTCCCCTGTGCCAAGTCATGGTACCGGTACCGTTTGCCTGTGACAACAACTCCGTTGAATATCTCCAACACTGCAGCCCAGGTAGTTCAGAGTAATCGGATCCTACAGGTAGATGACCTACAGGGAGATGGCCACTTGGACGAGTAATGGACTACTGAACTGTTTTGTGTTATCTGCTGTCTACAAATGTAATTTGTTTGATAGTTGTGTATTTTTCAGATGAATGAGATGTTTCATTACATGTTTGTTTCATAAAATAAAGACACATTTAAAATACAAGTCGTTAGTACTTATTATTACACCTCATAAATATTAAGGAGACAATAACACCAATTTATTGGTCAATTGCAACTTGATACAACAAACATAGATTTAGCTATCCACAGACATGGCCTATCTATCATGTGGAAGTTTTCTCTATCTTCCTGCATCGGGCTCATCATCTCTAGAGACAAAGGTTTGTTTTCACATTTGTATAATGCTGTATGGTACTCCATAACACAACGGGAATTAATCAACAATGAAAACAATAAACAATGTCAGCGTCCAGTGGTTTGTTTGGAGATGGTACAGTGATTGATTTTATTTCAAAATGCCATCGAAACCCGTATAGTTTATGACCCGAACACATTGAAGTTGATGACATTAACCTATACTGGGTGTGTGTATATCAAAATATAACAACAATCCATCATTCACACATCATTTTCACGCATGTTCCTAGATCATATAATCCTGCCATGGGACACTGCCGACGTTGTTGTAGTAGTGCTTAAGGTAAACGCGTAACTGTCCCCAGTGGCCATATACCGTAAGGTGGTGGCCAGCTTGAGTCCTGGTTCATGAGCACGTCGGTAGTTAGTGTCCTGCTTCGTCACACGGGGCGTCACTCGGTGAAACAGTTCGTCGAACATGCGCGGTTCCATACGCATGTAGTTGGTGAAATCGCCTTGTGACTCCCTGTCCAGCTCCTAGCTTCACCAGGTTGGCATAGTACTGGCGTCGACGTCTCTCTTTGCGCTGGTTTCTTCGTCGGAGAAGTACAGCTGCGGCTACAGCACCCAACTGTTCTTGCTGTTCTATCTGGAGCCGGACCGATATAAGCTCGAGTCTTCCTGGCGGCATAACGATATTCCCTCTTCGGGCATCGTAGTGGAGAGTGAGCTGAATCCCCAGAAGCTGCTCCATATATACTGGTCTCGGGCAGCTAAAGACAGGTGGTACTACCAATTGCAAGGTCGTGCAACCAGTCGAGACAGGTCGTTACTGGTCGCACTACCGATCGTGAGGTCGTACCACAGGTGGCAGCACCAATTGTCATGTGGCACGACCAGTTTCACGACTAATCGTGCGACTGTGGGACCCGCGACCATCCACGAATGGTGGTGCGAGCATGCACGACTGGTGGTACGACCATGTAAGACCTGTCTGCAACCTCTTACGATTTGGAATCGCAGGTCATAAGTTTTGAACATGGCCATCGACCTTGCTGCGACTGATTTTGCTGTTGCGATGACCCATGACCTCTGCGACCAGTCGCACGCTCTTTGTACGATTTGCCCGCGATTGCAACATTTTTCGGTCGCAGCTAGGTCGTAACCTGGTCGCAAGCCCGGTGTGACTGGGCCTTTAGCTGTGACCACCGCTGTTATGCTAAGTTCCCACTGTCGTGTGATCCGTAACAAACGCCACGATTGGCCATTCGTAGCTGATCGTGGAATTTTAGTTTCCTTTTCTGAAATTTCACGTTTAGATACGAGTTGAAGCGAGTCGATACGTTCTAGTACGTTTTGGTGCGCTTGGATGCGATATAGTCACGATTGGTCAATTCCAGGTGACACGATCTGTCACGATCTGGTCTCCTGTTCAGATACGATCAGATACTTTCCGATAGGATTGTCCCGATTGAGTTCCCAATTGGGTCCCGGTCTGACACGATCAGCACGATCGGGGTCCCCGATTTGGGACGATCTGGGACGTGGAGATCCGTTTCGATACGATCATCACAAACCGATGCGCTCTGTTGCGATCAGATATGATTGTGGTCGCGATGTCTTTCACGATCGGGATCAAGGGTGATCACGATTTGAGCCACGATTGGACCCCGACGGGTATATATACAGCTCGACTGACCATGGACTTCATTGTTTCTTGAACGTCTACAGAGTGAAGCCTACAACCCACAATTAGATCGCAGCGCATCTCAACAGAGGTGTGTTTGTCTTGTCCAAGGTTGATTCCGATCACCACGATTTGGAAGCACGATTAGATGCGATCTGTCGCGCTTTGTTACGATCCATTACGATCTGATGCGCTGATCACGATTACAAATTAATCGTTTCTTCAAAAAAAAAAATCTTCTACGATCAACACGATTGCAACGACTGACCTCAAGATCTGATAAGATCTGATAGGATCACCACGATTACTCCACGATTAAGACCACGATTTCAATCGTGGCGCGAATCGTGATAGTGGGAACCTTGCATAAATGCAAACAACACAAATGTTGCACGAATCTCGGGCAACATTCGTGCGGACATTTATCGACACTGTGACAAATGCGAACATTTCGCGCATATTTTGCGAATAATGAACGTCGTGCGACATTCATGCAACATTCGTACATGTGTCGCGCGATTATCTTGCGAATAGCTCGCGTTTGCGTCTTTGGCAAAGTCGCCTGTTCTCAAAAAGTACTTGTTCTCATTTCTCTTGTTCTCTCTCTTTTTTCATTACGCAAACAGTTCGTGAATAGCTCGAGAAATGATCGGACGAACTTCGCTGCTTTTGCGAGACATGCGCAAGACATTCCCCAAACTGTCGGGGTTTCACGAAGAGTTCGCGAAACATCACGCACGTCGTGAGTAGGTCGTGCGCATATGACGAAGCTTTTAAGACATTTTCAAAGGCAAATCACGAGCAAATTACAAGGGGAGATGCTGAAAACTTTTTACAAATTCTCGCCGAACTAAAAACGTCTCCCGCGAACAATTGTTCGCGGAGGTTCGAAAGCGCCGTCAATTGTTCGCGGGAGTCGTTCCTACAGTTTGGAAAATGTCTCGTCCGATCGTTTCTCGAGCTATTCACTAACTGTTCGCGTACTTCTTGAGAACAGGTGGCTTTGCCAAAGAAGCAAACGCGAGCCTTTCGCAAGATAATTGCGCGACATATGTACGAATGTCGCATGAATGTCGCACGACGTTTATTATTCGCGAAATATGCGCAAAATGTTCGCATGTGTCGCGAAATGTCTGCACGAATGTTGCCCGAGATTCCTGCAGTATTCGTGTTGTTCGCATTTTAGTCGCATGTTCTTCGTGTATGTGGACTGGCCATAGCTCGGCAAATCTACACACAACATTCGCACATACGTTGTGAGAACTACGCACAAACTGCATCGTTGCGACACATTTAAAAAAAAACTTCTCCGAATGTTGGATTTTGCAATTTTTTTGACATTCGCATTCTTTGCGAATCGTTCGCGTGCCCCGTAAAAACCCACCCTTAATAGGACGCTAATTGTTAGGACACTTAATTTGCATTTCCAGCTTGTTTGGTTTCAAAGTTATAATAAAAAACGGGAAATGGCGGCCAATTGGACGCCATCATGGATTTTGGAAAGAGATCCAAGAGGATTTCTGGGATTTTTAGTGTGTCAATCTACTTATATTATTGGACTTATTCTGAACAATTCAGCTTGTTGTGAGCTATATCCAGGTTATAACTAAAAGTTTGGCCTACCATCAAACCTCGCTGTGCTTTCGGACTATGACAGAAGCAGGCGCATGTCTATGAAGAGGGGGGGGGGGGGGGGGGGGGGGGGGGGGGGATTTAGCCTCCCCAAACTTTTGTCAAATCAAGTACTGGTGTTAAATTTGACCTACATGTAGTGCGCATGCGTGTGTGAAATAAAGCCCTCTGATTGGTCGATACGGAATTATGGGATATGTTAACAATAGTCGATGTTAAATTGTTGTATTTAGTCCACAAAATCATTTGTTTTACCATAATATGTAATTATTTAAACGATTCCCTGATTGAATTTTGATTTTTGTGCAAACATAGTTAAAAATTTGCGTTACATTTTATTCGTTTTCAAATTTTGACACTATTCATAAAAACTAGTTGTGACATCGTCGTGGACAAAAAAGCGTAGTATAAAACTAACAACGGCAATGGCTATGTGTGTAGTACGTATTCAGTAGGAATAGGTTATTATTGTATATGGATGTGTAATAAGTCAGTTATTGGTAATATTTCATTACGTAATTTGTCCATGCAGTTAATATGTACAAAATGTTAAAACAGTACACATTTTCGCTAGATTGACGAGCAAATGACGTGATATCCCCGTACATTTTTTGCTATCAGAGTGTACACCAAAATTGGTGTTAAAAAAATTTGATTCCCAAACTGGTGTTATTTAACACCCAAATCTCTGCTCAATATAAACACCCGGAAATAATCAAATTTTACACCATTGGTGTACAATTTAACATAACAGTTTTTGCAGTGCAGAAGGCGCCTGAATGAAAAAACAAATTAAGGTCAAGATGCAGTCTTGTTTTGTGTAATTAATTGCTGAATCCGCTCGCATATCACATACGCTATGTTACATATCAATAGACTATGATAGAGTTGGGGTTTGGAAGCAATTACAATGTAAAGGCAGACAGTAGAAAACAGAACTGCAATGTCACCATAATTAATAATATGAACACAATTGACTAGTACAGTAGTTCAATACACTTTTAAACATTGTATAAATGTAACGTCCCATGACACAGCTGGACCTTATCCCATCATGACATTATTACTTGCTATGCCTACAATCCCCGCAATGAATTGGGCAATTTGCCCGTGAATTGGGAAACTTGCCCGGAAATTATATGACTTTAGCAAAGCCATCTTCCCCACACAGTACATGTATGTTAAGGGGAACCTTGTTAAGATAAATGGAGAAAATAATAAGTTACCATATCTCCGATTCTAGCCATCAGGTCTGGTGTGACAACTTCCAATGAATGAATGGTGTCTGATTTGGGTGGTTTGTGCTTTGGAATCCAGTCTTCATAAAGTAACCTCAACAGACTTAACGCAGACATATATACCTGAAATAAACAAAAGAGTGGTATATACATATCGTATGCATGTATCAGTACTTACAAGTAACAATAATACATGTATTTTTGCTTGTGCAAGATTAAGGGTGCCTACATAGGTCATTGTAGGGGAAGTGGCTTGAAATAACTGAATAAATAAAATAACCAGGGCTATACATTATTTCTTATACCATTGTTTGTTCCACTTTGGTCTAAACATTGATTCTCAATTCGCTTTTCTTCCCCATTTCATTAATGCAAACCAAAGAGCACTATGATAGATCTACTCACAGCAAGGACCTTATCGTTGAGTCCCTTGGACGATACATATGTTATTGCTTTAAGCACATTCCGCATTTCATCTTTATTGGTTGTTTCTGTTTCATTCTCAAGTTTTTGTTTTATTTCTGCGAGCGCTTCTTCTCTAAATGTCCAGTTTTTAGAAAATAGCTTGGCAACCTGTAGAACAGAAAACAATATAAATATATATAAATTACAATAACATGTATAACCAAGAATATTAGGCAAAAGCACACACAGCTCCAACTAATACCCCCTCCCCTCCCCTCCCCTCCCCTCCCCTCCCCAAATAAAACCTTATTATACAATAAAACAAAGTTATTACCAATAAAAGATACAGACTGAAATCAAACCGTATTCTATGGCAAATAAATAATGTTTGAATATTTGATAGTGTTCACATTTTACATGGGTTTGATACATACATAAGTATGTAGCAAATGTCTAATTCTGTGACTACTTCAAACATTTTGAATCTTTCTTAGTTTTCTGGGCAATTAAGAGCGCTTTTTGGATTAGAATTAGGAATTCAAATTGTACATCCAGAATTGTTTGCTAACTGAAAACAACCGAAAACATGTTTTACTGCCATGACAATGTTATGTACACTGATAATGTGCACGGCGAAACTCCGAATTCTGGTGAATTTGTTTATGCTCCTGAAGATGTGAAACCGTTTTTGTTCTTGAATGGAATCAAAGTTTTGCTCATGAAAATGAAAATATAGTTCATTCCATAAATTAAGGGGCCAACTGTGGTCCAGTAATTACGGTGTTTGACTCATGTACGATGGTACGTGGGTTCGAACCCTTGCAGGGAACATGGTGCGTGTGTTCTTGGGCAAGACGCTTTGCTACAATTGCCCCTCTCCAGAGCCGTAGATAGAGAAAGTTTTGACATGGGAGACTCGAAACGGCTAGGTCACGAGGTGTGTGGAGCCATTTTGTTTCCAAAGTGCCGCGGTGTTTAGCGTTAACGTTTACGGCGTGTACGTATTTTGTTTAGGTGTAAAATTGGCTGTAGTAACAGTACACCAATACAAGGTTCACAGCCATTCTACTCGGAAGAAAACATGAAAAGGCAAGTTGAAGACAAGTTCTAGATTTTGTGAGCACGATGAGTTGTTAAACTAGCCTAAGCAATTTGGCAAAGATTTCGCGAAAATATTTGCGATTTTACAAGACTTGTAACACTGTGTAAATAAGCTCACTTGTAACGTGCGAATGGTGACGCAGGACAACTCGTACGCCAATCAACTCGTACGCGGTCCAATTCGTACGCGGTTTAAATATGTGGTTCACGGGTACGGGTGGTGTTGATAAATTAAAAAGGTAGATACTTTGGGCATCCAAGGCGAATCTATTCTCTATTCTCTATTTTATTTCTCGGGAAACATCAACAAATGCACAGACCAAAATTACAAAGAATACACGATGTTAGGCATTATTAACCTTTTTGGCATTATTAACCTTGTATTTTTGTCAACAATTGTATTTCCATGTAAATGTAACAATTAATGTACAACAAGTTGCATGAGATTCAGTCTGTTCAGTCTCATCTCTTTCGGTTTTTAAGAATATTATTGCTTAAGACTTTCCTTTTTACAAAGGCATTCGTGTAAAATTGTACTAACTACTATTGTTTGTTCATCTTGGTTTAAATTTCGTAATCATCGTTTGACATAACTTAATAGATATTTTTTGACTAATGTTTTCGTTTGATTAGTATTTTTAAGATAACAAACAAATATTTGGCACGCGTACGAGTTGGACCGCGTACGAGTTGGTTCGCATACGAGTTGTCATGTCTGATTTGTATGGCACCAGAAAATACAAATGTTCTGGTTTAAAATACATGTACCGGTATGCCCAACTGGATTGCATGTACACTGCTTTTACATTTTTTTATTTTGTATTAAGCATGCCTTATAGTTGTCTGTTCAAATGATTACACTTTTCAAATTTAGTATTAACAACACCCTTTTTTTTCCTTTGTGTAGGAGAACTTTTCTGGACGGCAAAGAAAGCCTCAACAGGCTGACAACAAGTTGAAGTTCCTGCAAGTCTCTACAACTAGCTTATCACAAGGATTTCCACAACAAAGTGGCTATTTTTACGTGACCGTAACCCTACTATTTTTACGTGATATAACTGGTTCCCGACACAGACAAGGGGAACTCAATACGCGCGGAACATATTGACAGCCATAATTCACCAAAATAAATGGATGCAATCCCTAGTTAATTGTATACAGTCTCTAGTTTTTTCGTATACACGACATACCTGTTTCTATTAACCAAAATTATTGGTTAATAATCTCATCTAGATGTCGTGTATACTTAATACTAGGAACTGTATACAATTAATTAGGGACTGCGCATGCGCAACCCATACTCGCATAAAAATAGCAAAAGTACGTAGGTTTACGGTCACGTAAAAATAGCCACAGCCTTTCCACAAAGGGCACTTGACTTTGGAAAGTTGGAGAACACTGTTTAGGAATGAGAAATCTTTTTCCTCATCATATTGCCGTTTGTGCCATGACATTTGTAAAAAGGAAAGTAAATTAAAATTAATTGATACATGCAATAGAAGCATTGTTTCACATGTACCTTTACTTTTGTTGTTAGTTTTATAAACTTTTTGGCTACTCGTGCAAAGCAGTTTTGGCTGACACTCAGCAGTGGTGTAACTATTCCCCACCCCCTGACCCCCCCCCATCCTTTCAATTTTAGAATGTCAAGGTGTGCCCCCCCCCCCCCCCCCCCCTACAAACTCAACGCAAGTTACGCTGCTGGTACTTGAAGTACGCTGATGTTACTGGTTCAAATCAATTGCTGCTATCATGGATCAGGATTTGTCAGGAACACTTTGAAAATGAACAAATATTGTTGACCTAGCCAGATCAAAATGAACTGCTTTGACTTGAGTGGCTGTATTGAGCTTTGATTTGTAAAAACATGTGTGTTCATTCCAAACAAGCAGTATTACAAATGAATGTGTCACCCGAGGAACATGTACACTCTGAAGGAAAAATGCTTTGCCTTAAAATAGCCTAGTAATTTTGGCAAAGGAAATAATAGCCAAAGATTCAAAATTCAAGTTGTTTTTGTTACAAGAACAAATGGATTTTAACTGTATTTCATTGGTTTACTTTTACGTGTTAACCTACTTGGAAATGAATCCAGGCTAAATGACAATCAAACTTAAAACTTAAACACTTCAAATTGACTTTTTTGTAGAAAATTAAATATCTAAGAAATTAAAACATCCAGCTGGGTCGTACTTTTGACTAATTTTGTTTGTTGTGACTTAAATATATTTCTGTTTGGCCTGGCATTTCAATACATCATATACATGTACATACAGTATACTTCATTCTTGGCATTAACAACAAAATAAATTCTTAAAGAAAACAAAAGAATACAAAACACGAAATCAGTGCTTCAGCTCTTTGGGTAAATAGTTCTTTTCAAAAATGACTTTCCCAATTACTTTTGTAGCCTGAAACTGTTTTATTTTTTAATTAGCTCTATAGGTTTGTGTCATTTTGAGCAGTTTTTCAATGACGACGATTGATCAGCCAAGTCGTGCGTAAAACGCATGCAGCGAGTGTGTGTAACTACTAAACACGGATAGCGCGCGGCGTTACATGGAAACAAAATGGCTTCTAATCCGTAATTGTCGCAACTCTCTCTATCTACGGCTCTGCCTCTCTCCACCCAGGAGTAATGGGTACCTGTGAAGGGTGAACAGGGGTAATAAATGTAAGGCGCTTTGATACACCCACATTGCGTGAGTCTAAAGCGCTATATAAAAAACTTTCGACGTGCACATATTACATGTAGGCCCTAATTTAACAATTCACATGTTTATTTATATTCATAAATTTCCTTGAAATAATGGTATGCAAGATCTTTTGATAAATTAGAAGAGTAGGAATCATGAACACCCTTAAATATCTTAATTCGTTTAAAAAAGGGTTTCCAGTGAAAAGTGGGACGCTCAAATGCCATCATTACTTTAAGACACCCAATAATCTGTTTCATGCCATGTTTTTAGAACTGTAGATAACCTGGGCAATTTTAGAAAAAAACCATCAAAGGATTAATTAATAAGTGGCTCTTTTGTTCTTTTTCTTTTCTTTTTTGGCACAAAATAAAAGTTTCTCGTGTACAGATTTTTTTTAATTTGTCTTTTAATTATTGTATTATTATTATTATTTTTTTTTTTTATTTTTTTTTTGGGGGGGAAGTCACACCATTGCCTGATATTTCAATTTATAACAACAAACGTCCACAAATTAAGCCTTGCAAATGTACAATGTACCCATTGTCAATATACCCACAAAGTTTCAAAAAGTAAGATATTTGGGGGACACCAAAATATATTACCAATTCTTGTCCAAATACATCAATAGCTGTTGCAGCTTGTCGTAATGCATTGTCATTCATTGGTTCTGCATGATCAAATGGTATTTCCCCAGTCATCATCGAGTCACTCAAAGCTTCATCTTTTTCTGCCATATCATCTTGGTCAGGCTTACTTGGCAGGGCTTCTGGTACGTCATTTCTTAAAGAGATGCATTTAATAAGTTTGTAACAAGAATCAAAATGATCACAAATAAACTATATTGTAGACCAAAGGGCCTTTTCTGCAAAATACCACAAATCTTAGTTGATTTTGGTAGTTCCTACTTTTGCACAAATTCTTATAGACCAGTTCCCAAATATATTCAAATTCATGCACACATGTGCATAAAAGGGCCGACGGGCAAGAAACGAAATCGGCCCGATAAAATGTACAGGGGTCCAAACAATTTTGTCATTTTCTCTCAATTTCTGCATGATTTGTCATATTTGAAAACGGAAACGTGTCTGAAATCATCATAGGCCCTATGTGTTACTTTCTGGCCTTAGTGGGTTTTTTGGGGGGTACTAAATAACAACTTGATGGGAATGATTTTGTCCCGTACGCACGAGGTCGAGGGTAATCAGCCTGGCGCTTTTCCCCCACGGCGTGAATCACATTGGGTTTTTTTTATTTAAATGTTTGTTTTTCCTTGCAGAAAAAACAACTCCTTAGGCCTATATGTTTACAAAACTATAAGTGTATGCATGTACAACTTAAAAAGGCTATTTTTTTTACCGAATTCTAAGACATAAATTGTATCCCAAATTAGACCAGTAAAGACCCACCACCGCAAACAAAACTAATTATTATTAATTATTTCTGAGACCAAGGATGCCTCAAAAGCGCTTTAGGCACTGTAGCTCGCAAGCCTGAAGAAAGTGAGAAGAAGGTACAGTTTTAGAGGTGGGAGGAAAACCCCAAAAAAAGATTCTGGGGAAAACACACGTAATCAGGTAGGGACAAAAAAACACCAATCCACACATTAGCATATAGGCGGGGTTCGAACCCGGCTCATACTAATGGTGGAAGGCGAGGAAAGAACCGCTACGCCAACCTAACTCCCAAAGGAAACAAAGGTTTGCTAAGGAAACAAACATAGGAAATTAGCATAATACTTAAAACCGGAGAATGACTCTAACAGAAAGATCCTACAGGAAACGCAACGATTATCTCAAATTAACCCTTGACCAAACAAAAACAAATTAAGCGATATTCAAAACATAATTACTCCAAACATAATTAAAACATAATTAAACCAAACTAAGGAGCCGAAGCGTTTACAAAAGGAAAACCCTCGATAAACTGAAAAACGAAAACAAAAAAACCAAAGAGATCAGGCGCCGAGGCGGACCTTGAGATATTGCTCGAGACGGCACAGAAAATCCAAACTGTTCACTTTTGTATTCTTGTCAAATTTAGCCTCGTTTCTTGAAAACCAAATAATTCGCCGGAAAATAGTGAAGTTATGTGCCGTCTAAAATGACATCTTTTTAGTATTCGCGTCTGGTGGGTACGCGCTGGTATTGTTAATCCCACCCAAGTAACGACCGCGCCACTATAACCCACCGGCTTGACTACTCTGCACTCGACAAAACGGTGGTTTAATGTTTATCGTCGAGCGCAGTGCGGACACAGACCAGATTTTTTAGATTTACGAAGGTGACCTCCGGTGATAGGCACATTATGTAAAACCCTGAAGTTAAACGAAATGTGCTTGAACAAAAGTTTAATAAACAGTGTGCGTTTCCATACAGTGGCCCAGTCCAATTACCAGGGCGGGTGCGCCGTACCCGAGATTATGTTCATTTTGGACTCGACTATGGTTGCAAGGTGTTCGTTAAGGTGGATTTGTCGCTAGTCCTTAACTAAAGCACCGTTTTTGCGAAAATGTACAAGAACAATGCGATAAAAAACAGGTTGCGTTTCACAATGTGGCAGGCTCCCACGCGTCAATCCTCGGTCTGCAATCAGCAGAGACAGGCCACACAAGTAAACCATTGAACCCGCCACTTGCCGGGTTTGTCCGACAAGATGCTGGCGACATGAACTTCCTGCATGGCGGCAATCTTGCTGTTTATATGTTTATATTCACCATCTCCATCTCTCCCTGAGGGGAAGGAAGGTACACGGTGTCCCGATGACAAACTCTACTCTGTGCCCCCAGATAAAATCAAAAATCAACTTCTTGATTCTCTTAATTTTTTCTTTTGTGTGCGGGGATTTTGGAAAGAACAAAAGTGTATGGAAACCCTCCCTTTCATAGACAAATTACACTCTCTTCACTCCTGTAAACGTTTTTGGACTACCCCCAATTTTTCCTCCCACATACTATTTAACCAATCTCCGAAACCAAAAGTGATACCAATAAGTTTAAAGAAAGGCGCCCATAGTGTAGGCATATTTGCAATTTTGTGTATTGTTTTTGTTAAAAGCAAAAACTCACTTGATTTTGTAAGAAAGTATCGTAAGCTTTAAAACAAATTAGGGTGGCATTTTTTCTAAACATTCTAAGGGTATGAAATCCAAGATGGCGTCCAAAATGGCCGCCGAACACTAATAATGCGATATCTTCGCGAATACATGTGATACAATTACAAATTACAAAGTGTCTAAATATGTTTTCTGAGACTAGGAATCTAATAGAATCATCACATTTATGTTATATGTACACTGCAAATTTATTGGTCAATTATAATGTTGGGTAAACCGTTTTCACCACTCGTTGGTCAAAAATGCTGAATGTTGGTAAACATTATTATTTGCCCAACACATATCTTTGTCTTTTACTAAATTATTGGTCAATGAATGTATTACCCAAGAATTGGTCAACGGGAGTGCGGCATGAACATAGACTTGCCCATGCCTAAATCTACCTGCAAAAAGTGCATGCAATTTGCCACGAGTGATATGCATCTAAACCTAATATTAAAGTGTACTTTAGATTATCTTTAAAGTAATTTTCATTACTGGAATTTTTTTTGCATTTTAATTGCAAAATGGTAGGCCGTTGTTTGCTTTTTTCTTATATGGCGGACTAGGTTTTTAACCAACACAAAAGCAAAGTTCCCGCACCGCCGGCCAATCGTGCACACAGCTAGTACATATATGTACATTGTACATTATACAATTGTTGCCTGCTGTGACATGGTCCATGGCGTTTTGTACACCCGAGGGGGCAAATGGCACCCGAGGCGAAGCCGAGGGTGCCATTTGCCCCCGAGGGTGTACAAAACGCCATGGACCATGTCACAGCAGGCAACAATTGTTTTGTTATACCACGGTAATAGATTCTTACGGAGAAAATAAGGCAAAATTGAAACAGAAAAAAAGCAGACGAACAGCATAAACGAAAGCCGGTGTAAACAACAATGGCGGTCGTCAGTCGTTGCCGGAAGTGCTAACTTCACTGTTCCCTGTTTACATCGCACAGGAACATACATCAATTTACGTAGTACCAGCTAATATAACACAGCGCCATGTCAAAGGTTGCTAGACTCTAATATCAGTCGCTTCCAAGCCCAAGTGTACACCTTTCATTAAGATACAGCTCAAGGCTGTGGATTGAGCTTTGTCTCTGTACTGAGGTCTTGCCCATCGGTAGGTCGTGGAGTTCCTTCATGTAGCTCTTTCTCTGGACATATTTCACCAAGACTAGTTCCGCTTCTCACAGCTCGACGACTGTCGGTCTTCTTGTGCCTTCATCACCACTCAGAGTCTGAGGCTTATGATCAAGGAGCCATTGCTTGAACCGAAGGAGCCATGCCACGGCCTTTCTGAGACGGTACCAAGATGATAATCTATTGATCAGTCTGTCTATGATGTCATCTTGTTTAGCCGCATCAATTGCTCTGGATACTGCTTCCTTCTTCACCTCCTTGTTCCTCTCAAGTAGATTTGGAGCGTCCGTTGTCAACGGCCATGTAGCTTCATCCTGCCAAAGGAAGTTCGGACCCTTTCTCCACCTATCTCTGTTAATCATGTCCTGAGCATCAAGACCTCTGGATGCGTCGTCAGCAGGATTTAGCTCGGATTGCACGTACATCCATTGACTTGCTGTTGAACCGTCATGGATCACAGCTACCATGTTTGCCACAAAGGTATGGAAACGCTTTGTTTGGTTGTTGATGAACTGAAGCACCAACATGCTGCCAGTCCAAAACGTTGACTCCTGTACCTCCAGTCTTAATTCTTTCTTCAGCATCTTTCCCATCCTAACTGTTACTACAGCTGCAGACAACTTCTTGGGTGTTAACAAGACGCGAGTAGAAAACGCTACCACATTTTGTGAGACATATGATAAGTGATGGAGTTGACATTTACGAATCTGCCCAAACCAGTCTGGAACAAGACACCTCTCCATGGTAAACCTATCCATCATGGAAAGATCTTCCAACCACCTGGCCCAGTGCCGTTTGGTGTCAACCTCCAGGGGATTATCCCAGCCTTTACCCATAATTCTGCACTCGTTCTGAAAGAAAATCTTGGCTTGAAGGATGTATGGACAAACAAACCCAAGGGGGTCGTACACAGAGCAGATGACACTAAGCAGACCTCTTTTGGTGTGACATCTGGACTTTGATTTTATCTTGATACCGAGCAGATTATTATCTGTGTCCCAATGAACTCCTAAGGCTCTTTCCACCGGAAGGCCGTCTCGGTCAAGGTCCAGGTCTTTGAATACTTTAGCCCTGTCAACTTGTGGTATAGATTCTAAGACCTTTCTGCTGCTACCAATCCACTTGGTCAAGCGGAAACCTCCCATTGCCGACAGATCAGTCAGCTGCTTTTCCATCAAAAGAGCTTTATCTTCAGACCGCACAGACTTGAGGCAGTCATCAACATAGAAGTTTATTTTACCGTGACACCACATCAGCACTGAATTTGTCTTTGTTGTCTTCTGCTGTGCATCTCAGTGCGATGTTAGCACAGCTCGGGCTCCAAACGCCCCCAAACAGGTGAACTGTCATTCGGAAAACATCTGGTGGCTGAGTTGTGTCTCCTTCCGGCCACCAAAGAAACCTCAGGGCATCTCTGTGCTCTTTCTGAACTTGCACCTGGTGGAACATTTGTTCGACGTCACCCATCAAGCCGACCATGTGCTCACGAAAGCGCATGATGACTCACATAAGCTTATTCATCATATCCGGCCCCTGTAGAACAGTGTCATTGAAAGACATCCCATGACTCTTGGCTGCACAGTCAAACACGACTCTCAGCTTATCTGGTTTGTTGGGGTTGATAACGGCGTGGTGAGGCAGGTACCAGGTTGCACCGGGAGAATTGTTCAGCTGTTCGTCTGCCACCTTCTCGGCGTAGCCCTTCTTAACCAGCTGGTTCATCTCTTTGGTATATCTAATTTTCCGGAGGTTTTCTTTCGTCAATCTCTTGCCGAGAGACGAAAGACGCCTCTCTGCCATCATCTTGTTATTAGGCACGTCCGGGGGGGTCGCGCTTAAAGGGAATGGCTAGCTGGTAATGGCCATCGACTATGCTTATTGACCCCTTCCATATTTTTTACCGCCCTCATATCGTCAACTGACATAGCAGGCAAGTCACTTGCCAAGGATATAGGCCGATATCCAACTTTCAAAACTTCTCTACCTGAGCCTCAAGGTTTCCTTGGACAAAGTTAGATACAGCACTACCGGTTCCCTTGTAACCCAACGGACCATTAATAGTCCACCCGAGTGATGTTTTGACAGCATAGTGATCCCCCTCTTTGCCATGTCGTACCTCAAGAGGGACTAATATATCGGGTACATCTTGGCCATTTAACATGGTGACACCTTCCTTAGATATACGAGGAAACGGGATGTCCTTTAGGTGCTTGTGAGGGCTCAAATCTTTGTGAGTGGCACAGCTGTCTCGCAGGGTAGGAAAGTCCTTCAAGGCGTAGACTCGTGGCAGGTGGAACATTTTGCCCTTGTTGTTACCGGATATGTTCAGAGCGACCGCCAATGTATCCACCTGTGATCCCTTGTTCAGCGTGTCGAGGGACAGGGCTTGTGGACTACCCTGTATGTAAAGCATCCTCACCAGATCTACGGAGCACAAACTCTTGTTACTGCCAGGGTCGAGTAGCGTATGAGTCTTGATGCTGTCACTTCTGCCGACCCCCTTCACGATTACCGCAACGATAGGCAAAGCCACCTTGTTAGTAACCTGGTCCTCTCCGCATGCAAAACTGGTAGCTCCCAGGTTATGGCTGTCAGTTGACCATAGCTCTGTTGGGGCTTGAACGTTGATACTGGAAGACTGGAACACATTGTGCAGTAGTTTTGAGTGTCTCATTTTGCAACCTCCAACTCCACATGCACCCTGATCACATCTTCTGGCAAAGTGACGTCTAGCCGTCAGGCAATTGAAACATAACCTGTTCTTTTGGGCTACATCGAGACGATCATGTGGACTCATCATAGTGAACTGGCTACACTCAACTAACTGATGCCCTCCAGAGCACAGGGGACAAGACTGTTTCTGAGCATGCTGGTATCCATTTCCTTTGCTCGGTCGGGTTCTTTGAGTAGTTGGCTGTGATGTAGTCTTGGCTTGGACGTTGAAGTTGGATCCCTTCTTGGATTCACTGCTGCTTCATTTCTCAAACCCATACACTGCCTCCCTGGCAGCCCTTCCAAGAAATCCAACAAGCTTCATGATGTTGGGATAGCGGCCTGTTTTGTCGAGGTGATCTATAACCTTTGAACGCCATTTTTCGGCCGCCATGTTGAAATAAAAAGGCGGCCTCTGTCTCAAATTGTGCAAAATAAAAAGATTCGATTAAATAAAAGGATTAGTAGTCAGGTGAAAGTTATTATTATAGTCACCTCTATATACAAGTTCCAAGCCAAACTCATTCACAGTGATTATGGCATGCATGATCTAACGATGCATTTATTAAGCTTCACCACATCCAAGCCTTTCCCCGGAAAATTCTCTATGCATTATCCTATTATACAGCGAGATAGTTTTCCCGGAAGATTTTGCGGTGATAGTAAAACAAAATGGTTCGGTCTTGTTGAGAGTGGTTCCAAGCAGTTCATGCAAAACAATTAAAAATTAAACCACATTAAGTTAATTTTAGTGTCAAATTTAGGGCGTTTTTGCTACGGTGGCGGCCATCTTGGATTTCAGGTCGTTAGAATGCTCAGAAAAAATGCCACCCTAATTTTTGTTCATGTTCATAGTATCATCTAACAAAATCAAGTGAGTTTTTGCTTTTTTAACAAAAAAAATACACGAATCCTTTTTGTTATGACGAATATGCCTACACTATGATGCGCGTTCGTATCTCTCATCCAGAAGGGTGGTATCATCAGCATACACCGAGACCCTGGCTTCGGTATCCCCCACCCCCGGTAATTTAATCTCCTTGGGATCGGCTCGGCTCTGCTCTAATCGCACGCCCAAGGGCTCGAGGGCAAGAATGTACAGGAGTGGAGATAACGGATATCCCTGACGAACCCCTCGGGATAGCGAGAACGGCCGGGAAATGTTACAAATGACACTAATCCCAAGTAATTTAATTTTCATGTTTACACCGTTTAACAAAAGTCTATCTTGAAAATTATGTCTGCGTGTATAGGCCCTATTAGATCAATTATCTTGCTTCCCTTTGCGTGTGAAATCCTTCATTTATATGCGCGGGATTGTCTATAGTAGGGTCCGATACATCCATGTTTTCCGCGGTGTCCTTGTAGAACAGTCCGGATGTAAGATTAGAGTGTTTGGCCGCGGGCCAGGAGCGTTTTTAATATGGCCCTGTACAGATGTGTGTTGGTGGAGGGGGTGATGACCCGGTCATTTAAAGACACGTTCACTTCAGAAAAGATAGACTGAATAATAAGGTTGACGGGCGCGACTGGTACATCGCTGGCTAATGCACCCCCATTAGCATCAACAATTTTAGCCTGTATACGTGTAGCATTGTTTGCGCCAAATCCAAGTAAGTCTCGCTTGAACCATTAATGAGAAATTCAATGGGGCCGGAGTCCACAATGTTTGTCAAGGGTTGATATTGTACCCATTGTCCTTTTGCAACACTAGTCTGAGTGGTAGGTACCGCAAATAGACCCTTATGGTGGGTTTTCACGGGGCACGCGAATGATTTGCGAAGGATGCGAACGCCGAAAAGTCCAACATTTGGAGAAGTTTTTCTCCGAATGTGTCGCGACAATGCAGTTTGTGCATAGTTCTCCCAACGTTTGTGCAAATGTTGTGTGTAGATTTGCCGAACTATGGCTAGTCCACACGAAGAACATGCGACTAAAATGCAAACACGAATGTTGCAGGAATCTCGGGCAACATTCGTGCGGACATTTCGCGACACATGCGACACGTGCGAACTTTTCGAGCATATTTTGCGAAAAATGAACGTCGTGCGACATTCATGCGACATTCGTACATAATCGCGCGATTATCTAGCGAAAGGCTCGCGAAGTCACTTGTTCTCAAGAAGTACTTGTTCTCATTTCCAATATCATAATATAATGTTTTTAGGTACCTGTACCAATCACTGCGTTCCCCCATGATAATGTTTTTTCATTGTAGTATTAATCTAGAATGATCCCAATTCGCTTTTACTACCGAGTATTACATGTATGTTAAACAAGGTACAATCTGAAAGTATGACAATATACACCTTCTTTTTCTTTTTTCATTGTATTTTAAAATAAACATATTAAAATAATAAGCACAAACAAAAACTTATTTAAATTTAAGCTTAAAAAGAAAAGAAAAAAAGAAAAAAAGAAAAACAAATTGAATTTGTAATGTATTTTAATACAAAATACAAACTATATATATATACACAAGAGCGTGTTTCAAATTAATCATTATTTTTACATTCACACAACAAATACACTATTTGCAGAACAAAATAAAAACTGTTTAAAACGATTTCGTCTGGAGGTCGAGGGGATCCGGCAGGGCTCCTTTCCCCCACAAGTTAAAAAAACAAAAACAAACAAACAAACAAAACACCAACCCCACTTAGACAAGAAAGTATGTCTTGCCTCCAGGTTATTATGCGCATGTGTGCATGAAACTGGTCTATAGGCTGTAGGGTTTTAATCACTAGTTTATACGTATACCATAGCCCCACTTTGGGCCCATACCCAGTCAGCATATATAGGCAGTGTTGTAGTACTTATACTCTGTACTTGTACTTGCATGTCAAAGTACTTGTACTCGAACTGATGGTACTCATATTTGGGTAGCAAAGTACTCGAACTCGACGCGTTGAAATTGTACTCAATCATCAAGGATCTTGTACCTGAATGGCAATACTCGATAACCAAACTATATAGCTTGGCTTACTATGACCTTATTTTATTGATACTTTCAATTGGTTGATTGCTAAGAAATCGACTTCCTCTGGGCGAGTCTGGACAAATACATAACAGCTAGCATGGGTATACCGGTCTGACTGAACCTGTGCCAATTACGCCCAATGACCCATTTGCCATATGTGTGCACACTGGCCAATCATGTACAGGAAATGTGATTGTGCTCCTCAAAATCATTTGGGGCAAACCATGACTGGCAGTTTTTCTAAACTATGGCTTCGGTCTATTTACGGGTTCAGCCCCATTGCAAACGTGCAAACGAGACCTAGCTATCTGCTGAGCAAAAAGTCATTCGAGACCGTTTGCTCAGCACGTAGCTCACCGTGTGCAGTAAACATTTCCTGAGATTTCTGCCTCGCGAGGTCGTGAGGCAATTGTCTGTTCCGTTTGATTTTGTTCGCCTCGCGAGGCGAAAATCTAACCGTGTGCGGTGAACCTAATTGTTCCTAATTATCTTCATACAATGTACAAATACCTCAGTGACAACAGATTCCAAGGACAAGTATGATTGGTCTTATTTTTCTTTGATCAAAGCTTCAATTATCTTTATAAGCAATCAATAAATGTGTACAATCCCTTGTTACAATAATGGGTCAACTGCACTTCTTATAATAAACTTGGGTCTAAAGTAGTCCTCACTGAAATGCAATAACTAATACAAATATAAATCATCACAGGTCTTAACTGGCAAATAAAGTAACACTTGGGGGGGGGGGGGGGGGGGGGTACTTGTAATAACCCTCAGACAATGTAACTAAGCTCAGCAATAACCATAATTAATCCTCACTGAGTAGAGTTCTTGCGTTTCAGACCGTCAATAACTGTCGTACGCAAGCCTAGCCAATCAGCACTTGCGAGTGTTCATGAGGTCAGCGGTGCTTGCGTTCCATCCAATGAACTGTCGGCACTGTACCTTAGCTTGTTGTTATTCGTAATAAGGCCTGGCATACGATATACATGTACATAATTATTATAATTATTAGTATATATACGCCCTCCTCCCGCTGGTGACTGACACGCCAGATCTGTACAATGACGCCCGGCCCGCTTCTATTGTTAAAAGGTTCAATGGGATACGAACATGTACTGTACATGGAGGGAATTTCAAAGGGGGATTTTCAACATGCGGATTTTGAACATGCGGATTGTAATTGTGAGGATCAAACCATTTTAAATGCAGGGAACACATAGGCCTGGGAATTACTTACACCAAGTATAGAGTATATAAACCAGCTTCCAGAGGGGATGTTTGTCCATAGTGATTATTAGTGCCGTCCACACAAAACCCTTTTTTTAAATTACCGTCAGACGTACCAAAACGCGGATGTCTGTTGTATTCATAATGAAGCACCATATGTGGCAGAGAAACCCCCCCCCTCCCTCTTTTATGTTGAGCATTGTGTTTCAAGGGGAGATGGGTTTCAAGGGGAGATGGGTTAGGTTACAATAGTGTCGAGTGCGTATAAAGTATCGTGCTGGGTATAGGTGTATTCCATTTCCACCCCATAAACAGAACCCATAAACGTGCACCGTGACCCACCCCTAAACTTAACGTAAAATGGGGCAACTTTGTCATGCTGGGTAACTTTGGCCACTACATGCAAAAAACAATCTTTTGATTTTACTTGTATTTTTGGACATTTGGTTTTTATTATTTATGTAAATGATCAAGAAAGAGTTGAAAAATAACATCAAACTGGATTTTATGTGATATTTTTGAAATGCTTTTCCCCAAACGATCTGACCAAAGTTGCCCTAACCCTGAATTGTTGTCAATGAGTATAAAACTTACAATACGCTTCCGGAAACTTGTTCAACTAATTGTGTTTATCAATGGGCAATCGTCAATTTTAGCTTTTCAGAAAATTCTGGAGTGTTTGAGGAATCAAATCGATTTTTATTTGTAGTTTTTATGTGTGCAAACGGATTTTGTTTACGGTCAAAAAATGTTTGTTGGCTCAAACCCAACTCTATTGTAAAACATAACACGGAAAATATAACATCATTGTTTAATATGCAGAAATATATTGTAAATTGTCTGAAAATATCGACCAAGGTTTCCCATTTTACGGTACAAATGTCCACCACACTGACACTGCGTGAGCAACGAGCAGTCGTTCTTCGTGTTCCCTGCATTTAAAATGGTTTGATCCCGACAACCTGCGTGTTGAAAATAACATTGAAATTCCCGCCACGTACGTATCCCATTGTACCTAGCCTTGTAACAAAAGAAGCAGGGATCAGTCCTTGCAAACGCCAGTACATATCTGGCGTGTCAGTCACGCGACCAGCGGGGGCAGGGTGTGTACACTAATGATTATAATAATCATGTAGATCGTATGTCAGACCTTATTACGAATAACAATAAGCTACGGTACAGTCCCAATAGTTCATTGGATGGAACGCAAGCACCGCTGACCTCACGAACACTCGCATGTGCTGATTGGCTTGTCTTGCGTACAACGGTAATTTACAGTCTAAAACGCACGAACTCTAACAAGTCGATCAGAATAACCCTCACTGGACGTTAGGAACAATAGACCAGGTAAACGTCTCTGGGGACAGCTAGCTTAATGATCAGAGCTGCACTTAACCGATGCTACGCCAACTGGCACAGGACATACAACCGGTATGCAAGCCTTTCAATCACTCTCAGCTCTGTTAAGTTCCAATCAATAGGTCTCCCTAGTCCCGTCAATCCAAGTACCACTGTTATCTGACTATCACAACAGTTAATCAATCCACCAGGGTTACCGCGCTACTGTTCAAGCAACATTTACCCTCATACAACTACACGGATCGCTATATAGGCCAGGGTACGAGAAACCTCACAATAACTAAGCGCTACGACGGTAAGCCTCACAGAGCTACATGTAGCTACTCAACAACCACCGGATCGCCACTCAGCCGTCACCGCCACTACAGCGTTAAACCGACGACAGGCAATCACCACTCAAAACAAATACCGCTAGCTCTTAAACCAAAATTCACTACCCTCGCTCACACCAGTTCCCGCAATGCATGCATTAACAATGCACTGTAAGTTAACCAACTCTACTTACCGAAGCGAACGCTTAAATCCTGTTTTAAAACCTGATAAATCGTGTGTTTTCTGTTCCACAGAGCGTGAGTTCGAATCCCGGCCGGGACACGTGTGTCCTTAAGCAAGGCAATTAAACCACTATTGCTTCGTCCTTCGGATGGGACGTAAAGTTGTAGGTCCCGTGTGTTGTATAATTCATAATGTGTTTATATATCTTTCCCATTATAACATTATAAAATTGTATAATGCACATAAAAGAACCCAGAACACTTATCGCTAAGAGAAGGGGTTTGCCCCGGTGTTCCTGGCTGACACAGCCTCTGTCTACGGGTTTCTTCTGGCTTACGAGCTACAGTGCCTTGAGCGCTTTTGAAGGATCCTTGGTTTCATTACCAGAAAATAATAATAATAATAATAATAATAATAATCGCGCAAGTAACAGACAGAGGTCCTGTAGCATCGCGACCATTTGCAAAACTGCCCAAAGCTTCGACGAAGCCCCGGACTAGAACTGTACGCGCTGCTGATTGGTCGCGACACCCCACTGAAAGGTCACCGACCTTATGCGGTGCGAACCACTGGTCCCCACACTCAATGATTTTCAATCTGTTTATTTCGCCACAGTACTCACTGTTAACAAGACACGGTCGTTTTATAATCACAGAATGTTATAGGGTGTTAACAATGTTCCGGCCCATGAGTCAGTTTTAAACATACGTTTAGCCTATTTATTTTATATGTATTCCAATTCATAAATACATGTCGGCTAATATACACCAGAAGAAGTCAAGAATACAGTTTCAAACTATTAAAACCAGCCAGTTAGTATTTATGATCCGTTTAAAACTGGCCACGTGATGGGCTCTCTGCCAATATGGATGGGTAAACTGTATCAAGTATTTATGAATATAGATTAATATATACGAGTATCAAAAGAACAAGAAACGCTGTGGGTAATACCAGCGAAATTGTATTCGTAACAAATAGAAAGTACGGTTGACTTAGCCTTGTGCAAGGCCTTAGTAGTTTATTAGTTCGAAATCCACGCCGCGCGCTGCATGCAGAGTTTAGCATGCACGTGCAAAAATGCATTGCAAACAGCGACCTCACGCGGTCTGTATTTATGCAAATCAACTGTATCCAACATCAGGCCTTGTTCTGTTCGGATATGAAATTGTATGTTCTTTGTTTATTTTGCGCTAGATTTCTAGCGCACGACCTCGTATGCGAATACAGATAATGGGACTAAGATTTTGATTTACTAATCACACCTTGGTTATAATCCCGACGTCATCAAATTATACGTAGCAGCTACGTTGCATGCACCCGCGACACAATGACGGAGATTTAGCGTTGTTTGTCGTCTGAGGATCTGTCGTGTTGTTTGAATTTTGCAGCGGATACATTGTTTGATACTTTGATTTATAACCCAAGCATAGGAAGGCCAAAGGATCATTTCTTCGTGATCAAGATATTTGTCGTGAATCAGTCTATATATGAATCAACTACTAGAGTACTATAGTCTGATAATCTCCAAAATTTTTAGCATATTAACCGTGTTATGACACCGCCGACTCTGAATATACATTTTCTACGCAACGACGGACCAAAAAGAAACGACTTTAAAGGTCAGCTTAGGGTATTAACATAATGAGCACCACCCCCAAAACATCACACGGATGATTAAAACAAGGCTCTTGGTCGTCTTCAGTTGATTTGCATAAATAGTGGCGGTGTAAGGTCGCTGCTCGCGCTGTATTTTGTTCACTGCTAACTGCAGCGCCCGGCGTGGACTTCTGACGGATAACGACAAGTGTCCTACACGAGGCTACATACGACTGCGCACTGAGCCCAAACTTAGTTACGTATTAAAGAAAACTAGTTTTTAAAAATTTAAATCGAAACAAATAATCATTTAGGACATGTGTGTGTCTTCATGAAAATCATTGATTGTCATTACCACAAATATGTTTGATTGTTTCAACTTACTGTGTCTTCAAAGTTGGCAGTGGTCTATCGACAATAGTTGTTGGCACAGAATTATTAGAAGCGGTTTGTCCTGTAGATAATGGACTACTGGTCCGGACTTGGACTGGATTGTTTCTCAGGGGGTCATCTTTCATTGGCGGCAATGGAGAATCATTTTCACCACTCTAAAATTAACATGACATATTTCAATATTACTAGTAATATTAACAATGTTAACAAAGTATAACATCAGGTAGTACATGTACATGTATGTACATCGAGTATGATTTTCAACAGTATACACCATAAGGCGGACCATCAAATACCAATTCATCCACCAGTCTCGATTATCATGTTCTGGGTCACCACAAAGAAAGCAATTTGAAGAGTCAAGTAAGAGAACTATGAGCTTCAAAGAGCTTGCCGCTTGCAATCTGTTCAGACCATTGCTTGTTGTGCTATTTTGTGGTTTACTTTGATAGAAACAGGTTGGTTTTTGTTGGATGTTGGATGTCCCCAGTACTGCGTCGCTTTTCTGTAACTTGGCAAATTCACTTGGCAGGTAATTCCTAATCCACGTTGTAGAAGCTACTCTTCTATTCCACACCGACACGGCGTTTTCATTGGTTTGGCACCCAAGTTTGGTTTTCGTAGATTTACACCGGCTAACAATGAACCCGAAGTATCAGCAACAAACTTGAATACAGGTCATTTCTTATAGGCCGTATGGTGTAACTGAAAAGATGCCTAAAAATGAGTTTCGTTTCGACCCCATGGGTCTACTTTTTGAAGGCATATATAGTTTCTAGTAGCTATTTAAAATACTATGCTAAAAGTTCTCCAAACAATATCTAGTCGAACTTGAGTTATTCACTTTAAAAATGTAATGGGGCGAAACTAGCATGGGGCGAGTTGGTTTTTGCCCCAAAGCCACTTCGCCCCATACTTAATGTATATTGACTCAAACCAAATTGCCCCGTATAACACATGTACATCACCGGTTTTTGTGTGACTAATATAACTGTTTACCCCTGTTTACATGTAATTGTAAATCAGTCCTTTTGGCTTGATAGGTGCCCAGATTGATCTATTTAAATACGTTTTTTTATATTTGATTGATAAATAAAATGGGTTATTCAATCTGCATTATTTTTTATAATTTTAAAAGAAACAAATATTATTATTAATATTTTTGAAGGGAGGGGGGATGGGTAATTAGCTGTTTTGTTTAAAGGAGTCAATTTAATAGGTTTCATATGTAAGGCAAGCTTGTAATGAAATATATAATAATGAAAACAATCAAAAACTAGACAGGTGTTTGTGGACAAACACAGAGCTGTTTCGAGTGTCTAAAAGTACTTTTAATATGTGTGTGGTGGTCTTTTGTGTGTGCCAAGTCTCAAGTCGATCAGATTTACTAAAGTGTCAACGGCAATAGTCTAAAGAAAAACGTGTACAAAACCTATGGGGAAAAATGTGCACCTTTAACGTGACGTCACGTGACCTTGAATGACGTAATCGTGCCAAATTTCTTCTAGGGCCGTCTGCGGATGATGGTCTAGGTGTGTGCCAAGTCTCAAGTCGATCGGATTTACTAAAGTGTCAAAGTCAACAGTCTAAACAAAAACGTGTACAAAACCAATGGGAGAAAAATGTGCACCTTTAACGTGACGTCACGTGACCGTAAATGACGCAATCGTGCCGAATTTCTTTCAGAAACATCTAAGAAGGGTGTTCTAAGTGTATGCCAAGTTTCAAGTCGGTCGGATTTACTAAAGTATCAAAGTCAATAGTCTGAAGGAAAACGTGTACAAATCCTATGGGGAAAATTTCACCTTTAACGCGAAGTCACGTGACCTTGAATGACGTAATCGCGACAAATTTCTTCTAGGATCGTCTTTAGGTGGTTGTCTAAATGTATGCCAAGTCTCAAGTCGATCGGAATTACCAAAGTGTAAAAGTGTATTGTCTGAATAAACGTGTGCAAATCCTATGGAGAAAAGTCTGAAAAAGAAAAAAAAAAAAAAGACTAGACATGTGTTTGTGGACAAACACAGAGCTGTTTCGAGTGTCTAAAATTACTTTCAATATGTATGTGGTGGTCTTTTGTGTGTGCCAAGTCTCAAGTCGATCGGATTTACTAAAGTGTCAAAGTCAATAGCCTAAAAAAAAACGTGTACAAAACCTAAGGGGGGAAATTGAGGCTTTAACGTGACGCCCCGTGACCTTGAATGACGTAATCGTGCCGAATGTCTTCTAGGACCGTCTGTGGATGGTGGTCTAAGTGTGTGCCAAGTCTCAAGTCGATCAAATTTATGAAAGTGTCGAAGTCATAGTCTAAAGAAAAACGTGTACAAAACCTATGGGGGAAAAAATTGAAACTTTAACGTGACGTTACGTGACCTTGAATGACGCAATCGTGCCGAATTTCTTCCAGGACTATCTGTGGGTGATGTTCTAAGTGTATGCCAAGTTTCAAGTCGGTCGGATGTACCAAAGTGTCAAAGTCAATAGTGTGAAGAAAAACGTGTACAAAACCTATGGGAAAAATTTAACCTTTAACGCAAAGTCACGTGACCTTGAGTGACGTAATCGCGACGAATTTCTTCTAGGACCGTCCTTGGGTGGTTGTCTAAATGTATGCCAAGTTTCAAATCGATCGGATTTACCAAAGTGTCAAAGTGTATTGTCTGAACAAACGTGTACAAATCCTATGGAGAACAAAAGGCAAAAAAAAAAAAACTAGACATGTGTTTGTGGACAAACACAGAGCTGTTTCGAGTGTCTAAAATTACTTTTAATATGTGTGTGTGGTCTTTTGTGTGTGCCAAGTCTCAAGTCGATCAAATTTACTAAAGTGTCAACGGCAATAGTCTAAAGAAAAACGTGTACAAAACCTATGGGGGGGGGAAATTGAAACTTTAACGGGACGTTACGTGACCTTGAATGACGCAATCGTGCCGAATTTCTTCCAAGACCATCTGTGGGTGATGTTCTAAGTGTATGCCAAGTTTCAAGTCAATCGGATGTACCAAAGTGTCGAAGTCAATAGTGTGAAGAAAAACGTGTACAAAACCTATGGGGAAAATTTAACCTTTAACGCAAAGTCACGTGACCTTGAGTGACGTAATCGCGACGAATTTCTTCTAGGACCGTCCTTGGGTGGTTGTCTAAATGTATGCCAAGTCTCAAGTCGATCAGATTTACCAAAGTGTCAAAGTGTATTGGCTGAAAAAACGTGTACAAATCCTATGGGAAAAAGTCTGAAAGTGGAAAAAAAAAAAAAAAAAAACTAGACATGTGTTTGTGGACAAACACAGAGCTGTTTCGAGTGTCTCACATTATTTTTCATAATTTACGAAAGTGTCTATAACACACACTTGAATACTTGCATGCCAAGTTTGACCCCAATCGGACTTGTACTTCCAGAGATAGAGGGTCTTAAAAACTACACCTTAAATGTGACGTCACATGACCCACGATGACGTCATCATGACGTCATCTTAATTTTCGTCTATAACACATCCTGGAATACTTGCATACCAAGATTGACCCCAATCAGACCTTTACTTCCAGAGATAGAGGGTCTTAAAAACTACACCTTTAAAGTGACGTCACATGACCCACGATGACGTCATCATGACGATTATCCTTGTGGCCCTCCTAGAGATGGTGGTCGAGGTGTGTACTAAGTCTCGAGTCGATTGGATTTACCAAAGTGTCAAATTCAATAGTCTGACGAAAAACGTATACAAAACCTATAGGAAAAACTGCGCCTTTAATGTGACGTCACATGACACCCGATGACGTCATCGTGATGTCATCTTAATTTTTGTCTATAACACATCCCGGGATACTTGCATATCAAGTTTGTCCCCAATCGGGCCTGTACTTCCAGAGATAGAGGGTCTTATAAACTACACCTTTAATGTGACGTCAAATGACCCACGATGACGTCATCATGACGATTTTTCTTCTGGCCCCCCTGGGGATGGTGGTCGAGGTGTGTCCTAAGTCTCAAGTCGATCAGATTGACCGAAGTGTCAAAGTCAATAGTCTGAAGGAAAACGTGTACAAAACCTATGGGGAAAACTACACCTTTAATGTGACGTCACATGACACCTGATGACGTCATCATTACGTCAACTTAATTTTCGTCTATAACACATCCCGGAATACCTGAATACCAAGTTTGACCCTAATTGGACTTGTACTTCCAGAGATATAGAGTCTTAAAAACTACACCTTTAATGTGACGTCACATGACCCACGATAATGTCATCATGATGTCACCCTATTTTTCGTCTATAACACATCCCGGAATACTCGTATACCAAGTTTGACCCCAATCGGACACGTACTTTCAGAGATAGAGGGTCCTAAAAACTGTACCTTTAATGTGACGTCACATGACACCCGATGACGTCATCATAATGTCATCTTAATTATCGTCTATAACTCATCCTGGAATACATGAATACTAAGTTTGACCCCAATCGGATCTGTACTTCCAGAGATAGAGGGTCCTAAAAACTGCACCTTTAACGTGACGTCACATGACCCCCGATGACGTAATCATGACGATTTTGCTCTTGGCCCTTCTGAGGATGGTGGTTGAGGTTTCTATCAAGTCTAAAGTCAATCGGATTGACCAAAGTGTCAAACTTAATAGCCTAAAGGAAAACGTGTACAAAACCTATGGGGAAAACTACACCTTTAATGTGACGTCACATGACACCTGATGACGTCATCATTATGTCAACTTAATTTTCGTCTATAACACATCCCGGAATACCTGAATACCAAGTTTGACCCTAATTGGACTTGTACTTCCAGAGATATAGAGTCTTAAAAACTACACCTTTAATGTGACGTCACATGACCCACGATAATGTCATCACGATGTCACCCTATTTTTCGTCTATAACACATCCCGGAATACTCGTATACCAAGTTTGACCCCAATCGGACACGTACTTTCAGAGATAGAGGGTCCTAAAAACTGTACCTTTAATGTGACGTCACATGACACCCGATGACGTCATCATAATGTCATCTTAATTATCGTCTATAACTCATCCTGGAATACATGAATACTAAGTTTGACCCCAATCGGATCTGTACTTCCAGAGATAGAGGGTCCTAAAAACTGCACCTTTAACGTGACGTCACATGACCCCCGATGACGTAATCATGACGATTTTGCTCTTGGCCCTTCTGAGGATGGTGGTTGAGGTTTCTATCAAGTCTAAAGTCAATCGGATTGACCAAAGTGTCAAACTTAATAGCCTAAAGGAAAACGTGTACAAAACCTATGGGGAAAACTACACCTTTAATGTGACGTCACATGACACCTGATGACGTCATCATTATGTCAACTTAATTTTCGTCTATAACACATCCCGGAATACCTGAATACCAAGTTTGACCCTAATTGGACTTGTACTTCCAGAGATATAGAGTCTTAAAAACTACACCTTTAATGTGACGTCACATGACCCACGATAATGTCATCATGATGTCACCCTATTTTTCGTCTATAACACATCCCGGAATACTCGTATACCAAGTTTGACCCCAATCGGACACGTACTTTCAGAGATAGAGGGTCCTAAAAACTGCACCTTTAATGTGACGTCACATGACACCCGATGACGTCATCATAATGTCATCTTAATTATCGTCTATAACTCATCCTGGAATACATGAATACTAAGTTTGACCCCAATCGGATCTGTACTTCCAGAGATAGAGGGTCCTAAAAACTGCACCTTTAACGTGACGTCACATGACCCCCGATGACGTAATCATGACGATTTTGCTCTTGGCCCTTCTGAGGATGGTGGTTGAGGTTTCTATCAAGTCTAAAGTCAATCGGATTGACCAAAGTGTCAAACTTAATAGCCTAAAGGAAAACGTGTACAAAACCTATGGGGAAATATTGTACCTTTAACGTGACATCACGTGACCATGAATGACGTGATCGTGACGAATTTCTTCTAGGACCATCTGTGGGTGGTTGTCTAAATGTATGCCAAGTCTCAAGTCGATCGGATTTACCAAAGTGCCAAAGTGTATTGGCTGAAGAAAAAACGTGTACAAACCCTATGGAGAGGAGTCTGAAACGGAGGAAAAAAAAAAAAAAACTAGACATGTGTTTGTGGACAAACACAGAGCTGTTTCGGGTGTCTAACATTACTTTCTATATGTGTATCTGATGATGGTCTATGTGTGTGCCAAGTCTGACGTCGATGAGTTAGTCTTGCATACGCACTGTGGACATCCGAACAATATAGGTCCACACGATGCGGGAAGAGGTTACGGTTTGTGGACTTGCACACGTCCACAATCTGTTTTTTAGTTTCCGAAAAAGAGCGCTAGAGGAAAATCGGGTTAGGGTTATATATAGAAAAGATAGAAGGGACAGCTGAGAGGCCCATAATCCAAATTTGAGGGTAAATTTGTTTTGGGGAAGCGAGACAAATGAGTATTTAGTCAAAGTTTGTTAACTACACGAAGACAAAGGAATGTCCACAGTGCGTATGTAAGGTAAAGCTGCGTGGATTTACACAATTGCCAAAGATATATTAGTTGGAAAAATGTGTACAAATCCTATGGGGAAAATTGCACCTTTAATGTGACGTCACATGACACCCGATGATGTCATCATGATGTCATCTTAATTTTCGTCTGTAACACATCCTGGAATACTTGCATACCAAGCTTGACCCCAATCGGGCCTGTATTTCCAAAGATAGAGGGTCCTTAAAACTGCACCTTTAATGTGACGTCACATGACCCACGATGATGTCATTATGACGATTTTCCCCTTGGCCCACCTGGGGATGGTGGTCGAGATGTGTGCTAAGTCTCGAGTCGATCAAATGTACGAAAGTGTCAAAGTCAATAGTCTGAAGACAAACGTGTACAAACCCTATGGGAAAAAATGTACACCTTTAACGTCACGTCACGTGACCTTGAATAACGCAAATCATGCCGAATTTCGTCCAGGACCATCTGTGGGTGGTGTTCTAGGTGTATGCTAAGTCTTAAGTCGAACGGATTCATTAAAGTGTCAAAGTCAATAGTTTGAAGAAAAACGTGTACAAAACCTATGGGGAAAATTATACCTTTAACATGACGTCACGTGACCTTGAATTACGGAATCGCGACGAATTTCTTCTAGGACCGTCCTTGGGTGGTTGTCTAAGTGTATGCCAAGTTTCAAGTCGATCGGATTTACCAAAGTGTCAAAGTGTATTGGCAGAAAAAACGTGTACAAATCCTATGGGAAAAAATGACAAATAAAAAAAAGAAAAAAAAAAAGAAAAAAAAAAAAAAACTAGACATGTGTTTGTGGACAAACACAGAGCTGTTTCGGATGTCTAAGATGACTTTCATTATGTGTGTGCCAAGTCTGAAATCGATTGGATTTGCCAATTTTCCCAAGATATATAAGTTGAAAAATAGGTGTACAAATCCTATGGAAAAAACTGCACCTTTAATATGACGTCACATGACACCCGATGATATCATCATGATGTCATCTTAATTTTCGTCTATAACACATTCTGGAATACTTGCATACCAAGTTTGGCCCCAATCAGACATCTACTTCCAGAGATAGAGGGTCCTAAAATCTGCCCCTTTAATGTGACGTCACATGACCCACGATGACGTTATCCTGACGATTTTCCACTTGGCCCTCCTGGGTATGGTGGTCGAGGTGTGTGCTAAGTCTCAAGTCGATCGGATTTACCAAATTGTCAAATTCAATAGTCTAAAGAAAAACGTGTACAAAACCTATGGAGAAAATTGAACCTTTAATGTGACGTCACATGACACCCGATGATGTCATAATTACGTCATCTTAATTTTCGTCTATAACACATCCTCGAATACTTGCAAACCAAGTTTGACCCCAACCGGACTTGTACTTTCAGAGTTAGAGGGTCCTAAAAACTAAACCTTTAATGTGACGTCCCATGACCCCCCGATGACGTCATCATGACGATTTTCCCCTTGGCCCTCCTGGAGATGATGGTCGAGGTGTGTGCTAAGTCTCAAGTCGATCAAATTTACGAAAGTGTCAAAGTCAATAGTCTGAAGAAAAACGTGTACAAACCCTATAGGGAAAAAAGTGCACCTTTAACGTCACGTCACGTGACCTTAAATGACGCAATCGTGCCAAATGTCTTCAAGAGCCATCTGTGGGTGGTGTTTTAGGTGTATGCCAAGTTTCAAGTCGGTCGGATTTACCAAAGTGTCAAAGTCAATAGTCTGAAGAAAAACGTGTACAAAACCTATGGGGAAAAATTGTACCTTTAACATGACGTCACATGACCTTGAATGACGTAATCGCGACGAATTTCTTCTAGGACCGTCCTTGGGTGGTTGTCTAAATGTATGCCAAGTCTCAAGTCGATCGGATTTACCAAAGTGTCAAAGTGCTATGCCAGAAAAAAATGACAAAAAAGAAAAAAAAAAAGAAAAAAAAAAAAAAGAAAAAAAAAAACTTTAACGAAAACAAAAGCTGTTTCGGCCGAAATGCCGAAACAGCTAAAAAAAACTTTAACGAAAACAAAAGCTGTTTCGGCTGAAAGGCCGAAACAGCTAAAAAAACTTTAACGAAAACAAAAGCTGTTTCGGCTGAATTGCCGAAACAGCTAAAAAAAAAAAAAAAAAAAAAAAGGAAAAAAAAAACTTTAACGATTACAAAAGCTGTTTCGGTGAAAAATCGAAACAGCTAAAAAACTTTAACGAAAACAAAAGCTGTTTCGGTGAAAAACCGAAACAGCTAAAAAAAACTAGACATGTGTTTGTGGACGGAGCTGTTTCGAGTGTCTAAAATTACTTTCAATATGTGTGTGGTGGTCTTTTGTGTGTGCCAAGTCTCAAGTCGATCAGATTTACTAAAGTGTCAAAGGCAATATTCTAAAGAAAAACGTGTACAAAACCTATGGGGGAAAGATTGAATCTTTAACGTGACGCCCCGTGACCTTGAATGACCTAATCGTGCCGAATTTCTTCTAGGACCGTCTGGGGGTGGTGTTCTAAGTGTATGCTAAGTTTCAAGTCGGTCGCATTTACCAAAGTGTCAAAGACAATAGTCTTAAGAAAAACGTGTACAAAACCTATGGGAAAAATTCTGAAAAAAAAAAAAAAAAAAAAACTAGACATGTGTTTGTGGACAAACACACACAAGTGGGTAAATGCCGTCAATAGGGGACGGGGCATTGTCCGACCGTCTTCCCTCTTTTGTTTGTACTCTAACGTTTTCGGATGATCGCCATAGGATTTGCACACGAGTCTGAATCGGGGACCTTTGCGGAATAGGGGACCCCATTGTTCCCTTTGTCCTACGTCCCCTATTTCAATCAAAAACAAACGCAGAGCTGTTTCGAGTGTCTTACATTACTTTCAATATGTGTGTGTGGTGGTCTATGTGTGTGCCAAGTCTCAAGTCGATCAAATTTACGAAAGTGTCAAAGTCAACAGTCTAAAGAAAAACGTGTACAAAACCTAAGGGGGAAAATTGAACCTTTAACGTGACGCTCCGTGACCTTGAATGACGTAATCGTGCCGATTTTTTTCTAGGACCGTCTGTGGATGGTGGTCTAAGTGTGTGCTAAGTCTTAAGTCGATCGGATTTACTAAAGTGTCAAAGTCAATAGTCTAAAGAAAAACGTGTACAAAACCAATGGGAGAAAAATGTGCACCTTTAACGTGACGTCACGTGACGTTCAATGACGCAATCGTGCCAAATTTCTTTCAGGAACATCTGGGGGTGGTGTTCTAAGGGCATGCCAAGTTTCAAGTCGGTCGGATTTACCGAAGTGTCAAATTCAATAGTCTGAAGAAAAACGTGTACAAAACCTATGGGGAAAATTTCACCTTTAACGCGAAGTCACGTGACCTTGAATGACGTAATCGCGACGAATTTCTTCTAGGACCGTCCTTGGGTGGTTGTCTAAGTGTATGCCAAGTCTCAAGTCGATCGGATTTCCCAAAGTGTCAAAGTGTATTGTCTGAACAAACGTGTACAAATCCTATGAAGAACAAAAGGCAAAGAAAAAAAAAAAAAAGAGAAAAAAAAAAAAAACTAGACATGTGTTTGTGGACAAACACAGAGCTGTTTCGAGTGTCTTACATTACTTTCAATATGTGTGTGTGGTGGTCTATGTGTGTGCCAAGTCTCAAGTCGATCAAATTTACGAAAGTGTCAAAGTCAACAGTCTAAAGAAAAACGTGTACAAAACCTAAGGGGGAAAATTGAACCTTTAACGTGACGCTCCGTGACCTTGAATGACGTAATCGTGCCGATTTTTTTCTAGGACCGTCTGTGGATGGTGGTCTAAGTGTGTGCTAAGTCTTAAGTCGATCGGATTTACTAAAGTGTCAAAGTCAATAGTCTAAAGAAAAACGTGTACAAAACCAATGGGAGAAAAATGTGCACCTTTAACGTGACGTCACGTGACGTTCAATGACGCAATCGTGCCAAATTTCTTTCAGGAACATCTGGGGGTGGTGTTCTAAGGGCATGCCAAGTTTCAAGTCGGTCGGATTTACCGAAGTGTCAAATTCAATAGTCTGAAGAAAAACGTGTACAAAACCTATGGGGAAAATTTCACCTTTAACGCGAAGTCACGTGACCTTGAATGACGTAATCGCGACGAATTTCTTCTAGGACCGTCCTTGGGTGGTTGTCTAAGTGTATGCCAAGTCTCAAGTCGATCGGATTTCCCAAAGTGTCAAAGTGTATTGTCTGAACAAACGTGTACAAATTCTATGAAGAACAAAAGGCAAAGAAAAAAAAACTAGAAATGTGTTTGTGGACAAACACAGAGCTGTTTCGCTTGTCTAAAATGACTTTGAATATGTGAGTGGTGGTCTATGTGTGTACCAAATCTGAAGTCAATCGGATTTACCAAAGTGCCAAATATATCTTGGTTGCAAAAAACGTGTACAAATCCTATGGGAAAAACTGCACCTTTAACGTGACGTCACATGGCCCACGATGACGTCGTCATGACGTCATCTTAATTTCCGTCTATAACACATCCTGGAATACTTGCATACCAAGTTTGACCCCAATCAGACCTTTACTTCCAGAGATAGAGGGTCTTAAAAACTACACCTTTAAAGTGACGTCACCTGACCCACGATGACGTCATCATGACGATTATCCTTGTGGCCCTCATAAGCCTTTTTGAGGTATGGCCGATATACACATTGTCAACAGAGGGCGCCCTTCGGGTTGGGTAAACAACATCCATCATGGCTGCCAAGCACAGTCTGACAGTTTAGTTTTATTGACAACATAAACGAAGTAGGCCTATCATCGGTGAAGCTGGTGAGTATCCTAATGTAATAAAATGTGTGAACTGTATGAAGAAGAATACCTGTTTAAGTATATGGCCAACTTTCCATTGGTGTTTGTGCACTAAATTGTGATTTGTTTTCTTACAAAAAGGACAAACTTGCGAACATTTTTACCAGTTTACTTCCCATATGCCATGCATGCTTGAACGTCGTTGGGATATATATGATGCATGACATGCATGACCAAAGCCCATGATGACTCTAATTGAATTAACGTGGTTAGTTCTGTATAAACCAACTTGCCAGTACTGTGTGGGCCTGTGGTTAGCAGTTTTTACAATCGCTGAGGTTAACTTTAATGCATTCAGCTTCAATTTGTGATTGTTTCCACAAATTTAAACAAGTTATTGTCCTTTTTGGTTATTGTACATGTTGTGTTTCTCACCTCGGTTTCCCCTCATCATTCCTCTTTCTTCGTCCCACAGTAATTATCTCAACTTGTTCGGGCCCAGCCTGGGCATTCCCAACTTTCACACAGTTTTATATCCTCCCTCCCTTTGACTGCTTTTATATTTCCCTCCGTACCCAAGCCCACAAGTTCTTTTATTTTCCCGCACCCTTGTCCATCTTCTCATCTGTAGTAGTGCGTTGTCAAACATGTCAGTGTCTACATTTGTATTTTCTTGTCATTCAGCCTTTGAGAAAGATTGTGCTAGGATCGAAACGTCAGGCCCTCCTAACTTTTATTGTTAAATAAAAGTGGCGGTCGGATACCACACTATTCCCCAGATAAAAAACAAAATAATAGGCGTATTCAAGAAATAAGTTGAATTCAAGTGGCATACTGAACACTTTTCAATTGTATTTTTCTGTTTTGCTATTATTTAATGTTTCAGGTATGCCTCACAGCTGCTGTGTACCCCGTGTCCTAAATCAGGCTACAGAACAGTTGACGGAAGGAAAGTCACATTTCACAAACTACCAGCTCTAAAATTCATCAGGCCTCAGTGGTTACATGTTATTAAACGGGACCCTGGTAAACATTTCAAAATATCAGAGCACACGAAAGTATGCTCTCTTCATTTTAAAGATACTGACTTCCTGAAAGACACATGTAGAACAAAGAACACACTGCTACCATATGCTGTACCCTCGATTTTTGCATGGACCAAGACACTAGCTACAAAGGAATCAAAGCGGAGACCTCCTAGACACCGTCCTGACTTTGCAGATAACACAACCGTAGAGAAATCAAACGATGAAGAAGCTAAAGAAGTAACACCAGACACTTTTTTGCAGAAAGAAAATGATGAATTGAAAGACCAAATCTAGAAGTTAAATGAGGTTATTTCTGAAACAAAGAAAAAACTTGAAAGGTTAGAAAATGTGCAAGAAGAACTGAACCAAGCTAAAGAAAAGGTTGAGAGTAGTCTGAACTTTAGACTAAACACATTTAAAGATGATGATGCATCAATGGAATTTTATACAGGATTCACATACGCAACATTTAATATTATTTACAGCTTGCTTGACCCAGGACCAAATGGTGAGAACATTGATTTATATGCAAGAAGTAAATGTGCTGATGTACGCCTGTCAAACCATGACCCAGATCATACTCCGATCTGTCACAGGCACAAAGAAAGGGACAATCCCCAGCTTTGCCTTTCCAAGAACAATTCTTTTTGACTCTTCGCTTGAGGACAGGTTTTTCTGAGCTGCATTTAGCACATTTTGTTTGGAATTTCATGCAGCACCGTGTCGCGTTACATCATCTCGTGGGTAAATTTCATGTTTCTAAAGCTTGAATATGTGGATAGACCGAGAAACTGTTGATAAAACAATGCCCCAAAGTTTTCAGACAAAGTTTCCAAACACCCGTGTCATCATAGACTGCACTGAAATTAAAACTGAAACCCCATCAACACTTGTCCTGAACAGTGAAATGTTTTCACAGTATAAAAATGCATGTACAGTGAAAGGACTTGTTGGAATATCCCCATCAGGAGCAGTGACATTCGCAAGTAAACTTTACACCGGCTCCATATCAGACCGAAAGATTACAGAAGAAAGTGGTCTGCTGAAGATGGATTTTAATGACAATGATGTTGTGATGGCGGACAAGGGATTTCTTATAGATGATCTGTTATCTGAAAAGGTGGAAGCAAAAAATGTGAGACTGACCATTCCTCCATTTCTGGAGAAAAGGGGTCAGTTTTCTGAAGAGGATGTTTTGGCAACTCAAGAGATTGCTGCAGAAAGAATCCACGTGGAACGTGCCATCAACAAAATCAAGAACTTTCATATTTTTGATACACCAGTGCCTATAAACATGGCAGGCTCCATCAATCAGATTTGGTCTGTGTGTGCTGCACTTACAAACTTTCAAAGCCCACTCCTCTCTGACCACCCAGTGTTTATAATAGACAATGCTAATCAAGTGTTGTAAAACACGCATACGTGTGTAAAGAGATTTGTTCTGGCACAATGTCAGATCACATATTTTCTAACTGCAAGTTAGTTTTGACTGTTCACAGGATGATCCTAACTGTTAAATAGGAAATGGATGAATGGGAGCAACAACAAATGTCATGTGATGTGAGTTCCACCAATCAAATGACAAGGATCTGTATTAGTCAGGCAGATGGTGGAAAAAAAAGTTCACTTAAATGATAAAGGCATGGAATTTGGCACGCAATCATAGTATGTCATGAGAAAGATATTTGGCTGAAGGGCTGTTGCGATTTGTCCTAAAAAATATAGGTAGGATAACAAGCAATTTTTAAAATGGCTGCCATTGCATGTTATTCTACCTATATTTGTCAAAGGTCAAATCTGTGATGGCCCAAAGCCAAATGTCATGCTTTTATCAAGTGAAAAATTCTATCATATTGTGCACCAATAGTCATAATTTTCTGTTTTGACAAAGGGACCAGCACTGCTAAAAATGATTTTCTACATTTCTTGAAAAGAAAATAATTCTTGTTTCAAGACATTTTTCTTATCTCATTCCCTAAAATTGTTTTTAGGGAGTCAGTGAGGCAAGAAAATGTTTCTTGAGATAAGACTTTTTTTTCCAGTTAAAGAAAACCATTTTTAGCAGTGAACTTTTCTGGTTTAAGTGTTTTAAGAATGCTGGGACAATTTAATTATCTTTTTCAATGATTCTGCAGTACAAAATCATGCTACTGAATAACTGTCATGTCAAGCTACAGTACATGTAAATAAATTGAAGTGAAAAAGCAATTCTTGGTGTACATGGTTTATTTATATTACACTTTTAGGTGACAATACATCCAATAAATTAGTATTCACAAAGTATTGTCAAATAAATTAATGTAACATTTCAATTGCACAGTGACAGAAAACTATCTATTTCATAAAAAGAAATGGTAGAAATATCTGAACATACATGTACCAACGTTTAATGGTTGTCTTTTGAGCAAAATTATACATGTTTATAGTGTTCACTGATTGGTATGTGAGAAAATTTGTACAGTATCCTTCAGCTGCAAATTTAAATGCCTTCAATTTAACACTCGGTGCCGAGAGGTCTCCACGCTGGAAGGTACTTGTGTTATGCTGTACTACATACTCATCAACCATCTTCAGCGTGACCTTTACATTAACAAGAGATTTTGCCCAACCTGTGCCAGTCGCAGGATATGTTACTTTACTAGATGATTTTGTGCCCCTTTTGGGAATTGGTGGCTGAAATCCATTGGCAACAGCATCTTTTACTCTGAAAGATAAAATCATGAAAAGTTTTCACTTTGTTATTATATTGTATTTACACTTAATATTTTTGAAATATTTAAAATTAAGCACTTGCATGAATTTATCAGTCCTCCGTTTTGAATTTCGGGAAAAGTTTGCGTGTATACATGTCCTCCGGCGCAAACTTGTTTTCAGAAAATTTTGTTCAAAATCAAAAGTGACATTATTTTGACGGCGCCCTGGTTAAATATCAACTGCCAAATATTTTTGTCCAAGATGCTATCATTTTATTTTCAATCAAATTACCAGTCTCACAAAGAGATGCAAATTCAACATTAATGCAAAAATGTTCACCATTAAGCAATACAAATTAAAATATCCACGGATTGATGTGTACAATGTGAAAATTTATTTGAACTAAAAAAAAGATCCATGGTAATTTTTGTTATAACCTGAATCTAAAATTGATGAATTTTACACTGAACGTAAAAAATCAACGTTGAGGCTCTTACCTTTGTACAAGTTGCAACTTCTTCCATGAGTGGTGATACGGAACTTTAATTGTTCTCATTTAACCAGCTTTTTAGCTCTTCTAGTTTCAGCTTCTCTGGAGAAATCTGTTGAAAGAGTTAAACATCCAATTAAACAGAATAGCCATGCGTATGTTCTCAACAGACGCATAATGTCTGTCTACTCTATCTAGTCTAGTGGTTTTTGGGGTTTTTTTTGTTTTTTTTTGGGGGGGCCTATTGTTGTATAGACTATAGTGGAGTCCCCTAACGTGGTTCCTTTCAACATTTTCCTTGACTTTCCTCATGCATTGTTGACCCACGGAACGGGCGAAAGAATTCCATACACGGACATCACTTGACAGTGTCAATTTTTCAGACTAGTCAGGGTGTCAATGACACCCTGACTAGTCTGAAAAATTGTTTTCTCATAAATGCAAGTTCAATATTTTATGAGCTAAATTCTTTCCCGATTTAATTTAGTCCCACTCCCAATTAAATTAACACACACGAAATTAACTAGGCCTACAAATTTAAAAACTGTCGTGCCTATAACAAATAATTGCAGAAAAATACTAACGTAACAATTAACATTTTAATAAAGTACTCACCTCAACGCGGGTGCCACTGTCTGCAGTTGACATTGTTGACATTCGGACAGCTGCAGCCATCTTGAATTAAGTTTACCCAAGCCGAAGGGCGCCCTCTATCAGGCAGCCATACTTCGAAAAGGCTTATAGAGATGGTGGTCGAGGTGTGTACTAAGTCTCGAGTCGATTGGATTTACCAAAGTGTCAAATTCAATAGTCTGACGAAAAACGTGTACAAAACCTATAGGGAAAACTGAACCTTTAATGTGACGTCACATGGCCCATGATGACGTCGTCATGACGTCATCTTAATTTTCGTCTATAACACATCCTGGAATACTTGCATACCAAGTTTGACCCCAATCAGACCTTTACTTCCAGAGATAGAGGTCTTATAAACTGCACCTTTAATGTGACGTCAAATGACCCACGATGACGTCATCGTGACGATTTTTCTTCTGGCCCCTCTGGGGATGGTAGTCGAGGTGTGTCTTAAGTCTCAAGTCGATCGGATTCACCGAAGTGTCAAATTCAATATTCTGAAGAAAAACGTGTACAAATCCTATGGGGAAAAATTGCACCTTTAACGTGACGTCACGTGACCACGAATGACGTAATCGTGACAAATTTCTTCTAGGATCATCTGTGGGTGGTGGTCTAAGTGTATGCCAAGTCTCAAGTCGATCCGATTTACCAAAGTGCCAAAGTGCTATGCCAGAACAAAAAACGTGTACAAACCCTATGGAGAAGAGTCTGAAGGAGAAAAAAAAAAAAAAAAAAAAAAAAAAAAAAAAAAAAAATCAGAACGAATACAATAGCTGTTTCGGCTAAAGTGCCGAAACAGCTAAAAAAAAAAAAAAAATAGAAATGTGTTTGTGGACAAACACAGAGCTGTTTCGCTTGTCTAAAATGACTTTGAATATGTGAGTGGTGGTCTATGTGTGTACCAGATCTGAAGTCGATCGGATTTACCAAAGTGCCAAATATATCTTGGTTGCAAAAAACGTGTACTAATCCTATGGGAAAAACTGCACCTTTAACGTGACGTCACATGGCCCACGATGACGTCGTCATGACGTCATCTTAATTTCCGTCTATAACACATCCTGGAATACTTGCATACCAAGTTTGACCCCAATCAGACCTTTACTTCCAGAGATAGAGGGTCTTAAAAAGTACACCTTTAAAGTTACGTCATCTGACCCACGATGACGTCATCATGACGATTGTCCTTGTGGCCCTCCTAGAGGTGGTGGTCGAGGTGTGTACTAAGTTTCGAGTCGATTGGATTTACCAAAGTGTCAAATTCAATAGTCTGACGAAAAACGTGTACAAAACCTATAGGGAAAACTGCACCTTTAATGTGACGTCACATGGCCCATGATGACGTCGTCATGACGTCATCTTAATTTTTGTCTATAACACATCCTGGAATACTTGCATATCAAGTTTGACCCCAATCAGACCTTTACTTCCAGAGATAGAGGGTCTTATAAACTGCACCTTTAATGTGACGTCAAATGACCCACGATGACGTCATCATGACGATTTTTGTTCTGGCCCCTCTGGGGATGGTGGTTGAGGTGTGTCTTAAGTCTCAAGTCGATCGGATTTACCGAAGTGTCAAATTCAATATTCTGAAGAAAAACGTGTACAAATCCTATGGGGAAAAACTGCACCTTTAACGTGACGTCACGTGACCACGAATGACGTAATCGTGACAAATTTCTTCTAGGATCATCTGTGGGTGGTGGTCTAAGTGTATGCCAAGTCTCAAGTCGATCGGATTTAACAAAGTGCCAAAGTGTATTGTCCGAACAAAAAACGTGTACAAACCCTATGGGAAAGAGTCTGAAGGAGAAAAAAAAAAAAAAAAAAAAAAAAAAAAAAAATCAGAACGAATACAATAGCTGTTTCGGCTGAAATGCCGAAACAGCTAAAAAAAGAGAAACTAGACATGTGTTTGTGGACAAACACAGAGCTGTTTCGGGTGTCTAACATTACTTTCTATATGTGTATCTGATGATGGTCTTTGTGTGTGCCAAGTCTGAAGTCGATTGGATTTACACAATTGCCAAAGATATATTAGTTGAAAAAACGTGTACAAATCCTATGGGAAAAATTGAACCTTTAATGTGACGTCACATGACACCCGGTGATGTCATCATGATGTCATCTTAATTTACGTCTATGACACATTCTGGAATACTTGCATACCAAGTTTGGCCCCAATCAGACATGTACTTCCAGAGATAGAGGGTCCTAAAATCTGCCCCTTTAATGTGACGTCACATGACCCACGATGACGTCATCCTGACGATTTTCCCCTTGGCCCTCCTGGGTTTGATGGTCGAGGTGTGTGCTAAGTCTGAAGTCGATCGGATTTACCAAATTGTCAAATTCAATAGTCTGAAGAAAAACGTGTACAAAACCTATGGAGAAAATTGAACCTTTAATGTGACGTCACACGACACCCGGTGATGTCATAATTACGTCATCTTAATTTTCGTCTATAACACACCCTCGAATACTTGCAAACCAAGTTTGACCCCAACCGGACTTGTACTTTCAGAGTTAGAGGGTTTAAAAACTACACCTTTAATGTGACGTCACATGATCCGCGATGACGTCATCTTGAATATTTTTTTCTTGGCCCTCCTAAGGATGGTGGTCGAGGTCTGTGCTAAGTCTCAAGTCGATCGAATTTACAGAAGTGTCAAATTCAATATTTTGAGGAAAAACGTGTACAAAACCTATGGAGAAAAATGAACATTTAATGTGACGTCACATGACACCCGATGATGTCATAATTACGTCATCTTAATTTTCGTCTATAACACATCCTCGAATACTTGCAAACCAAGTTTGACCCCAACCGGACTTGTACTTTCAGAGTTAGAGGGTCTTAAAAAACTACACCTTTAATGTGACGTCACATGACCCGCGATGACGTCATCTTGATTATTGTTTTCTTGGCCCTCCTAAGGATGGTGGTCGAGGTCTGTGCTAAGTCTCAAGTCGATCGAATTTACCAAAGTGTCAAAGTCAATAGTCTGAAGGAAAACGTGTACAAAACCTATGGGAAAAAATTGCACCTTTAACGTGACGTCACGTGACCATGAATGACGTAATCGTTACGAATTTGTTCTAGGATCATCTGTGGGTGGTGGTCTAAGTGTATGCCAAGTCTCAAGTCATTCGGATTTACCAAAGTGTCAAAGTGTATTGGCTGAAGAAAATACGTGTACAAACCCTATGGAGAAGAGTCTGAAACAGAAGAAAAAAAAAAAAAAACTAGACATGTGTTTGTGGACAAACACAGAGCTGTTTCGGATGTCTCAGATGACTTTCATTATGTGTGTGCCAAGTCTGAAATCGATTGGATTTGCCAATTTTCCAAAGATATACAAGTTGAAAAATACGTGTACAAATCCTATGGGAAAAACTGCACCTTTAAATTGACGTCACATGACACCCGATGATGTCATCATGGTGTCATCTTAATTTACGTCTATAACACATTCTGGAATACTTGCATACCAAGTTTGGCCCCAATCAGACATGTACTTCCAGAGATAGAGGGTCCTAAAATATGCCCCTTTAATGTGACGTCACATGACCCACGATGGCGTCATCCTGACGATTTTCCCCTTGGCCCTCCTGGGTTTGATGGTCGAGGTGTGTGCTAAGTCTGAAGTCGATCGGATTCACCAAATTGTCAAATTCAATAGTCTGAAGAAAAACGTGTACAAAACCTATGGAGAAAATTGAACATTTAATGTGACGTCACATGACACCCGATGAAGTCATAATTACGTCATCTTAATGTTCGTCTATAACACATCCTCGAATACTTGCAAACCAAGTTTGACCCCAACCGGACTTGTACTTTCAGAGTTAGAGGGTCTTAAAAACTACACCTTAAATGTGACGTCACATGGCCCACAATGACGTCATTGTGATGATTTTTTTCTTGGCCCTCCTGGGGATGGTGGTCGAGGTGTGTGCTAAGTCTCAAGTCGATCGGATTTACAGAAGTGTCAAATTCAATATTCTGAAGAAAAACGTGTACAAACCTTATGGGGAAACAAATTGCACCTTTAACGTCACGTCACGTGACCTTGAAAGACGCAATCGTGCCGAATTTCTTTCAGGGACATCTGGGAGTGGGGTTCTAAGTGTATGCCAAGTTTCAAGTCGATCGGATATACAGAAGTGTCAAATTCAATATTCTGAAGAAAAACGTGTACAAACCCTATGGGACAAAATTGCACCTTTAACGTGACGTCACGTGACCATGAATGACGGAATCACGACGAATTTCTTCTAGGACCGTCCTTGGGTGGTTGTCTAAATGTATGCCAAGTCTCAGGTCGATCGGATTTACCAAAGTGTCAAAGTGTATTGGCAGAAAAAACGTGTACAAATCCTATGGGGAAAATGACAAAAAAAAAAAAAAAAGAAAAAAAAAAAAAAGAAAAAAAAAAAAAAAGAAAAAAAAAAACTTTAACGAAAACAAAAGCTGTTTCGGCTGAAAGGCCGAAACAGCTAAAAAAAAAACTAGACATGTGTTTGTGGACAAACACAGAGCTGTTTCGAGTGTCTAAAATTACTTTTAATATGTGTGTGGTGGTCTTTTGTGTGTGCCAAGTCTCAAGTCGATCAGATTTACTAAAGTGTCAAAGTCAATAGTCTAAAGAAAAACGTGTATAAAATCTATGGGGAAAAATGAAAATTTAACGTGACGCCCCGTGACCTTGAATGACGTAATCGTGCCAAATTTCTTTTAGAGCCGTTTGTGGATGGTGGTCTAAGTGTGTGTCAAGTCTCAGGTCGATCGGATTTACTAAAGTGTCAAAGTCAACAGTCTTAACAAAAACGTGTACAAAACTAATGGGAGAAAAATGTGCACCTTTATTGTGACGTCACGAGCCCTTGAATTACGCAATCGTGCCGAATTTCTTTCAGAAACATCTAGGGGTGGTGTTCTAAGTGTATGCCAAGTTTCAAGTCGGTCGGATTTACCAAAGTGTCAAAGTCAATAGTCTGAAGAAAAACGTGTACAAAACCTATGGGGAAAATTTCACATTTAACGCGAAGTCACGTGACCTTGAATGACGTAATCGCGACGAATTTCTTCTAGGACCGTCCTTGGGTGGTTGTCTAAGTGTATGCCAAGTCTCAAGTCCATCGGATTTACCAAAGTGTCAAAGTGTATTGTCTGAACAAACGTGTACAAATCCTATGGAGAACAAAAGGCAAAAAAAAACAAAAAAAAAAAAAAAAAAAACTAGACATGTGTTTGTGGACAAACACAGAGCTGTTTCGAGTGTCTTTCAATATGTGTGTGATGATCTTTTGTGTGTGCCAAGTCTTAAGTCGATCAGATTTACTAAAGTGTCAAAGTCAATAGTCTAAAGAAAAACGTGTACAAAACCTATGGTGGAAAATTGAACCTTTAACATGACGCCCCGTGACCTTGAATGACGTAATCGTGCCGAATTTCCTCTAGGACCGTCTGTGGATGGTGATCTAAGTGTGTGCCAAGTCTCAAGTCGGTCGGATTTACTAAAGTGTCAAAGTCAATAGTCTGAAGAAAAACGTGTACAAATCCTATGGGGAAAACCTGCACCTTTATTGTGACGTCACGTGAATTGCATACCAAGTTTAATAGAGTGTACCAAAGGGTGCACCACTCTAATTGAAAGGAGAATTTCTACGCGAACTCATTAGCATGAAATGTGCCCCCACAGTTTCTTTTGAAAAAGGAGACCGTTTGGTATAAAAACACATTTGGATTGTGTAAAAATAGCATGGGATCAACTCCCTGGTTTTTGAGCTTCAATCTGAGGGCAGACTTGATAAAATCACGGTTAAAAAATGGGTCCTAATTGCCCTAAAACGTGGAGGGATGCCATTTGTAAAATGGCTGTTTTCAGTCTCGGGAAGTATCACTTTTCGGGAGGTGAGTTTCTTTTGGTGTGAATATTAAAAAATGTAATTGGCTAACCCACTAAAAATTGAAAAGAAATGGAAAGATAAAGACCAAGACAATAATCTAATTGTTGTTTGAGAAACCCCAGTGATGTCGGTGTGCATGAAACTTGGTACTGAACATTGTTGATTTTACACTGTTTTCAACGGGACTTGAATTAGGCTAGCTAATAGTGCATCCATAAATCGATGCGGCGCGTACGATGCGCGCGACATGTGTAACCACAACAAACATGGCGGATTCATCGGTCCTGCGACCCCGTAGAATGTCATCGCAGCAAGCCATGAATCTGCTTTCCCACTGCATTTCTAACGAGGAAAGCGACCAAGAAAGTAGCGAAAAATCAGACTACAATGAAGAAGAGAGCCAGTCAAGCAAGCCAGTGAAGATTCGGAGGATTCCGAGCTTGATTCCGATGACTATGTGGGCCTTCCACCGGCACCGCCTAGGCAACGACAACAAAACGTTCGGCCACACAAGCGTCCACGAGATCAGGGCATTGCTACGGCGGCCAACACTGCGGCACAAATCAAATGGCAAGATGTCTCCAAATCGAAAAAAAGATAAACCCGGACATTCATTTCGATTCATGCCAAACAAAACTTCATCCATTTACATTGTACATTTACATGCACTGCGATAAGAAAGCCTGTGATTTGTGCTGAATCTCGTTTTCTAGTAGTTTTAGGAAAAATATCAAAGCTCGCCCAAACTTATTCATATTGGGGATTTATTTTGACATATTGTTTCCAGGATCACCAGCAAAATTTTCTGCATTGGAAAAGAATTTTGGAACTACAATAAACACGTTTTACTAATAAATATGAGCAGTATTTTATTCATATTTCATATTTTCATTATTAATTTTCATATTTGACATGCCAGTAAATGTGAATATTGAATTAAACAGTTCCTTTGATTTCACAATCACATTTTTCATATTGTTAGCTTCATTTTGATACCTAACTTTGCCCCATAGACCCCAGGATTAGGGAGTTTAGGCAGTTTTATTACTAGTGGTGACACGATTCTTTCATTGTGTAAAACAATTCCCCCCAACAAAGATCAATTTCATATGGGGGGAAGTTGAACTACATGTTTGAAAAATTATCACTATACGGGGGGGGGGGGGGGGGGGGTGGGGGGGGGGGGGGGGGGGTGGGGGGGGGGGGGGGGGAGTTAAACTACATGTTGGAAAAATATCACTTTGTTTCATCTCAGGTAAAATCGATAACTTGAACAAATGAGGGCGGCAAACAACTTTAACAGTTACACGAAGTCGATCGGATTAACCAAAGTGTCAAATTCAATAGTCTGAACAAAACAAACAATGAGGGCAGCAAACAACTTTAACAGTTACACGAAGTCGATCGGATTTACCAGTGTAAAATACACAAAGTCGATCGGATTTACCAATGTGTCAAATTCAATAGTCTGAACAAATCAAACAATCAGGGCAGCAAACCACTTTAACAGTTACACGAATTCGATCGGATTTACCAAAGTGTCAACTTCAATAGTCTGAAGAAAAACGTGTACAAAACCTATCGAGAAAATTGAACCTTTAATGTGACGTCACATGACACCCGATGACGTCATCATGATGTCATATTAATTTTCTTCTATAACATCCTGTAATACCTGAATACCAAGTTTTACCCCAATTGGACCTGTACTTTCAGAGATAGAGGGTCCTAAAAACGGCACCTTTAACGTGACGTCACATGACCCCCGATGAGGTCATCATGACGATTTTTCTCTTGGCCCTCCTAAGGATGGTGGTCGAGATGTGTGCTAAGTCTGAAGTCGATCAAATTTACGAAAGTGTCAGTCATTAGTCTAAAAAATAACGTGTACAAAACCTAAGGGAAAAAAAATTGAACCTTTAACGTGACGTCACGTGACCTTGAATGACGCAATAGTGCCAAATTTCTTCCAAGACCATCTGTGGGTGGTGTTCTAAGTGTATACGAAGTCTCAAGTCGATCGGATTTACTAAAGCGTCAAAGTCAATAGTCTAAAGAAAAAACGTGTACAAAACCTATGGGAAAAATATTGAATCCTTAACGTGACGTCACGTGACCTTAAATGACGCAATCGTGCCAAATTTCTGTCAGAACCATCTGTGGTTGGTATTCTAAGTGTATGCTAAGTCTCAAGTCGGTCGGATTTACCAAAGTGTCAAAGTCAATAGTCTGAATAAAAACGTGTACAAACCCTATGGGGAAATAATTTGCACCTTTAACGTCACGTCACGTGACCTTGAATGACGCAATCGTACCGAATTTCTTCAAGAGCCATCTATGGGTGGTGTTCTAAGTGTATGCCAAGTTTCAAGCCCGTCGGATATACCAAAGTGTCAAAGTCAATAGTCTGAAGAAAAACGTGTACAAAACCTATGGGGAAAATTTTACCTTTAACATGACGTCACGTGACCTTGAATGACGGAATCGCGACAAATTTCTTCTAGGACCGTCCTTGGGTGGTTGTCTAAATGTATGCCAAGTCTCAGGTCGATCGGATTTACCAAAGTGTCAAAGTGTATTGTCTGAACAAACGTGTACAAATCCTATGGAGAACAAAAGGCAAAAAAAAAAAAAAAAAAAAAAAAAAAAAAAAAAAAAAACTTTAACGAAAACAATAGCTGTTTCGGTGAAAAACCGAAACAGCTAAAAAAAACCAGAACGAAAACAATAGCTGTTTCGGTGAAAAACCGAAACAGCTAAAAAACTTTAACGAAAACAATAGCTGTTTCGGCTGAATTGCCGAAACAGCTAAAAAAAAAAAACTAGACATGTGTTTGTGGACAAACACAGAGCTGTTTGAGTGTCTAAAATTACTTTCAATATGTATGTGGTAATCTTTTGTGTGTGCCAAGTCTCAAGTCGATCAGATTTACTAAAGTGTCAAAGTCAATAGTCTAAAGAAAAACGTGTACAAAACCTATGGGGGAAAATTGAACCTTTAACGTGACACCCCGTAACCTTGAGTGACGTAATCGTGCCAAATTTCTCCTACGACCGTCTGTGGATGGTGGTCTATGTGTGTGCCAAGTCTCAAGTCGATCGGATTAACTAAGTGTCAAAGTCAAGAGTCTAAAGAAAAACGTGTACAAAACCTATGGGGGACAAATTAAACCTTTAACTTGACGTCACGTGACCTTGAATGACGCAATCGTGCTGAATTTCTTTCAGAAACATCTGGTGGTGGTGTTCTGAGTGTATGGCAAGTTTCAAGTCGGTCGGATTGACCAAAGTGTCAAATTCAATAGTCTGAAGAAAAACGTGTACAAAACCTATGGGAAAAATTTCACCTTTAACGCTAAGTCACGTGACCTTGAATGACGTAATCGCGACGAATTTCTTCTAGGACCGTCCTTGGGTGGTTGTCTAAGTGTATGCCAAGTCTCAAGTCCATCGGATTTACCAAAGTGTCAAAGTGTATTGTCTGAACAAACGTGTACAAATCCTATGGAGAACAAAAGGCAAAAAAAAAAAAAAAAAAAAAAAAACTAGACATGTGTTTGTGGACAAACACAGAGCTGTTTCGAGTGTCTTACATTATTTTCAATATGTGTGTGTGGTGGTCTATGTGTGTGCCAAGTCTCAAGTCGATCAGATTTACTAAAGTGTCAACGGCAATAGTCTAAAGAAAAACGTGTACAAAATCTATGGGGAAAAATGAAACTTTAACGTGACGCCCCGTGACCTTGAATGACGTAATCGTGCCAAATTTCTTTTAGGGCCGTCTGTAGATGGTGGTCTAAGTGTGTGCCAAGTCTCAAGTCGATCGGATTTACTACAGTGTCAAAGTCAACAGTCTAAACATAAACGTGTACAAAACCTATGGGTGAAAAATGTGCACCTTTAATGTGACGTCACGTGACCTTGAATGACGCAATCGTGCCGAATTTTTTTCAGAAACATCTAGGGGTGGTGTTCTAAGTGTATGCCAAGTTTCAAGTCGGTCGGATTTACCAAAGTGTCAAAGTCAAAGGTCTGAAGGAAAACGTGTACAAAACCTATGGGGAAAATTTAACCTTTAACGCGAAGTCACGTGACCTTGAATGACGTAATCGCGACGAATTTCTTCTAGGACCGTCCTTGGGTGGTTGTCTAAGTGTATGCCAAGTTTCAAGTCGATCGGATTTCCCAAAGTGTCTGAACAAACGTGTACAAATCCTATGGGGAAAAAAAGGCAAAGAAAAAAAAAAAAAAAAAAAAAAAAAAAAAAACAGAACGAAAACAAAAGCTGTTTCGGTGAAAAACCGAAACAGCTAAAAAAAAAAAACCAGAACGAAAACAATAGCTGTTTCGGTGAAAAACCGAAACAGCTAAAAAAAAAAAAAAAAAAAAAAACCAGAACGAAAACAAAAGCTGTTTCGGTAAAAAACCGAAACAGCTAAAAAAAACTAGACATGTGTTTGTGGACAAACACAGAGCTGTTTCGAGTGTCTTACCATTACTCGGACACTCTCGATAGAAGTGACATTTAATTGATTGTACACGAACCATCGGTACCGATGGTTCGTGTACAAACCAGAATGGGCCAATAACGACACAGCGCCCATAGTTTGTGCGCTGACAGATAGAGCCAATAAGAGAGCACACAATCACCCACGATCCCTGACCATTGCAGCGCTTAACCTCGAGAATTACGCAACTTTATCTAAACAGCAGATGGCGTATACGACTGCAGAGTTTGCGAGCGCTGTGAGCACGCTGTTTAGTAATTCACCAACATGCACTGACCTTCTATCTAGCTTCTACATGTATTTAGGCTGTGGGTTGGCGTGCATGTCCTTGTAACTTGACTCTCTGAATACCAACAGCGTTAACTTGCACTGTAAAGCGCAGTACCTATGGGTTATAGTTTATGTACAAAATATGAATTGAACGGCAAACTAAACAAATGATGTTCTAAACGTTATGCTGTCCTTTCCTTTCTGGCAAGAGAATGTCGGTGCTTACCACATCAATAATACAACTTTTATTATGAATTTATATATGAATATATGATGCCAGAGAGACATGAAGACGAAATGAGTGACGAAGATAATGAGGTTGACCATGACATATACTAGGTCATAATGTGCAAAATGAAGACAATGATGAGGTAGAAATAAACGAAGCTAAAGCTGGTCACTTTGAGCAAAATGGGCAAAATTACGCCGGGAGGCGTACGTACTCTATCGTCCGGCGTGACATTAAGACTGAGAGCTAGAGAGCGATAATTAGCCAGCTCTCGAGAACATGGGCGGACAAAAGCTCATATTACTCTTAGAAAACGGTATAAAATCGCTAATATTGCAACAACAGTGCACAGCGGAGATAAAGGAAGATTTTTGTTTGGCTTTGGCAATGGGCATCACATAAAATACACACAGAATAGGGGCCGTAAACCCAAGATGGAACGGCAAACTTTGCACTGTCATAAATATTTTTAAAAAACATTTCAGTAAAATTAGCTTATAAAAAGAACTGTTAAATGTTCACGTTTCTGTATGTCAGCTGAAAAAAATTCTGCAGATGACAGACACTGATGAAGTTTTCTCCGAGTGCCAAAAGTGAAGTCATAACATTCTGCAAATTTGCGCTCGCACCCCTCTTTTGCTTTATCGCACCCCTTTTTCTCCGAGTGCCAACAGTGAAGTCATAACATTCTGCAAATTTGCGCTCGCACCCCTCTTTTGCTTTATATCGCACCCCTTTTTCTCCGAGTGCCAACAGTGAAGTCAAAATATACTGCAAATTTGCGTTCCCACTCCTCTTTTGCTTTATCGCACCCCTTTTTCTCCGAGTGCCAAGAGTGCATGAAGTCAAAACATAATGCAAATTTGCGCCCACACACCCCTCTTTTGCTTTCTCGCACCCCTTTTTCTCTGAGTGCCAACGGTGAAAACAAAACATACTGCACATTTGCGCTCTCACCCCTCTTTTGCATTCTCGCACCCATTTTTGCTCTTGCCAACAGTGAAGTCATAACTGCACATTTGCACCCGCACCCCTCTATTGCTTTATTATCGCACCCCTTTTTCTCCGAGTGCCAAGAGTAAAGTCATCATAACATACTGCACATTTGCGCCCGCACCCCTCTTTTGCATTCTCGCACCCCTTTTTGCTCTTGCCAACATTGAAGTCATAACATACTGCACATTTGCGCCCGCAACCCTCTTTTGTTTTCTCGCACCCCTTTTTGCTCTTGCCAACAGTGAAGTCATAACATACTGCACATTTGCGCTCGCACCCCTCTTTTGCTTTCTCGCACCCCTTTTTATCCGAGTGCCAACAGTAAAGTCAAAATATACTGCCCATTTGCGCTCGCACCCCTCTTTTGTTTTCTCGCACCCCTTTTTCACCGAGTGCCAACAGTGAAGTCAAAACATACTGCCAATTTGCGCCCGCACCCCTTTTTTGCTTTCTCGCACCCCTTTTTCTCCGAGTGCCAACCGTTAGGTCAAAACTATTTGCGCCCGCACCCCTCTTTTGTTTTCTCGCACCCCTTTTTTCTCCGAGTGCCAACAGTGAAGTCAAAACTATTTGCGCCCGCACCCCTCTTTTGCTTTCTCGCACCCCTTTTTATCCGAGTGCCAACCGTGAAGTCAAAACATACTGCACATTTGCGCTCGCACCCCTCTTTTGTTTTCTCGGACCCCTTTTTCTTCGAGTGCCAACATTGAAGTCATAACTATGCGCCCGCACCCCTCTTAGAGCAAAAGGGGGTGCGAGAAAGCACTCCGATAAAAAGGGGGTGCGAGAAAGCAAAAGAGGGGTGCGGACGCAAATACATTACTCAGACACTCTCGATAGAAGTGACATTTAATTGATTGTACACGAACCATCGGTACCGATGGTTCGTGCACAAACCAGAATGGGCCAATAACGACACAGCGCCCATAGTTTGTGCGCTGACAGATAGAGCCAATAAGAGAGCACACAATCACCCACGATCCCTGACCATTGCAGCGCTTAACCTCGAGAATTACGCAACTTTATCTAAACAGCAGATGGTGTATACGATCACTGCAGAGTTTGCGAGCGCTGTGAGCGCGCTGTTTAGTAATTCACCAACATGCACTGACCTTCTATCTAGCTTCTACATGTATTTAGGCTGTGGGTTGGCGTGCATGTCCTTGTAACTTGACTCTCTGAATACCAACAGCGTTAACTTGCACTGTAAAGCGCAGTACCTATGGGTTATAGTTTATGTACAAAATATGAATTGAACGGCAAACTAAACAAATGATGTTCTAAACGTTATGCTGTCCTTTCCTTTCTGGTAAGAGAATGTCGGTGCTTACCACATCAATAATACAACTTTTATTATGAATTTATATATGAATATGATGCCAGAGAGACATGAAGACGAAATGAGTGACGAAGATAATGAGGTTGACCATGACATATACTAGGTCATAATGTGCAAAATGAAGACAATGATGAGGTAGAAATAAACGAAGCTAAAGCTGGTCACTTTGAGCAAAATGGGCAAAATTACGCCGGGAGGCGTACGTACTCTATCGTCCGGCGTGACATTAAGACTGAGAGCTAGAGAGCGATAATTAGCCAGCTCTCGAAAACATGGCGGACAAAAGCTCATATTACTCTTAGAAAACGGGTCTAAAATCGCTAATATTGCAACAACAGTGCACAGCTCAGATAAAGGAAGATTTTTGTTTGGCTTTGGCAATGGGCATCACATAAAATACACACAGAATAGGGGCCGTAAACCCACGATGGAACGGCAAACTTTGCACTGATGATGTCATAAATATTTTTAAAAAACATTTCAGTAAAATCGACTGGAAGTCAAATTAGCTTATACAAAGAACTGTTAAATGTTCACGTTTCTGTATGTCAGCTGAAAAAAAATTCTAGAGATGACAGACACTGATGAAGTTTTCTCCGAGTGCCAAAAGTGAAGTCATAACATTCTGCAAATTTGCGCTCGCACCCCTCTTTTGCTTTATCGCACCCCTTTTTCTCCGAGTGCCAACAGTGAAGTCAAAATATACTGCAAATTTGCGTTCGCACCCCTCTTTTGCTTTATCGCACCCCTTTTTCTCCGAGTGCCAAGAGTGAAGTCAAAACATAATGCAAATTTGCGCCCACACCCCTCTTTTGCTTTCTCGCACCCCTTTTTCTCTGAGTGCCAACAGTGAAGTCAAAACATACTGCACATTTGCGATCGCACCCCTCTTTTGTTTTCTCGCACCCCCTTTTTCTCCGGTGCCAACAGTGAAGTCAAAACTATTTGCGCCCGCAACCCTCTTTTGCTTTCTCGCACCTCCTTTTTATCCGAGTGCCAACAGTGAAGTCAAAGAAAAAGGGGTGCGAGCGCAAATGTGCAGTATGTTTTGACTTCACTGTTGGCACTCGGATAAAAAGGGGGTGCGAGAAAGCAAAAGAGGGGTGCGGGCGCAAATAGTTTTGACTTCACTGTTGGCACTCGCTAAAAAAGGGGTGCGAGAAAACAAAAGAGGGGTGCGGGCGCAAATGTGAAGTATGTTATGACTTCACTGTTGGCAAGAGCAAAAGGGGGTGCAAGAAAGCAAAAGAGGGGTGCGAGCGCAAACGTGCAGTATGTTTTGACTTCACTGTTGGCACTCGGAGAAAAAGGGGTGCGAGAAAAGAAAAGAGGGGTGCGAGCACAAATGTGCAGTATGTTTTGACTTCACTCTTGGCACTCGGATAACAATGGTTGCGAGAAAGCAAAAGAGGGGTGCGGGCGCAAATAGTTACGACTTCAATGTTGGCACTCGAAGAAAAAGGGGTGCGAGAAAACAAAAGAGGGGTGCGAGCGCAAATGTGCAGTATGTTTTGACTTCACTGTTGGCACTCGGATAAAAAGGGGGTGCGAGAAAGCAAAAGAGGGGTGCGGGCTCAAATAGTTTTGACTTCACTGTTGGCACTCGGAGAAAAAAGGGGTGCGAGAAAACAAAAGAGGGGTGCGGGCGCAAATAGTTTTGACCTAACGGTTGGCACTCGGAGAAAAAGGGGTGCGAGAAAGCAAAAAAGGGGTGCGAGAAAGCAAAAAAGGGGTGCGGGCGCAAATTGGCAGTATGTTTTGACTTCACTGTTGGCACTCGGTGAAAAAGGGGTGCGAGAAAACAAAAGAGGGGTGCGAGCGCAAATGGGCAGTATATTTTGACTTTACTGTTGGCACTCGGATAAAAAGGGGTGCGAGAAAGCAAAAGAGGGGTGCGAGCGCAAATGTGCAGTATGTTTTGACTTCACTGTTGGCAAGAGCAAAAAGGGGTGCGAGAAAGCAAAAGAGGGGTGCGAGCGCAAACGTGCAGTATGTTTTGACTTCACTGTTGGCACTCGGATAAAAAGGGGTGCGAGAAAGCAAAAGAGGGGTGCGGGTGCAGATGTGCAGTATTTGTTATGACTTCACTGTTGGCAAGAGTAAAAAGGGGTGCGAGAAAGCAAAAGAGGGTTGCGAGCGCAAATTTGCAGTATGTTTTGACTTCACTGTTGGAACTCGGAGAAAAAGGGGTGCGAGAAAAGAAAAGAGGGGTGCGAGCGCAAATGTGCAGTATGTTTTGACTTCACTGTTGGCACTCGGATAAAAATGGTTGCGAGAAAGCAAAAGAGGGGTGCGGGCGCAACAAGTTACGACTTCAATGTTGGCACTCGGAGAAAAAGGGGTGCGAGAAAACAAAAGAGGGGTGCGGGCGCAAATAGTTTTGACCTAACGGTTGGCACTCGGAGAAAAAGGGGTGCGAGAAAGCAAAAAAGGGGTGCGGGCGCAAATTGGCAGTATGTTTTGACTTCACTGTTGGCACTCGAAGAAAAAAGGGGTGCGAGAAAACAAAAGAGGGGTGCGGGCGCAAATAGTTTTGACCTAACGGTTGGCACTCGGAGAAAAAGGGGTGCGAGAAAGCAAAAAAGGGGTGCGGGCGCAAATTGGCAGTATGTTTTGACTTCACTGTTGGCACTCGGTGAAAAAGGGGTGCGAGAAAACAAAAGAGGGGTGCGAGCGCAAATGGGCAGTATATTTTGACTTTACTGTTGGCACTCGGATAAAAAGGGGTGCGAGAAAGCAAAAGAGGGGTGCGAGCGCAAATGTGCAGTATGTTATGACTTCACTGTTGGCAAGAGCAAAAAGGGGTGCGAAAAAACAAAAGAGGGGTGCGGGCACAAATGTGCAGTATGTTATGACTTCAATGTTGGCAAGAGCAAAAAGGGGTGCGAGAATGCAAAAGAGGGGTGCGGGCGCAAATGTGCAGTATGTTATGATGACTTCACTCTTGGCACTCGGAGAAAAAGGGGTGCGATAATAAAGCAAAAGAGGGGTGCGGGTGCAAATGTGCAGTTATGACTTCACTGTTGGCAAGAGCAAAAATGGGTGCGAGAATGCAAAAGAGGGGTGCGAGCGCAAATGTGCAGTATGTTTTGTTTTCACCGTTGGCACTCAGAGAAAAAGGGGTGCGAGAAAGCAAAAGAGGGGTGTGGGCGCAAATTTGCATTATGTTTTGACTTCATGCACTCTTGGCACTCGGAGAAAAAGGGGTGCGATAAAGCAAAAGAGGGGTGCGAACGCAAATTTGCAGTATATTTTGACTTCACTGTTGGCACTCGGAGAAAAAGGGGTGCGATAAAGCAAAAGAGGGGTGCGAGCGCAAATTTGCAGAATGTTATGACTTCACTTTTGGCACTCGGAGAAAACTTTATCAGTGTCTGTCATCTGCAGAATTTTTTTCAGCTGACATACAGAAACGTGAACATTTAACAGTTCTTTGTATAAGCTAATTTGACTTCCAGTCGATTTTACTGAAATGTTTTTTTTAAATATTTATGACATCATCAGTGCAAAGTTTGCCGTTCCATCGTGGGTTTACGGCCCCTATTCTGTGTGTATTTTATGTGATGCCCATTGCCAAAGCCAAACAAAAATCTTCCTTTATCTCCGCTGTGCACTGTTGTTGCAATATTAGCGATTTTATACCGTTTTCTAAGAGTAATATGAGCTTTTGTCCGCCCATGTTCTCGAGAGCTGGCTAATTATCGCTCTCTAGCTCTCAGTCTTAATGTCACGCCGGACGATAGGGTACGTACACCTCCCGGCGTAATTTTGCCCATTTTGCTCAAAGTGACTAGCTTTAGCTTCGTTTATTTATACCTCATCATTGTCTTCATTTTGCACATTATGACCTAGTATATGTCATGGTCAACCTCATTATCTTCGTCACTCATTTCGTCTTCATGTCTCTCTGGCATCATATATTCATATATAAATTCATAATAAAAGTTGTATTATTGATGTGGTAAGCACCGACATTCTCTTGCCAGAAAGGAAAGGACAGCATAACGTTTAGAACATCATTTGTTTAGTTTGCCGTTCAATTCATATTTTGTACATAAACTATAACCCATAGGTACTGCGCTTTACAGTGCAAGTTAACGCTGTTGGTATTCAGAGAGTCAAGTTACAAGGACATGCACGCCAACCCACAGCCTAAATACATGTAGAAGCTAGATAGAAGGTCAGTGCATGTTGGTGAATTACTAAACAGCGCGCTCACAGCGCTCGCAAACTCTGCAGTCGTATACGCCATCTGCTGTTTAGATAAAGTTGCGTAATTCTCGAGGTTAAGCGCTGCAATGGTCAGGGATCGTGGGTGATTGTGTGCTCTCTTATTGGCTCTATCTGTCAGCGCACAAACTATGGGCGCTGTGTCGTTATTGGCCCATTCTGGTTTGTACACGAACCATCGGTACCGATGGTTCGTGTACAATCAATTAAATGTCACTTCTATCGAGAGTGTCCGAGTAATGCATTACTTTCAATATGTGTGTGTGGTGGTCTATGTGTGTGCCAAGTCTCAAGCCGATCGGATTTACTAAAGTGTCAAAGTCAATAGCCTAAAGAAAAACATGTACAAAACCTATGGGGGAAATTGAGGCTTTAACGTGACGCCCCGTGACCTTGAATGACGTAATTGTGCCGAATGTCTTCTAGGACCGTCTGTGGATGGTGGTCTAAGTGTGTGCCAAGTCTCAAGTCCATCAAATTTACGAAAGTGTCTAAGTCATAGACTAAAAAAAACGTGTACAAAACCTATGGGGGAAACAATTGAACCTTTAACGTGACGCCCCGTGACCTTGAATGACGTAATCGTGCCAAATTTCTCCTACGACCGTCTGTGGATAGTGGTCTATGTGTGTGCCAAGTCTCAAGTCGATCGGATTTACTAAGTGTCAAAGTCAATAGTCTAAAGAAAAACGTGTACAAATCCTATAGGGGACAAATTAAACCTTTAACTTGACGTCACGTGACCTTGAATGACGCAATCGTGCTGAATTTCTTTCAGAAACATCTGGTGGTGGTGTTCTGAGTATATGGCAAGTTTCAAGTCGGTCAGATTTACCAAAGTGTCAAAATCAATAGTCTGAGGAAAAACGTGTACAAAACCTATGGGGAAAATTTCACCTTTAACGCGAAGTCACGTGACCTTGAATGACGTAATCGCGACGAATTTCTTCTAGGACCGTCCTTGGGTGGTTGTCTAAGTGTATGCCAAGTCTCAAGTCGATCGGATTTACCAAAGTGTCAAAGTGTATTGGCTGAAAAAACGTGTACAAATCCTATGGGAAAAAGTCTGAAAGTAGAAAAAAAAAAAAAAACTAGAGATATGTCTGTTCAAGGAACAGAGCATATGGCTTTTTCGCATTTTTTTTTTGTATTGTTCATTACATTTATGATTTCATTTAATAAATTTCTTGATTTAATTTTTTCAAAACTGCAAATTTTAAATTATTAATTGGATTATATCTCTCGCGGTTAATTTTTAGAAATGTTTAAAGGTCTTTTAATTGTAATTTCCGGTCTAGTGACGTCATATTATTTTGTTTTTATCCGCCAACTTGTTCCTAACAAGATGCTGATTATAAATACCAATTATAAAGCGATTTGAGCAAACTGATCGCCACGAAAATGAACTGATTATTCATTTTAAACATTTTTCAACCTGCCACTAGAGGGCGTTATAACAATTTATGACGTCACCGGTAACTTTGTTTGTAGAGTGCAGGCTACCTAGAGACTATCACCATTGAAAGTAAATTCATATCATTTTCAACTTTCAAATTATAAGGCACTTCCGGTTTGGACCGGAAGGAAGGGTCAAGTCATTTTGCATGTAATACGAATATGAAGACCCTGGATTATTCTATCAATTCCCGTTAAAATCTAAATCAGATCTGTTACATTTGATTTGATATTGATTTTCAAAGATTAAATCTACAAATCATTAGTTGCTTGCAATCTGATACTTGATGACGTCATCGTGACGTTAACCAGTTCGCGCCGGATGACGAATATAAACGCAAAAATTTCCCCAAATTCAAAACGGATGACGAATATATACGCCAAGTTCAAGTTCGGAAATGTATGTCAGCAGCGCGCAAGGCCGGAAATGCGTGGGTGTGCTACCCAGCACTATAGGCCTGAACACGCTTCGGATCGAGTTTCGTTAAAAATAATCCCGCCCGTCGGCTCGGCGATGTTAAAATAATCCCGGCGCGAACTGGTTAACATACAGCTCGAGAGCTGTCTGAACTTGTCTATTTAAAGCAAAAAAAAGAATTATATCTATCGCGTTGATTTTTCAGCAATTATTTAAGGTTTAAAGGTCTTTTCATTGTAACTTTCGGTCTAGTGACGTCATATTTTTTTGTCTTCGCCAACTTGTTCCTAACAAGATGTTGATTATATAAACCAGTTATACAGTGATTTGAGCAAACTTCGCAAAACAAATCAACTGGTTATTCATTGTTAACAGTTTTCAAACTGCCGCTAGAGGGCGCTGTAACATGTTATGGCGTTACCGGTATTTTTGTGTGAAAAGCACTACTAGCCAGAGACTAACATCGTTGAAACTATAAGTTCACATTATGGTCCACTTTTAAATTATAAGCCACTTCCGGTTTCGACCGGAAAGAAGGGTCACGGGATTTCACGCACACGAGATAAAATGAAGATCATGGATTTAATATTATATCAATTCCCACAAACTTCAAGTTCCGATCATGCATACGCGGTTGATTTTTTTATTAATTTTCAAACATTAAATCTATTGCACGTTTAAGACGACGTCACGTGACCCATGGTGACGTCATCACGACGCCTGTCCGCAAGGCACGAGTGCACTGTAGAGTATTTACGGAGGTTAAGTTTGATGGGAATACCAATTTGTTTTCTGTTAAAAGTACTTGTGCAAACGTTCGCGTACATCTATTATATGGTACAGTCAGTCCGCAGCGCACTGAAAAGCCGTTTCTTTTATGTGCGATTTATGCATGGCACTTTGTGCGTGACCTCGTTTTTGAATACTTAATGAGCTGGCGACAACGCCTGGAATTTGGTCCGAAACATCCGTTTTATTCACTGGCTGTCAATATTATGTATATTTTCTTTTGGATAAGGAAACATTTTGTTATATTATCAAATCAGATTGGAATTTATATGACATTTAGAGGGTAAAATTTATAACGTAAAAAAAGCTCCCGAACCAACAAATTGACCTTTAAAAAAAGACGAATTTTGTCCATCTTCTGGCAGCGGCCACAACCCAATTTCACACTGATGTTAAAGATAATTTCATATTCTATCACAAAACTGTAGTTTTGGGGTTGATTTTAACTTAGTCCAGTCAGGGCGCAGAAAATTATAACGTTCTCCATAAATTAACAAACGGAACATCCCGCCATGACAGTCCATAGTCTTCCTGCGCCCTCATTGGTCGAAAATGACTTCATTGAAAAAGGCTTCGTGGTAACGTGTAGTTCATGCACATTTCAATACGCAGTTGTTTTTTGTGTATTTTTTTAATTGTAAGCTCGAGCGAAAAGGATTTATCTGCTATTCAGGTTTTTTTCTTTTTAACAGTGGACTGATTAAAAAATAATAATATTGCCTGCATAATACAATGTATACAGCCAAATAAACAAAAAACAAGCGACAAATGAAGTCGTTGTTTAAAATGTACGGTATTGACAACAATAACATTGAGAAATACAAATGTTTACAACAATTTATATCAGTTTCTGTATTGTGAGGTTGGTTTATAAAGGAAACTGCACTTTTTATCTGAAACTTGAATTTTATCGCTTACATTAACATACCCTGTTGATGTTATATGGCTTGAATAAAATTGTTAAATTAAACCCTGAAATTGTTAAAACTTATTCATCTTTGGCATAATGTTCAATGTGCAAACCATTGAGATTTATTATAAAAGTAAATAAAGCTTGTTTTATCTTTGCTTGATGTTTTTGGCATAGTTTCTTTGGCATTAAATTATTGTAAATATTAAATTACAATGTATGCCCGCTTCTAACATTGCAAAAACAAAATATTTTAAATAAGACATAAATTTTGCTAATATAAGTGTTAATGCACATAAATTATATCACTGATAATAGAAATAATACAATCTGCATTAATAAAGTTATATGCCGTTTGTGTCAAATTTACATTGTAGCTCAAAACTTTGTTGGCATAGTTTGGGGCATTATTCCTAGATGTTTTGACAAACTCACCCGACTCGGCCAGACTCGGTTTTGATCTGTTTTAACTGCATTGCGTTTGCACAACACTGACACAAAGTCATGTATATTATTTAAAACACTAAAATACAAAACCTTTAAATATACATGTACAAAGCACGTGCTGCATATCCACCAGTACATTTAAATCTTCAACTATTTTCAACACTTCTTTGGAAACCCAACTCTAGATCATTTGTCCCAACATGAATCATTACAAATACAATGTCAGGCCATGGAGGAATAAGAGCAGATGTCATGCTGATGAAGCAGATACTTTCTAAGGTCAGAAAATGTAGTACCGCGATGAGTCACTACCTGCAAATCAACCAACTTTAGTAGTGATGTTCTCTTTGAGATACTTTGTGAGAGAATATCCAAGGAGAAGAGTTGCCTTTGGCCTTTTGTAGAGCCTCCCGACATGCTGGCAATGGCTGCGATGGCTGCGGTGGGCATGGTGGTGGGCATGGCCATGGTGGTGGACGAGTGCTACCTAGTATAAGAAACATATTGGAAGACAGAAATAGGAACTATGAAGTTTAGCACAATAATAGTAGTAACTAAATTTATTATTATTAAACAATTTGTTATAATTTTGAACAAAAACATAGGCCTTTTTATACATGAAAGAAACCTAACTTTATCATATAAATAAGGCTACTGTGCAATCACCATCGCATCTAGTGCATATCCAGCACATGTACACATGTGCTTGTGTGCATAATGAAATACACGTTCTGCGTATGTAAAGCCGAAAGACATGGCCGAAAAAGTTGAAATCGCGCGCACGAAAATCGTCGCAAAATACATGAACAAAATGTCGCCACAGGCTAAATTGTATATCAAACGAAATATCATTGCTTCTTTTATCAATGTGTAGTGTAGTAGTGATCATTTTTGGTAATATTTGTTAGTCCAGTCAGGGCGCAGAAACTAAACACACGACAAAAACATTTCTTGAAATTATACTCTAACTTCGAGTGAACAAAATTCTGCCAAAAACACACTGAATCTCGTCATATTTTATAGCATTCGATTCAGAAAATCGTTCGCTTTCCACTTACCACGCCATCTTGGAAAATCACTGCTTCGTTTGCAACGTGTAGCTCGTGAAAACAAAGCGGTCGAACTCCTGCAATTACTCGCGTAAATCTTGTGGCCGATTTGCGACGCCGGCCCTGCAAATAAAGTTCGGGATATGACCTTATTAACGCGTGCGCTGCGGACTGACTGTGGTACGTGTATAATTCACGCGTAGTTCTGCGTTGCCGAAGGCACGTTTACCTACCTGCCATAAGCGGCGCCCTTCCTCGTGGCCTATGTTGATGACTCTCGTGTTTCACATGTCACCGTACAAATGGATACCAGTGTCCCGCCTTCCCTTCTCTATTGTACAATGTATGGAGCGTACTGACATCGTACGTGCAAGTACGCTTAATACAATGTACACGTATACTGGGGCCTTGCAATCAAGGACAAAAAACATGAAATTTCAAGGGTGTCTCAGGGTATGTCCAAGTTCGCCTTTTGCTACAAAACACAGGGAAGTCTGAGAAGTACTTTTACATTAACCTTTAGAGCAAAAAACAAGATTATATCTGTCTGGGTTAATTTTTTAGGAATTTTTTAAGGAAAAGAGGTAATTTCATTATAACTTCCGGTCTGGTGACGTCATATTTTTTTCTTTCCGTCAACCTGTTCCTATCATGAAGCTGATTATATACATCAGTTATAAAGTGATTTGAACAAACTTCGCCACACACATCAACAGATTGTTCATTTCAAACATTTTTCAACCTGCCGCTAGAGGGCGCTAAAACAATTTATGATGTCACCGATCACTTTTTTGTAGAGCGCAGCCTAGCTAGAGACTAACATCGTTGAAAGTATAAGTTCAAATCATTTTCCACTTTTAAATTATAAGCCACTTCCGGTTTGGACCGGAAGGAAGGGTCACGTGATTTTACGCACACGAGATAAAATGAAGACCCTTAATTATTCTATCGATTCCCACAAACATCTAGTTTCGGTCTTTCGCGGTTGATTTTGTATTGATTTTCAAAGATTAAATTATTAAAACTTTAAGATGACGTCACATGTCACGTGGTGACGTCATGATGACATCCGAGTTTTAGGCACTAGCTCAGTATGAGTTCCGAGTATGTGCAAAGTTTCAATGACATTGAAGTCTGTTTAATGACAAAAGTGACCGCCAGAATGAAACGTGTACAAAGTCTATGCGATTTATGGCACAAGAACAAGAAGAAGAAGAAGAAGAAATAAAACAAACAGAACGAAAAGAAAGGGTTTTTCGCTTTTAAGCGAAAAACCCAAAAAAGAAAAAAAAAAAAAAAATTAACGATTACAAAAGCTGTTTCGGTGAAAAACCGAAACAGCTAAAAAAAAAAAAAAAAAAAAAAAAAAAACTTTAACGAAAACAATAGCTGTTTCGGTGAAAAACCGAAACAGCTAATAAGATCCACACAAAATCTATTGTTTGTCATTATATTCTTGTCAGCACTACACAATCTTCTGTGCTCACTTATGGAACATAACATTGCAAAGTGACATTAAAATAGACAGAATCACATGACAATTGAGGATTAACAAATAAATGTTCACAATTTGTGGCCATGTACCCACATGTTGGTTGCTGTGGTCCACGAGTGATAGTGCCTGACTCGCTCTACAGTTTTATTTTACACTGATCTGTATTAACCTTACTGGGCATACTGTAATCAATGGCATACTGAATTGTCTCTGAACAATTATTGTGATTAAAGTCGATGTTGCAATAACATTTGAAATGACAGAAAGAGTGAATTGTATGCACAATTTGAATAAATTTTTGTGAATGCCCTTTTTTTTAGTACAATTAGTCAATATTTTCTCCAAAAGGGGGATATTCATACCCCATAATGGATGTTTGTGTGTAGTTCCAATGAGTTTAAACTGGGTTACATTTTTCAATTAGAAAGAGCGTTGAAAACAAATTCAGTTAACTAAATGAACATAATTAAAAGTGTCAAAAATAAATGCTCCTGACGTGTCTTAAATATCATCAACCAGTTCAATCATAACCAGTTCGAGCATAATTCTCTCAACTTTTCCGTTAGAACAAATAAAAAAATCACTGAAGTTAGAACATTAATGTTACAATTTTAACAACCCATGCGATATTTGGCAGATGATGTACATGGCTGGTAGGACGTTCTTCGAATTTTGGGGCTTATAGATGGTAGGCTGGCACGGGATCTGAGTAAATGCTTTTTTAGAGATCTGCCATCATCACTGCTTGTTTCTTGATTAGCAACTGCATAACAAGGTTGAATCTGGTGATAAACAAGAGGGGGGAAATATACAATCAATAATACATTTTTGAACGACCTGTTACGATAATTTCTTATTTTAAAGGTCAATATAGCCCCACTTGGGTCATCATTCGTGCAGTTTGGTAATGGTGATGAAGCTGGACTGAAGTATATAAGCAGGGGTTATTTTCCAACCCCCTTTCCAACCCCCCCCCCCCCCCCCCCCAACCAATCCCCCAACCAACCCCACCCCCGTGCAACCCCCACTCACTGTCTGGGCTGTCAACATCGGGGTAGATCTGGTAATAACCAAAACTTCAGAAGCAGATTTTCCGGGGCCAAGGTAAGAGAAATGAATTTTATTTTGTCTATGTCTATTCAACATACATTTTAAAGGTAAAACAGCCTCTCAAAATTCGATATAGACACAATCTGGGAAGCTGGGGAAGCAGATTAGATCGTTAATTTTGACCTTACTTTATAGGCTACACGTGTACATGACCTACCTGCATCTTTACTGTTTTGGCCTGTCCGAGATTATTGGGTAACTCAACCTCTTGCTTGGTTCCTTGCCAAGCTACATCTACAAAGTACTGATCTAGATAGGCGGCAATATACGGGACCCGATGATGACAGCGAACCCGACAAGGCCGAGACTGAGTGTTGGGAGGCATATGTGCTTTCTCCGACAGTGTCTCTGCACGCTTACGCTTCTCCGCTGCATGCCAGGCATATTGCAGATTGTCGGACGTTCGGGATCAATAATCCAGCGGTACTAACACGCAACGTTTAGCGTAAACCCGATGCATGTACTGTGTAGTGTCACGACTGTTTGGCTGGTTTTCACGACCAATTCTCGTACGGCAGTTGTAGCACACAGTAGCAGGTCTAGGCTCACCAACTTCTCTGCCAATTCGTTGCCATTTTCACAAGGTTTTCTCGGCCGTAACATTATTGTAAGTGAACAAACCAACTGGTTTTATCACGGAGTCTTCGACACGCGACGATCGTGACATGGGCGACGCCATGATTGTTTTGATTCGCAATGATACAATGGCCTATGACCTGAGTTGTGATTGGAGAATTCGGATCACGTGGTACCAGAGCGCATGTATTTCAAACTAATGTGACACGCTAGCGTAATGCGACCATGAACAAATGCCCCGTTGCTGTTGATCATTTAGTGCCGATTTTGGTAGATAATTACTCAAATTCGACAGGCGTTTTTGTGGAGAACTGTTTTTGTGGAGAACTGTTTTTAATCATAATCGATCTCCGGACAAAACTATGTCCAAAACCAAAGAGTTCTCTAAGACCCAAGGGATCGAAACGGGATGAAAAGAAAAATGTGTACATCGTACGGCCTATTATCTTCGATGGATTACTCGGTTGAGTTACATCATTTCCCGTCAATTCATTGGCAGGTTTCACAACTCGTCTCATAGATAGTGGAATGACGTCGTCAGTCTCCATATGAAACTCACTCCACGCTTTGTGTTGTCTTTGGCAATATATGCAACCACCGCACGGTAATGCTCGCACTTGGCATTCACCGACGAAACAATCACATTGTTGGGGGTTGCAATACTTCCTTGATAGCGCAGCAACATTTCCATGTTTTACGCCTGCTCGGTGAAGTATTTTGAACCGATATTGAGCTAGCACCTCCAGCCATCGGGCTAGCTGATCCTGAGGTTCTAAAAAACTGAACAGCCATCTCAGTGAATTATGGTCCGTGTGTAAGTTGAACTCCCGTACACGGAGATAGTAACGAAACTGTTGTATGAAAGTTATGCCAGCCAGCAACTCGCGTCGTCTCACACAGTAACGCCTTTGTCCAGTCGTTTACTGGCGTACGCAATAACTCGTTCTTCACCTACCTGCTCCTGGGATAACACGGCACCAATTCCAATATTCGAAGCATCCGTGTCAAAGATGTACTTTCCGTCTGGTCGAGGGTAGGCAAGCATGGGCGAATGGGTTAGTGACACTTTAGACTGGGCCCAATATCATTTGTAGCAATGATCAACGAGGCAGCATCAGACATCTCTGCCCGACATTGGAAGTATGTCGATGACATGACACTTGTTGAAACTGTGAAGGGCTCTGAGCAATGTCATATGCAGGAGAATTTGACTTCGATCGAAAAGTGGTCAAGTGCTAACCGCTTAAAGGTAGTATACACTAATAATAATAATAATAATATGGATTTATAATGCGCACTTCTCCAGAAAACCGATCAAGCCTACACAAAAAGAAAACATTATACAATAGAAAATGAAAAATAAACATAATTGAACTTAAATAAAACCCAATGAAAGTCTAAGTGAACAAGTGTGTTTTTAGTTCCCTCTTGAAGTTGTTGAGTGATGTTGTTTTGCGAAGTGAGACAGGGAGCTTATTCCATAGGGCAGGAGCAGCTTTGGCAAAAGCACGGTCTCCGTAACGAATTGTTCTAGACCTTGGTTCTACCAGCAAGTGAGATCCAGCAGACCGTAGAGCACGACTGCTGTGCTTAGTGGAGATTAGTTCACAAAGATACTGTGGGGCTTGTCCATGCAGAACTTTGAACACAAGGAGGCAGATTTTGAAGGTGATCCTCTTTCTAATGGGGAGCCAATGTAGGCGTCTTAGGACGGGCGATATGTGGTCGTATTTTCTGGCTTGGACAACGACTCGAGCGGCATTATTGTGTACACGTTGCAGACGAGAAATAGATGCAGCTGGAAGGCCAACTAAGAGCGAGTTGCAACAATCCATGCGGGAGGAGACCAGAGCATGGATGACTTTCTCAGCTGTATCCAGAGACAAGTATTTGCGAATTTTGGCTATGTTACGAAGATGGAAGTTAGCGCTTTTGCACACACTTGAGATGTGTGCTTCCATGTTGAACAGTTTGTCAAACACAACTCCAAGATTGCGTGCACTTTTGGAGGCTGACAAATCGTGGTTGTTGATTGAGAACTGTTGTGAAGTAAACTTTGCATGGTCGTGTCGCGATCCCACAACAAGAACCTGTGTCTTTTCCGCATTCAGTCGCAGGAAATTACGACTCATCCACGTTTGAATATGGCTGACACAGTCGTGCATCTGCTTGAAGGACTCATCTGCAGTTACACCAGGAGTGAAGGATATGTAGAGCTGGGTATCGTCGGCATAGAGATGAAACTTGACGTTGTGATGTCTAGCGATGTCGCCTAGTGGTAGGGTATATGTCGTGAAGAGGACAGGGCCTAGAACGGAGCCCTGAGGGACGCCGCAGTCTAGGGGCCGGGATTCTGATCTGCTTTGAGCGATGCACACCGTTTGAGACCTGTCAGCAAGATATGACTTTATCCACTGCAAAGCAGATCCAGTCACACCGAGCCGCTCTGATAGTCGTTGCAGTAGAAGTTGATGGTCCACTGTATCAAAGGCAGCAGATAGGTCCAGTAGAACTAGTAAGACCATCTGCCGATTGTCAATGGAGTGAAGAATATCGTTTGAAACTCTGACGAGAGCAGTTTCAACACTGTGTCCTCTTCTGTATGCAGACTGCATGTCTTCTAGAAGATGGTTGTCCTCCAAGTGACTTGTAAGTTGGCGTAGGACAATTCTCTCCAGAACTTTGGAGATAAATGGCAAGTTTGATACCGGTCGGTAATTGTTAAGTTGCTCAGGATCAAGGCCGTCTTTCTTCAGCAAAGGTGTAACATGTGCTATCTTGTATTCCTCCGGAACCTTGGTAGCTGCCAGGGAAGAGTTGACGATGTTTTGGATGCCTGGTGCAAAAGACATGGGAATTTTCTTGACAATCCAGGTAGGAACTGGATCGAGACGACATGTCTTATTTGGTGATGACGCGATGATCTGAACGATATCAACAATGGAAATAGCCTCAAATGTTGAAAGTTCATGAATGCAAGTAGGTGGCAGATTGGAAGTGAATGTTGTATGTCCTCCAGTAGAATCTCGAATAGCCTTAATTTTGTCGCTGAAAAAGGTGCTAAATCTGTTGGCCAAGTCTGTGTCGTTGTTATGACTTGGTAGTGTAATGCTTTTAGTTGCACCAAGAAGATTCTTCACCGTCTGAAATAACCGTTTGGGATCACTGGAACATTCCGTGATTTTAGCATTCATGTATTCAGTCTTAGCATTACTGGTCAGCAGCTTTAGTTCGTTTCTCTTGGCAACGAAGATGGAGCGATCTGTCTGACGTCGGGATCGGCGCCAGCGCCTCTCTGCACGCCGCACGGCCTGCTTTTGCAATCTGATGTGATGAGAATACCAAGGGATATTGTGGCGGAGAGTGATGTTTTTACACTGTTCTGGTGCATGAATGTTCAAAATATGTTGAACCTTAGTGTTGTACTCATCTACCTGCTGTGACACATCATCGACGGTAGTTAATGTGGAGAGTGAGTTGTGTATTTCTTCTGAGAAAATGTCCAGATTGATGTCCCGGAGTTTTCTGTACGTCACCTTCTTGATAGGAGCGTGACGCTTGTTGAGGCAACAGGTGAAAGAAATTGCTGCATGATCCGACAGAAATGTGTCTACTTGAATTTCCTTGACAAGTTGTGATCCCACTCTTGTGATGACGAGATCAAGCGTATGTCCTGACATGTGAGTTTCTCCACGTACATGCTGAACCAGATCAGCAGTCTCTAGAAGATCGGCAAATTTGATTGACTCGGGATTTAGACTGTCAACATGAATGTTGAAATCGCCAGCAAGTAAGAAATTCGCATTTGATTGTGCTAGTTCATCCAGGATTATTGGAAAATCATCCAGGAACATACCTTGTGTCAGTTCATTTTTCCTTGATGGAGGTGGTCGATAAATGACGATAATTCTCAGGTTCTGTTCATTGAACTTCAAATCCAGTTCAGCACATTCAAAACTGCGAAATTTCCGTATGGGTTGTAAAGATGCATCGAGCGAAAGCTTGCTGACAATGGCAATTCCACCACCTCTGCCATTTCTCGGCACAGAATGGCATACGTAGCCGGGTGGTGTTAGTGCTTTCAGTGTCACGTGATCGCTTTCTGGCACCCATGTTTCTGTTATGATGAAGATGTCCAGGCAGGTTTGAAGAATGTAAGTCTCAAGAAGTTCCGTCTTATTGCGTACAGACTGTGCATTTAGTAACACGATCTTAGATGAGGGATGTAAACCAGTCAGTAGAATCTTTCGAAGACAGCGTGGGCGTGCATGTTCAAGACGGGCATTGTTCATGTACCTGTTCCTGTGCGATTGTACAACAGGGATGGTGTTTTGGTGTTTGCAGAAAGCACGAACTCCTCTCTTTGTAGGTTTGACACTGCTAATGCCATTGTCCACAATTGTGTGATAGACATCAATAGGCAGTCTAGTCCCAGAGCATTGTTTCCTAATGTCCAGTAGCACCTCCTTAGAGTATGAAAGCAAAGCCATTGTCCAGATGAGAATAATGGTGTTCACTGCTGTCCTTTGAAAAGCCATCAGCACTGGTCAAAGTCAGTGAAGGAGAAATACACAATAGACATGTAGCTATGTGCTTACTTTCCAATGATAAGATTTGAAAAACTGCAAAATGTATCCCACCAAATGTCTCTAAAAACGAGAAACCAGTGATATTAGAAAGTGTCCAGTGTCGTCTCTGCACTTTCCTCTTCAAGTTGATATATAATTTGTCCAACGTGTGCATAGCAGTCCAGATAAAATAACTAAAATCAACAGAGCTTATAGCCAGTGCAACCATGAGGCGCGACTGTTCATACACCATTTGCAGATATCAAAAAAATTACCACCGAATTATTAAGAAATATCTTACTCATATGAAAGTAAATACTGATTCTAGGCATCCAGCAAAATGATTGCGCTAGATATCCTGTAATTATTCTGAAAAATAGATTTTTATAAAGAAAAATTCGCGATCGCCGGACGTCGATCGCTAAAAAACACAAATAACATAAAAATAACTGCTCGACGCCGGTTGAAAACAAACGCTGTTTTTCGTGCTTTTCTTGACATCCATGATTGTAAAACTTCGGACAGGTCAGTTAAACGATATTTACTATAAAATACAATCCCCCAAATCTACTCATTCATGATAATTCAAGCAGTTACCAATGATGTATACTACCTTTAAAACTAAATCCAGCAAAATGTGCAGTCATGAGTGTATGCTTTAAACAATGCATGCCAACGCTGACAGAACTAAAAATTATGTGATCGACAGCTCCAAGAAAACAACTCGCTGAAAATACTGGGGCTCATCATCCAGTCGGACCTTCAATGGAATAAATGGGTGACAGATATGACTTCGAAGGCAAACAGGCGAATGTACATGTTGCGACTCTTAACCAGTTCGCGCCGGATGACGAATATAAACGCAAAAATTTCCCCAAATTCAAAACGGATGACGAATATATACGCCAAGTTCAAGTTCGGAAATGTATGTCAGCAGCGCGCAAGGCCGGAAATGCGTGGGTGTGCTACCCAGCACTATAGGCCTGAACACGCTTCGGATCGAGTTTCGTTAAAAATAATCCCGCCCGTCGGCTCGGCAATGTTAAAATAATCCCGGCGCGAACTGGTTAAAGCATTTCGCGTTGCCTTCGAATGCTTTGCTCACTACCCACAAGGGGTACATAAGACCAATTATGGAATATGCAGTCCCAGTGTGGACATCTGGACTCACACCGCAGCAGAGAAATACTCTTGAACAGATCCATAAAAGGGCATGTAGAATCATCTTGGGTGATCAATAAATAGGATATAAACAATAACTGCCTGATCTTGGTATCCCTACTTTTGTTAGGAGAAGAGAGGATGTATGTTATAAATGTGTATGCTATGTAGCCTACGTAAGGATGATAAGCTTTGTAATTGGCTACCCGAGCACAGGTCCGAATCCCATACTTATAAATTAAGAAATAATAATCACATTTCCATTCAAAACTGCAGAACAAACCGGTACAAAATAGCCCTGTGCCCTATCTTACTAGATTAAAGAACACAACAAATATGTCAATTTATCTCCCCATCTCGAGAACTATCTCTGGTACTTTATTTGACGCAGTAATCACATAATTTTTTTAATTAATTAATAATTGTGTTTATATGTACATGTATTTCTTACCCTTTCCCCGCCTACTTTCACCTCCACCACCAATTTCCAACCCACTCCCACCACTTATCCCAACCACCCATCCACCATCATCTACATATACCCTACCCTACCTACTTCCTACCGGTACCCCACCCTCTCAAACTTCCCCACCCAATTCCCCACCCCTACCATTTTTCCTATCCTACCTTACCCATCTAATTCATTTGTATTTTATATTTCTTTTCCTTTTTTTTCAGGTGGTTTTTAAGTGGTTGATTAATTAATTGGTGTTTAAATGTGTATGATTAATATTAGGTTTTTGTCTGCTTTCCTAAAGTGTTTTATGTTTGTACATATGCAATGTGAAGTTTTATATTATTCTAATTTGTAAATGTTCTTGACAATTCCGCTGTTGGCGCCCGGGCGACGAAAAAGACATGAAATAAACCAATCTATATTAGTACTAGATTTGAGTAAACTTATAAAACGTTCATTTCGGATATATTTCTCTAATTGTATACTTTTTTAACAACTTGTATAGCTGACTTTCACGGTTAAGCAAGGAATGCTAGCATTAATTCACTTTTAGCTGGGAATACAACATACTACGGTCATTTAAGGATGCTTTTTTTCTAGCCTCTGTCGAAAGTATTATGTTATATGGCGATGAGACATGGACTATGACAAAGAAACTTAGGCAGAGACTAGATGGTACTTATGCTCGCCTACTCATGAGAGCGCAAAATGTTATATGGAGGAAACATAAGACAAAGGTAAAAATATGGAGGCATCCCACCTATCTCAACCATAGTAGCACAACACAGAACCCGCATTGCCGGCCTCCGCTAAAGAGCCAAAGAACAAATGTTTTCCGACCTTATCTACTAGAGACTGCCTTGCCCAAACAGAGGGAGCCGACCATGCACTCAACTACGTTGACACTGTATGCAACGATGGCTGTTTGGTTGTATCCATTTCGGCTGTGGCCGCCCAATGATGATGACGAGTAACGTCTTGGAATTGTTGCTATTTTATTAATATTAGGGGGCGCGGCAAGACTGTGGTAATATATGCAGTACCTATATCACGTGTTAATGATGGACTGACATGCAAATAAGTGCAGACCTAGGGGTTGGATATACGCCTAACGCCAAAGCGAGTCTATGGGCGATAAATTCAAGATTATTGAATCTTATCATTGTTTGTTTTATCATTACTCCGGGTCCAAGTGTAATTTCCGACCAAACATTTTATTTGGTTAGGTATACATTTTATCAGAAGAGTATTGAAAAGTTGGTGCGAGAAGCAAGCAACTTTAATAATTGAAAACGGATGCAAATATTTATCAGAAGCATATGTTCATGATTTGAAGAGTGGGTATTTTAAGATTGAGAATGTCGAACGCGGCTAACGTGAACTGACGTTAACGTTAATTTGCGCATGGAATTTAGAGCCATACCCGCACTAAATGAAAGGAATAGTTCATGTGCCCCGAAAGTGAGATTCGGGATATTTGTTTATAATTTATAACAATTTTGTGGTAGTTATTGACCTTGTTGATGTTCGACAATTGAAGATTCCGAATTTGCAGCTGTTTTATTCTGTTTCATATTAAGTTTTTAACCAATCAGACTTGCAGTTCCAGAGATAGAGTTAACAAAAACTCGATATTTAATGTGACGTCACATAACACCCGATGACGTCATCATGACGTCACCTCAATGTATACATAACACATCCCGGAATATTCGCATGTAAGTTTGAACCCAATCGGACGTGTATTTCTAAAGATAGGTTTTAAAAACTGTATTTTTAATATGACGTCACATGACACCTGATGACGTTATCATGGCCACCTCAATTTATACCTATAACACATCCCGGAATACTTGCATACTAAGTTTGACCCCAGTCTGTACTTCCGGAGATATAGGGTCTTGAAAACTGCCCCTTTAACGTAATGTCACATGACACATCATTACGTCACCATGGCGTCACCTCACGTTATAACTATATTTACATTTGTCACATTTCTGTGTAAATATGTATGACACAATAAATCAGTGCACGCTATGAAAAAAATGCATAACATATTATTTGTAACACAGGTAACACTTTATTGTTACGGTCATGTTTTTCTCTAAATATTTTTGTTGCAATTTGACCGACAAAATTATAGACCTCGATTCTTTGATTTTGAAATTTCCCGCCCTGTACTGGTTCCCGGCAAAGATCCACTGAAAACCACAATGACATCCACGATATAGTACCAGCGGACTTGTAAACCAGCGAAAAGTGATGACGTACTATCCATGAAAACGCATACATGGTGGCCCTGAAGGGACTCCGCAGATCGCGAATATATCGACGTCAAATTTGACGTCAATATTCACGACTTTCCAAAAAAGTCGCGAATATTGACGTCAAATTTGACGTCGATATTCACGACTTTCCCCAAAAGTCGCGAATATTGACGTCAAATTTGACGTCAATATTCGCAAACTGCGGAGTCCCTTCAGGGCCACCATATGTAGGCCTATGCGTTTTCATGGGTAGTACGTCACACACAAAGTATGAATTATTCATGAGTTGGGGGCTTTTGCTGAAACCGAGTTTTTCTGGGTTGAGAACGCCGATCAATTTTGTTGTTTTTTTGCATGAAGGAACAAGATTTATTGAATACTAATGATATATTAGTAATCATTATACATTTTTCGAACAAAAAACAGCAACACAGCCTTTATCATTATTCCGTTGTAGTCCATCTTTAAAAAAAATCGTGGTTGGTTTTTATTTGAGTTTGACTTTCCAGTTACCCTGGAAGGAAAAGTCATGCGACTTTACAGACACGACAAAAACAAATATTTATACAAAATATATAACAAAAATGTCACGAGTGACACCTACTGACGTCATCATGACATCAGTGTTTTAGGCACATCATTTGATCAGGTTTGATGTTGGTACTAAGGCACATACATGCACCATAAACCGTTTAGAAGAAAACTTGTGGAGAATTATTGTCCGTAAAAAAATACGGATAAAAATGTTGATCCAACTGTTTTACTCAATATACAGCTTTTAACGAAACGCACCCGTTATGGATTCAAGCGCTGTTGGGACAATACTGAAATACTGTAAAAAAAGCTTGTATAAAGAGTTCAAATCTTACCTTATTAAGCTTCAACAGGTCATTGAGCTCAAGCTGTTGATATATTTGTAATCTGTATTCCTCCATTTGAATCTTTTTGATCTTAGCAAGGTCATAGTCTTCAGTCTCTATTGCTTGTCTCTTCTCTACCTCATAACGACCAAGCTTTTCTCCAACCTTCAGGATAAACAAACAGAAGGGCATAATACTGGGTACCCCATAATACTGTGATGAAGCAGTTTTCATGTGTGGTTTAAAATCAGTTGGAGGCTATTGTGGGCAACAAAATGAAGTACAAGACACTCTTCTGTTTGGTTTGTCGGGCTCTAGGCCGTTTATTTCACCACACTTTTCACAACAACTTGACTACAACTACAACTCAGGAAAAGCACACGTGTGTTTGATTAAATAAAGTCCTACTGAGCCCGCGCCCTGCGGTAACAAGTTTCCTCGGCTTACAGCAGGGGCTTTAAGGCTACAGTTCAACGTGTGTCCGTGCTAGCTGACACCCTTTGTCGACCGACCGGCACACAGCCGACACATACGCTACACAGCCCTCTCAAAGGATTCTGCTCGTCTCCGAACAAGGCGGCGGGAATTGGCAACCAGAGTTGAGGTGGCTCCGACTGCACTAACTGGCTCTCCAACTGTTATCTATTTTGTATCTCCCTAACCTGTCCGCCAAATTAGTTAATTTTGATTTATTTGAAAGGTAACACCATAATAATCAAATATTGGTATTATTGTTTATGTTAAAGCAATTTGGCTTACAATGATATTTACTTTGACTTTGAAGTTTAATTTGTGGATCGTTCGACTTTCAACGGACTCTCTGTCAAAATTACATATTACACTGTATATCAAAGCATTGGAGGTATACTAGTTTTAGTTTGCTTCCTAGCTCGTGTCAAAAATGAAACAGTGTGATAATTGTATGTTAATGCTGTACATAATATTTACATATAATATAGTAAGATCACATTTCCAACTTTGACTCTAGGAAGCAAACATTTCAACTTTGGTTTATACATGTACCTGTATATTGTAAAAACATGTAGGGGCGTAATGTTAACCAAGAGTCCGTTCACATCGGGCTCAGCGACTTCCTACTTCTGCAAATGGCTGCGAATGTTTTGTGTGTGCATCGACTAAGATTCACTGTATTTCTTTCCCGAGGGTAGTAGGAACATACGCCACATTCGATGGCTTTGCAATGCTAACAATGTCAACAATCACATTGCAGCCACACAGACTGCATTTTCGGCCGCTATACAGAGGGTGAATAAGTTGACCTCAACATCTTGCAAGATTATACCGCACCCGGGCACCATGTATAGGAATTACAACGTGCCAATCATTTTTTTTTTCATTTATTTGCATCATGACTGGGCCTATCCCGATTAAGAGAAATAAATGGGTAAAGAAAATAAAGCATTCCTCTTTACAACATTATTTACTATTATAAAATTAAATTGTTTGACCTCAACTTCCGTTTAATTGATTGACATTAAAAGAAGTCTGTGACTAGAATAGAAAAAATGAACGTGAACTGGCGAGACTTACACGGTCTGTATAGACATATTCACCCTAATATGATAATTTATGTAAATGATGGCCGTGAGGCGGAAGTGAATTGCGGTCTTATTAAAAATGTGTAGCGGTCCAATCATGTTTTTTTTCTCAAGAGATGCCTCTAAAATCGTCAAAAGTAATGTCCTGCAGCATCACTGTTTTTTCCACGATGTTAAGGGAAATTAGCAAGGCTTCTTTTCGCACAGCAATACATCTGGGTGAGTCTGGGTACCACCACCCATCCGATTTTGACCGATTCGCAACGGGCTGGCTGCGCCAAGCGCGGCGGGCACGTACTAGGCGCCCGGCAGCTACAATGCATGCCTTGCCTATTCGACATACGTGCATGTACTGTGGCATCGCTTGATGGATGGTACCCCAAATCACCAAGTTATTGTGTTCACTTGTGCGGAAAGGAGCCCTATTAATTCCCTCTGACATCTTGTGCTATATAATTCCTAATTCACATTTGGCCTGCAATGGGTGGGTCTACGGAGTCCGTCTCCTGCCCGTATCCCCCTTTCCGTGCGGCCTCCGTGCAGAGGCAGGAGGCGGCCGTGAGGTTTTCGTACGGATTCACGGGCGCCGCGGCCTCTACGATTTTGTTTAGCTAGAAGTTATACAAATTTGAAAAAATCGTAAGCCCGTAGCCCGTAGACATGTTGTAGGTGGCATTGCACATTCCCCCCACGGGCACCGCGCGGTGGCCGCGCGCTGATCGTGCAGAAAACGCAAGATTTTAGGTGGACATTGGGGCTAAAAAAATCGTACGGATTTTGTAGGCTCTTGGGACAGTCGCACGGCCCTCACACAGCTATTGTAAGGTTGCCGCTCGCTGCCCGTGCAGTATACCCGTGATATCGTAAGGATTTTGAGCAGTCATCCCGCGGCAACTGCACTGAAATTGCAAGATTTCCATACAATTTCCGAGCAGCCTCTGTACGGCTTTGCCCCGGGCTTTGCCTTTCCACGGGGGCCCATGTGAAATGGCACGATGCTCGTAAACGATGTGAACACATACGCCGTACGTAGCCCGTAGCCACCTACGATGCCTCAAAAATGTGAATTAGGCATCGGAAGCACGATATAATATGTAACTATATTTCCTCCATGTTTGTTGACTATCAGCCCTGCACTAATGAAGTTATGGTTTTCCACATAAATGACTTATTTTCTTACTATAGCAGATTTTCTTACTAGTTATTTTATAACGCCTAGATAGGCCTATCTTAAGTGAATGCTGGCAATTTCTATTTCGTCGTTTAAAGGAGAATGAGCTTTTTCTGTTGATAAACACTCCGGAATAACACTCCGGAAGTCTCCTTTTTAGGCCGAAAATTGTTAATTATTAATTGAACTATTCCACCAGGGCCCAATTTCATAGCGCTGCTATCAGTTAGCGGAAAAGTTGTGCTAACTTTAGCAGACAAATTTGCTAACTTTAAGCGCTATTTCACAGCGTTTTTGTGCTAACGTTTGCGCGCGCATGGAGATTCTACTGTTACACTGTACGTCACTGATTTAAGCAAATTTTCCCGCTAGGTTAAGCGTGCCTTTTGCTGCGCTTACTGCTTACGGTCCCCATGAAATAGACGGAGGCTCGATTAGCAGAAAATCGTGTGCTTAGCAGCGCTATGAAATTGGGCCCTGGTGTTATCGTGCCAGGTGGTGATCAAAAAGCCAAGATTTGAGATTACATGTAATTAGCTGAACACCCCACCTTAAGTTAAGATGTTAAGATTGTGCATGGTCTTCTCATAAACTGACACTTAATTAAAACCCTGCGACGTGCCGCCGAACTTTTTTTCAAAGTCGCTTTGCCGTAAAAAAACCCAATTACTATTTCATCCTGTGTTAAAACAATCTCATATTACATGTATTCCTAGTTTAAAGCATGCCGAATAGCATGGTAAGTGCCGCTTGAACCCTGGTTGAACTGGTGACCCAGCTTTTTGCAAAGCAAAGGCTGCCCCACGAGTATCCCATTACATTGTGTACATAAAGAGTCTTTGAGGTGTGGATTTTACCGCTAGACCTTCCCAAGCAATCAATCATGCTAATGTAATAATTGCCTTAATCAACAACACGGTTTCTGGGTGTCTGGCATGTGGAATTAAGGGCTGTGTTGACATATAAAGCCATAAAACCGAGCAGCATAGGGGTATTACACGAAATACAAGCGACTTTAAAAACAAAGTACGGACGCGCGTTCGTGTAAAAAAAAAAGGTCGCACATCACACAAGGAAGCAGATAACGCTATGATTGACAGAACCGTCAGTTATTCACCAGCAGCTATTTATTGACACTTCAGAAAAAGAAAAAAAAGTGAGGATAAATTAAGCCAACGCATTCTTCTCGGTAACGCGTGTTTGACCCAAAAAAAGGAAAATTATCTGATTTACAAACCTCCTGTGCTTCTAAATGGCCGTGGTATAACTTGTTTGTATATAATTATAAATAATATTAATGTATTGACCCCAATTAAACGAATATTATTTGGTTTCTTTTACCTTCTTCACTTTGGGTCAGAGGTCAAATAAAGGTCTGCTACGTGTGTGGCGTCAGACAAAAACAGGTTTTTGTACCAGCAGTTTCTTTCTAAAAACTCTGAGTTTAAAATCGATGAGAGGTTCATACTTCTTGTGGCAGGACTTGCATTACCAGTCACTATAATAACGCCATTGATGTTAAAGGTAAACATTTCTGTTAGGGATGTTGTCCAAGTCGAGACAGTAGAGTTTGGAGACCCCGATTTTCATTCCGGCTGTAACAACCGAAATTAAGAACAATGTGTTTGAATGCTAAAAATGTGCAGGTTTTTCACTATTTTCTCCTCACTCAGACAATGGATTGAGGGTAGCGGGGAACAAAGGATTTTTCTCGCAGTATTTAGATGAGATGACAAACAGTGGATTGGTCACTCAATTCCATTATGGTAGGGTGAAGAAACATACGTATGTGTCGGAACATAGGGGTGTCAGAACACAGGGACGTGTGTGGTGAAGATGTATGTAAGGTTCTACCTGTATTTCATGCACTAACAGGTAGTGACTCCACACAGTCTTTATACGGACGATCGAAGTATTTGTGCTTCAAGAAGAAGATGTTGAAACCAAATTCAATACACCTGCTAGTAGTAGTAAGTATAGCAAATCCTGAAGTTAACCTGAATGAAGTTAAGGACTTCACTATTCACATTGTTTACAACAGTCGGAGTCCACATAATGAGAAGATACTAGGCGATAGCAGATATCCTATGCTCTTCAGTGGAAAAGGCAAGAAACGAAACTTCAAAAGAAGCCAAAGATTCCCAAGAGATGGGAAATTACTCAAGTGTCACATCAAACGTGTGCATTTAGTATGTCTAGGCATGGCCAACTGCATAAAAGGGTCATACAAGCAAGGATATCCACTTTAACATGGATGGACACTTGAAGGTGACTTGTTACTATTCCTGGCAGTTTGGACGCCAGTACTTCACTGTAAAAAAACGGTGGAAAATGTTAACGGGGGACGGACTGTTTTTGACGGATTTTGAAAGCTGTCGGTTTACATTACTGTCCCCGTCAATGTACCTTGCTATTCCTGTAAAAATACAGGGTATAAAAAATACAGTACGTTGCTGGAATTTAGCTAGGTTACCATAGTAACTGCAATTTTACAATTTACAACAGTGAGAACCAAACTTTTAAATAACTATATTACACATTACTATACAAATTCTACAATAACCTACTTAACACTATACTGGATACTGTCGTGGTTTAGTTTTATATTGAGCTTTTCGTGTTATGGTGAAGTTACGGTTTCACCATAAATATTTAAATACGAAAAAAAAAATCATGCGATTTTTCACTTATGTTTGCAACAAATCTAAATTTGATCCTAGATTCATTAGAATAATAATTAAATACATTTCGCTCAAGAAAGTGTTGACAAAACACCACGTTTTAACATGACATATTTTGTGAGTTTTGATTGGTCAGTTGCTGCGTAATAAGATTCATGCTCGATAACAGTAGAATCACTGTAAATAAACAACACTTAGGTTTTAAAACTTAGAATTGACAATTACAGTGGCTCCAATGTGTTCATATACATACCTTTTGTAAATCTGCAATAGCTTGTTTCAACTCCTTTGCCAAATCATATTGCTCCTCTGTGGAAAATATTTTTGAAATACATATTATATTTAGTTTCATAACTTTTGAGTATAAACATGCACAAATCAAATGTAATGATAAAATAATACACTGATCCAGTATGCCACGCCCACCATGTCAACTGCGGTAGCGTGGTCGATCACTTGTACAGTGGATTACAACCTAGTGTACATTATACAAGTAGGTAACGTTATGAAATGGCCCCCCAAAAATGTTCCCCCTTTATTAACAGTACTGGGAGTTAGATTTACAATTAGCATAACACCACCAATTACCATGACTGTGATTAAAACAAGGCTGATAATGGAAATGGGGCGTACAAGTGAAACAAAACCCAAATCGGTAAACTACGCTAAAGTGAAGAATGTTTGTTGAAGAAAATAGCGACAATTTGTCGGACCTTAAAATGATGCACTGTAATTGGTCAATTTTCTGAGGGGTGGGACCTATTAGGTAGGTACATGTATATTAATGTGATATGATTTAAGAGCCTAAGGATGTGTATATCTGTTCAGATACATAAGTATTACAAAGTATGACGTAAGTACGTCTTGATGTTGTTGAAAGTCGGAGATACTGTAGCCAAGTCGGAGGTAGCGAGATATAGACCAGGGAATCTGTAAAGTTATATGGCCAAACCCAACACTAATTGCAATAGAAACCATTCAAGTGTTTTTCAACTCCAAATATACTACAGAATAACACACTAAAAGTCTCTAAAAATCAAAGTTGTGGAAATATGTCTAATTTGCATAAATCGTTAATCCCTGCCGTGTTATATGTTTATTCCCACATTTGGGTATATGTTCATTTTATTATTTTTTTTAAAGTTTATTTTGGTGATTCTACTTACACATCATTACTTCAATAACATTTTCTAAAGTACATGTATGTAAGTGACTGAATATTTATGAAAATCCAGTAATGGTCTAAAATGACTACAATTATACCCTATAATTTGCACGCATTTACCTTGTCTCCAGATATTATCAAGTAGTCAGTATTGACGAGCTTCAAATTCACCAAGTTGCTTACTGGCACAGTAATCCTATTAAAACCTTACGGAAAATCATATGAACAATGATAACATTGTGATATTTAGCTCAGCAAACAAAAACTGGAGAAAAATGGTGTGTCCATAAATTAGGCTAAAACATACATTTTTGTAGGTGAAGGGTTGCCTAAGGTGAGAGAGTTGAACAAGTTCAAGGAAACCCCCCAAATTAAAGATTTGTGTTGCTTACAATAATCGTATCTACGTTAAAATGTATTTTAGGGATTTCCTTGAACTTGTTCAAGTATCCCATGTTAGACTACCCTTTAACTACTTTTTAGCCCAATTTATGGACACACCAATTTCTCCAGTTTTTGTTTGCTGGGCTAAATATCACAATGTTATCATTGTTCATATGATTTTCCATAAGGTTTTAATATGATAACTGTGCCAGTAAGCAACTTGGTGAATTTGAAGCTCACCAATACTGACCACTTGATGATATCTGGAGACAGTGTAATGTGCGCACATTTATAGGGTAACGAAGTTGTCATAGTTGCACACACAAAATTTCAAATGTGTGACGTCATGATAAAATCATCAAAAGAATGATTTTTAAAACACATGCAAAAGGCCCATGTAGGTCTGATCGTCATGAAACTTTGTGGGTGGCAAGATATTGCCACTGATATGCAAAATCCGAAGTGACGTCCTTGGTTGATTGTGTTAATGATTTTTGATTTCTTCTTTTTGTTGGCCCCATATCACATACACTTTGTACATGTGTATTCAGACCGCCACTTTAGGCACAGAAGAAAGACATGTTCACACCAAGCCTAAAACAGGTAAACCCCACAGCAAACTCGTGTCATGATTGGTGACGTCATCGGGGTCACGTGACATCATCTTGATTTGATATTTCCAGGTCCTATTCCTTGAGAACTGTAAGTCCGATTGGGCTTAAATATGCCGGGGTGTTTTATAGATAAAAACTGAGGTAACGTTATAATGACGTCATCATACGATGTTATAATAGTTTTATTTTTGTTGTCACCAATAATTCTTATAAGTGACCTGAACCAGTATGTGTAACTTCAGAATAAAAAACGTTGTAATAAAGCTACTTAAGAACTAATTGTCTATTAGTTTGTTTTCTTGATTTAATTAATTAATTGAAAAATGTAGGGCATTTTATAATTTAAATAATAACAAACAAATGTCTGTATATTGTATTTGAACATAAAAAAGCTGCCAAAAACATGAGATCTCATTTCCCCCCGTTTCTGGCTGACATATTCATGTAAGAGTTTGGGAAGACCGCCATCGTCAAAGCAGATCATAGACCTACAGGTTTGGCTCCGGTACGTGGACAACACCTTTGTCACCTGAAAGCATGGGCAAGATAACCTCCTGCTATAAACCTTTGAACACCTTGGATGCTTCACAGCAGCATTAATTTGTTCATGAAACAAGAAAAAGATGGCAACATCCCATTTCTTGATGTCGACGTGTCGAGAAAGCAGAACTTTACTATACTTCACAACACATACAGCGCTTCTCTTACAAGCATGTCTTACGAGTCACAGTTGTCCACATTCAAAATACAAAACCCAGTCAAACCCAGAGCGCAGACCAAAAGTGTACAGGATCCCCTGCCAATGTCGGCGAAGTGTACATTGGCAAGACAGGCATGACCTCCCCACCAGACTCAATGAACACAAAGTCCATAGCAGAAAAGGAGACTGTGAGAAATCATCAATAGTCAAACACCCCAACACCAAATATCATCATATCAACCGGAACATGGCCGAACTCATCACCATCATCGAACGCTGGTACGCCGTCGCATCAGTGAAGCCATTGAATTAGTTAAGCACAACATGCCACGGTTCACGTAGACATTGGGTAGTTTTTTTTCATCAGCGACTTCTAGTGCCCCATCCTCACCTTTTAGTCAAATGGGTCCCCTATACCACAAGACAATTATAGTTATCCAGCCTATGGGTATCATATACCCTTGGTTTGCATTCTTCTCACGCTTAACGCTTCCCTTTACCACACATACTCACAAAAGAGAATTACATATTAAAGTGAACAAAGAAAACTGGCAGTAGCGGGATTAAAACCTGCGACCTCCGGAATACCGTACCGACGCGCTACCAAATCAGCTATCTTGGCCGATGTTGGCAGTCTCAGGTTCCAATCCTACTCCTGCCAGTTTTCTTGGTTCAATTTAATACATCTGCAAATTTACCTAGTCGGTTTCTCTTGTTGTATATTGGTGTAATAAAAGATAATTACAACATACGCATGGTGCCACCGCAAACAACTTATCTTATTATTGCCTTTTCGCCATGCAAACCTTCAAATCTCACCATACGTTATGATAGTTTGTTTTGATGTTAGTTTATATGTGATGTTATACTATAACTGGGCGCTGCGTCTCAATGGAAAATAGTTCTGCTGTACTAATGGCCCTGTCACACCAGAACATTTTAGGCCAACGCGTGAGTAACGTGTTGTAATTTTGGCAACACGCTGGCAAACGCTGACCAACGCTAGGCCAGCGTTAGCAACACGCTGAGCGCGTTACTCACACGCTGGGACACGCTGTCACACGCTAAGGAAAACCTTTTTGTTTCAACATGCCTACAATTTCCAGCGTTTGCCAGCGTGTGACTGCAGACGCTGGCGGCGCGTTCTAGGTTCGTTACTCACGCGTCGAACACGCTAGGCGATCGTTATCAACCCGCTACTCACACGCTGGTGTACGCTCGCATACGCTGGCGACACGCTGGTCATGGCCCTGCCACAACAGAACGTTTTAGGCCAATGCATGAGTAGCGCGTTAAAAATAGTTGATACGCTGGCAATCGCTGAACTTTCACAGAAAAAAGTCAAGTGGAACCGTGATTTCAGCGTGTCCATACAGGTTGATAACGGGTTCATAGCGTATGCCAGCGCGTGAGTAGCGTGTGAGGAACGCGCTCAGCGTGTGAGGAACGCATCACTGATGTATAGTAAAAATACGACAGCGGGTCGCCAGCGTGTGAGTAGTGGGTTGGTAACGATCGTCTAGTGCGTTCGACGCGTGAGTAACGACCTTCCTGCGCGCCGCCAGCGTGTGCAGTCCCACGCTGGCAAACGCTGAAAATTTTAGGTATGTTGAAAAATGTATTTTTGCCTCAGCGTGTGACAGCGTTTTTTCAGCGTGTGGGTAACGCGCTCAGCGTGTTGCGAACGCTGGCCTAGCGTTGGTCAACGTTTACCCGCGTGTTGCCGAAATTCCAACACTTTACTCACGCGTTGGCCTAAAACGTTCTGGTGTGACAAGGCCATTACTGTAGTAGCGCGTCGGCTTTTTATACAACTAATCATGTGGTCGTTGCCGTTCGCTGGCGCGCGTTGGAACGCGCTACTCACGCGCTGGGCAGTCGTTCATCAGTCGTCGAGCGCGTTACTAACGCATTCTTTACGCGCTGACGAACGCTATGAACCCGTAATCAACGCGTTATTGACACGCTGAAATCACGGTTCCACTTGACTTTGTGTGTGGAAGTTCAGCGTTTGCCAGCGTATCAACTATTTTTAACGCGCTACTCGCGCGTTGGCCTAAAACGTTGTGGTGTGACAGGGCCATTACATCCTCACATTTTTTCTTTTCCAAGGAAATTCATTTTCATATCACAAAGTGTGCAAAAATGTGAAAAACATTTTCCACATTGGGAACCCGATGTTCACAAATTGCGGGCAAAATGGGAAAAGAGAATGTAAATGGGAAATTAAATTTATTTCACCAAATTGTTTGTACCTATTTGCAGTGTTAACTTTCAATTGCAATATGTGTACTGACACGTTTTACTGTATATTGCACACATTATGTTTCTAAAGTTGTTTAAGCAGGAGTGTTTTGTGGAGTGTCGTGGCCGAGCGGTTAAGAGCTTGGTTTTCTGTTCCGCAGAGCGTGAGTTTGAGTCTCGGTGTGGACACGTGTGTCCTTAAGCAAGGCAATTAAACCACTATTGCTTCGTCCTTCGGATGGGACGTAAAGTTGTAGGTCCCGTGTGTTGTATAATTTATAATGTGATATATCTTTCCCATTATAACATTATAAAATTGTATAATGCACGTAAAAGAACCCAGAACACTTATCGCTAAGAGAAGGGGTTGCCCCGGTGTTCCTGGCTGACACAGCCTCTGTCTACGGATTTCTTCAGGCTTACGAGCTACAGTGCCTTGAGCACTTTTGAAGGATCCTTGGTTTCATTACCAGAAATTAATAATAATAATAATAATAATAACTTTCGTTAAACTCTGTTACTAGCCGGGAGTTAGGTTGAGTTTAATTTACATATTATGAGCAAAAAAGGTCTGATAGTACCAATCGACTGTCCATCGGGGGGAAGTTCAGAAATGGCCATTCTTAAGTTGCACTAGGTCAGATGGGGGGCGGGGGGGACCAAAGGCAAATGTCAAGCAAAAATCAGTTTAGTTAACATGTGCCGGTTTTGAATTAAAGTGTTACCCTGATACCCAAAATGTTACTTAAGAATGCAAAAAGGTCAGATAAAACTACTTAACAATGACACTAATTAGTCAGTAATTAGCACTTGAATTAACATTTCGAGCACAAACATGATTGTTGTCACAAATAACTCTTATAAGTGACCTGAACCAGTATTTGTAACTTAAGAATGAAAAAGGGTGGATAAAGCTACTTAAGACCGATTTGTTTATTTGTTTATTTTATTTATTTATTTAATTAATTACAAAGTTTAATTAACATGTAGCGCACAAGTGCCGTATTTATTAAAATGTTGAAATTGGCCCCCTGAAACAAAAAAATGCTACTTAAGAATGCAAAAGATCGGATAAATTTAATTAAGAATGAAACTAATTAGTCATTAATTAGCACTTTAATTAACATTTCGAACGTATTGGGGTTCTTCCAGCAGGCTGCCTTGGTGATGTCACCTAGGTGATGTCACCTAGAGGAACACCCTTATAAAAGGCCCAAGAGGCGGATATTCTTCTGACATCGTGCGCCCGAATAGATCACTCGGTCTCTGGCCAACCGCCTGGCACGGAGCGAATGACTGTCACGATCCAGCGGGCGTTGGAAAGCGAGACGCCGGTCGATAGGGCGGAGTTCGCGTGACAAAAACTGTTGTTGTGTCCCGTACGAAGTGACTCCGTAAGGTTGACATACCATTTAAGTGCCCGGACCGGGCACCAAAGTTTGTCGTTTATTTCGGTCGAAAAAGGACTTGATGTCCGGGACAAAGATGTCTGGGGCGTAAAAGCCTCAGACTGTTTTTTGTTGCAAGAAAACCGACCGTAGGGACCAGGCGAATACCCCGGCTCCCACCGGATGTGTCCTGCCTCCACCGATAACGAGTGTAGTTCACTACGCCGTCGGGAGATAGCAACCACCAACAGAAAAGCCACTTTGATGGAGAGTTGCAACAATCCATCGGCTCGAATTAGGGGGCTTTCGCTAATGTAGATAGCACGCTGAAAATTAAGGTCCCAGGATTGAACTAGTTTGCGTACTGGGGGGCGAGTCGTGAACATCCCCGTGAACATCCGGTTGGTTATCTGAGACGGAAGAACCGTCCGGAAACCCGAGATGAATCGCCGCGACGGCCGACCGATAGTTTTTAACTGTGGCCGTCAAGAGAACGCTGTTAAAAAGGTTAAAGAGGAAATATCCAACCTCCCCTACATAAGTATTGGGGGGATGAAGGGATTGCCGTCTGCACCATTTAAAGAAATGGCATAGTCGGCTACTGTATAACTTTTTAGTGAAGGCTCTGCGGAATTGGGCTGCAATTGTTGCAGCTCGTCGCGAAAGGCCCGCTGAGCAGAGGGATCGCGTGACAGTACCCGCAGCAAGTCAAGTGAAGATCCCTCGGAGTTGGGTGAATCCTCCCCGAGCTGGGCTGATAGAGGAGATCTGATTAGATGGTTGATCGGGTGCCAGCGGGATTTGTAGAAAGAAAGCAGGTGAAGTTGAATTGGTCTCACCATCAGCCTGCATACAACCACTAAGTCCACCATACTGGCCATAAGGCCCAACAGCCCGAGCCAGGCTCGAGCCGGAGCCACTACCTCCGAGAGAAAGAGGAACACGCACTGTTGAGGGTTCAACAGGCGGTCCTCCGATGGGCGGCCAGCCCCTTGAGGAGATCGAAGGACGCACCTAGAAAGGTGGTAACCTGCGAGGGGATTAATTGGGTGGGATTTCTCGGTATTGATGAAAAATCCGAGATCGAAAGCGAGGCGTTAAGTTAGTGGGAGCGCCGCTTCTAACTCCTCCTGGGATCAGGAACGGCCCACGACCAGCCAATCGTCGAGGTACATAAAAATCATGACCCTTTGCGATCACGAAAAAACAGGATAACATAAGAATAGCCGTTTTGTGCTTTTCTCAGCATACTTGATTTCAAAACTTCGGACAGGACAGTTAAACGATATTTACTATACAACACCCTAAATCTACCCATTAATGATAATGATACCTTTAATGACGTCTGTCGCTAGGTTGTATTTAACCCTCTTATATACCGTGCAGTTACCATAGAGCTGTCAAACCTTTCAAAACCTTTCAAGTTTCCTGGACTAAAGGGTTTTGAAAGGTGAAAAAGCTGTCTGACAAAAGAAACCTATGAAAGATTTTGAAAGGTAAAACAACTCTCTGAACAAACTGGTGTGAGGTTTTGGAAAGTCTGGCCGTTTTCTGATAGACTTCCCATACCTTTATCATAGGGGCATACCAAATAAAAGTTGAAATGTTTTGAAATGTTTAGCTGTTTTCTGTGAGAGATATTCTATATAATGTGCTGGGGAGTAATTCTACCTTTCAAAACATTTCAAAAGGTTTTGAAAGGTCAAACCATGTATGCGTAGCAACTGTACTGATATTTGGTTGAGCAATAGCTCCACCTTTCATTTTCTTTCGCAAGGTTTTGGAAGGTCTGGCCGTTTTCTGATAGACTTCCCCAGGCGCGGCGCTACAGGGGGGGCAGGGGGGGCGGCCGCCCCCCCCTATGATTTGAAAAAAAAAAAAAAAGGAGAAGAAGGAGGAGAAAAAGAAGGAGGAGAAAAGGTGGAGGGGGTTGTGTTTGTCTTGCTTATATTTCCAAGGACCCGGATCTGAAAAAAAACCACTGACACACAGAAGACTTTGTGCAGACTGAGGCCCTAAAACGCTCACAACGCTAAAAGCGCCATGTTTGACCATCTTATGGGAGTCTGCGCTCCCGAGAACCTCTCACGGATATTACGTAGGCCTATGACCATCTTTATGAGTACACACGGGTCTCCGTTTATATTCGTAAGGTAAGGTGTGTAAGTCAGTGGACTAGAACAGTGTGAATGTGATTGCTTTACTTTGCTTGTACATGTACTTAGTTGTACATGTACTTTGAAATAAAAGCAAAAGAACAAACACATGCTATCATTATTTAGGTAAAGTCTTGCGTTCCTTTAAACTTTTTTGCGATGTCATACGTGGTGTTTGCCACAAAGACTTTAGATTTAAGAGCCTTCTTCGCTTTTCATTGGTCAACAGTTGTTTGCCCAATAATGCGCATACGCTGGTAAAGCCGTGTTGTCAAAGGAAGACGGGCTTCCTGCAATGTGGTCAATTTCAATTTCAAATATCACAATGTTATCATTGTCCATATGATTTTCCATAAGTTTTTAATATGATAACTGTGCCAGTAAGCAACTTGGTGAATTTGAAGCTCACCAATACTGACTACATGATGATATCTGGAGACAGTGTAATGTGCGCACATTTATAGGGTCACGAAGTTGTCATTTTGGATAATTACTATGTTCTCATAATTATTCAGTCACTTACATGCTTTAGCAAATGTTATTCAAGTAAGTATATGTAAGTAGAATCACCAAAATAAACTTTTCAAAAAATAAAAATAAAATATATACCCAAATATGGGAATAAAAAATATTACATGGCAGGGATTAACGATTTATGCAAATTAGACATATTTCCACCACTTGGATTTTTGTCAATTTTTAGTATGTCATTCTAGGGACCTTATAGAAGTGCACTGTGGTGAAAAACAATTTGTTGCAATTTGTTTGAGGTCAACAAAACAAAATTATGTATTTTGCCTGGACTATTTAGCGACATGAATTTTGAAAGTGTTCTCCTCTATCTCGATGATATCATTGTCTACAGCCAGGCCCGCTGGAACACATTTTTTCCAGGGGGAGGGGCGGATATTTTTAAAGACTGTTTGTGCGAGCGCGAAGCGCGAAGCCATTACGGCCTTGGGTCCGGGGCCCCGGAAGCTTCGAGTTTCTAGTGGTGCAATCTGAGCGTTTAATTGACTCTTTTAAAGCATTTGTATATTGTAAAAACTATTTCTAAATTTCGTTTTAGGACACTTTCAAACAATTTGGTAATCATTTTTTATGCCGAAACCTTTTGAAAGATGACGAATTCCAAAATATCGCTAACTAATGTACCTATAATCCACTATCGCTATTCCCATCATAAAGGCTCCATTTTGTTGTATTGAAGCTTAAAACATTCATAAGAACCCGGAGCTATAAATTATGTAAGGTCTCAATAAAGCACTCTTGAGCTGAAATGTTCTGTGTAGTGATCTCACAATTTTGTTGATTTGTTTTAATTTCTTCACTTTCTTTCAAATAAGTTTAAAGATGTATCACCCGTGTCTTGGCTAATTTAATTGGTGAGTCCCAGCAAAATAATGTCCTTAATCTAGATATTACAATTTTCGTTGTAGAAATTAAACAAACAATTCAAAATGAAATTTCATTTTTAAATATTTGTTCTCCTTTCTCTTTCAGAACTCCGAATGAAGCTTTTTGAATCACATTTAAAAACAAACTGCCGGTAACAGAGAAATAGCCCAAAACACAGGCAATACGTCTTAAATACCTAACTTACATAAGTACATGTACAATGAATTTCTCTGATTCAAATCAATCCAGAACTGTTGGGAGTAGCAAATACATGTAGCTTGAGTTGCAACTTTTATGTACTGAGTGACATTAAAGAAACAGTACAGCCTGGGATTTGAATATATTTCCTTGGACTGGGACTATAATGGAAAATAGGCTTTAAACGCCGATGCTTGATGATTACATGTTTCTGCCCGAACCAAACACAATACTTTGTTGAGCTGTTTTGTTACAGAACTCTGTGACAACAGGTGAAATTGGCTGAGAATCTAGAATGTCTTGATGGACCATCATCAATGCCAGGTGTGTCAGCCTCTTTTGTTTCATAGTGCTTCTCAGAAACGTTTTCAATCGCCGAAGAGCTTGGAAGGATTTTTTTTTTTGCAGAAGCCGCAGACACAGGTAAACTCAAGCATAAGCATGCCATGCTTTATAACCTCAGTGAACAAACGTCGAGTCTCTGGGGCTCTGCTTGCCAGAAAAGCTGCTAGTTCTGATATGGTTTGAATCTTTTCACCATGGCACAGGTCGCCCAACATCATCAGTTGGAAACTTAACCGATCCTTCTTTATGGTCTCTGGAAGAGCGGGTTGTGGCTGTTTTTTTCATGTCTTTTGAGCTGCAGTGATCAGAAGTTGCTCCCTATCTGCAGCTATTCTCATCCCAGGTTGGTTGAACCTTCTTTCAAGCTCAGCAAGAACAACATCCATGCTCTCAAAATATTGCCTCTGCCAAGTATTTTCAACTGACTGAACTGTGATATCTTCAGGGGCAGAATTATCTCTGTACCGTTGAATTATCTCTGTACCATCAGGTGTCTTGTCAAAAGGGTTGTACTCTGCAAAACTCCAACTACAGTTACGCCATTGCCTTGAATGGATTTAGCAACCTTCTCGCAGGGACCGAATATTTCCAAACTAACAATTAATCCAAAATATGTCTTGGCTGAGAGTTCCTGCTTGAAAAGTCCAGCAATTTTGGCCCTTGAATCAGGTCTTGTGGAGGTGTCATTTGCCAGTTGTCCCAGGGTCTTGAGAAGGTTACAATAAGAATCTTTGATTCGTTGAATTGCAGAGGTTCTAACACACCATGTAGGGCAAAGAGCAAGTAGTCGGACTGGATTTTCTTCAAACATATTTTCGAACAGCAACATCCTCTTTGATGACTCTCTTATTACATTGGAAACGTCTCGTACAAAGCTAAGAGCATCGGCAATCAATGTTACTCCCTTGGCAACTTGCTGCAAGACTAAGTCCAGAGAATAATTGCAGCAGTGGACGTAGAGAGCATCTTTGCACACTTCTCTTAGACGTGCCTGCACTCCGGTTAAACGTCCACTCATGTTACTTGCACCATCAAAGCAATAGCCCTGGAGATGACTAAAAGGAAGCTGCAGGCGCAAAAGCACATCCTTGATAATGTTCGTAAGTGTATGTACTGTCGAATCAGGAGCCGTATAAAACCCCAGGAACTTGTTCTTTATCTCAAGAGCTGCTGTAGTATATTGCATACATATGGAAAATTGTTCATGGCCGCTCACGTCAGTTGTTCCATCCGCAATAATGCTAAAGAAATCGCTAGAACGTGCCTCCTCAGAAATTGTTCTTTGAATAGAATATCCGAACAGTTCGATTATTTCGTTTTGAATTGTGTCGGACATCCAATTGTCTCTTCGCTGAAGCCATTTGATATGTTTTTTATTGTCACTGCACCTCTCCAACATGAGCTGCCACAGCACGCCATCTCGGTGTTCATCCCCCCGCAGAGGCAAACCCTGCCTACCAAGGAATTTAATGGTTCGAAAAATCAAAGTCAAAACTCCAGCAGCAACTTTCTGATCTTTTCTCACAGCTTCTGACAGCATTGCACTTACAGGTGTTTCCTTCAGCTTGGTGAGCTTTTCAACAGAGATTCTGTGAGATTGTGATTTTTCATGAAGAGAAAATTTTTCAGTAGCCTTTCTCCAATTACAAAATCCCTTGGTAGTGAAGGTGCTGCTAGTTGATGATGCCTCCTTCTTGGTGAGAAGATGTTTGTTCTCTGCTTGAACACAATAAAAGCAAAGAACATGATCGTGTTCAATACTGTAGTGAAGCCAATCCCATTTATCAAACCATTCTACCTTGAATGATCGCATGTAATGTTCATTCCCACACTGTTTTGTGGGAAAGGGGAAGTTCCTTGGTTTGCAGGGTTCATCATGTTTGCTGGAATGTTGCTGATCATAGTTCCTTGAAGTTTGGAAAGATTGACCTGTTTCAGAGCTGGTATAAGTTGTTTTATAGTGTTTCTGGAATGGAAGGTTTCGAGTTGTTGATGAGTGGTCTTGACTTGTTGATGAGTAGTCCTGACTTATTGCCGAGTGGTCCCGAGTTGTCGCTGCATTGTCCTGAGTTGTTGCTGAGTGTTCCTTGGATGGACAGTCCTGAGTCGTATCAAAGTGGTCCTTCGACAGAGGGTCCTGACTTGTTTCAAAGTGGTCCTTGGATGGATGGTCCCGAGTCGATTCCAAGTTGTCCCTGGACAGAGGATCCTGAGTCGTATCAAAGTGGTCCTTGGATAGATGGTCCTGAGTTGATTCCAAGTTGTCCCTGGACAGAGGGTCCCGAGTCGGATCAAAGTGTTCCTTGGATGGATGGTCCTGAGTCGTATCAAAGTGGTCCTTGGGTGGATGGTCATGAGTTGATTCCAAGTTGTCCCTGGACAGAGGGTCACGAGTCGTATCAAAGTGGTCCTTGGGTGGATGGTCCTGAGTTGATTCCAAGTTTTCCCTGGACAGATGGTCCTGAGCTATTTCGGAGTAGTTCCTTGAGGGAGGGTCCTGATCTGTTGACAAGAATCAAATCATTAAATATTATAAATACTTTAAGAACTGTAAACACCTTAAACAGGATTTTTAAGAACATTATTCTTACCTAGACTTAAATAATGGTACTCTCCAAGATGTCCCAATAGCAAGGGTGAAACAGAACAAGACGCACTGGTGCTGGCCTGGACTCTGTTTATCAGGTATCCTTGCTTGGTGCTCATTGCCTGGCTAGTGACAATATGTATATCACATCCTAGTAGTCGGGCCATACCCTGTACAGCAACTGCATCTGCCCAGGTGCCATGTTTGCTTAATGCTGACAGATACTCAGGAGTAGCAAGCTCAGCCAATGGGTCTTCAACATCCTAAACAAATAAATATAAGACAGTTTAACACATACTCTAGCATTCTATTATATGCTTCAAACCACCATTTCTTGATGATAGTTAGTAGTCATGATCCTGCAATGACGTACAGCCGGGGAAAACAGACCCCAACTATATGATACAACCTGGAAAGTGGCACTTCGGGATCACTCATTGAGGATACGACTTTTTTACCTAGTCAGTTTCCTTTGTACATGTAGTTTGTTTGATGATATTGCAAGATAAAAGTCGTTTCCTATTTGAGTAATCCCCACAGTGCCGCTTCCCAGGTTGTATCGTCAATTTTGGGTGTGCTCCCCGGCTATATATACGGCATTGCGGAATCCTACTTCTGACTATATCGCCCCTGAACAAAGATACTGACTAACTGAGATAACTCAGTTGATAGAGCACTAGTACAGCGGTAGCAGTTCAAATCCTGCTCTTGTCAGTCTTCTTTATTAGCTTTAAAATTGATTACAATTACCTAGTCAATTTCCCTTGATGAAAATGTTTGGTTATTACAGTATATTTGCATTAAGAAGTCTTCTGTTAACATATTATTAACTCACCAAGGCTGGACCAGGTCTGCTCTGAGTTTCGTTGAACCCCTGTGGGTCAATCCTAGTCTTAAAAGCTGGTCCTCAACACAGTGAAAAAACAGTTTCCATCAGCAGGCACATCTCGGCGAATAGACATCCTCAATGTACGGATATTCTGCTGCAATCGGTTGAAAAAAGACTGGTTCTGGATCCTTACCACAGTCTGTTGTCTACTTGAAAGCAGCTTTGCTATTTCCAGGTCACAATCTGAAATGAAAAAAGCAAATGGTTAACATACAGATGTTTGTCAATGTGTAGTACTAGTAGAAACAATCTGTATATTCGGTAGAGATGATAACAAAATCCACAGGCTTTCCCAATTAGCAGGACTCGAACCAACGACTTCATACTTACTAAACATAACTTCGGGAAGAGTGAAAATCCTTTTTAAATTTGCATAATAATATGAAACATTACTACATTTACATTTACATGAATATTTACCTATGTTACCTATGGGCTCACGATTACTTCTGACTCGTTTTGTGATGCCAAACTCCCACAGAGTGCGTTTTTCTCCTTGCCTCTTCTTAGGCCCCATCCTGTAAAGAAATAAAAAGAAAATGCAGTTATTATAGAAAATAAATGTCTATTTGTGTAATATAAGTTATAATGTACAAGTTAAGACTTGTGATAATGTGATTGTACTAGCTTACTTGTGATTGATGAATGCAAATCATCAAAACACCTTAACAAATAAGCTATTTAAAATATGACAAACAAATTGGGGTGTAGGTAAAAAATTGGGCGGGTGATGATGTGAATCAAAAGTTTATTTTAAATGCCACCCCCCCCCCCCTCCCCCTCCCCTCTCCCCCTATTTCTATACCATGGTCAAAATCTGAATGTTTGTAAATTCGCAGCTCCCGTGATTTGTTTACAAACTGTCTAAAAAGTCACAGTGCGAGTCGGAAATCTGACTAAAATTCCTTTTCTATAAATTGAAACCGCGTGGAAAAACTTACCTCTTTCAAGTTCTGGTAATTATCTCTGAAACTCCGTACATGCACGATGCACGGCGTACATAGAGTTTCTAAAAAAAATGTAATCCCGCGCCTCGGCTCAGTGAAGATGCACAGCGTACATGATGCACATGTGTTGTGTACACGTCCGTACACACATACACGCGACGCTGTTCCCGGGTACCCGACTCGTATAATACAACAAGCATGGCCAATACACGAGCAAACATAATCGCTGGTAATCTTCGAACAGTACGGTACATTATCATGTACAAAAAGTACATTGCCATGGCCGTAAGGGTTTGCCAAGGTGTACGCACGTGTATTTCAATGGCACTATCGAGAACGTCGCGTCACGGGGCTGGAAAACGTTAAAGTTTTATAGTACATGTACCATGTTTGACTTGTTTGTAGGCCTATTTTATATTTATACCTTTCCATTTTTAAGGATCTTTATTTTTGATCACGTAAGTATTCAAGTACTTATGATAAGATATGTGCATTACATATGGTCTCAAAAGTAGGGGGTGCTTAGTACATTGCAGCACCCCCACCCCAAAATCCTGGGAGGGGGCGGCAGCACCCCCTGCACTCCCTGTTCCCGCGTGCCTGTCTACAGCTCCAACGTGGAAGAACACATTTCTCGTCTGGGTCAGGTTTTCCAGAGGCTCAGGCAACACAACCTTAAGCTCAATTCATCCAAATGCCACTTCTTGAAAGGCAGTGTCCAATATTTAGGCCACATTGTCTCAGCCGAGGGCATTGCAACAAATCCGGAGAAGATTGAGGCGGTCCAGCTTGGCCGGTGCCAAGGTGCAAGAAAGATGTTAGGGGTTTTCTCGGTATCATATATTTGATACAGCAACAGGATGGACGGGAACGAGTCGTGGCATATCCCAGCAGAAGTCTTTCTACATCAGAGGCAAATTACCCAGCACACAAGCTGGAGTTTAGGGCTCTCCATTGGGCTCTCACCGTCAAATTCTGTGATTATTTGTATGGCCACAAAGTCACAGCTATCACCGACAACTACCCGTTGGCCTATGTGTTAAAGAGTGCTAAGTTAGATGCACACAGTCACCACTGGGTCAGCGACTTGTCCCTCTTCGACCTGGATATCCAGTATCGCCCGGGCAAGAGTAATGGCAACGCCGACGCATTATCTCGTATCAGTCTATCCGCAGTGCACGCGAAAGTGCTTCCTTTTCTTTGCAACGTATTCATAAATTCCCGTGCGTGACCTCGCCTTGCATATTTAATGAGCTAGAATAGCCTGTGGAATGTGGGCAAATACTCGGCTTTTTTGGCATGTATGATCACTTTGTTGATATAAAATCACAGATGAAGAGTATATCTTTCAAACTGTTAAAGTTTGAATAAGATTTTGTATCGATTAAAATGAGAAATTTTGGGACGAATTTTGGTTCAAAAAAGAAAATAATCGCGATAGAAAATACGTTAAAATCTCTCTTTTTTGTGTGTGCCCACAGCCCAAATTTTCACTAGACAAACAGGTTACTTCATATTCTACATAAAAATATACCTTTATACTCACAATTTTGTCCAGCTGGGTCAGGGCGCAAGGTTTTCGCCACAAACTACCGGCAGACTGAAACGGTACAACCGCCATCTTTGCACATGGATTTATAGGCTTGTGATTGGTGGATGGCGAGTATTGCACATACCCGGATGTACTTGTAAACAAGCCGGCGCGGCCCAGATTTCGGACACAGATTGCGGACACAGATTTTGTTGTGCTTTATGCTATATGGTACAATAAGTTTCGTTCCAATATTCTTGTTGGTTTCAATCCAAATAAAATGTTACAATATTAGTTTTGACACGGAGCTTTTCAATTCATTTTCACAGAATGATTTTGTTTTATATTTTCTTTGCTATAAATGGGAATAAATGTTCTTGAATTGAATTAAATTGAAAATGAAAAATTTTCACAGACATTTTTTTTTTTTTTTCATTTTGCGACAAATGGAAATAAATTTTCTTGAATTGAATTTAATTGAAAATGATACACCATTACTTGATTTACTGGGTGGTTAGAACTGTGCAATGGAGGGTAGTTTGTGATTGAAATTATTTTCCGATACTTTCCCTAGTAACAAAAAGTAACATTCCAAACAGACGCTGAATACAAGAAACTTAAACATGTTTTATTTACTCTTTTTATGTTATGCCACCAAAAAGAGAGTTGCCATCCCAATTGAGGTGCAGGCCATCTCTAGCAAAGTGCCAGTCCCGTAGCTCTTCATCAATGTCAAAGAATTGACAGTGCAGCTCGGCACAGACATTACCAAACTTGATGTTGTGGTAAAAACGTGAAATATCAAGACCGTCATTGTCCTTGCGGGGAAGTATTGCACTGACTGCCAACTTCGATGTTGGAAAAACGTCATGCAATGCAGCAATCAGGTCACGAAACTGTCGAATGTTGCTGTGCAAAAATCCAAAAGGGAGGTCATTGGTTCCAACATGGACAGCAACAATATCAGGAGCATCTTTGAAGTTGTCTCGGTGCTGTTGTAAAAACTTCCTCAGACTGGATATTGTTGCTCCGCGAGACCGCGACGAGTGATCACTTCGACCTCAACCAATGGTGACGAGACATTCTCGGCTAAAAATTCGCTCAAGGAATCTCTAATAATTAGTGCCTTTACTGCACGAGTGGGCTTAAAAATTGGTGTTGGTGGCCGTGGTGGAATAGGCCACGGTGGTGGACGGCATGACCTACATGTATGAAACAATAACAGACAAAAAGGAAGGTACATGTAAGTGCATTGGCCTAACCTTTAAATAAATCATGTACACAACAATTTGTCATGTCTGCCCGTTTCATAAATACATGAAGGCCTAGGCCTATATGGTGTATAAATTTATAGTAATTAATAGTAGGCCTACCCTAGTAGGCCTAATACTTAGTATAACCATAACTGTCTTTCAAATTTTGCAGGCATGATCATGTACTTGTGCATGTTTATAAATCGTTAAATGTACCCGCTAATCTACAAAAATGGCCATAACTAGCCAATAAATCTGAAGGCTGAACAATAAAACACAAAATTTACATTTCCACTCGACAAATAATATTTTTTTCATGATGAAATGTAATAATTTTTAAAATTTATGGGGCATACATATGTACATGTGTAAACGTACACGTACATGTACATATGCATAGCGCATGCGCAAATGAGGAAACCCCCTTTAAAATCCGCCGAAAAAAGCGAAATCTCGCTCGGAATAAGTGGCTCAAGAAAACAAAACTCGATGTCGCCACAAGCTAAACTTTGTACCATACGAAAGATCATCGCTTTTTCTATCGATTTGCAGTGGTCTTTTTCTCTAATATTTTCTAGCTGGGTCAGGGCGCAGCAAAAAAAATCACAACTCAAACCGTCTACAAAATCATACCTTGACTTACAAGTAAAAAAAACCAGCAAAAAACCTTCTAAAACTTGACAAATTTTATATCATCCGACTCGGAAAAACATGCACCGTCTACTTACCACGCCATCTTGGAAGCCCACTGCTTCTTTTAGAACGTGTAGTTCGTTTTATGAGATCAGTCGAACTCCCGCAAAAACGCGTGCAAATCTCGCGGCCGATTCGTGACGTAGGCCGTGCAAAGAAACTTCGGGATTTGACCTCATTAACGCGTGCACTGCGGACTGACTGGTATCTCACGGAAAGAGGTCCAGCTGATACTAGACACCACTCAACAGGGGATAGCACAAGAGTGTACGGTTCAAGAACATGTTGAAGTCTACATCCAGAGTACTACCACCCCCCAGCAGGATACATTATCAGTGCCTGTTTCAAACACATCATCTTCGTCCGACCCATCCCAGACAGAAGAGCCCCACCACCGCTTAGAGGGCACCAGCAGCATACATGATGACCTAGACCTGTTGGCAGCACAGCAACGTGACCAGACCATAAGCCGGGTAACCCATCTGAAGTCCACTCGACACAACAAACTTAGTCAAAGACAGGCACGGCGTGAACCAAAAGATGTCCAAAGACTACTACATTCATGGGACAACCTTGAAGTGAAAGCAGGACTGCTGGTCTACAGTACTGACAACAAAGGACCGCTACCTGTTCTCCCTCCTACACTACATGGACCAATTCTAACCAGCCTTCACGATGATATGGGTCATCTTTGTTTCAGTAAGACCCTACAGCTGGTGAGAGAACGCTACTACTGGTCGAACCTCTATTCAGCGACTAAAGCCTATGTAGCCAAGTGTAGACGTTGCGCTCTACAAAAGACACCCGACAGCAGACGACTAGCAAGCTTGCAAAATATCCGCACAATTCGATCGCTGGAATTAGTGTGCATCGACTTTCTCAGTTTGGAGCAGTCTGCAGGCGGATACGAGCATATATTAGTGGTAACCGACCACTATACGAGGTATGCTCAGGCATATGCCACTAGAGATGAGAAGGCGACCACTGTAGCTCGAGTTCTCTGGGAGAAGTTTATGTCACACTATGGCATTCCAGAGCGTCTTCACTCGAACCAGGGCAAATGCTTCACGTCTGCAGTGGTGAAGGAGTTATGCTGTCTCCTTGGCATAACCAAAAGTAATACTACACCTTACCATCCACAAGGAAACGGCATGACTGAGCGTTTCAACCACACCCCACTCTCGATGCTCGGCACACTCAGTAAATCTTAAAAGGTCAACTGGGCCATGAGACTGCAGTCGATGACGCATGCTTACAACAGTTCCCGTCACGAGTCTACGGGCTACACACCCTTCCACCTCATGTTTATGAGGAAGCCTAGACTACCAGCCGATCTGCTGTTCCAGCCACCAGGTATCCAAGAGGACGATGAGGAGTTGCCGCAATCGACTTACGTCCGACAGCTGAGGAGCCATATGCGGTCAGCATACGGAGAGGTCAACAGAGCAGCGGAGGTGGCACGCCAAAAACAGACAACAGCGTACAACAAGAAGGTCCGAGATTGTGCTATCCGACCTGGGATGAAGGTTCTCGTCCCAAACAAAACGCCACGTCGGAGGTGTAAACTGCGAGACAAATGGGAAACACGGCATACGTAGTCCTGCAAAAACTTTCTAATGCCCCTGTCTATGTAGTCCGCAAGGTTGGCACCACGCAGACGCGAGCACTCCACAGGAACATGATAATGGAGTGTCCATTTGATGTTCAAGGCGAGGATGACAGTGACTCGACTTTTTCTTCGAACCAGCTTGTTCCACCATCAACTCACGACTATGCAGGGGAAACCTCGGCACAAAGTCGCTCCACAGCCCCAGAGGGAGGAACTCAGAGTAGTAGATTGGTTGACACTGCCACCGATGATTCTTCTTCCGAGAGAAAAGCGAATGTGCTGCCACCACAGCCAAGTCATTCGGACGTACTTTTCTGGCCCAGCTAGAGCAGTGACGAAGAGGAAGCCAAAAGCTCATCCAGGTCTGAAGGTAACCGCAGGGTGAGTCGCCATCACCCAAGGAGGATAACCAGGCCACCTCAAAGATATGGTGATTGAGCAGAGTTGGTTATTTGTATTGGCGTTGTTGGGGACAACAACATTTTAAAATAGGGGAGTGTGTAAAGGTGTGAAATTTGACTCTGTACTTTCAAGATAGTTTATATGTAGAGCACCCCGTTAGGAGTGCCACCCCTGTTAAGTAGAGCACCTGGACCTAATCTAACCTAGCTTTTTGTTACGTATACAAGCGCCAGCCTAATTCTTCTGTGTATGTGCTGACCATGTGAGTCTAGTCAGTGAGCAGGCTGGCAGCAGAGAGTTAAGACTATTGTTTATGGACACAGACTGCTTTTAATTTTGCGAAGTTCTGCTCAAACAATTGATTTATTAGGGTACCGTCTGATTGTGCTTTAGAGTGATCCACTATTAGTGCTTTGTTGGCTTTGTTGGTTTTATTTGGTTTGGGGTTTTTATTTTCTTATCTGAATTCTGTATGTTTTTCAAAGGTCTTTTTCACTAATCAAAGTGTGTCGTACTCTGAGAGATTTCTTTTTATCTATTAGTCAAATTCGGCAGTGCCCATTAGAAAAAAATTCGATTTCAGATTTTAGTTCATTCATAATTTGTTTTGAATTGTACCTTTTAATTTTTTTTAAAGTTCTTTTGAAGTTAATAAATTTAGTATTGTTATCGAGACCAAAAATACCTCTCTCTGTCCCAAATTTATTGAGTATTTTGCGACTAATCATTCGAACCAGGGGCTCTCTCTTATAACCTTGCGGACGGGTTTTCTCCGTTACATATACAACTTAACAATTGTGATGTGACTGATTTTTGGTTAAATCCAATATATATATTAGACTCGTGTCTCGTGCTTGATTCATTTTTGAAGTTTGTGTTAACTGGCGGTTGTGGCCTTCATTGAGGCACCCGTTGCAATACTTTATTTTCTTAAATTACATATTTGATTAATTTATTACGCAGCACTAACCCCCTTCCAACAGTACAGCATTGCCGCTGCGCCTCTGTTGACGGCCTGTCCAGTTGACAACCTAAATGGTTCAAGAAAACGGTCCCTAAAATGAAAACTACTGGACCAAATCCGGTGATCTTGGTATTATTTTTCATCTAAAAATAATTCCCGTCTATCCAAACTAGTTTTCCTGGTCGGAGGGTAGTAAAAATAGGCCGTGCTGGTTTTGTAGGTTCTCGGAACCTTGCTTTCCCTTCAAGTAAACTCACCCCCCACAATAAATTTGGAGTCCAAATAGTCAATACAAAATGAGCATCATCCAAACTCAAACCCAAATCTTACGATCTATAACCTAACTCAATATCTACTTGGCTACTGGGAGAGGTCAAATGAGGCTGTTGTTCAAAGTGCTTTAATGTACGTCTGGGCCTACGTGTAACTATAGTTGACTGAGCAATAACATCATAATGTGACCTGTCACCACAAAATGAGAGTAAAGTCGGAAATATTGAAAATTAAGATATTAGTATTTTCCAATTCTTGAGAAAGAGAGCTTTCCAATGGTATATAACACTTGGGGGTTTTGCAATAAATATATTTTACAGCAGTCTAGAAAGTCATGGGTTTCACAAAACTTGTTTGTGGGAAAACTTACTTTAAACATCTTAAACATGTCTCTTCTTGTGTGACCTCGAGGAACGCAAGCTTGCTTTAGCACCGTGCCGTGCCATCCCTGGATCTGGTGGAGATACATTTATGATGTATTTTTCATCTGGACCAGTGATGAGGACAGTCTGCTGACTTTCACTAATCACATGAATTCCTTCCACAGGACCATCAAGTTCACATCAGAGTACTCACATCATCAGGCCCACTTCCTGGATGTCACCATCCGCAAGGAGGATAACTTAATAACCACTGATCTGTATTCTAAACCCACAGACACACACCAGTATCTCCACTCATCCAGCTGTCACCCTAGGCATTGCAAGACTGGTATAGCATTTAGTCAGGCCCTCAGACTCAAAAGGATTTGTTCTAACGACTATGATTTCTCCCGCCATTCACAGATACTAAAGAACAACTTGGTTGCCAGGGGTCACAGTTCCCGCCAAGTTTAACGTGCCATTGCCAGAGCAAAAGCCGTACCCAGAAATTTGGCTCTAAAGGTAAAGGCCCCCCAGGCTAATGCCAAACTCATGATCAACCTGGTGAATACCTTTCACCCTAGTATCCCTTCCCTTCGGAAAATCACTAACGACAGCCATCACATTCTCCACACTTTAGATCGCCTTGTCCGGGCCATCCCCGACAGCCCTGTATTGGCCTATAGACGCCCTCATAATCTACGAGGCCTCAATGTTCGAGCCGAAGTTACCAGCTTGGATGCATCTTCCCCCATTCAGCACGGAACTTTCAAGTGCAGTTCCAGATGTGTGGTCTGCCAGATTCACATCCAGGAGTCTGACTCCTTTTCTGGCCACTCTTCTGGTACTACTCATAGAATTATTGGTAACATCACTTGCAGTACATCTAATGTCATACATCTCTTGCAGGTTTTGTGGAGTTCAGTATGTCGGAGAGACCAAAAATGCCCTAAAAAAGCGTTTCTATGGTCATCGATCGACTGTCAACACTAAGAAACTGGATACCCCTGTAGGACATCACTTTAACCAGCCTAACCATTGCATTTCTGATATGATTTTTCAGGGCATAGAATCACTTGGCCATCGGAAAGACTCAGTCCGCCTCAGCCGGGAGAAGGTTTGGATGAATCGTCTTCGGACTATTCAACCACATGGGCTTAACATCCAACTAGAAAATGATTAAATTCTATTTTTTTCTCCATTTGTCATCTGTTTCAGATTCATTCCTTGCCAGAATTTTGTTTTTGTTTGTTCTCACTCCTCTGGTTTTCCCTGTCTATTTTTCTCAACCCCACTTTACTCTCATTTTGTGGTGACAGGTCACATATGGTATGTTAATTAAGGTTATTGTGGAAACTACTGAATAATCATGACGCCCATTTACCTTTACTATGCTCGGCCGGTATATGAAAATACTTGTTGCTACCGGATGAGGTAACATAAAGCCCTTTTCAAACCAGATCTAAATAGCCGCGAGCCCAAATTGTACTGATTTACTTGTATTTCAGGTAAGAGATGCAGATGTATCAAGCTACATCTAGCACGCTACATCTGGCTACCTCAAAGATAGTTGCCAATAACTGGAAAATGCAGAATTTAATATCATAGAATGAAGGTGATTGTGATGCTTTGTAAATTTGCATGTTCATGTAATGTTCATGTAATTTACAGATCACAATGCAAGGTTTTAGCATTTTTGGTTTTTTTGGGTTTTCGTTTTAAATGTCAGAAATATTTGTATACACAAAAATACCACAAGGAAACTGACTAGGTAAATTTTCATAAATAATACACAAATAAACCACACTTTCGAACAAAGATACTGACAAATTGGGAGACCGCCAACATAGGGCAAGAAAGCTCAGTTGGTAGAGCGCCAGTCCGGTATTGCGGAGGTCACAAGTTCAAGTCCCGCCTTGCTGATTTCTTTGTTCACTTTGAAATAAATGAATATTGGTAAACGGATTCTCTAATTAGCTACAGTGAACAATAACTTGTCTGAGTGTTAGCCATGTATCCACACCGATAAATGCTGTATAGTTACATGAAACAGTGACATGATGGAACATGAAAACAACTTGTCTTACGCATTACTGCCGTGTTTTTTCTGCCGTCAAGTTTTCTTAGGATTTGCGCAACCTCTGGATCTTGATACATGTCGAAAGCTAAATCATCCATTGGAGAAATGTAATCCTTCCTGCAACAGAAACAAAAATAAGTAATTAATTATATGCACGGCAACCACCTCTTGACCTCCAGAATTTAACTAATGAGCAGGCTTGTTTTGGGGCCTTCAGCCGACACATACATTTTGTATGTTTGCAAACCTATAAATGTTCTCCAAAAAACTTGTAATGAATGCAAAATTGATTTTACTAGCACCTGGCCGGCCCAGCTCAAAAGATGATCAACTTGGCGCAGGTTTCGAAAACTTGTCCGGGAATAACCAGTACCACATACATGTAGCGTGACTGATCATGCTCCAATATCTAAAGATCAGTGGATGGATTTAGAGAAACAGGGTCAGCTGACACTTATTAACCAATCAGCAACTTTGTCCACATTTCTGCTAAAAATGACATCACACATTGGTTCGGAGATGACTCCGTTATTGTATGATACTCAAATGAACCCAAGTGCGGGACTTAATATTTTCACTTTGCAAGCACGCCCTCTTTCATTGGTGGTAAAACATCAACGCTTGCACAAACACACAATATTATTTCGTAATTTACAATATACAGTCAATTATATAAATCGAAACTGGCTAACTCAAAAACCTGTACAAAACATGCCAACGATAACTCGAAAAGTCGATTGAAAAACCCCACTAATTCGAATTCAAAATCGCCAGGTGCTGAAATAAACTTTAGTATCTGAAATCCTCGTCGCTCACGACCCGAATTAATAAAGCCAAACCCAGGTATAGAAAAATAACCAAAAGTTTATTAGCATCCAAGGTACCGGAAAGCGCTAATGCGCTTTGAGCTCATAGATCGTTAAAATACATCTGAACTGGTATTCCAGATGTTGCAAGTTCAAGTCCCGCTTTGCCATATTTCTTTGTTCACTTTGAAATTTATGCAAATTTAAAGGTAGTATACACCATTGGTCATTGCTTGAATTATCATGAATGAGTAGATTTGGGGGGTTGTATTTATAGTAAATATCGTTTAACTGAGGTGTCCGAAGTTTTAGAATCATGGATACCGAGAAAAGCACGAAAAGCAGTGGTTTTTTTTAACCGGCATCAGGCAGTTATTCTTATGTTATCTTTGTTTTTTCGCGCTCGCCGTCCGGCGATCGCAAGTTTTTTATTATAAAATTATATTTTTCGGAAGAATTACAGGATATCTAGCGCAATCATTTTGCTGGATGCCCAGAATCAACATTTACTTTCAGATGAGTAAGATATTTCTTAATAATTCAGAAGTAAATATTTTTGATATCTGCAAATGGTGTATACTACCTTTAACTAGTCAGTTTCCTTGTGGTGTATTTGCGTATAAAATCAGGCGTCAACCCAACCATAAACCATCAACCGCAACAATAAGGAAAACATAAAATGTATGCAAATTTACCTACTCAGTTTCCCTTACTTGCGTACATGTAGTATACATGTATTATAAGATAAAAAGTCGTATCCTCATTAAAGGGATCGTATACGTTTGGTAATTACTCCAAAAATCAATGGCAATAAAAACTTACTTGGTATACAGCAGCTTTGGATAGTATAATGCATTTTTTAAAACTGTTAACTTCGAAGTACTGCGGTTATGGAAAAAGATATTACTTTTTATCCCCCAAAAAATTGAATCTGAGAAGCGTTACTGCAGTGACGTTTCTCAGATAGTGTATTCCAATGCAGATTATTCTTCCTGCGTGGACATAACTGCTCCAGATTTTTGGCAATATCTCAAATTCGCTACCACTTTTTGAAATGAAATTGTTACAGGTTAGTTTTATGGTATATATCTATAACTATATAGGATTGAAACAAACAGTGGGTTCCAATTACCAAACGTATACATGTACTAGTACATATGTACAATCCCTTTAAGCGATCCCCACAATGTCGCTTCACAGGTTGTATCGTAAAATCAGGCGTCAACACAACCCAACCGGAATATGACGGAACCGGGAAGAGGTTGAAATGAGGGTTTTCAGGTACAGTGTACTAGAAAAGAAGATAACATTCTCCTTCTAATGCTGTTTGTTGCGCTTCAATTGGGCATTACACTGGCTGTTTAAAGTTCGCATTGATAGACATGTCGCCAAAGTAAAATGTTGAGGAAAAAAGCCTTTGAAGTTTATAGTTTTGTACACAGTGTATGTGATATGAAAAAATGATTTGGTTTTACTTTAAAAACACTTTTATTATACTATTACACTATTGTTATACTACTTCTTGCAAAAATAATAGTTGGCAGGCATACTAAAGATTACAAATATCAATAAATCTGAAAATATAAAAAAATCACCTATTATTGATTATTTTGCAGTTTTCTTCATTATGCCCTATGCCCAGTTCCGTCTCGATTTTGCCAGAACGCCTCACATTTGTTACTGATTGCAATTACCAACCTATTGACAATGCCAAGTACAGCTGAATCATTCTCATTATTGGCGTGACTAGATTCTTCAGTGGAATATCCTTCTGGCATGAACTCCTTGATGACCTGGTTCACTTTATGCTTGCTGTCGTCTTCTTCAAATAACTTCATATCTTCTTCTGATGTGATCTCATCACCAATAACATTGATGGCAATCAAGTTCACCTACATTTAAAGTAAAGCTTGAGTCAACTTTTAAAGTGTCATTTCTCACCAAATTACATAGAAGATGTCAAAGGTCTTTCTTAAATTTGGCTGAAACTTTCAGTGAGCGAGTCAGTATTATTAAAGTTTAGCAACAGTAAGTCAGCCACACCTACCTGATTGTACACATTGTATTTGTTGACATGATTCTTGTGAACAACAAGTCGCAGATATTGGCCAACAGCATCTACATAGACAGATTTCAACTCTCTAGCTTTGTAACCTGTCTTTGAGTTATCAGACATTTCCACATATCTGTTGACAATGACAGAAACAATATTAGACATTAGACAAAACATAACAATTCGTGGTGTAAACAAATTGATCCATCAATAAAAATGGCCAAATGTGTTTACTGGGAGTGTGCATATATACTTGGGCTGTTTCAATACCAAATATTTGAATAGCATAATTTGCGTTGTTGTTTTTTTTAACCAGGCTTACTCCTTTGTTATATCGTGACAAATATGTGTGTGCTGATACTACACATCACAAAATGCCAAGTGCTTGTAGAGGATTTTGTTTGTCTCATAGCTTGACAAATCCCAAGCTCAGACGGCACCGAGACAACCAAGCCAGGGCTCCAGGCAACCAGAGTTTTTCCTGTGCTGTACCGAAAATGAACAGCCCTAGTAAAAACCGTATGTTCTTACAGCTGGGTAGCGTATATAGCGTGCATAGTGCATCGCGGTGTGCCCTTGTGCTCCGCGCGCTGTATCGAGTTGACCTGGAGCCGAGTTGACGCCGAGTTGACTGGGGCCGAGTTGGTTTGGGGCCGAGTCAGCCTCGACTCCATGGGCGCGTGCGTGTTCCTTCACTAACCCCTGGCCGTGAGGAATGCGTAAACAATGCTGACTGGCTATTTAGTGCGTACGGCGCACGCGTTTCGTAAACTGCACCCCCTGAACGTAATGCGCGCGCATGCTCCTGAACGCACGTCACGTATGATTTTGTTTTCAAGTCTGCGCCTTACCTGTACAATATAGATTTTAGAAGCCTCTTTTGGGGGGCCCAAAACCCATTTCAAACAATATACATGTAGATGGACGACGATCGCAAAAAAAAAAAAAAATTAACATAAGAATAACTGCTCGACGCCGGTTGAAAACATACGCTGTTTTTTGTGCTTTTCTCGCCATCCATGATTGTAAAAAAAAGTTTAATTGCGGTTACCAGTTTAATCATTGGCACCATGTTGTAATTGTGCGCATATTATTTTGTGCGCTTTTTGAACCTCGATCCCAGAACAAATGGTTGATTAGCGATTAGTACAGTAGGCTTTCACTGTTTCACAATTTCAGTGTCACAGTGTCACTCAATTAATGTTCATGCTGTTCAACAAACGTGATTCTGTTCACGACGCAAACAATTTACTTGAAACGCTCCTAATTTAAAATTAAAATTTAATTCATGAATTACTTGACGTTGGCCGACTTTTTCGTTGGATGTTTCATTCAAAATCTCTCCTTAACAAAAATTATACAATGCTAGAAAATTCAGAACAATTTAATTTGAAAATCTATTTTCAGGGTGCAAATCCCTAAAACTTAAGCACGCCAACACCAAATTTTTATTGCTTAAAATTTAAATTCATTTCTAATTTTTGTTGTTATTGGCCTGTACAATGTATCGTATTTTTTTCTTCTTCAGACTACATCGCCAAGAGGTTTCCTGGTGTGGAAAAGTCTAACATTCGCCAGGTGATAGCATACTACAAGATAAAGGATGTCGAAAAATCTAGCACTAAGCGGACTGGCTGATCTGACTAGTCCAACTGGGATCATTTGTAACCATTACTAGTGCGCTTTTTCATTAAGACGTATTTTATTTCCCTTAGATGTCCCATGTACATGTACTGTATGGTGGCTCTAGATGGACTACGCACATTGTAAATTTTGACTTCAATATTCACGACAAAATTCACGACTTTCCCCGTAAGTCATAGTCTTGATTTTAAGACCGAGCTGTTTATCTGTCCTGGGGCGCACCGTCCGCTATCCGGGCTTATTGAGAGCGCCCTTAATTATCACCAAATTAATGGTCTTGAAGCAAGAGTCATGTGAACCCGTAAAATTCCGAGGACATTCCAAGCATAGCTCTAATAGCTACTCGCCTCCGCATGCGTGCTGAGTTGTTTTCGTTCAATGTAGTGTACGATTATTATAGTCTGGTTCCAAGACCAAATATTTCTAATTTGCCTAAATGCCTAATAATATCACATTCATTGTAGTCACAGTGCTATTTTTGGGAAGAGCCGTTAAAATTTGAATTGTTGCGTCGTCATACATGCTCTACGCTGCTTGTATTGCTTCATTATCTTTTTTTGTCGCCGGCGGCTACCTGACCTACAATTTAGACGTCTAGGCTTAAACAAATTGTCAGACTACTATTATTATACACGCTGTGTGTTTTCCATCAATTGCACACGGCACCATTGCACAAATGTAGTTTCTTACACATCTGCAAAAGGCGAACAATTTTCGGGTGCATCATAGTGCCATGGCAGCCAAAAAGTCTTTGCCTTTTGCGGACGTGTAAGAAACCACATTTGTGCAATGGTGCCGTGTTCAATTTATATAGGGAAACACACAACGTGTAAAATAATCGTACACTACATTGAACGAAAACGACTCGGCGCGTATGCGGAGGCGAGTAGCTATTAGAGCTATGCTTGGAATGTCCTCGGAATTTTACGGGTTCAAGTGACTCTTGCTTCAAGACCGTGCTCTGAACTAAATCTGGCGATAATTAAGTGCGCCCTCAATAAGCCTGGATAGCGGACGGCGCGCCACGGAACAGATGAACAGCTCGGTCTAGGAATCAAGACTACCTGTACGTAAGTCTTGAATATTGATGTCAATATTCGTGACAAATTTCACGACTTGCCCCTAAAGTCGTAAAATTTGACACCAATATTGACGGTATGTTTCTACAAGATACATGGACCCATCATACAAATGTACACTGTGCCTCCTCTGCTTGTGGTGTACAGTCTTGGGAGTTATAGGTGGAATATACTTTTTGCAACTATTCAAAAAGTAACCAACCAAAATACTGTTGAAATGATTGCTTGTTGTTTAGATAATAATGATTCTAAACTTCCTGTGAAATTATTCCATCTGCCATGCTGTCATGCTGTCATTTTGAAGAAAATAACAAAAGAATGTCATTTCCAAATTGTGTCAATTACTAATTGTGACTCCGCAAATTTTAAATTGAAATCGAATATTGTTTTCACGGAATATTCATCATTCACAATGCTAAAACTTTACAAGGTTAGTTGTCAAACCCCTTTCATTATATTTTAATCACTTTTGCTGCTTCAAATGATAAAAATGCACAACTGACAATTGGTCTATTGTCCCTTTAAAGAGCCGTGTTCATTGCAATTAATGGACATTTAACAACCTACCCAAGTCTCTTGTAACGTGTCCCGTGAAGTGTGGTGACATGGTCTGGTGGTAGGCTACCGATGTAGATTTCTATTTTAGTAGCTTTACAAAAATAAAACAAAAATTTCACAATGAGATGATGCCGTTAAATTATAAGAGAATTTGCCTAACATGCATATAGCCTGGATTATGGGCTTGCTCTGAATCAAACAAACATACATGTACCCTTAAGGTGCCATCAGGTCAACCTTACAATGACACTGAGCCACATCGGCGGACCGACGGCTATGACCATCGGGAACAAACCAGTCACCGATTACGTGCGACTTGAGTGTAATGCGATAATATAGAAGTGTAATCGTTGTCGTCGTGAGTGACACGAGGATACACTGTAGTTGACATTATTTTGCGTCGAGATGCCAGTTGTTCCAAGAGAATCACACGGTTTCTCAGTTTTGTGACCCGAGTATTGTTTATCTGCTTGATACCGATGTTTCCGTCACGGCGCAAGCAAATCACTGGTCGACTTAAGGCCCGCTTTAAGGTATAGGCCTCCTTGGAAACATTTTACATGTGGATTGGGTAATAATAATAATAATAATAAAGCATTTATAATGCACCATCTATCTAGGGAAAACCTATTCCGAGGCGCAACATAAAAACACAAACATGACAAAGGAAGAATAATGAACCAAAATAAAATGCAACAATAAATAAAACATATAGGCAATTCAAGATCAATAATGTGACCCTACAAGATCAAATAGGGTATGGGTCATTGCACACTAAAGTGCCACATTTAGCTTGTAAGGAGTTAGGACATATATTGTGGTTAAATATAACAAGATGAAAATAAAATAACTTTGCAATTGAGTAGCTATACATAATATTTATAAATAAAAAAAAATCTTCCACCAATTTTTGTGTATTATGTTTGAATAGCGAGAGAAAGAAAATGAACATAGCAGATTCTTTTAAATATTTTTGTGATACATGTCAAGATTATGTTTTTCTTCTGCGATGCAATCTGTGTGTATAATTTTAAATAAATGTTTGCCTAAACACGATAAACAAGAAATTACCTATTAAACAAAAAAAAGTTTAAAAAATTCCTGCTGTTTATCGAGAAGAGGGAACCTTCAAAAGACGAGCGTAACGGTCGCAACGATGTGTGTCACACTTCTGTATTTTATCAAAGTACATTTTCTTCAAATATGGGGCATTTCAAAACCTAATAGAATACGTTTTCTGTTCAAAAGTGAACTCGTAATGCTTGTCCAACAGTCAATTTTGTTCAAGATATGTCTGTAGACTTTTTTGGAATCACGAAAATTATTGTTTACGATGTGCGTCACCTTGTTACGACCGTGACGACAGCGCACAAGGCTTGGTTAAAAGCGCGCGAAAATCTTGTCAACCAGACCACTGAAATTGCGCGCACAACCCACCAACGAGATCCCGCCACCGAGCGCTGGTCTACTACACTGAACATTCGCTCAGTCGAAGCAAGACCTGGTGCGTCCCGGAGGTTACGACCGAAACGTAAGTGACGACCGTTCCAGACTTAGTTTACGTACTGAAAGGGGGGTCAGTAATGGTCGAGACCAAATTGGCCATTCTCTCATGTACTTCTGGTTGTGTTTGTTGAAGTAAAAGGTACAAGGAAAGTGTTCTTAAACTTTGTAAAAATCATCGCCAAACCCTAGTTTAGCACGTCGTGACACACATGTAGAGTAACGTACATTGTAACGTACATTGTAACAGGCGGCACGTTGTTGCCTTTCAATTCAAGCTGTCGTGATGATGACGTTAAGTTATGTTTTTGGCCGTGACATTTGGATTTTTAGGCCTTAAAACTAACATTCTTCATTGAATCTAAATCTTTTCATTGGAAATATCGCCAAATATTGGCATCTTGGATGCAAAAAAACAATGAATTCTGGTCCTAAAATCATGCATCTCGTGAGGTTTTTCAGAGTTGGCGAGAGCAATAATTCTTGGTAACCAGCGATTTATTGTAACAGCGCCCTCTTGTGACCAATCGTTGGTTCCTAAAATGGTGGTATACGAAATCCGTTACAGAGCGGTGAACCAGGGATCGCCGTAATTTTTTTATGAATGAATTCCCTATATGACTGGTACCCACGGCCCCTGTGTATTAAATGGGTATTTAAATTACGGTGTACGCGACGTGATCGTATTAAATTACCGAAAGGAAAGTTAGAAAGGGTCTGAAATCAAATAGTTTGAACAAACACAAATCCTTTTTACTGACAAAGATATTTAGGCCTACCGGTATGTGAAAATTAATATGACACTGGGAGCAATATAATTCATTTTTCTTTTCGTTTAAAAAAAAACCTATGACCCAGTTTTTAAAATCGCAAAGTCATCATCTCATGTTATTCATTTATTTTATTTTTTATATTTATGCCTAGGCTGGGCTTTTTGGTTTGGGGGGAGGGGGCTACAATAAAAAAATTGTAAACGTTGTAAACACATTTTGTACATCTGCTTCACGGATTGAACAAGAAAGTCACATGGCTTATTAACTAAGTTTTGTTTGAATTCTTATTAGCTGTTTCGGTTTTTCACCGAAACAGCTCTTGTAATCGTTAAAGTTTTTTGTTTTCTTTTTTTTTGGCTTTTTCGCTTAAAAGCGAAAAAGCCTTTGTTTTTGTTCTGATTTTTTTTTTTCTTTTTTTTTTTTCTTTTAGTAACCTAAACCCCATAGACTTTGTACACGTTTTTTTGCACCAGCACTTCTCATAGACAACAAAGTCGTATCCAAACAAAACTTTACCCAAGTGAAGACCCTATGGTGAGCTCGGTCCTAACAGACATACGTCATGGTGACGTCATCAGGGGTCACATGACGTCATCTTAAAGGTGCAATTGATTTAATCTTTGAAAATCAATAACAAATCAACCGCGAAAGACCGAAACTTAATTTTTGTGGCAATAGATAGAATAATCCAGGATCTTCATTTTATCTTGTGTGCGTGAAATCACGTGACCCTTCCTTCCGGTCCAAACCGGAAGTGCCTTATAATTTAAAAGTGAACAATGATATGAACTTACTTTCAACGATGTTAGTGTCTGGCTACAATGTATTTTTCAAAAAAAATATTGGTGACGTCATAACATGTTATAGCGCCCTCTAGCGGCAGTTTGAAAAATTGTTAAAATGAATAATCTGTTGATGTGTGTGGCGAAGTTTGCTGAAATCTCTTTATAACCGGTGTATTTAATCAGCTTCATGCTAGGAACAAGTTGACGGGAAGAAAAAATTATGACGTCACCAGACCGGAAGTTAGAATGAAAAGACTCCTTTACCTTCGAAAATTCCTAAAAAATTAAACCTGACAGATACAATCTTGATTTTTGCTCTAAAGATTAATGTAAAAGTAGTTCTCGAACTTCCCTGTGTTTTGGGGCAAAAAACGAACTTGAACATACCCTGCGGCACCCTTGAAATTTAATCGTTTTGGCCTAGGCGCATAAAGCATCGACCCCTTATATGTGCATGGCACACGTATAATAGGGGTGTACATGCTTGTATGTACGTACGTATACACTGATAAAGTACTATGCATTCAGCGAATGTATCACTACTGACATCGTACGTGCATGCAAATGTACGCTCACCCAAGAGGACACTAGCCGCCAACAAGCGAAACAGGACGACGTCATTAAATTGCCTATGGGGAAGGGCGCCGTGTGCGACAGGTAGGTAAACAGGCTCTCGGCTACGCAGAATCCAATCCCATAGACTTTGTAAACGTTGTTTGCACAATTCCAAGCACTTTTAACGAAAAACAAAGTCGTATTTCCATAAAACTTGACCCAGGTGAAGACCCTATAGTAAACTCGTGTCTCGCAGACATACGTCATGGTTACGTCGTCAGGGGTCACGTGACGTCATCTTAAAGGTGTAATTGATTTAATCTTTAAAAATAAATAACAAATCAACCACAAAAGACCGAAACTTGATTTTTGTGGCAATAGATAGAATAATCCAGAATCTTCATTTTATCTCTTGTGCGTAAAATCACGTGACCCTTCCTTCCGGTCCAAACTGGAAGTGCCTCATAATTTGAAAGTGAAAAATGATATGAACTTACTTTCAACGATGTTAGTTTCTGGCTAGAATAAACTTTTCCAAACAAAATCAGGCGACGTCATAATATGTTATAGCGCCCTCTAGCGGCAGGTTGAAAAATGGTTAAAATGAATAATCTGTTGATGTGTGTGGCGAAGTTTGCTGAAACCACTTTATAACCGGTGTATATAATCAGCTTCATGCTTAGACCATATTTGGAAGGAGAAATATTTATGACGTCACCAAACCGGAAGTTACAATGAAAAATCCTTTACACCTTAAACAATCGCTTAAAAATCACCCGCTATAGATATAATCCAGATTTTTGAATCAGATAGCAAGGGAAAGACAGCTCTCGAGCTTTCTGTTAATTACGTCACGATGACGTCATCAAATGTCAGATTACAAGCAAGCAAATATTTCTAGATTTAATCTTTGAAAATCAATATAAAATCAACTGTAAGAGATCTGATTTAGATTTTGAAGGGAATTGATAGATTAATCCATGGTCTTCATAATTTGTATTACATGCAAAAAAACTGACCCTTCCTTCCGGTCCAAACCGGAAGTGCATTATAATTTAAAAGTGGAAAACGATGTGAACTTACTTTCAACGATGTTAGGCGCTGGCTAGGTTGTAAGTAACAAACAAGTTAACGGTGACTTCTTAACATGTTATAGCGCCCTCTAGCGGCATGTTGACAAATGTTACGTCATATTACGATTATATTTGAATTATTACGTTTTTCGACCTTTAAGTCATATCTCAGCAACGGAACGTGCTAACATAACATACGTTTGTATTGTTAGGTGATAGATAGTTGCACAAAAAGTTCACAAACGTGTGACGTAATCGTTTTAATCAGTTTGGATTCATTTTAATCTGTTTAAATTAACTTAAATTCGTTTTCGATGATTTTAAATTATTTTGATGGTATAAAAGTTCAATTTTTGAAAAAATTTAATCTAAAAATTGCGAAAGCGAAAAAGCCCTATGTTCTGTTCCTCGAACAGACGTAGTTCTAGTTTTTTGGTTTTTTTTCTTTTTCAGCATTTTCTCCATAGGATTTGCACACGTTTGTTCAGACAATACACTTTGACACTTTGGTAAATCCGATAGACTTGAGACTTGGCATATACTTAGACAACCACCCAAGGACGGTCCTAGAAGAAATTCGTCGCGATTACGTCATTCAAGGTCACGTGACGTCATGTTAAAGGTAAAATTTTCCCCATAGGTTTTGTACACGTTTTTCTTCAGACTCTTGACTTTGACACTTTGGTATATCCGACCGACTTGAAACTTGGTATATACTTAGAACACCACCCACAGATGGCTCTTGAAGAAATTCGGTACGATTGCATCATTCAAGGTCACGTGACGTGACGTTAAAGGTGCAAATTTTTTCCCCATTGGGTTTGTACACGTTTTTCTTCAGACTATTGACTTTGACACTTTCGTAGACTTGATCGACTTGAGACTTAGCACACACCTCGACCACCATCTCCAGGAGGGCCAAGGGTAAAATCTTCATGATGACGTCATCGGGGGGTCACGGCACGTCACATTAAAGGTTCAGTTTTTAGGACCCGCTATCTCTGGAAGTACAGGTCTGATTGGGGTCAAACTTGGTATGCAAGTATTCCAGGGTGTGTTATAGACGAAAAATAAAATGACATCATGATGACGTCATCGTGGGTCATGTGACGTCACATTAAAGGGATTAAAGGTTCAGTTTTTAGGACCCGCTATCTCTGGAAGTACAGGTCCGATTGGGGTCAAACTTGGTATGCAAGTTTTCCAGGGTGTGTTATAGACGAAAAATAAAATGACATCATGATGACGTCATCGTGGGTCATGTGACGTCACATTAAAGGTCCAGTTTTTAGGACCCTCTATCTCTAGAAGTACATGTCCGATTGGGGTCAAACTTGGTATGCAAGTATTCCAGGATGTGTTACAGACGAAAATTAAGATGACATCATGATGACATCATCGGGTATCATGTGACGTCACATTAAAGGTTCAAATTTCCCCATAGGATTTGTACACGTTTTTTCAACTAATATATATTTGGCACTTGTGTAAATCCAATCGACTTCAGACTTGGCACACACATAGACCACCACACACACATATATTGAAAGTAACGTTAGACAATCGAAACAGCTCTGTGTTTGTCCACAAACACATGTCTAGTTCTCTTTGCATCAGGTAACAACATCTTCAACATCTTCAACTTCATCTCCACTTCATCTCCTTACACATTTAATGAGCCCTAAATGTGTTAATTGTCGTAATTAACCAGTTCGCATTGCATGCTGTGTACACACAACGTTATTCAAGAATTCAAAATGGATGACGAATAAACACGTCATGAGCAAAGCCGGAATGTCAGCGACCGGCTTTTATCGAGCAAAGCCGGATGGAGGTTTCTGAAAAACAATCCCACGCAAGGGCCCAGTCATTGTAAGAATAATCCCGGCGCGATTTGGTTAAGAACACAGCATACATGTACATATTTAAACCTGTTGAGGATGCTGTTAAAAGTGTTTTTCACGGATGCACAATGCAAGACTTATTAAACTTGTTGTGTAAACTTCATAGAGCTATATTAAATTACTAGAGCGCTAACTCTTCATTCTTACGCGCAAAGATCCTTTGAATCCATTCTGTACGCAGACATTTTGAATTCATGTGCGTGTTGTAGAACATAATAAAAATAGATGGATTTAATTTTGAAAGTGTACTCTAAATGCAACGCGCGTGCAAGTAGAACAGAGGCAAACAATTTTATGCGCGTCATGTCAGTTTAAAAAAGTCACGGCAAAATCAACTGCAGCGCGCGAATACGCACGCGCATTTGCGATGTTTGCGCTCATTTGCTGATCATGCGTTTCGGTTTTGGGCGTATCGGCTATGGTAACGCGTTGTATAGAATACAAACGCAGGTATGCAAATAGCCGTATAAAAGCCGTACAAAATTTTGAGGTTTCCATAGGTTTGTGCACAAACATGGATGCGCCCAGCTCGCATCACTTTGTACATCCAGTCAGCGCTCTAGTAATTTAATATAGCTCTATGGTAAACTTTAATTACATGTGATCCTGTACATGTCGTTGATTTCTCCCTGGATCCAACGCTGCACAGCAAATATTACCTACCTGTCATCAATAACACATTCACTTGCAATGTGTGTGAGTTTTACACTTGACATGTATTTTAAGTGTACCAAATTTTATAGACAGTTCCTGTGGAAGGACAAACACAATTTCAACAAGATCACTTTTTGTTAATACATGTATATACAACCATTCATTTCACTGCTTGGGTGGACTACATGTGTATATTTTGCAAAATTTTAGTAGTTTAATTTGTTCTGAGGTTTGTTTAACCTTTTTAAAGTCATCAAAATGCAAAAGAACTTTAAACTTGAATACACAATATTGTTTTTGTTAACGGGAATGAAAGTGTGCGTCTCTGTTACAACCGTTACAACTCTGATTTGAAATTAAGTACATAAACAAACTCTAAAAATGGTGCACAACAAATGGAAAGTCTTTACAAAACACTTGTTATAATTAACATCTAATTGTACTAGTTACACAAGATGTAGTTTTTGTTTCGAAAATGAAGTTATTAAAAGCACAATGAAATTTATTTGCGGTAGTATTTGAATTGTGTTGTTTTGTGTGATGCAAATGTACATTTTTTTCAATTTTTCCAAGGTACTTGGGGCTGACATTTGATATACTTTTCAAAGAGTACCAGAGACTGATCATATTAGGTATACATCTTATCCACATGCCTTGTAATTGTTACTCTTCAGTCGTAAAGTGTGTGTCACCCGTTACGCCCGTTACCACACACACATAGCAACATTGGGCTTGGTCCCTCAAAAAATGTACCTGTCCGATTTACTTTTCCTTTCTCTATTGATAAACCTGATGTGTTGATCACCCAAAATACCGGTAGATATATTTTTTTATATATGGGAACTTTTATAATTTGGACCAGGGTCACACACATTGAGGCACTTCAGTGTGCATTGACCCGTATCACAGTACCAACACACCCAGCTGCACATGGCCAACAAGCAAAGAGAGGAGAAGACCAGAATTAGCAGTTACAACAACTTAACAGCAATAACTGATTCCTGCCCGACCAAAATGAGAAAAAATGGCCGAACATACATGTACATGTATTAAGGTACTGTATGTGTCAGCAATGCGATACCAGAAATCTCATTAAAGACATCAAGTAAAAGCTCAAAATAGTACATAAATCACAATAAAATGTTTTGCAAAAACAATCAAATATTATAAGCAGTTTCAAATAAATGAGTTTTTAACAACTTTTTGAAAAGATTGATGGAACTACAACTGCGAAGTTCGAATGGCAAGGCATTCCAAAGCTTGGGAGCAGCTGCATAAAATCCACGATCACCATACGACGAAACAGTTCTAGGGACAGTCAGAAGAATTTTGTCAGCAGATCTCAAAGTGCGCTTGGGAATATATGGAGAAAGAAGTTCATTAATATACACTGGTGCCATAGCATTAAGTGATTTCCAAGTGAGCAAAAGTAGCTTAAATTGAATTCTTTGACGAATTGGTAACAAGTGTAGTTGTTTCAAAATTGGCGAAATGTTATCAAATTTACGAGTGCGGGTTAACATGCGTGCTGCAGCATTTTGAGCACGTTGGAGCTTTGCCAGTAGTTGTTCATTTATACCATATAATAGAGAATTTCCATTGTCCAATCTCGATATTACCAAAGCATGGACTAAAGTACATGTAGCTGCTGTATCGTCATCCAAAACTTTACGAATTTGATTAATGTTCCTGATTTGGAAATATGTAGCTTTGCAGACACGTTTGATGTGATCCTCCATAGATAGCGTGTTGTCAAAAATAATTCCCAAATTACGAGCATTTGGCGAAGCATGAATGGGTGATGACACTATTTGAATAGAGTTGTTTGTAGCTCTGGATTGAAGGTATTTTGATGTAACTATGATGAGCTCGGTTTTGTCGTCATTTAATTTCAGTTTATTAGAAGTCATCCAAGATTTTATGTCCACAATACATGATTCCATGCGTTTGCGAGTAGCTAGTTCATCTTCGTTGTCATACAAATACAGTTGCGTATCATCCGCATACCGGTACATGTGCACCAGTAAACCATGTTTACGAGCAATATTTGCAATGGGAGCTGAGTAAATAGTGAAAAATTGAGGGCCCAGAACAGAGCCTTGTGGGACACCGAAGAGAAGCGGGAGGATTGAAGATAAACATCCATTTATGTTGACTGCTTGGGATCTATCACTCAAATACGATCCTATCCATTCAAGGGCGCTACCTTTGACACCAATATATACCGTAATTTCCTGCGGATAAGGCGCTCGGCGATGAAAGACGTGATAGAAGGACACCGTGGTCTATGGTATCAAAGGCAGCCGACAAGTCCAGTAGCACCAGAAACACACCACGTTTGTTATCGATAGCATGGAGAATATCATTTTGCACCCATAGCAAAGCTGTCTCAGTCCCATGGTTTTTCCTGTAGGCAGATTGGAATGGTTCGTAGAGATTATTTTCAGTAAGATGATCTGATAACCTAGCCGATACTACTTTTTCGATGATTTTTGAGACAACAGCCAAATTTGAAACAGGACGGTAGTTCTTTAGGTTTTCTGAGTCCAATGATGGTTTCTTAAGAAGAGGTGTAACGAGAGCTGTTTTGAAGCATGATGGGAAAGTGGCCGAGTCCAGCGAGAGGTTGACGATCCTTGTGATTACTGGAACAAGTAGACTAAGATGTTTCTTTAAGAGCCAAGAAGGGATTGGATCAGTATCGCAGGATTTTGGTGGAGATGCATCGATTATTTTGCGAATTTATTGGTGGCCTACGGTAGGTCAAGTCAAAGTATACTGGATACATTGTACTGTACATTTCCACAAAAGTCTGAAATTTAAGTTCCAAATAAATGTATGCTAAAAGATTTCTGACAAGTTCCATTTAATACAATATTTGGCATTAATTAAATAACTCAAAATGCTGGATTATCCTGGTTCAGTACTTAAAGGTAGAGTAATACTACCATACCATACCCTATTTGCAACTTTCCAAAATGTGATACACCAGATTATTGTAAAAAAGCTCAGTTGTTTTAACCCTAATTCCCTGGTGTGATTCACTAGGAACTATAGCGCTGGCTATATTATTATATAAAGTTATCTCTAAAATTATACATGTAGAAGGCAAATTTGTACGTTGAAGCTCTTTGAATGGTAAACCGGTTTCCATGTAAAGTGAAGCATAGAAAAAATATATATTTTGTTAACCCTAATAACTATCCCAAACCGATCAAACTCGAACTGAATTGTTTTGCTAGGTTTTAGCAGGTTTGGTACCAAACCATATACATGTAGCAACTTGTTGTTAAAATTTGTTTGACTCACTACCAACGGCTCAGGGAGACCCTGTTGAATTATGTGAGGTTCGGGGCAGAAAGGCATTAGACCTGTGAAAATGTCTAAGTTTTGGGGAAAGCACACTTGAGGCATTTATTCCTGGGTGACCCACGGCATGGTCATCACAACACATGTTCCTGGTCAACTGTACACCCTGTTACAGTGTGTCCCCACTCAAGCACATGTACCACTGCATGGCCATAGTCATCACTAATAATTACTGAGCCTACATGTATACTTGGGTGAGCTGTTGAATTTGTTTAGGTTTGGTATGCTTTCTAGTGCAAGATCCTAGAGGGTTAGGGTTAAATTCGGAGTATTTTCACAATTTTTCTCGTTAAAAAGGTATTTATTAAAGGTAACGAGAAAAATTGTGAAAATACTCTGAATTTCGCGACTTCGCGGCTTCTTCTAGGCTGTTTTACAAACGCAGCTTCATTTCCGTACTTTGGCTTTGTTCATGTACCGGTAGTTTAGCAGTGGTACAGTTGTTTTCCTAGTTCCGGATTTTTCCTAGTTCCGGATCGCTTCAAATAAAAACCTACCTTGTTATGGCTTGATCTCCAATACTATTTGTTTAGATGAAGTGCATTTTGAAAAGAAACAAGCTTCTTGATACATAAGTAAAAATAAGTCTAAAAGTCTCCAGTATTAAACAATCTGCCAAAGACTGAACGTTCATTTTTTCCTAGTTCCGGATCGCCCGTAAAATACATGCATCAACTACACGCGCGCAAGCGATTTCATGACGTGTTCGATTCTGTGGGACAAAGTTTATCGGCTCGTTGCCGCGCGCCACACACGTACACGGACAAAACAGTTTCAAAGCATTTCCTTGCAAGTCCTCTTTTTAAACTTTATTGGAAGTGAAAGTATTTGAAATTTATTTTAAACTATGTATATAAATTAATGAATACTTTATCAGAAATATAGGCTTGATTCGGGTTGGTTCTAGCGTGATAATTGTTCATGTACGAAGCAGTTTTTTACTCGATCCGGAATTGGTTAAACTGATCCGCAACTAGAAAAAGGGATGTCGGTATATTCCTCCATGGTATATTTGACGTCGTATTTTCAAATAAAGTAGAGCATAAATATCAAAACAAAAACTGTAATTTCTCCATCACTCAAGGTAAACTACTAAACCTATTTCATTTAAATTTCGAGGATTAGACTTGCCGAAAACAGCCTGAATATTTGTTGCGATCCGGAACTAGGAAAACGTCTGTAATGTGGCCAGAATGCAGCCCAAAGCCGGGGTTTAGAAAACGGCCCTTGGAAAACCCATGATATTACTACATATAATGACCTGCACGTGATCGAGTCTCGGCCAATCAGAAGCCTTCAACTCTCCTAGGTATTTATTAAAGGGCTATAGTTTTGACAGGGAAAAGCCGAATACATGTATCCAAGTTATACATCTATCTATATAATAATACGCTACTCTCTGTCTGTGTGTCTGTGCGCGCTTTTTCGTCCCCTTCCCGGGGTCGTGCGGCGTTCAAACTCGGTGGGTGGGTCCGGCTCGGTCCCCGCAAGAACCAGTTTGCATTCGCTAGGGCGTGCGAGGTCAAAGGTCATCTACGGGTCACCTTTTTGAAGTTGGTCGGATCGTGCTTAAACTCGGTGATCGCAATGCTCGATGCGAAATAAAACGGGTTAGCGTTTTTTCGGGTCTTCCGGGGTCAAAGGTCGTCTAAGGGTCGAATTTTCAAAGTTTGTCCTATCGGGCTAATGGGGACTGGGAAAAAAATTCTAACCCAGGAGGTCATTCAGGGGGTGAAACATCCATTCAAAATAATGGTTTGGGCCAAAAGCCATAGAGTTGTGCAGACAAATCGAAATCTGATCCCTTTGTGTTTAGCCGCTGTCAAAAAAAGTCTCTGACATCTCTTTGAGCGGCCTTGGTAGAGAACAAACACAGCTGTTATCAATCGCCACCCAGATATCCCCTGGGGGGTAGTTAGGGTTAGGGTTAGTGGTTATTGGTATCATATGGCTGTTTCATGTCTGTATTGCGCAATACTGATTTCAATGTTTACATGCTTGCAATGGATGTCCTTAAAAAAATACATAAAATAGCCACAATGTTTAAATCTTGATATATTTACCAGCACCAGTGTTTTCACACGGACAGCTATATGTAGCATTCTCACGAGCTCGGGCATTTCATGACATATATGTGAAAGTAGAACCAACCAACTCACAAGGCTTCATGAACAATACTTTGGTTACAACCAATGTAATCTATCCTGAAGTCTTGCAAATGTAATTATTGCATCATCAAATATGTCATACATCTCCCACAAATATCTCCCATTTTAAAGGTATCATATTAACCATATTTGTGAATGTGTTTCTTTCAACATTTTTATTTGGCACCTCCATGATAGAGTCAACATGTATCCACAATCCCCATCCATCCAGGGAAGTAGCTACAAACCCGAGAACCGACAAACCCCGGGTGACCGCCTAGTGTACATTAATAGAGCTTTTGTCATTCTGTGCTCAAGTTCACATTTGGAACTGAGCGAGCTCACAGATACTATTCATATTTGGTGTTATGATTGGCTAAATTATGAGAAACCCCCAGAACAGATTTTGTTTTTCTAATTTGGCTTGTTATTTTTTGATATAGACGGTCAGCGAACTTTGGACTAATTAGCATGACCTTCAAACTTAAATACTATATCTAAAAGTATAGTACCTAGAAGACCATTAAGTTGTACATCATTTTGAAGCTCTTTGAATAGTTTTCATTTCATAAAATAAGAAACAAATCGTAGCATAAATATAAAGTTTTCTCTCAGCAATGTAGTTTCCTTATTAATTAAATGTATACTTACGTATGAAATGCTGATGAGCAAGCAACTGTATTTTCCTAAGGCGTGTTTTATCAGCAAGCTGAACAACAATCTCCTGTGGATATAGGCAAAATCGTGGCGATTGCCAACCCCTGACAAGGGGACTGTGTACCTCCAAGTCATGTAAACTCACACCGGTGTCCGATCCACTTGCATGGATTACATGAAAACTAATTTTGTGCGGCATTGTTCGCTGTTTTACTCTCAGCAGTCTTGAGGTACCGTAGCTCTCACAAAACTCAAAACAATCAGCAAAAACAACTGCAATTGAAAAAGAAAAAAATATGGCTTGTTAAAATACATACCGGTACATGAAGTACGCATGTCAGGTACGTGTGCACAGTACGTGTGCACAGTACGTTGAACGAGTGTCCCCAAAGCAAAATGTTAACATGGCTAATTGAAGCCTTAATTACTACAATAGTGACCGGTACATGTAGAATGGGCTACTATATGGGCTACTACTATACGTGTACATGTACACTGTACATGTACAGTACTTTCATTTTATTATGTAGTTTAATTCCAGACGATAAAATGTGGCCGTTTGAAATTCGGTGTGTACGTGCTTTTAGGGGGTTTCACCCTGAAAATAGATTTTCGAATTTAATTGATAATTTTCTAGCATTGTATAATTTGTGTAGCCATGAGCTTTTTGCGAATGAGACATCGCAACACACACAAGTGTTAAGCCTCCAATCAAGGACCTCCTATTGTCCCTCTTTTGAGTACGGTACTTTTTCGGAAGGCCTCCCATAGGTTTTGTACACAAATCGGAATCGGGGACCTTTTTCAAATAGGGGACCCTATTGTCCTCTAGATACAAACTCACACACACACAAATGTAGGCGTATACATGTGGACACTTTCTTTTGTTTGAAAAAATCTGACCAAGTTGTAGGAAAATGTCCGTGTCTCCATAACTTTTGGGGTCTCTAGTAAAGGGGTCTTTAATTGGGTTAGGGTATAATGAAGGAAAATTGATGAGAAGACCGGCAAATTAGGGTGTTGTTGAACATTTTCAGAGTTTTGAGTTTAGAGAGATTTTCCTTTAACCAGTTTGCGCCGGGATTATCTTAACATCACTGAGCCGGGGCGCGGAGATATTTGTAACGAAACTCGATCCGAGGCGGGTTCAGGCCGATGGTACCGGGAAGCACACCCACGCATTTTCGGCCTTGCTTGCTGCTGACAGACATTTCCGACCTTGCTCGTGACGTGTTTATACGTCATCCGTTTTGAATCTGGGAAAAACTTTGCGTGTATACATCCTCCAGCGCAAACTGGTTACAAGCACACGAACCAGAATGTCCCCATAACGTCATGTACTAAAAGAATGTGCTTTTACGAATGCATGCATCAACGTGCATTGTTTATTGTGTATCCATGCATATCTTAGACCCCTAAACGGGGCGTTGGTAGACACAGTCCATTACACTGTCAACACTGGCGAACATTTCACTTTTGTATAGCTACATTTAATGTGCTGAAATTGCACCACAATGCTAACAAATTAAAATATATTCAATTTTAAAATCTATTTTTCAGGGTGCAACCCCCTAAAAGCACGGACACACCAACTTTAAATATAATATGGCTCAACAATTAAAAATTACTTTTTAGTCAAGTATACATAAACTGCTGTGAAACATTGATTCACTAAACATTCGATTCCGAAAAAGTACTAAAGGACATTAGGTCAGATTCCGATATGAGACAGACCTGTCCAATATGAAATGTTCTTTCGTGTCCAATATTAACAAGTTAGATTTTTGAGCAACATGGATTTTTGAGCGACATTAGATTTTTGAACCTGCCAGGGCCAATTTCATTTTTTTAAATGCTAACATGTCTTAATTAGGAAGAGTATAATTCGTCCTAACTCGCGACTCATCCTAGAATCAATTTCACCAAATCTGAAGCAACGCGGCTGAACTCGTCTTAATTAACTTACGATTTGTCAGAGTCATCTTATGTATGCGTTAATTTGTATATTGTCTGAAAATCATGGCAATTTCCAGGCCTACTCGTTAAAGACGAATGTCAACCTGGAGTTATAGGTTTGAAGAAGAAACAGACTTAAAAGGATGTTTGGTGTGTATGTAAAGGGTCCCCTTTTGCTTGGCTCCTTTTTTAAATTTTCTTGATCATCCCCTTTCCTTTTTTTGTTTTTCTTAAACTTTAGTTGAATTATCCAGCCCTTATGTTCAGTTTACATTAGTTGTATAGCCTTTTTCACCCCCTGCCTGAGAGTGGACTGACCCATTGGCCATGAGGGTGAAGCAGTTGGGGTGATTGACCCAGCACCTCAGTGCTGTTTCAACATAATCCCTGACTGCTGCTCCCTTTGTCCTTCTCCTTTCAGCCGGCTATAAAAAGGGAATATCAACCCCCACCCCCATTTACATGTATCTAAAAAACAAAATTATACACCAACAAATGTATTTCTGTTTTACGTAATGGTATTGCGCGAAGTACTGTAGTTTTAGTTCGTGTTCTATGCACGCGCGGGGAGTTGGTTTCTTTTTAACGAAAGTTTCCTCTAGCGGTTAAAACAAACATGAATCAAATTGGTACATTTGTGATACGTCTTTCATAAGATGGGTTTAGCCAAATCAATCTTAGGACACATCTTAGCCGAGATTGATCTTACAGCGGGAATTCGTCCTACATGTAAGTTCTAAGATGAGTCGTAATATAAGAGGAGTTTCGTGATTATTCGTTCTATCGCACAGCCCACAACCGCTGCACTGCCAAAAATATATATATTTAATGGTTCTATTCAACGGTTAATAAAACTTTCACTGTCGCGCCCTGACAATCAGATGGCGAGGATTTATTCAGGCATTGTATAAAACATTAATGAATGTTTCACCTTCGTGCGATAGTAAAAAATAATTTTATTTGGTGACAGATGGAATGTTTCATTACAGTCGAGAATGGACATCAAGGTGGAGTAGAGCATTGCATCTGTTCTTGAATAGAACACACATACAGTACGTAGCATAACCACTTCATCGCACGTTCACAAACATTCATTATACTATTCTTTCATGTTGCACTGTATGCAGAACTACCAGTACCCAACGCTTGAGATTTATTGTGTAGAGTAATTTTTCCGGTTAAAGTTGAATGCATGCGTGTGCACTGAAAGTTTGATTGCGTGGTTAAAAATTAAAAAATTTAAAAAACAACATGAATGCCTTGTGCTGGATGACGTATATAAACGCAAAGTTTCCGCCAGTTTCAAAACGGATGACGCATAAACACGCCACGAGCAAGGCCGAAAATCGAAAATCGAGTTTCGTTAAAAATAATCCCGCTCGGTGATGTTAAAAGAATTCCGGCGCAAACTGGTTAAAATTGTTAGTTTTGATACACATCTTTCTAAGATGGATTTAGTTAAGAAGATAGGGGACGTCTTTTTAGCAAACATCAATCAGGGCCTCATGTAGCAGTACATGTCCTAAACATGAGTCACATAAAGACAAGTTTTGTGAAATTGGCCTCTGCATGGTCTCTTTCCACAATTTAACATGTTCATATTGCTCGCATACTAAAGTTGATCTTGCCCTGGATGATGGCCCTGTTCTTGTAATAGATCATTAATAGTGGTCATAATATACTACTGCTGGACAAAAGTGTTTTTGCTGCCTAATCATCACAAGAAATTTTTAACTGAATAGGGCGCCAAGTACAAAAAAAAGTAATGAAATCAGCCCTCAAAATAAGTTAAAGACTTCAGTCTTCAGTTTGGGTCACATTGTTTTCCTTGTTTTTTCTTAAATTATACAGGACACATACAGACAGTAAATAGACAGAAATATATTAAATTCCTAAAAAAATGAATAACTTCATAAATATTTATCTGACTGATCTGCTTTAAATGCATCAAGATGGCGTAGCGGTTGTTCTTTCCTCAAATTTCACCGCTGTGACCCGGGTTCAAATTCGGCCTCAGCTAATTATGCGGATTGTGTTTTCAGTCCCTGCCCGATTCCGTGGGCTTTCTCACTCCTACTAGTCCTAGGAAGTAGGATATTCTTTGGGGGTTTTCCTCTTACCTCTAAAACTGTCTTCTCATTGTCTTCTCTCCGCAGGCTTCTTCGGGTTTACAAGCTACAGTGCCTAGGGAGATGAGGGACCCTTGATTTCATTACCGGAAAGAATTGATTTATAATAATAATTATCATTTTATTGCATTTTAAAATTAATTTCCAATGACTATAGACTACCGGACTACCGCCTTACACTGCCTTACCGGTACACTAGTTTATTTCCTTTGCTCAAACTTCACAATTTTATTTCAAAAACATAATATTTTTATCAGAACTGTGGTGGGAAAGTATACATGTGTCTGATGTGGAATATAAACTTGTAATTTTGTTTCCTGGGTGAAATATATTTGTGTCCTTGTTTTTTAAATGTGGATTTGTATGTATCTCGTTTATATGGCCATTTTGATCCGAGGGCGCCCTTCATTTCGTCCAGTGTACGGGTTGTGTTACCTAGTTACCGTTTACAAAACAAGCTTGTTGATGTATTATACTACCCGTGTCGTGAACGTGGCGGTATATACCGCCAGTTCACGCGTACATATTAAACCGCTACATGGTCCAAAGTCTCCAACATTCGTCTGTTACTGTTAGGCTTCCCTGTTTTATTAACTCACCCACCACTGCATGATCTGTAAAAAAGGTGAAACCGATTTCCTTTCCGCACAAAATGGTAGTCTTTATTTATGATGGATTTAAAACAAAGTTTAATGAACTGGTCCCAATTTCTTGGCTCTGCTTACCGTTAGCGAAAAATCCTTGCTTACTGTAGCAGAAAATATTTGGTTATGGTCCGGTTACGGCAAACGTATTTCATGGCCCAGAAAAAAACTCGCTATGCTAAGCGCAGCGAGAAATTACTGCCTATTGCGCATGCGTAGAGATAAACAAATTAACAAAGGGCGCTGTGCATGTGTTGTTTGTCGTCTGCTTTATGAAGCAGAATCAGTGTCAAAAAGATCGGACGTGTTTTTTCAACTCGGATGCTTTCCTAATTCGGATGTATTCCTAATTCGGATGCTTTTTGCAAACTCGGATGCTTTTTTAATTCGGATGAATTCGTAATTCGGATGCTTTTTGTAAACTCGGATGCTTTTTTAATTCGAATGCTTTTCTAGCTCGGATGCTTTTTTAATTTGGATGCTTTTCTAGTTTGAATGCTTTTCGTAAACTCGGATGCTTTTTGCAAACCGAACATATTCGCAAAACGGATGCATTCACAATCCGGCACTAGGGTGGCCCTGAAAGGACATTACACATCGCAGATTCTTTGATTTCGCGCATTCTGCACAGATTTATGTGATGGTGAATATTTTCTGGGCAGATCTTTGAAAAGTCGCATATTTTTATTTTAGATTTCAAGTTCTGCGCAGATTTCTTAGTACGCAAATTTGTGCGATGTCTCACGGATGGGCACTACATGTACATTTTCATTGCACATATGTCGCACTCACGAACAGCAGCTTGATTTATATGCAGATTTATGTGCACATTTCTGCCGCGATATCAGCACATACGACGTTTTGAAAGTTGAACCACGACGTTTTGAAAGTTGAAGTACGACGTTTTGAAAGTTTTGAATGTTATGGTGTTCTAAAACGGACAGGCAACGTCGTGGTTCAACTTTAAACGTCGTGGTTCAACTTTAAACGTCGTGGTTCAACCTTTGCGCACTTTTACCTGGCTCAGGGTAGCCGCGTATTCGGCCGGATTTCTGGCTGCGGATTTAGCCATGCATTCACCAAAAGCCGAAAAATATATAATACATGCTGCAAAAGGTGTTGCATTTTCCAAAAGGTTTATGTCATTTTATTTTTAAAAAAATTCAAAATAAACGGTAAATAATAATACTTTTTCAAACCATTTCAAATCATACAACATAAGCTAAACTTGTTTAACGTTTCCTGTAATTCTGATGACAAATTACAGTTAAATTAGCTGCTTAATGGAAGTAATTCTACTTCGAGTTATTTGTCAAACCTTTTATAGAAATTTCAAACAATACGGCAACAGTGTGGTTTTACAACAAGACCTGCTTTTATCATTGCTGTACTTTCTTTTCCTTTTGCCACATGAATTGCAATTGTACATTTCTGTAAAGCACATCTGCAAAGACAATCTTTCCGTGTCCCACTATTTCTATCTGGCAAGTGTTCTTTCAAGCACGAGTGGCAGTACAGGCGGAGTTTCCAAGATTCTTTTATATGCTAATGTTGACATATAACCTTTGTTCTTTGTTTACATTTTATGTAGTTTTGATAATATCTGCTTATTTGCATGCGATTTTAGAAACTTACATTTTCACCCAAGTGTGCTATAGGCCTATATCGCAAAGAATTATGGGGCGATATTAGGTGGAAATTATGAACACGGTCTGAAACCGTCTTTTACCTAACGATCTAAGCTGACAAACTATTAGGATCCATCTAATGATGCATAACATAGTTGAAGGGCTGTTGTGTTATTAAATAAAGTAACAGTTATCGTTCTCATAAAATCTGGCGTGGTGAAATTAATTGTTGAAATTGTCGATTGGCGAAACTGATTCACCGAGAACATTGCGAATCATAAGCCCAACCGAGTGCGAGTGCACTAATTACTGTTCGGATGAAGCCTATACCAAAATTAAGTGTGCCCAGAAACATGATCTCGTAGATCATGAAATACAAATAGGCCTATTAGGTTTGAATAACATGTGATGTACACTTTGTTTTAAAGAGGCAGATATACTCGCAGCCGAAAAACGCATTACAATGCTGCATTGAAAAGGGGATTTATTTAACGGGCTAATTAGGCACTAATTAGTGTTCGGCTGAAGCCTATACCCACATTAAGCTTGCCCAGTAACATTATCTTGTAGATTATGAAATAAAAGTATGAGTTGTTGATAACATGTGAGGTATATTTTGTTTTAAATGTTTCATTCCCATTTCCAAATCTAAAAAAATAACTTACTTAGTTTATTAGGCAGCTAATTTAACTGTAATTTGTCATCAAAATTACAGGTTTACTAGACCAACCAGGATCTACTGGACTAAGTTGGTTGTGTTTCAAAAAGATAACGAGTAACTTTATTCCCGTTTTTCGGAATTCGACTTTTCGTTTTTACACTACATTTGCTATTCCCTGTGTGGAAATCCGTCCGTCCATTGCACATACAGATGGCTGGTTCCAGACTATGTACCATCCTATTGTGGCTACTACTTCTATTGTTGAGTGCCGACATTGTCCTGAAGTACAATGCAAGTGATCTAAATGACTTCAATAGGGACAAAACCAGACTGCCACCTACCACTTATCGCCGACTCAGAGAGCTTGGTATTTGTGCTGTCAAGCCAACACGGAGGGGCCACAGGTCTTGGGCTAAACAACAAAAGAAACCTATCTCAGTCTTGGCTCTCCGTCATGAATCCAGAAAAACAACTAACTGTGGACAAACCTGTGCAAATCCAGGAAACTTGATTGCCATATCCCAGCACCAAACTAAAACCACTTCATGGAGTAACTTTGCACTCTGGAACGCTCGTTCACTAAAACGCAAGACGGCTTCAATCACTGACATCATTATTTCTCAAGGTATTGACATCTGTGCAATTACTGAAACCTGGCTATGTGGAGATCATCGTGACAACCATGCCCTTGCTGATCTCAATAATACATTACCTGACTTTCAGATCTTTCAAAGACCTCGATTAAACAGAGCTGGTGGGGGTGTGCTTGTCTGCCTAAAAAAAGAGTTTCCATGTGTCTCAAAACGAAACTAAAACATTTGACTCGTTTGAGTACATGGACTTGTCTATTACTGCCAGTTCAAACGCACCTCTCCGACTGTTTGTGATATATAGACCGCAGAGATTATTGGATAAGACCCCAACAGCTACAAGATTTATGCAGAAATTTTCCATCTTGCTGGAACTCATAATTTCCGATGCCAGCCATGTCTTGATTGCGGGAGATTTCAACTTCCATGTGGACAACACGGTCTGATAGAGATGCATCAATTTTTAACGATCTGCTTGATTCTGTAGGATTGAAGCAACATGTATCCACTCCAACACACCGTGATGGCCACACTTTGGATCTCCTACTGACAAGGTCTTCAGATGATTTTATTTTCCAAGTATCAACATCTCATCATCTACCCTCTGATCACGCGGCTCTGACCTGCCAGGTAAATATTGGTCGTCCTGGTGCAGTGAAAGTTAATGTCGCGATGCGTAACTTCCGTGACATCGATATCAACAATTTTCGAAATGATATTCTAATCTCTCAGATTTACAACTATCCGTCTTCCGATCTGGACTCCTTCGTCGCTCAGTATGATCTCACCCTCAGAAATCTGCTTGACTTGCATGTGCCTCTGATAAAGCGTATTGTAAGAGCTCGCCCAAATGCACCTTGGTTCGGCCCTGCTATCCAGTCTGCCAAACGAGAGTTACGTCGTCACGAGCGGCGTTGGAAATCATCCGAACTGGAATTTCACAAGCAAATTCTTAGAGATCAGTCAAATTGCTACAATCAGCTGGTTGTAACAACCAAAACAGCCTTCCACAAGGAAGAACTTGAACATTGTAATTCAAAGCGTTTTTTTTCAAGTAGTGGGTAGGATGAGCATGCCTGCATCACCCAAATAACTCCCATCGAGTTCGTCGTCTGATGAGCCGTTAGCCTATCGTTTCGCTAACTTTTTCACCTCAAAAGTCACCACCTTGAGAAATGACCTCGACAACTCAGCTCCATCTCCCTCTAGCATGGTGCAGGATGAGCAATGCAATACTGCAACTCTTGGTTGTTTTGAAGTTCTTTCGCTCGACGAAGTCAAGAAATTGATAATGGGCTCCAAGTCTAAGTCTTGCAGGCTTGATCCAATCCCAACCTGGTTGTTGAAAAGTTGCTCGGATGAACTTGCACCAACCATCACTAACATCATCAACATGTCATTCCAGGCAGGTCATTTTCCGGATTCATTAAAACTGGCGCACATTTCCCCATTAATCAAGAAACCAGGCCTCGACCTAGATGAACTTAAAAACTACAGGCCAATCGCAAATCTAAAATTCCTAGCAAAAACAATCGAACGTGCAGCTGCTGCACAGACTCAATGTTACGTCGCTGCTATAATTGCCTCTTCGGTAAAATGCAGTCTGCCTACAGAAAAAAATCGCAGCGTGGAAACCGCTCTCCTCCGTGTCACCGACGATCTGCTACTTGCACTGGACAAAGGTCAGGAAGCGATCTTTGTACTCCTTGATTACTCGGCAGCTTTCGACACTGTCGATCACCAGATAAAGTTGCAAAGCTTACATCACAGATATGGCATCTCCAATACAGCTCTCGACTGGTTTACTTCATATAGTATCCCTAACTTGAGGTTTATCTGTGAAAAAAAATGTAAAAGAAGCTAATTTCAACTGATTTGGGTAGGTATGGGTATGGACAACTACCAAAAAAAGGGAAGGAGGGATAGGGGTTGGGGAACTTTTTTTATTAGAGGTCAAAGGTCATTGACCCCTCCCCAAATCCCTAAAAATTATATTTCAGCAACAAAATATGGTATATAGATGATCTTGGTGTCAAAATGCACAGAATTACAATAGAAGATGACATCAAATAATTATTGACCCTTGGGACCAAATCCTGACCTCCGAAAATGAGGTCAAAGGTCACAAAACAATTTTATTACTAAAATGTCATATTTATAGCAACAAAATATGGTATATAGATGATCTTGGTGTCAAAATGCACAGGATTATGAAAGAAGATGACATAGAATAACTACTGACCCTTATAAAAGAGGTCAAAGGTCAAAAATAGACGTATTACTAAAATGTCATATTAGTAAAATAACAGGAAAATTACCATGAACAAAAACAAATCTAAGAGGCTAATTTCAACTTATTGTGGCGGGTATGGGGGTTATTATTTATTCCAAGAGCAAAGAAGGAGGGGGAAATTCCCTTTCTGAGGGTCAAAGGTCTTTGACCCTGCACTAAAACATTATAAATTGTATCTCAGCAGCAGTATGTTTTTCATAGGCCTAGATGATCTTGGTGTCCAAATGCACAGAATTATACTAGGAGACAAACACAATATGAAATGGATTCTTCACCACCAAAATACGAGATTAAAGGTCAAAATGAGCAATTGGGCAGGGGGGATTAAAGTTCATTAGTGTCAAATAGTTTGTGTGTGTAAAGTATATGTGCATTTATAATCATGTTTGGTGTTTATTGGGAAGGAGCGTAATCATACATTCAGCCTACGTTTTTGTATTATTAAAACGATTCTCGGTCACATGGGAAGGACATAAATTGAAGGACGTCTAACACTGGGTTATGTGGAATTGGTGTTTTTTTCTGTGAGACTATTAGGTTTTTTAGTTAAAGATGAAGTGCTTTTGCAAGAAAATAGCAAAGGGAAACCGGTTTATGCAGGCATACTTCAAGGAATGATCAGTTTATTTGTTGTTGTTTGTTTGATCAATCCCAGAGTTAGCTGTAGTGAATCAGAACTCATTCTACTATGGGAAGGGGAGGGTGTTTATGGAAGTTTTCACAAGTCAGAACTATTTCTCATCGTTTTCATTATTGTTTTGGAGATGCTGCAACAGTTCTGCTGCGTGAAGTATCATGGGATTGTATGTTTGTTGCTGGTCTGCAGAGATAAATCTGTATATTTATGATTTGCTGGTATGCCAGCAGTGTGGTTGCGTAACTTTATTGCCCAGAGCGTAATTCTTAATGTAAGTTTTTTCTTAGTGATATACGCTTCTGGGAAGTCAGTTCTGGCCACATTTTTTTCTGCGAGATTGCAGTCGGTAGGAGGAAGTGGGGGGGGGGGGGGGGGGGGGTGTTACGTGTACAAGTTTCAAGAGAACTTTTTCGTTATTTTCTTGAGACGCAGTATCATATGAATTGTATTTGTGACTGGCAGAGTTAAATCTGTAATTGTACGTTATCTAGTGGGTATGCCCGGTATGCCAGAGAGTGGTTGTTTGACTGGCCTCTCCGGAGCGTAATTCTTAACTCTTTTTTTTTTTTTTTTTTGGTTTGTGGTTTGTGTAAGGCAACAGTGGTCCTTTTTTTTTTAGTTCACTCAGTGATTGATTATTACCGGTAATAATATGCCGTCCCCTTTTTCTCTCCTTTTTTGGAAGGGGAGCAGGGCATATTTTTTGTGCTATATTATGCACTTCATCAGTCACCATTCTTTCAGTTTACTTTTCTTTGTCCTTGTTTTTATTTGTGTGTCGGTTTATAAGACAGATTGCAATGACAAATACCGGCTTTTGGGGGGTATTGATCGAAAGGAAGGAATCTTGACTTATTTATTTTGTTTTAGTATTGAGAGCCATTTCTTTGATCATTGTTTTGTTCTTCCAATAGTTCTAATACTAGATTTGCACATTCTCCTCATCCAGGTTGTTTTCTTCTTGGTTGGATTGTGGAGATGCTTTAGTCCTAGATCAAACAAGTTCATATTTTATGTTTTTGTGCCGTTTGTATGCCAAGGGTTGGGTATCAAATAGCCTACATGTATTTAGGTATTCGTTTTCACTAATCCAGTGCCAGTGTTTGAGGAGGGCCCGTTTGAGAGCTGGGTGCGCGAATCATGGGTAGTATGGTAGGACGAACACCAGTGGGGTATTGTGGTGTTTTTTTGTGTGTTTTTTTTTCACGCTTAGAGTCCGCGGAAGGCTCGCCCCTTTGAGGAAGGGCTAGGTCTTCGTTTGTGTATCCGCGCTTTTTAAGTTGGTCCTTAAATAATTCAACCCTCTCCTCAAAGTCTTTTAAATGGGTACATACGACTGTTCCAGTCACTTCGCCCTTGAAGTTAAGCAGCCAAATACCGACTTAGGGTGTGCCGAATCTCTCTGCTGTATACAAGACTCTCTGCAAGATGCACCAAACTCCTCTTCTTTTTAATAGGAAACTTTTGGGACATCTCACTTTACTGGGGTAACTAGTCAGGGTATATGTAGGCTAACTAGTTGTTATGAGTAATCACTTCTTAAACAAAGACATAATTCATGTTGTTTTATGTTATACGTATATCTCTAGGGTGGTGCTTTGTGGATTCAATATGGGGCTTCGAATAATGACCTTTGACCTTTAAGGTCATATGTGGCGGTCGATTTGTATCTTACATTTATATCACAAGAATTTAAATGTTTCTACTTCCAGTGTAATTATGACCATTTTGACATCAAGATCATACAAGTACATGTTGTTGCCGAGATACAATTTAGTGTTTTAGTCCAGGGTCAATGACCTTTGACCTCTGCTCCTAGAATAAATAATAACTCCCATACCCGCCACGTAAGTTAAAATTAGTCTCTTCGATTTGTTTGTGCTCATTTTTATTTAATGATAATTTTCCTGTTATAAATATGACATTTTAGTAATAAAATAGTTTGTTGACCTTTGACCTCATTTTGGGAGGTCAGGATTTGGTCCCAAGGGTCAATAATTATTTGATGTCATCTTCTTTTGTAATTCTGTGCATTTTGACACCAAGATCATCTATATACCATATTTTGTTGCTGAAATATAATTTTTAGTGATTTAGGCAGGGGTCAATGACCTTTGACCTCTAATAAAAAAAGTTCCCCAAACCCTATCTCTCCTTCCTTTTTTTTGGTAGTTGTCCATACCCATACCCACCAAAATCAGTTGAAATTAGCTTCTTTTAAATTTTTTCACAGATTGGCTCAATATATATGGCTAATTTAGGGTTAATACTTCACAAATCGACAACAGTCAGTGCTCATCAACGATTCATCATCTCCAAAACATCAGATCAACATTGGGGTGCCACAAGGGTCTGTTCTAGGACCACTGTGTTACTCTCTGTATACCGCCCCATTGGAGGACATCGTCGCTCGTTATGGCATCCGTTGCATGATCTATGCCGATGACGTCCAGCTTTATGCCACGATGAACGAACACCAACGTACACCTGTTATATTTAACATTGAATCATGTGCAGCCGACATAAAATCTTGGTCAACAGCCAACAAGCTGAAACTTAACGATGACAAAACAGAGGTCATTCACATTACGTCCAAATTCAGGCGTCACTCTCCCATCCACAGTCTTCATATCGGCGACTTACAAGTTCCAACAGTCAGTTCTGCACGAAATCTTGGAACAATACTTACCTCAAACCTACAGATGCACAACCACATCAATAACACTTGCCGTTCCTCCTCATTTGCCCTCCACAAAATTGGCCAAATTCGTAAATACCTCGACCAGGATACAGCTGAAAGACTGGTTCATGCATTCGTCTCATGTCGTCTAGATTCCTGCAACAGCCTGTTTCTTAATATCCCCCAATCGCAGATCGCAAAACTCCAACGAATTCAGAACTCTGCTGCAAGGCTCGTCACTCGCTCTTCGCCCCGGCAACATATCACCCCAATTCTTCGCTCACTTCACTGGTTACCCGTTTCCAAACGCATTCAGTTCAAGGTTCTCCTTCTCACATACACATGCCTCAAAGGATCAGCGCCCCCATACCTCCAGGAACTCATCAATGTGTATAAACCCCGTCGCACCCTCCGCTCAAGCTCCTCATCTCAACTCACACTACCAGTCACACGCACTAAGTCCTACGGTCATCGGTCTTTCACATTCTCTGCCCCTACACTCTGGAACTCGCTGCCGCAACACATCAGGACCGCATCCACTGAACAGAACTTTAAATTTATGTTGAAGACTTTCTTATTTTAAATCTTTGTGTGTTACCTCAATCGTTTTTGATAATTGTATTAATCTGTGTAAAGCGCTTTGGGACGTCAGTGTGAAGCGCTATATAAAAACGGTTATATTATTATTATTATTATTATTATTATTATTATTATGCGATAACATGTTTGTCATCGTTTAAATTCGCGCAGAATGCGCGATATCGCAGAATCTGCGATGTGTGATGTCCTTTCAGCTGCACAGGAAATTGACCCAGATATCGTTCAACTTGTAAAGGCTTTAAACGAAGATCGGAACAGACCCAAGTGGTCAGACATATCTGCTGGATCAGTTCGTCTTAAAACACTTTGGAGACAGTGGGATCGTCTGCAAGTGTTTGGAGGTGTTATGTACCGAAAATGGTATAAGGAAGAGTCGGAAATTTACCATTGGCAATGTGTTGTTCCAATTAAACTCCAAACACAAAGAGGTGCTCAGACATTTCCACGACACACCCACAGCTGGACACATGGGAGTTGCGCGGACTCCGGAGAAGATCCGCCGAAATTTCGATTGGACTTGTTTAAAGGGGGACGTAAAGAAATACTGTCGTCAATGCGATCAGTGCGCCACTAAGAAACCGCCACACAAGAAGGAAAAGAGAAAACTGCGACAATGCAGGGTTGGTGAGAGAATGGAGCGTATAGCCATTGAGTATCGTTGGTCCACTTCCAGAAACCAATCACGGAAATCGGTACATCATGGTTGTTGCCGACTATTTCACTAAATGGACGGAGGCGTTTGGGATTCCAAACCAAGAGGCAGTCACTGTAGCCGATAAACTGGTGAAGGAGGTGCTGTGCAGATTCGGCAATGCGCGTCAGATACACAGCGATCAAGGACGAAACTTCGAGTCTCGTGTATTTAAGGCCGTGTGCAAATTATTTGACATGGACAAGACACGCACGACTGGATATCATCCCGAAAGTGACGGTATGGTAGAGCGCTATAATCGCACTTTACTCTCTATGTTGAGAATGTATGCCGACGATGATCAAACCAAGTGGGATGAATCCCTACCATTCGTAATGATGGCCTATCGTGCCTCCGTACACGAGAGTACCGGAAAAACACCAAACGAGATGATGTTAGGAAGAAACGTAAATCTTCCTATCGACGTCGTAGTAGCTTCACCAGCAGAGGAGCGATGCAGTGAGCTAGACCTGGACGACTGCGACGATTATGTAGATAACTTGCGACAGAGTTTGAGAGCAGCACATGATTTTTCTAGGACCAAGCTGCGCAAGAGTGCTCAGTGTCAGGAATATCAATACAACCTAAAGGCTGACAAGAAGGCATTGAGTCAGGGGCAACCAGTATGGCTGTATGATCCGTCAAAGAAACGTGGTGTATGTCCAAAACTCGTTGCTAAATGGACAGGGCCTTTTGTGATAACGCAGAAGATAGATGATCTTGTGTACATAAGGTACAGAAACACCCAAGGGCAAATCCAAAGGTGGTGCATCTGAACAGGCTCAAGCAATATGAAGGTGGCAATCCGCCACAGTGGTTTAAACCACGCCGATACAATATTTGATGGCCCGTATAAGGGACCCAGGTCATCCTGATTAGTTCCCAAATTTGTTGACATGAAAATCACCTCTTTCATTTTACCATGCGGAGCTATGTATCACTAGAGGGACTGATCACCCCATTAGTTTTACATGGTTACTTTGTCAACGCGTTGAATAAGTATAAATTACTCATTATAATTGCAAGCCGTTGTTTCTGAGACAAATGAGAACGCAGTTCAGGTTGATGTTTCTTTATATCGGCGAAGTGGTTGCCTAGGAGCCTGTCATCAAGACAGGATGAAGTGACAGGATGAAGTGACGGTATTAAAGGTTGTCACCTAGTTTTTGATTTAGCGCACGTGCGTGACGTGTTTCGGTGCGCCACCAGCGACAGATTGTGGTGAGGCTGTTGCTAGGGGTTGCGTACTCCATATTGGATTTGAGTGTAATGTGTAACTTGAATTCACGAAGATTCCGACAAAAGGAAGGCGGAGACTAGTGGAAGTCTCGGGTTGTCAGACTGAGCAGTCGAAGTAAGCTGTTAAGACAATACTACTTTGGAGCTAATCAGATAGTTAAGTCATTGAAAGTGGATAAATGTTAGGCCAATTTGATGATGGAGTTTGTACTCTATAACGTTACGCTTGCTTAGGCAGTGAATGTGAGCAGTGCTACTGCAGTGCTAGCGTTACTAATCCCAGTTGCGCGTTTAATGTCAACCCGCTGGATAAATAGGTCTATGGGTGATATTATACAGATGCAAATGAAGAAGTAAATTGATTGGTTTGTTACCGCAAATAGTTTTGCAATATTTTTTATTTATGAACCCCATCGTTTTCTTCCTACAGAATACTACTGTACCGTTCAAAGATAACGATGGACCATCAAGGCCATTGGAAGCAGGAGGAAGGTGTATACCGTTGCCAGTTTAAGGGGTGTAGTTTTGAGAGCACAACCCTCACGCTTATGAGGAATCACCTAGCAAATGTACATCGGACAGCCGTCACAGTGTGTCCTTGGTGCGAACCAACGATAGATTGTACGAGACCAGACAGTCTGATTCGGCATATCAAGCGTAGACATGAGCGTGCCGGTCGTTTTGTCCAGCTTTCCATGGCCCATGTGTTTGCCAAAGATCCCAGACAGTGGCCGTTTCCAGTCTCTAACAATCTGGATCCGGTTTCCTTGGTTGAAGCCCGCAAAGCTATGGAGGAGTGGCGGTGTAAGCATGATCAGCCAGTCGTGAATGACAGCATCAACATGCAGATTGATACCTTCTTGCGTTCGGATGAACGCCTTCTTGCTCAATGTAAGGAAGCAACAATAACACTTACCGATGATTTCCATGACGCTTTCGCAGAAGAAGTAGGCCTGCACCATAACGAGCCTACTGAGATAGGTCCTCCGACTCCGAAGAAGGCCCGTTTGGCTTCAGTAATAACAAAGGCCCCGCAGAGACCACCAAGTCACACAGTTGTTAGAAGCCAACTCGGGGACGCGGAAAAGGTCCTTCTCTCCGGCCAGAAGGGAAATTGCGATTGCTCTCCGTTCAGGTTAAGACAACACCCAGCTTACCACACTTTCGGCGAGAAATCGTACAACGAGAAACTGGATGACTACTCCACAGGTGGGCGTGAATTCCTCAGGAATTTGACGCTGAATGACGTTCTCTTCGAAGAAGGTCGCTGCCCCATAGTTGAGCTTGCATATGAGGAGTATGGTCACCGAGGAATCTACCAATTCCTGGTCCGACCTTCATTTGGTACTGTTAAGGCCAAGGCCCTCGTAGTACTGCTAGCAAGAGTGAGACCAACCAATCGTGAACAATTAGTCATCGGTAACCAGCAAGGAATCCGCCAGAACGCAGAAACGATGAGGTACTTTCGCACTGTTCTTCCTGACAAGTATGGTCTGCATCCCGCTGATATCGAGTCTGGACAGTACTTTCCGAAAGTGTGGAGGAAAGCAACAAGCTCCGTCAAAGAGATCCAAACAGACGTGTTTGCCGTCGATGCTTGTACACAGTCAGACACACCTGAACTGCGCACTCAGGAAGAAGCATCAACGCGCATGATTATTGTTGATGACCCATGTGCAGCTGCGAGACCTGACCAGTTGACCTTTGAAGAGCGGTTGAAAAGGTACGGGTGCTACCCACTACTTCCAGCAGGGCGACGGGCATGGAGCGCAGCTACTGGATTGAACATCGACATCGGGTTGACAGGTATGATGACGTGGCCACCACATGGCTGGGAGGAGCTGTCATCGAACAATAAGTTGTGGGCCGCCCAAACGGTGATAGCACTAAGGGAGATGAGGCGAAACCAAGGATTGTTTCCAGATGGTGATGTTGCAGAGTACCTTGACAAGTACAAGTCCCTTATCTTACCCGGAACCAAGAAGATGAGGAGAGAAGGACCAGCTACCATGAGGTTGTGCCAGAACAGCAGGTATCTGCTAGCCACCCTGATGCTTGGAACAATGTCGTCAGATATGATGAGCATGGGGAATGCTGAAGTCTTGGAGGGTTTCAGCAGCATAATCAGCAGCCTTGCAACAAGGGCCAACTTCCAGAAATGTGTCGGTAATGATTTGGCCTCCGCGTTGGAGACGGTTCCCGTCGCAGAGACGACATATGATGACGATGAAGACGACACATCCAAGAAGATCGCATAAACATTAATTTAAACTTAATCGACTCCCGCCTTGTTAATAATTGTACCATAATAATCTGTTAAGTAAATCAAATGGCTTGTTGCGGACAAAAGGTTAAACAAACAAAAACGACAACATACAATACGTGATGTATGAAGTGTTATTTAGAGATGAATATATAAAAGAAACCGGAATGTTTGGATTAATTCATTGATAAATTTAAATATACTTGATAGTTTATTTGATGTTACGGTTATGAAGTGTCATCCAAAGATAATTTTAAGTGAACACAATGCCGGAATTAATAGATTGCCTTGATGAAACTTTATACTTAATTTAAATAAGGAGTGACAACGTGTAAAGAGGTTCAACAAGTGTAAGTGTATATTGAGAAATTGTAAACTAACCATTTGATTAGTTGTCTGGAGTGGACTACCAATTTATTAAGTGTCTATTTCTAAATTAGCCTTAAAATTAAAAGTTGTGTTTACGTGTTATGCATATTTTCATGTTGCATTTATTGTTTCATATCCCTTTACAGAACAAAATTTTGAGTTTCACACATCCGTGGTTTTGGGGTGTTTTTTTTTTAACCCAGGAGGGTTCATTTTGTTCAGCGGGGATAGTGTGACGACCTCCAGTCATCCCTTGTTTATGACATCATGAAGAGTGCGCCCTCTTGTGACCTTTGTGGCTTCTTACAGTGCAGTGACCAAGCTCCACAGAACTTGCAGCCAATCGGGGATAAGGGAAGGGTTAACTATCCAATCACATTTAAGGGGGCGGGGTTTAGGACATCATTGTTAAGTGAGATATAGTTAAAAGCATATGGTTTTGATTGTTAAAAGGTTTGGTTGAGTGAAATAAAAGGGGGAACTGGTTCGGAATTGAATCAAGACAGACGTGTCCCGTGTTTCTCTCTCTCTCTCTTATGTGTTCAGATACATTTAGTGTAAGTAATTATAAATACACTAAAGGGCCACAAAAATGACTTTTTTAGAAATAAAAACATTGTATGGGGTTAGTCTTATATTTTAATTTCAATTCGCCAGAAATTGACTTGTAGAAGGAATTGAAAGTTGCCAGGGGTTAACCTTGCACTCCTATCAACATTGGCCAACAATTATTGGCCTTTTGTTTTTAGAAAAACGAACAATTGAAAGGGGGAAAAGAGGTTAGCCTTGCATTTCCATTAAAATTGGCGGAATTGTAATGATTGTTTTTGAAAAATAATTTAAAAAAATTGCACCCGCAAGGCTCTGTGTCCATAATGACGAGCACGATAGGCTGAGCTTCAGTCTGTTTTAATGTTTAAATAACTGATACAAAAACAACGTTTTGGTTGTCTCTGTTAATTTATTTATTACGATTATTAATTGTTTTCTCAAAGGGTATCTGTATGGGGAATCGAGACAAAAATTGATAGAACGTACAGTTCTATTTTGCGGTGAGGGGATAATAACTAAAACAAAAAGTTATGTGGTGTATGTGACGAAGCATTCAGGTGCACGGACTTACGACTCAACTCAATGAGCCTATTGCCGGCTACCATATAGGACTCTTCGGGGCAATAGGATCCCGGACCACCACACTTCATTTTCTGCCCATGTTCATTTGACCCGACGGCCTCGCACCATGTAAGGGAGGTGAACGGAGCGGCACCCTAGGCCTTGCCGCTTAGCGGGCAAACGATACTCCGTACCTATACGCAGGCACGACCCTGAACCTCCGCGGACAGTCCCAACCTGACGAATTAAGCCGGTGAGCTAAACTCGGTTGGTGATTGAGGACGATCAATTAATTATGTTAAGGAAAAGATTGCGAAACAGCGTGCGTTGAAACTGGAAAAAACCCGAAAGGACTCGGGCGGGACCGGGACTGCAACCCGGACCATGGATACCGCAGTCGATGTTCTTAACCACTCGGTCATTCGACCACCAGTTAAGATTGTTTCAAATTGATGTGCCTTAATAGTCAATTTCGTGATCTGAAGGTAAATAGTGCCAAAAAGTGTTTGTTAGGCTCAATGGGCGCTATAGAGCATTTGGGAGTGTTGTCAGTCAATTTCGTGATCTGAAGGTAAAAAGTGCCGAAAAGTGTTTGTTAGGCTTATTGGGCGCTATAGACCATTTGGGAGTGTTGTAAGTCCATTTCGTGATCTGAAGGTAAAAAGTGCCGAAAAGTGTTTGTTAGGCTCAATTGGCGCTATAGAGCATTTGGGAGTGTTGTTAGTCAATTTCGTGATCTGAAGGTAAAAAGTGCCAAAAAGTGTTTGTTAGGCTTATTGGGCGCTACAGAGCATTTGGGAGTGTTGTAAGTCCATTTCGTGATCTGAAGGTAAATAGTGCCGAAAAGTGTTTGTTAGGCTCAATAGGCGCTATAGAGCATTTGGGAGTGTTGTTAGTCAATTTCGTGATCTGAAGGTAAAAAGTGCCGAAAAGTGTTTGTTAGGCTCAATAGGCGCTATAGAGCATTTGGGAGTGTTGTTAGTCAATTTCGTGATCTGAAGGTAAAAAGTGCCAAAAAGTGTTTGTTAGGCTTATTGGGCGCTATAGAGCATTTGGGAGTGTTGTAAGTCCATTTCGTGATCTGAAGGTAAATAGTGCCAAAAAGTGTTTGTTAGGCTCAATGGGCGCTATAGAGCATTTGGGAGTGTTGTAAGTCCATTTCGTGATCGGAAGGTAAAAAGTGACGAAAAGTGTTTGTTAGGCTCAATAGGCGCTATAGAGCATTTGGGAGTGTTGTTAGTCAATTTCGTGATCTGAAGGTAAAATAGTGCCAAAAGGTGTTTGTTAGGCTTAATGGGCGCTATAGAGCATTTGGGAGTGTTGTAAGTTCATTTCGTGATCTGAAGGTAAATAGTGCCGAAAAGTGTTTGTTAGGCTCAATGGGCGCTATAGAGCATTTAGGAGTGTTGTTAGTCAATTTCGTGATCTGAAGGTTAATAGTGCCAAAAAGTGTTTGTTAGGCTCAATGGGCGCTATAGAGCATTTGGGAGTGTTCTAAGTCCATTTCGTGGTCTGAAGGTAAAAAGTGCCGAAAAGTGTTTGTTAGGCTCAATAGGCGCTATAGAGCATTTGGGAGTGTTGTTAGTCAATTTCGTGATCTGAAGGTAAAAAGTGCCGAAAAGTGTTTGTTAGGCTTATTGGGCGCTATAGACCATTTGGGAGTGTTGTAAGTCCATTTCGTGATCTGAAGGTAAATAGTGCCAAAAAGTGTTTGTTAGGCTCAATGAGCGCTATAGAGCATTTGGGAGTGTTGTTAAGTCAATTTTGTGATCTGAAGGTAAATAGTGCCAAAAAGTGTTTGTTAGGCTCAATGAGCGCTGTAGAGCATTTGGGAGTGTTGTAAGTCCATTTCGTGATCTGAAGGTAAAAAGTGCCGAAAAGTGTTTGTTAGGCTCAATAGGCGCTATAGAGCATTTGGGAGTGTTGTTAGTCAATTTCGTGATCTGAGGGTCAAAAAGTGCCGAAAAGTGTTTGTTAGGCTCAATAGGCGCTATAGAGCATTTGGGAGTGTTGTTAGTCAATTTCGTGATCTGAAGGTAAAAAGTACCGAAAAGTGTTTGTTGACTCAATAGGCGCTATAGAGCACTTGGGAGTGTTGTTAGTCAATTTCGTGATCTAAAGGTAAATAGTGCCAAAAAGTGTTTGTTAGGCTCAATGAGCGCTATAGAGCATTTGGGAGTGTTGTAAGTCCATTTCGTGATCTGAAGGTAAATAGTGCCAAAAAGTGTTTGTTAGGCTCAATGAGCGCTATAGAGCATTTGGGAGTGTTGTTAGTCAATTTCGTGATCTGAAGGTAAATAGTGCCAAAAAGTGTTTGTTAGGCTCAATGAGCGCTGTAGACCATTTGGGAGTGTTGTAAGTTCATTTCGTGATCTGAAGGTAAAAAGTGACGAAAAGTGTTTGTTATGCTCAATAGGCGCTGTAGACCATTTGGGAGTGTTGTAAGTCCATTTCGTGATCTGAAGGTAAATAGTGCCAAAAAGTGTTTGTTAGGCTCAATGGGCGCTATAGAGCATTTAGGAGTGTTGTTAGTCAATTTCGTGATCTGAAGGTAAATAGTGCCAAAAAGTGTTTGTTAGGCTCAATGAGCGCTGTAGAGCATTTGGGAGTGTTGTAAGTCCATTTCGTGATCTGAAGGTAAAAAGTGCCGAAAAGTGTTTGTTAGGCTCAATAGGCGCTATAGAGCATTTGGAAGTGTTGTTAGTCAATTTCGTGATCTGAGGGTCAAAAAGTGCCGAAAAGTGTTTGTTAGGCTCAATAGGCGCTATAGAGCATTTGGGAGTGTTGTTAGTCAATTTCGTGATCTGAAGGTAAAAAGTGCCAAAAAGTGTTTGTTAGGCTTATTGGGCGCTACAGAGCATTTGGGAGTGTTGTAAGTCCATTTCGTGATCTGAAGGTAAATAGTGCCAAAAAGTGTTTGTTAGGCTCAATGGGCGCTATAGAGCATTTGGGAGTGTTGTAAGTCCATTTCGTGATCTGAAGGTAAAAAGTGACGAAAAGTGTTTGTTAGGCTCAATAGGCGCTATAGACCATTTGGGAGTGTTGTAAGTCCATTTCGTGATCTGAAGGTAAAAAGTGACGAAAAGTGTTTGTTAGGCTCAATAGGCGCTATAGAGCATTTGGGAGTGTTGTAAGTCCATTTCGTGATCTGAAGGTAAAAAGTGACGAAAAGTGTTTGTTAGGCTCAATAGGCGCTATAGAGCATTTGGGAGTGTTGTTAGTCAATTTTGTGATCTGAAGGTAAATAGTGCCGAAAAGTGTTTGTTAGGCTTAATGGGCGCTATAGAGCATTTGGGAGTGTTGTAAGTTCATTTCGTGATCTGAAGGTGAATAGTGCCAAAAAGTGTTTGTTAGGCTCAATGGGCGCTATAGAGCATTTGGGAGTGTTGTCAGTCAATTTCGTGATCTGAAGGTAAAAAGTGCCGAAAAGTGTTTGTTAGGCTTATTGGGCGCTATAGACCATTTGGGAGTGTTGTAAGTCCATTTCGTGATCTGAAGGTAAAAAGTGCCGAAAAGTGTTTGTTAGGCTCAATTGGCGCTATAGAGCATTTGGGAGTGTTGTTAGTCAATTTTGTGATCTGAAGGTAAAAAGTGCCAAAAAGTGTTTGTTAGGCTTATTGGGCGCTACAGAGCATTTGGGAGTGTTGTAAGTCCATTTCGTGATCTGAAGGTAAATAGTGCCGAAAAGTGTTTGTTAGGCTCAATAGGCGCTATAGAGCATTTGGGAGTGTTGTTAGTCAATTTCGTGATCTGAAGGTAAAAAGTGCCGAAAAGTGTTTGTTAGGCTCAATAGGCGCTATAGAGCACTTGGGAGTGTTGTTAGTCAATTTCGTGATCTGAAGGTAAAAAGTGCCAAAAAGTGTTTGTTAGGCTTATTGGGCGCTATAGAGCATTTGGGAGTGTTGTAGGTCCATTTCGTGATCTGAAGGTAAATAGTGCCAAAAAGTGTTTGTTAGGCTCAATGGGCGCTATAGAGCATTTGGGAGTGTTGTAAGTCCATTTCGTGATCGGAAGGTAAAAAGTGACGAAAAGTGTTTGTTAGGCTCAATAGGCGCTATAGAGCATTTGGGAGTGTTGTTAGTCAATTTCGTGATCTGAAGGTAAAATAGTGCCGAAAGGTGTTTGTTAGGCTTAATGGGCGCTATAGAGCATTTGGGAGTGTTGTAAGTTCATTTCGTGATCTGAAGGTAAATAGTGCCGAAAAGTGTTTGTTAGGCTCAATGGACGCTATAGAGCATTTAGGAGTGTTGTTAGTCAATTTCGTGATCTGAAGGTTAATAGTGCCAAAAAGTGTTTGTTAGGCTCAATGGGCGCTATAGAGCATTTGGGAGTGTTCTCAGTCCATTTCGTGGTCTGAAGGTAAAAAGTGCCGAAAAGTGTTTGTTAGGCTCAATAGGCGCTATAGAGCATTTGGGAGTGTTGTTAGTCAATTTCGTGATCTGAAGGTAAAAAGTGCCGAAAAGTGTTTGTTAGGCTTATTGGGCGCTATAGACCATTTGGGAGTGTTGTAAGTCCATTTCGTGATCTGAAGGTAAATAGTGCCAAAAAGTGTTTGTTAGGCTCAATGAGCGCTATAGAGCATTTGGGAGTGTTGTTAAGTCAATTTTGTGATCTGAAGGTAAATAGTGCCAAAAAGTGTTTGTTAGGCTCAATGAGCGCTGTAGAGCATTTGGGAGTGTTGTAAGTCCATTTCGTGATCTGAAGGTAAAAAGTGCCGAAAAGTGTTTGTTAGGCTCAATAGGCGCTATAGAGCATTTGGGAGTGTTGTTAGTCAATTTCGTGATCTGAGGGTCAAAAAGTGCCGAAAAGTGTTTGTTAGGCTCAATAGGCGCTATAAAGCATTTGGGAGTGTTGTTAGTCAATTTCGTGATCTGAAGGTAAAAAGTGCCGAAAAGTGTTTGTTAGGCTCAATAGGCGCTATAGAGCATTTGGGAGTGTTGTTAGTCAATTTCGTGATCTAAAGGTAAATAGTGCCAAAAAGTGTTTGTTAGGCTCAATGAGCGCTATAGAGCATTTGGGAGTGTTGTAAGTCCATTTCGTGATCTGAAGGTAAATAGTGCCAAAAAGTGTTTGTTAGGCTCAATGAGCGCTATAGAGCATTTGGGAGTGTTGTTAGTCAATTTCGTGATCTGAAGGTAAATAGTGCCAAAAAGTGTTTGTTAGGCTCAATGAGCGCTGTAGACCATTTGGGAGTGTTGTAAGTTCATTTCGTGATCTGAAGGTAAAAAGTGACGAAAAGTGTTTGTTAGGCTCAATAGGCGCTGTAGACCATTTGGGAGTGTTGTAAGTCCATTTCGTGATCTGAAGGTAAATAGTGCCAAAAAGTGTTTGTTAGGCTCAATGGGCGCTATAGAGCATTTTGGAGTGTTGTTAGTCAATTTCGTGATCTGAAGGTAAATAGTGCCAAAAAGTGTTTGTTAGGCTCAATGGGCGCTATAGAGCATTTGGGAGTGTTGTCAGTCAATTTCGTGATCTGAAGGTAAAAAGTGCCGAAAAGTGTTTGTTAGGCTTATTGGGCGCTATAGACCATTTGGGAGTGTTGTAAGTCCATTTCGTGATCTGAAGGTAAATAGTGCCAAAAAGTGTTTGTTAGGCTCAATGAGCGCTGTGGAGCATTTGGGAGTGTTGTTAAGTCAATTTCGCGATCTGAAGGTAAATAGTGCCAAAAAGTGTTTGTTAGGCTTATTGGGCGCTATAGACCATTTGGGAGTGTTGTAAGTCCATTTCGTGATCTGAAGGTAAATAGTGCCAAAAAGTGTTTGTTAGGCTCAATGAGCGCTATAGAGCATTTGGGAGTGTTGTTAAGTCAATTTTGTGATCTGAAGGTAAATAGTGCCAAAAAGTGTTTGTTAGGCTCAATGAGCGCTGTAGAGCATTTGGGAGTGTTGTAAGTCCATTTCGTGATCTGAAGGTAAAAAGTGCCGAAAAGTGTTTGTTAGGCTCAATAGGCGCTATATAGAGCATTTGGGAGTGTTGTTAGTCAATTTCGTGATCTGATGGTCAAAAAGTGCCGAAAAGTGTTTGTTAGGCTCAATAGGCGCTATAGAGCATTTGGGAGTGTTGTTAGTCAATTTCGTGATCTGAAGGTAAAAAGTGCCGAAAAGTGTTTGTTAGGCTTATTGGGCGCTATAGACCATTTGGGAGTGTTGTAAGTCCATTTCGTGATCTGAAGGTAAATAGTGCCAAAAAGTGTTTGTTAGGCTCAATGAGCGCTATAGAGCATTTGGGAGTGTTGTTAAGTCAATTTTGTGATCTGAAGGTAAATAGTGCCAAAAAGTGTTTGTTAGGCTCAATGAGCGCTGTAGAGCATTTGGGAGTGTTGTAAGTCCATTGCGTGATCTGAAAGTAAAAAGTGCCGAAAAGTGTTTGTTAGGCTCAATAGGCGCTATAGAGCATTTGGGAGTGTTGTTAGTCAATTTCGTGATCTGAGGGTCAAAAAGTGCCGAAAAGTGTTTGTTAGGCTCCATAGGCGCTATAGAGCATTTGGGAGTGTTGTTAGTCAATTTCGTGATCTGAAGGTAAAAAGTGCCGAAAAGTGTTTGTTAGGCTTATTGGGCGCTATAGACCATTTGGGAGTGTTGTAAGTCCATTTCGTGATCTGAAAGTAAATAGTGCCAAAAAGTGTTTGTTAGGCTCAATGAGCGCTGTGGAGCATTTGGGAGTGTTGTTAAGTCAATTTCGTGATCTGAAGGTAAATAGTGCCAAAAAGTGTTTGTTAGGCTTATTGGGCGCTATAGACCATTTTGGAGTGTTGTAAGTCCATTTCGTGATCTGAAGGTAAAAAGTGCCGAAAAGTGTTTGTTAGGCTCAATAGGCGCTATAGAGCATTTGGGAGTGTTGTTAGTCAATTTCGTGATCTGAGGGTCAAAAAGTGCCGAAAAGTGTTTGTTAGGCTCAATAGGCGCTATAGAGCATTTGGGAGTGTTGTTAGTCAATTTCGTGATCTGAAGGTGAAAAGTGTTTGTTAGGCTCAATAGGCGCTATAGAGCATTTGGGAGTGTTGTTAGTCAATTTCGTGATCTAAAGGTAAATAGTGCCAAAAAGTGTTTGTTAGGCTCAATGAGCGCTATAGAGCATTTAGGAGTGTTGTTAGTCAATTTCGTTATCTGAAGGTAAATAGTGCAAAAAAGTGTTTGTTAGGCTCAATGGGCGCTATAGAGCATTTGGGAGTGTTGTCAGTCAATTTCGTGATCTGAAGGTAAAAAGTGTCGAAAAGTGTTTGTTAGGCTTATTGGGCGCTATAGACCATTTGGGAGTGTTGTAAGTCCATTTCGTGATCTGAAGGTAAATAGTGCCAAAAAGTGTTTGTTAGGCTCAATGAGCGCTGTGGAGCATTTGGGAGTGTTGTTAAGTCAATTTCGCGATCTGAAGGTAAATAGTGCCAAAAAGTGTTTGTTAGGCTTATTGGGCGCTATAGACCATTTGGGAGTGTTGTAAGTCCATTTCGTGATCTGAAGGTAAATAGTGCCAAAAAGTGTTTGTTAGGCTCAATGAGCGCTATAGAGCATTTGGGAGTGTTGTTAAGTCAATTTTGTGATCTGAAGGTAAATAGTGCCAAAAAGTGTTTGTTAGGCTCAATGATCGCTGTAGAGCATTTGGGAGTGTTGTAAGTCCATTTCCTGATCTGAAGGTAAAAAGTGCCGAAAAGTGTTTGTTAGGCTCAATAGGCGCTATAGAGCATTTGGGAGTGTTGTTAGTCAATTTCGTGATCTGAGGGTCAAAAAGTGCCGAAAAGTGTTTGTTAGGCTCAATAGGCGCTATAGAGCATTTGGGAGTGTTGTTAGTCAATTTCGTGATCTGAAGGTAAAAAGTGCCGAAAAGTGTTTGTTAGGCTTATTGGGCGCTATAGACCATTTGGGAGTGTTGTAAGTCCATTTCGTGATCTGAAGGTAAATAGTGCCAAAAAGTGTTTGTTAGGCTCAATGAGCGCTATAGAGCATTTGGGAGTGTTGTTAAGTCAATTTTGTGATCTGAAGGTAAATTGTGCCAAAAAGTGTTTGTTAGGCTCAATGAGCGCAGTAGAGCATTTGGGAGTGTTGTAAGTCCATTTCGTGATCTGAAGGTAAAAAGTGCCGAAAAGTGTTTGTTAGGCTCAATAGGCGCTATAGAGCATTTGGGAGTGTTGTTAGTCAATTTCGTGATCTGAGGGTCAAAAAGTGCCGAAAAGTGTTTGTTAGGCTCCATAGGCGCTATAGAGCATTTGGGAGTGTTGTCAGTCAATTTCGTGATCTGAAGGTAAAAAGTGCCGAAAAGTGTTTGTTAGGCTTATTGGGCGCTTTTGACCATTTGGGAGTGTTGTAAGTCCATTTCGTGATCTGAAGGTAAATAGTGCCAAAAAGTGTTTGTTAGGCTCAATGAGCGCTATAGAGCATTTGGGAGTGTTGTTAGTCCATTTCGTGATCTGAAGGTAAATAGTGCCAAAAAGTGTTTGTTAGGCTCAATGAGCGCTGTAGACCATTTGGGAGTGTTGTAAGTTCATTTCGTGATCTAAAGGTAAAAAGTGCCGAAAAGTGTTTGTTAGGCTCAATGAGCGCTATAGAGCATTTGGGAGTGTTGTTAGTCAATTTCGTGATCTGAGGGTCAAAAAGTGCCGAAAAGTGTTTGTTAGGCTCAATAGGCGCTATAGAGCATTTGGGAGTGTTGTTAGTCAATTTCGTGATCTGAAGGTGAAAAGTGTTTGTTAGGCTCAATAGGCGCTATAGAGCATTTGGGAGTGTTGTTAGTCAATTTCGTGATCTAAAGGTAAATAGTGCCAAAAAGTGTTTGTTAGGCTCAATGAGCGCTATAGAGCATTTGGGAGTGTTGTAAGTCCATTTCGTGATCTGAAGGTAAATAGTGCCAAAAAGTGTTTGTTAGGCTCAATGAGCGCTATAGAGCATTTGGGAGTGTTGTTAAGTCCATTTCGTGATCTGAAGGTAAATAGTGCCAAAAAGTGTTTGTTAGGCTTATTGGGCGCTATAGACCATTTGGGAGTGTTGTTAGTCAATTTCGTGATCTGAAGGTGAAAAGTGTTTGTTAGGCTCAATAGGCGCTATAGAGCATTTGGGAGTGTTGTTAGTCAATTTCGTGATCTGAGGGTCAAAAAGTGCCGAAAAGTGTTTGTTAGGCTCAATAGGCGCTATAGAGCATTTGGGAGTGTTGTTAGTCAATTTCGTGATCTGAAGGTGAAAAGTGTTTGTTAGGCTCAATAGGCGCTATAGAGCATTTGGGAGTGTTGTTAGTCAATTTCGTGATCTAAAGGTAAATAGTGCCAAAAAGTGTTTGTTACGCTCAATGAGCGCTATAGAGCATTTAGGAGTGTTGTAAGTCCATTTCGTGATCTGAAGGTAAATAGTGCCAAAAAGTGTTTGTTACGCTCAATGAGCGCTATAGAGCATTTGGGAGTGTTGTTAAGTCCATTTCGTGATCTGAAGGTAAATAGTGCCAAAAAGTGTTTGTTAGGCTTATTGGGCGCTATAGACCATTTGGGAGTGTTGTAAGTCCATTTCGTGATCTGAAGGTAAATAGTGCCAAAAAGTGTTTGTTAGGCTCAATGAGCGCTGTGGAGCATTTGGGAGTGTTGTTAAGACAATTTCGTGATCTGAAGGTAAATAGTGCCAAAAATTGTTTGTTAGGCTCAATGAGCGCTATAGAGCATTTGGGAGTGTTGTAAGTCCATTTCGTGATCTGAAGGTAAATAGTGCCAAAAAGTGTTTGTTAGGCTCAATGAGCGCTGTAGACCAATTTTTGGAGTGTTGTAAGTTCATTTCGTGATCTGAAGGTATATAGTGCCGAAAAGTGTTTGTTAGGCTCAATAGGCGCTATAGAGCATTTGGGAGTGTTGTTAGTCAATTTCGTGATCTGAAGGTGAAAAGTGTTTGTTAGGCTCAATAGGCGCTATAGAGCATTTGGGAGTGTTGTTAGTCAATTTCGTGATCTAAAGGTAAATAGTGCCAAAAAGTGTTTGTTAGGCTCAATGAGCGCTATAGAGCATTTGGGAGTGTTGTAAGTCCATTTCGTGATCTGAAGGTAAATAGTGCCAAAAAGTGTTTGTTAGGCTCAATGAGCGCTATAGAGCATTTGGGAGTGTTGTTAGTCCATTTCGTGATCTGAAGGTAAATAGTGCCAAAAAGTGTTTGTTAGGCTCAATGAGCGCTGTAGACCATTTGGGAGTGTTGTAAGTTCATTTCGTGATTTGAAGGTAAAAAGTGACGAAAAGTGTTTGTTAGGCTCAATAGGCGCTGTAGACCATTTGGGAGTGTTGTAAGTCCATTTCGTGATCTGAAGGTAAATAGTGCCAAAAAGTGTTTGTTAGGCTCAATGGGCGCTATAGAGCATTTAGGAGTGTTGTTAGTCAATTTCGTGATCTGAAGGTAAATAGTGCCAAAAAGTGTTTGTTAGGCTCAATGGGCGCTATAGAGCATTTGGGAGTGTTGTCAGTCAATTTCGTGATCTGAAGGTAAAAAGTGCCGAAAAGTGTTTGTTAGGCTTATTGGGCGCTATAGACCATTTGGGAGTGTTGTAAGTCCATTTCGTGATCTGAAGGTAAATAGTGCCAAAAAGTGTTTGTTAGGCTCAATGAGCGCTGTGGAGCATTTGGGAGTGTTGTTAAGTCAATTTCGTGATCTGAAGGTAAATAGTGCCAAAAAGTGTTTGTTAGGCTCAATGAGCGCTATAGAGCATTTGGGAGTGTTGTAAGTCCATTTCGTGATCTGAAGGTAAATAGTGCCAAAAAGTGTTTGTTAGGCTCAATGGGCGCTATAGAGCATTTAGGAGTGTTGTTAGTCAATTTCGTGATCTGAAGGTAAATAGTGCCAAAAAGTGTTTGTTAGGCTCAATGAGCGCTGTAGAGCATTTGGGAGTGTTGTAAGTCCATTTCGTGATCTGAAGGTAAAAAGTGCCGAAAAGTGTTTGTTAGGCTCAATAGGCGCTATAGAGCATTTGGGAGTGTTGTTAGTCAATTTCGTGATCTGAGGGTCAAAAAGTGCCGAAAAGTGTTTGTTAGGCTCAATAGGCGCTATAGAGCATTTGGGAGTGTTGTTAGTCAATTTCGTGATCTGAAGGTGAAAAGTGTTTGTTAGGCTCAATAGGCGCTATAGAGCATTTGGGAGTGTTGTTAGTCAATTTCGTGATCTAAAGGTAAATAGTGCCAAAAAGTGTTTGTTAGGCTCAATGAGCGCTATAGAGCATTTGGGAGTGTTGTAAGTCCATTTCGTGATCTGAAGGTAAATAGTGCCAAAAAGTGTTTGTTAGGCTCAATGAGCGCTATAGAGCATTTGGGAGTGTTGTTAAGTCCATTTCGTGATCTGAAGGTAAATAGTGCCAAAAAGTGTTTGTTAGGCTTATTGGGCGCTATAGACCATTTGGGAGTGTTGTTAGTCAATTTCGTGATCTGAAGGTGAAGGTGTTTGTTAGGCTCAATAGGCGCTATAGAGCATTTGGGAGTGTTGTTAGTCAATTTCGTGATCTAAAGGTAAATAGTGCCAAAAAGTGTTTGTTAGGCTCAATGAGCGCTATAGAGCATTTGGGAGTGTTGTAAGTCCATTTCGAGATCTGAAGGTAAATAGTGCCAAAAAGTGTTTGTTAGGCTCAATGAGCGCTATAGAGCATTTGGGAGTGTTGTTAGTCAATTTCGTGATCTGAAGGTAAATAGTGCCAAAAAGTGTTTGTTAGGCTCAATGAGCGCTGTAGACCATTTGGGAGTGTTGTAAGTTCATTTCGTGATCTGAAGGTAAAAAGTGACGAAAAGTGTTTGTTAGGCTCAATAGGCGCTGTAGACCATTTGGGAGTGTTGTAAGTCCATTTCGTGATCTGAAGGTAAATAGTGCCAAAAAATGTTTGTTAGGCTCAATGGGCGCTATAGAGCATTTGGGAATGTTGTCAGTCAATTTCGTGATCTGAAGGTAAAAAGTGCCGAAAAGTGTTTGTTAGGCTTATTGGGCGCTATAGACCATTTGGGAGTGTTGTAAGTCCATTTCGTGATCTGAAGGTAAATAGTGCCAAAAAGTGTTTGTTAGGCTCAATGAGCGCTGTGGAGCATTTGGGAGTGTTGTTAAGACAATTTCGTGATCTGAAGGTAAATAGTGCCAAAAATTGTTTGTTAGGCTCAATGAGCGCTATAGAGCATTTGGGAGTGTTGTAAGTCCATTTCGTGATCTGAAGGTAAATAGTGCCAAAAAGTGTTTGTTAGGCTCAATGGGCGCTATAGAGCATTTAGGAGTGTTGTTAGTCAATTTCGTGATCTGAAGGTAAATAGTGCCAAAAAGTGTTTGTTAGGCTCAATGAGCGCTGTAGACCAATTTTTGGAGTGTTGTAAGTTCATTTCGTGATCTGAAGGTATATAGTGCCGAAAAGTGTTTGTTAGGCTCAATAGGCGCTATAGAGCATTTAGGAGTGTTGTTAAGTCAATTTTGTGATCTGAAGGTAAATAGTGCCAAAAAGTGTTTGTTAGGCTCAATTAGCCTCTGTCATGACCTTTCTAAAAGGTCAACGCGAGGAAAATTGTCAAAATGGCGGCGCTTACCAACAGCAACACGTGTGTCGTCGATGTCAGAACTTTATGGCTTACGACGGAGCTCTAAAGGCTGTGGTTATTTCGAAAGGATAAACCGTAGGCATAAGGCTAAATGTCATCCAAAACCGTAAAATTACGAAAGAAAAAGAAACAGCGACTGAAAAAATGGTCAGTTTGTGAAAGCGTGCTGCGCTATATACGTACGTGCGTAGATAGCGGATGTCAGACAAGTCGACCGTTGAGACAACTCGACTCGGGACAAGTCGACCGTTGAGACAACTCGCCCGTTGAGACAACTCGCCCGTTGAGACAACTCGACCTTTGGGAGAGCTATAGCTGTACTTCGATGTTTACATCGTTTATAAACAGTTAGTGTTGGGCCGACTTTCCTCATGCAATGTTGCTATACTTCTTTGTTGACAAACTGCAAATTCATTGTACCTTTACCATGTTAATGTTATTAATGCTTGCTATTTACCCTCTGTTAACAATTTAGGTGTAAGCTTAGTCCGAAAAAAACCAAAACGGTGGCGTCCAGAAATTGTGCACACAATCGACCGAGTGCTCCCTAATTGGTCGTGGCGCAATTGAATAATTTTTGGAAAATCCAAGTTTAATATTTACGAACTTCTTTTAATGTCAGGTTTCAGTCAATAAAAGGATAAAATATTACTAGATTTCACAGGCGTCTGTACATTTAATGTGACAGTATTTAAAACTGGTTTTTAAATTAACATTGCAGGATCAGGAATTTTGAGGTTTAACGTCCATATAGTAATTATGTGAACCAAGTGCTTGTGTGTAAATAATTAAAAATACAAAAATAATATTGCTTGTACATGTATCAAGTTGTTTGTTTACTGTATGGCATTCAAATATGGCTTTCAAATAAAGCTTCAGTTCAGTGCCACTGAATTTTTTGTTTTGTTTAAATGTTAATTTGGCCTAACCGGTTTTCTAAGGAGCATAAATACACGGCGGGTCTTTTCAAGTGGAGGAAAGAAAATCTAGTTTTATGATTGGCCATTTTTTATTAAGTATTTCCCCGCAATTCATTAACTATCTGTTGTCTTTCCTCCATGGTATGGCTACTTACGTTAGTTTTACGCGCGAGCTCGAAAGCCATATTGACAAATTTCCGCAAAACGCCCTCTTCGGTTGATTTTCGTCATTTCATGACAGAGGCTAATGAGCGCTGTAGAGCATTTGGGAGTGTTGTAAGTCCATTTCGTGATCTGAAGGTAAAAAGTGCCGAAAAGTGTTTGTTAGGCTTAATAGGCGCTATAGAGCATTTGGGAGTGTTGTTAGTCAATTTCGTGATCTGAGGGTCAAAAAGTGCCGAAAAGTGTTTGTTAGGCTCAATAGGCGCTATAGAGCATTTGGGAGTGTTGTTAGTCAATTTCGTTATCTGAAGGTAAAAAGTGCCGAAAAAGGGGTTTGTTAGGCTCAATAGGCGCTATAGAGCATTTGGGAGTGTCGTTAGTCAATTTCGTGATCTAAAGGTAAATAGTGCCAAAAAGTGTTTGTTAGGCTCAATGAGCGCTATAGAGCATTTGGGAGTGTTGTAAGTCCATTTCGTGATCTGAAGGTAAATAGTGCCAAAAAGTGTTTGTTAGGCTCAATGAGCGCTATAGAGCATTTGGGAGTGTTGTTAGTCAATTTCGTGATCTGAAGGTAAATAGTGCCAAAAAGTGTTTGTTAGGCTCAATGAGCGCTGTAGACCATTTGGGAGTGTTGTAAGTTCATTTCGTGATCTGAAGGTAAAAAGTGACGAAAAGTGTTTGTTAGGCTCAATAGGCGCTGTAGACCATTTGGGAGTGTTGTAAGTCCATTTCGTGATCTGAAGGTAAATAGTGCCAAAAAGTGTTTGTTAGGCTCAATGGGCGCTATAGAGCATTTAGGAGTGTTGTTAGTCAATTTCGTGATCTGAAGGTAAATAGTGCCAAAAAGTGTTTGTTAGGCTCAATGGGCGCTATAGAGCATTTGGGAGTGTTGTCAGTCAATTTCGTGATCTGAAGGTAAAAAGTGCCGAAAAGTGTTTGTTAGGCTTATTGGGCGCTATAGACCATTTGGGAGTGTTGTAAGTCCATTTCGTGATCTGAAGGTAAATAGTGCCAAAAAGTGTTTGTTAGGCTCAATGGGCGCTATAGAGCATTTAGGAGTGTTGTTAGTCAATTTCGTGATCTGAAGGTAAATAGTGCCAAAAAGTGTTTGTTAGGCTCAATGGGCGCATAGAGCATTTAGGAGTGTTGTTAGTCAATTTCGTGATCTGAAGGTAAATAGTGCCAAAAAGTGTTTGTTAGGCTCAATGAGCGCTGTAGACCATTTGGGAGTGTTGTAAGTTCATTTCGTGATCTGAAGGTATATAGTGCCGAAAAGTGTTTGTTAGGCTCAATAGGCGCTATAGAGCATTTGGGAGTGTTGTAAGTCCATTTCGTGATCTGAAGGTAAAAAGTGCCGAAAAGTGTTTGTTAGGCTCAATTGGCGCTATAGAGCATTTGGGAGTGTTGTTAGTCAATTTCGTGATCTGAAGGTAAAAAGTGCCAAAAAGTGTTTGTTAGGCTTATTGGGCGCTATAGAGCATTTGGGAGTGTTGTAAGTCCATTTCGTGATCTGAAGGTAAATAGTGCCAAAAAGTGTTTGTTAGGCTCAATGGGCGCTATAGAGCATTTAGGAGTGTTGTTATTCAATTTCGTGATCTGAAGGTAAATAGTGCCAAAAAGTGTTTGTTAGGCTCAATGGGCGCTATAGAGCATTTGGGAGTGTTGTAAGTCCATTTAGTGATCTGAAGGTAAAAAGTGACGAAAAGTGTTTGTTAGGCTCAATAGGCGCTATAGAGCATTTGGGAGTGTTGTAAGTCCATTTCGTGATCTGAATGTAAAAAGTGACGAAAAGTGTTTGTTAGGCTCAATAGGCGCTATGGAGCATTTGGGAGTGTTGTAAGTCCATTTCGTGATCTGAAGGTAAAAAGTGACGAAAAGTGTTTGTTAGGCTCAATAGGCGCTATAGAGCATTTGGGAGTGTTGTTAGTCAATTTCGTGATCTGAAGGTAAATAGTGCCGAAAAGTGTTTGTTAGGCTTAATGGGCGCTATAGAGCATTTGGGAGTGGTGTAAGTTCATTTCGTGATCTGAAGGTAAATAGTGCCGAAAAGTGTTTGTTAGGCTCAATGGGCGCTATAGACCATTGGGGAGTGTTGTAAGTCCATTTCGTGATCTGAAGGTAAATAGTGCCAAAAAGTGTTTGTTAGGCTCAATGGGCGCTATAGCGCATTTAGGAGTGTTGTTAGTCAATTTCGTGATCTGAAGGTAAATAGTGCCAAAAAGTGTTTGTTAGGCTCAATGGGCGCTATAGAGCATTTGGGAGTGTTGTTAGTCAATTTCGTGATCTAAAGGTAAATAGTGCCAAAAAGTGTTTGTTAGGCTCAATGAGCGCTATAGAGCATTGGGGAGTGTTGTAAGTCCATTTCGTGATCTGAAGGTAAATAGTGCCAAAAAGTGTTTGTTAGGCTCAATTAGCGCTATAGAGCATTTGGGAGTGTTGTTAAGTCAATTTTGTGATCTGAAGGTAAATAGTGCCAAAAAGTGTTTGTTAGGCTCAATGAGCGCTGTAGAGCATTTGGGAGTGTTGTAATTCCATTTCGTGATCTGAAGGTAAAAAGTGCCGAAAAGTGTTTGTTAGGCTCAATAGGCGCTATAGAGCATTTGGCAGTGTTGTTAGTCAATTTCGTGATCTGAGGGTCAAAAAGTGCCGAAAAGTGTTTGTTAGGCTCAATAGGCGCTATAGAGCATTTGGGAGTGTTGTTAGTCAATTTCGTGATCTGAAGGTAAAAAGTGCCGAAAAGTGTTTGTTAGGATCAATAGGCGCTATAGAGCATTTGGGAGTGTTGTTAGTCAATTTCGTGATCTAAAGGTAAATAGTGCCAAAAAGTGTTTGTTAGGCTCAATGAGCGCTATAGAGCATTTGGGAGTGTTGTAAGTCCATTTCGTGATCTGAAGGTAAATAGTGCCAAAAAGTGTTTGTTAGGCTCAATGAGCGCTATAGAGCATTTGGGAGTGTTGTTAGTCAATTTCGTGATCTGAAGGTAAATAGTGCCAAAAAGTGTTTGTTAGGCTCAATGAGCGCTGTAGACCATTTGGGAGTGTTGTAAGTTCATTTCGTGATCTGAAGGTAAAACGTGACGAAAAGTGTTTGTTAGGCTCAATAGGCGCTGTAGGCCATTTGGGAGTGTTGTAAGTCCATTTCGTGATCTGAAGGTAAATAGTGCCAAAAAGTGTTTGTTAGGCTCAATGAGCGCTGTGGAGCATTTGGGAGTGTTGTTAAGTCAATTTCGTGATCTGAAGGTAAATAGTGCCAAAAAGTGTTTGTTAGGCTCAATGAGCGCTATAGAGCATTTGGGAGTGTTGTAAGTCCATTTCGTGATCTGAAGGTAAATAGTGCCAAAAAGTGTTTGTTAGGCTCAATGGGCGCTATAGAGCATTTAGGAGTGTTGTTAGTCAATTTCGTGATCTGAAGGTAAATAGTGCCAAAAAGTGTTTGTTAGGCTCAATGAGCGCTGTAGACCATTTGGGAGTGTTGTAAGTTCATTTCGTGATCTGAAGGTATATAGTGCCGAAAAGTGTTTGTTAGGCTCAATAGGCGCTATAGAGCATTTGGGAGTGTTGTAAGTCCATTTCGTGATCTGAACGTAAAAAGTGCCGAAAAGTGTTTGTTAGGCTCAATTGGCGCTATAGAGCATTTGGGAGTGTTGTTAGTCAATTTCGTGATCTAAAGGTAAAAAGTGCCAAAAAGTGTTTGTCAAGCTTATTGGGCGCTACAGAGCATTTGGGAGTGTTGTAAGTCCATTTCGTGATCTGAAGGAAAATAGTGCCAAAAAGTGTTTGTTAGGCTCAATGAGCGCTGTAGACCATTTGGGAGTGTTGTAAGTCCATTTCGTGATCTGAAGGAAAATAGTGCCAAAAAGTGTTTGTTAGGCTCAATGAGCGCTGTAGACCATTTGGGAGTGTTGTAAGTTCATTTCGTGATCTGATGGTACATAGTGCCAAAAAGTGTTTGTTAGGCTCAATGAGCGCTGTAGACCATTTGGGAGTGTTGTAAGTTCATTTCGTGATCTGAAGGTAAAAAGTGCCGAAAAGTGTTTGTTAGGCTTATTGGGCGCTATAGACCATTTGGGAGTGTTGTAAGTCCATTTCGTGATCTGAAGGTAAATAGTGCCAAAAAGTGTTTGTTAGGCTCAATGCGCGCTATAGAGCATTTCGGAGTGTTGTTAAGTCAATTTCGTGATCTGATGGTAAATAGTGCCAAAAAGTGTTTGTTAGGCTCAATGGGCGCTATAGAGCATTTGGGAGTGGTGTAAGTTCATTTCGTGATCTGAAGGTAAATAGTGCCGAAAAGTGTTTGTTAGGCTCAATGGGCGCTATAGACCATTGGGGAGTGTTGTAAGTCCATTTCGTGATCTGAAGGTAAATAGTGCCAAAAAGTGTTTGTTAGGCTCAATGGGCGCTATAGCGCATTTAGGAGTGTTGTTAGTCAATTTCGTGATCTGAAGGTAAATAGTGCCAAAAAGTGTTTGTTAGGCTCAATGGGCGCTATAGAGCATTTGGGAGTGTTGTTAGTCAATTTCGTGATCTAAAGGTAAATAGTGCCAAAAAGTGTTTGTTAGGCTCAATGAGCGCTATAGAGCATTGGGGAGTGTTGTAAGTCCATTTCGTGATCTGAAGGTAAATAGTGCCAAAAAGTGTTTGTTAGGCTCAATTAGCGCTATAGAGCATTTGGGAGTGTTGTTAAGTCAATTTTGTGATCTGAAGGTAAATAGTGCCAAAAAGTGTTTGTTAGGCTCAATGAGCGCTGTAGAGCATTTGGGAGTGTTGTAATTCCATTTCGTGATCTGAAGGTAAAAAGTGCCGAAAAGTGTTTGTTAGGCTCAATAGGCGCTATAGAGCATTTGGCAGTGTTGTTAGTCAATTTCGTGATCTGAGGGTCAAAAAGTGCCGAAAAGTGTTTGTTAGGCTCAATAGGCGCTATAGAGCATTTGGGAGTGTTGTTAGTCAATTTCGTGATCTGAAGGTAAAAAGTGCCGAAAAGTGTTTGTTAGGATCAATAGGCGCTATAGAGCATTTGGGAGTGTTGTTAGTCAATTTCGTGATCTAAAGGTAAATAGTGCCAAAAAGTGTTTGTTAGGCTCAATGAGCGCTATAGAGCATTTGGGAGTGTTGTAAGTCCATTTCGTGATCTGAAGGTAAATAGTGCCAAAAAGTGTTTGTTAGGCTCAATGAGCGCTATAGAGCATTTGGGAGTGTTGTTAGTCAATTTCGTGATCTGAAGGTAAATAGTGCCAAAAAGTGTTTGTTAGGCTCAATGAGCGCTGTAGACCATTTGGGAGTGTTGTAAGTTCATTTCGTGATCTGAAGGTAAAACGTGACGAAAAGTGTTTGTTAGGCTCAATAGGCGCTGTAGGCCATTTGGGAGTGTTGTAAGTCCATTTCGTGATCTGAAGGTAAATAGTGCCAAAAAGTGTTTGTTAGGCTCAATGAGCGCTGTGGAGCATTTGGGAGTGTTGTTAAGTCAATTTCGTGATCTGAAGGTAAATAGTGCCAAAAAGTGTTTGTTAGGCTCAATGAGCGCTATAGAGCATTTGGGAGTGTTGTAAGTCCATTTCGTGATCTGAAGGTAAATAGTGCCAAAAAGTGTTTGTTAGGCTCAATGGGCGCTATAGAGCATTTAGGAGTGTTGTTAGTCAATTTCGTGATCTGAAGGTAAATAGTGCCAAAAAGTGTTTGTTAGGCTCAATGAGCGCTGTAGACCATTTGGGAGTGTTGTAAGTTCATTTCGTGATCTGAAGGTATATAGTGCCGAAAAGTGTTTGTTAGGCTCAATAGGCGCTATAGAGCATTTGGGAGTGTTGTAAGTCCATTTCGTGATCTGAACGTAAAAAGTGCCGAAAAGTGTTTGTTAGGCTCAATTGGCGCTATAGAGCATTTGGGAGTGTTGTTAGTCAATTTCGTGATCTAAAGGTAAAAAGTGCCAAAAAGTGTTTGTCAAGCTTATTGGGCGCTACAGAGCATTTGGGAGTGTTGTAAGTCCATTTCGTGATCTGAAGGAAAATAGTGCCAAAAAGTGTTTGTTAGGCTCAATGAGCGCTGTAGACCATTTGGGAGTGTTGTAAGTCCATTTCGTGATCTGAAGGAAAATAGTGCCAAAAAGTGTTTGTTAGGCTCAATGAGCGCTGTAGACCATTTGGGAGTGTTGTAAGTTCATTTCGTGATCTGATGGTACATAGTGCCAAAAAGTGTTTGTTAGGCTCAATGAGCGCTGTAGACCATTTGGGAGTGTTGTAAGTTCATTTCGTGATCTGAAGGTAAAAAGTGCCGAAAAGTGTTTGTTAGGCTTATTGGGCGCTATAGACCATTTGGGAGTGTTGTAAGTCCATTTCGTGATCTGAAGGTAAATAGTGCCAAAAAGTGTTTGTTAGGCTCAATGCGCGCTATAGAGCATTTCGGAGTGTTGTTAAGTCAATTTCGTGATCTGATGGTAAATAGTGCCAAAAAGTGTTTGTTAGGCTCAATGGGCGCTATAGAGCATTTGGGAGTGTTGTTAGTCAATTTCGTGATCTGAAGGTAAATATTGCCGAAAAGTGTTTGTTACGCTCAATAGGCGCTATAGAGCATTTGGGAGTGTTGTTAGTCAATTGCGTGATCTGAAGGTAAAAAGTGCCAAAAAGTGTTTGTTAGGCTTATTAGGCGCTATAGAGCATTTGGGAGTGTTGTAAGTCCATTTCGTGATCTGAAGGTAAATAGTGCCAAAAAGTGTTTGTTAGGCTCAATGGGCGCTATAGAGCATTTAGGAGTGTTGTTATTCAATTTCGTGATCTGAAGGTCAATAGTGCCAAAAAGTGTTTGTTAGGCTCAATGGGCGCTATAGAGCATTTGGGAGTGTTGTAAGTCGATTTCGTGATCTGAAGGTAAAAAGTGACGAAAAGTGTTTGTTAGGCTCAATAGGCGCTATAGAGCATTTGGGAGTGTTGTAAGTCCATTTCGTGATCTGAAGGTAAAAAGTGACGAAAAGTGTTTGTTAGGCTCAATAGGCGCTATAGAGCATTTGGGAGTGTTGTAAGTCCATTTCGTGATCTGAAGGTAAAAAGTGACGAAAAGTGTTTGTTAGGCTCAATAGGCGCTATAGAGCATTTGGGAGTGTTGTTAGTCAATTTCGTGATCTGAAGGTAAATAGTGCCGAAAAGTGTTTGTTAGGCTTAATGGGCGCTATAGAGCATTTGGGAGTGTTGTAAGTTCATTTCGTGATCTGAAGGTAAATAGTGCCGAAAAGTGTTTGTTAGGCTCAATGGGCGCTATAGACCATTGGGGAGTGTTGTAAGTCCATTTCGTGATCTGAAGGTAAATAGTGCCAAAAAGTGTTTGTTAGGCTCAATGGGCGCTATAGAGCATTTAGGAGTGTTGTTAGTCAATTTCGTGATCTGAAGGTAAATAGTGCCAAAAAGTGTTTGTTAGGCTCAATGAGCGCTGTAGACCATTTGGGAGTGTTGTGAGTTTATTTCGTGATCTGAAGGTAAATAGTGCCGAAAAGTGTTTGTTAGGCTCAATAGGCGCTATAGAGCATTTGGGAGTGTTGTTAGTCAATTTCGTGATCTGAAGGTGAAAAGTGCCGAAAATTGTTTGTTAGGCTCAATAGGCGCTATAGAGCATTTGGGAGTGTTGTTAGTCAATTTCGTGATCTGAAGGTAAAAAGTGCCAAAAAGTGTTTGTTAGGCTTATTGGGCGCTATAGAGCATTTGGGAGTGTTGTAAGTCCATTTCGTGATCTGAAGGTAAAAAGTGCCAAAAAGTGTTTGTTAGGCTCAATAGGCGCTATAGAGCATTTGGGAGTGTTGTAAGTCCATTTCGTGATCTGAAGGTAAAAAGTGACGAAAAGTGTTTGTTAGGCTCAATAGGCGCTATAGAGCATTTGGGAGTGTTGTAAGTCCATTTCGTGATCTGAAGGTAAAAAGTGACGAAAAGTGTTTGTTAGGCTCAATAGGCGCTATAGAGCATTTGGGAGTGTTGTTAGTCAATTTCGTGATCTGAAGGTAAATAGTGCCGAAAAGTGTTTGTTAGGCTTAATGGGCGCTATAGAGCATTTGGGAGTGTTGTAAGTTCATTTCGTGATCTGAAGGTAAATAGTGCCGAAAAGTGTTTGTTAGGCTCAATGGGCGCTATAGACCATTGGGGAGTGTTGTAAGTCCATTTCGTGATCTGAAGGTAAATAGTGCCAAAAAGTGTTTGTTAGGCTCAATGGGCGCTATAGAGCATTTAGGAGTGTTGTTAGTCAATTTCGTGATCTGAAGGTAAATAGTGCCAAAAAGTGTTTGTTAGGCTCAATGAGCGCTGTAGACCATTTGGGAGTGTTGTGAGTTTATTTCGTGATCTGAAGGTAAATAGTGCCGAAAAGTGTTTGTTAGGCTCAATAGGCGCTATAGAGCATTTGGGAGTGTTGTTAGTCAATTTCGTGATCTGAAGGTGAAAAGTGCCGAAAATTGATTGTTAGGCTCAATAGGCGCTATAGAGCATTTGGGAGTGTTGTTAGTCAATTTCGTGATCTGAAGGTAAAAAGTGCCAAAAAGTGTTTGTTAGGCTTATTGGGCGCTATAGAGCATTTGGGAGTGCTGTAAGTCCATTTCGTGATCTGAAGGTAAAAAGTGCCAAAAAGTGTTTGTTAGGCTGAATGGGCGCTATAGAGCATTTGGGAGTGTTGTAAGTCCATTTCGTGATCTGAAGGTAAAAAGTGACAAAAAGTGTTTGTTAGGCTCAATAGGCGCTATAGAGCATTTGGGAGTGTTGTTAGTCAATTTCGTGATCTGAAGGTAAATAGTGCCGAAAGGTGTTTGTTAGGCTTAATGGGCGCTATAGAGCATTTGGGAGTGTTGTAAGTTCATTTCGTGATCTGAAGGTAAATAGTGCCGAAAAGTGTTTGTTAGGCTCAATGGGCGCTATAGAGCATTTAGGAGTGTTGTTAGTCAATTTCGTGATCTGAAGGTTAATAGTGCCAAAAAGTGTTTGTTAGGCTCAATGGGCGCTATAGAGCATTTGGGAGTGTTGTAAGTCCATTTCGTGATCTGAAGGTAAAAAGTGCCGAAAAGTGTTTGTTAGGCTCAATAGGCGCTATAGAGCATTTGGGAGTGTTGTTAGTCAATTTCGTGATCTGAAGGTAAAAAGTGCCGAAAAGTGTTTGTTAGGCTTATTGGGCGCTATAGACCATTTGGGAGTGTTGTAAGTCCATTTCGTGATCTGAAGGTAAATAGTGCCAAAAAGTGTTTGTCAGGCTTATTGGGCGCTACAGAGCATTTGGGAGTGTTGTAAGTCCATTTCGTGATCTGAAGGAAAATAGTGCCAAAAAGTGTTTGTTAGGCTCAATGAGCGCTGTAGAGCATTTGGGAGTGTTGTTAGTCAATTTCGTGATCTGAAGGTAAAAAGTGCCGAAAAGTGTTTGTTAGGCTTATTGGGCGCTATAGACCATTTGGGAGTGTTGTAAGTCCATTTCGTGATCTGAAGGTAAATAGTGCCAAAAAATGTTTGTTAGGCTCAATGAGCGCTATAGAGCATTTCGGAGTGTTGTTAAGTCAATTTCGTGATCTGATGGTAAATAGTGCCAAAAAGTGTTTGTTAGGCACAATGGGCGCTATAGAGCATTTGGGAGTGTTGTTAGTCAATTTCGTGATCTGAAGGTAAATATTGCCGAAAAGTGTTTGTTAGGCTCAATAGGCGCTATAGAGCATTTGGGAGTGTAGTTAGTCAATTTCGTGATCTGAAGGTAAAAAGTGCCAAAAAGTGTTTGTTAGGCTTATTGGGCGCTATAGAGCATTTGGGAGTGTTGTAAGTCCATTTCGTGATCTGAAGGTAAATAGTGCCAAAAAGTGTTTGTTAGGCTCAATGGGCGCTATAGAGCATTTAGGAGTGTTGTAAGTTCATTTCGTGATCTGAAGGTAAATAGTGCCGAAAAGTGTTTGTTAGGCTCAATAGGCGCTATAGAGCATTTGGGAGTGTTGTTAGTCAATTTCGTGATCTGAATGTAAAAAGTGCCGAAAAGTGTTTGTTAGGCTCAATAGGCGCTATAGAGCATTTGGGAGTGTTGTTAGTCAATTTCGTGATCTGAAGGTAAAAAGTGCCAAAAAGTGTTTGTTAGGCTTATTGGGCGCTATAGAGCATTTGGGAGTGTTGTAAGTCCATTTCGTGATCTGAAGGTAAATAGTGCCAAAAAAGTGTTTGTTAGGCTCAATGGGCGCTATAGAGCATTTGGGAGTGTTGTAAGTCCATTTCGTGATCTGAAGGTAAAAAGTGCCGAAAAGTGTTTGTTAGGCTTATTGGGCGCTATAGACCATTTGGGAGTGTTATAAGTCCATTTCGTGATCTGAAGGTAAATAGTGCCAAAAAGTGTTTGTCAGGCTTATTGGGCGCTACAGAGCATTTGGGAGTGTTGTAAGTCCATTTCGTGATCTGAAGGAAAATAGTGCCAAAAAGTGTTTGTTAGGCTCAATGAGCGCTGTAGAGCATTTGGGAGTGTTGTTAGTCAATTTCGTGATCTGAAGGTAAAAAGTGCCGAAAAGTGTTTGTTATGCTTATTGGGCGCTATAGACCATTTGGGAGTGTTGTAAGTCCATTTCGTGATCTGAAGGTAAATAGTGCCAAAAAATGTTTGTTAGGCTCAATGAGCGCTATAGAGCATTTCGGAGTGTTGTTAAGTCAATTTCGTGATCTGATGGTAAATAGTGCCAAAAAGTGTTTGTTAGGCTCAATGGGCGCTATAGAGCATTTGGGAGTGTTGTTAGTCAATTTCGTGATCTGAAGGTAAATATTGCCGAAAAGTGTTTGTTAGGCTCAATAGGCGCTATAGAGCATTTGGGAGTGTAGTTAGTCAATTTCGTGATCTGAAGGTAAAAAGTGCCAAAAAGTGTTTGTTAGGCTTATTGGGCGCTATAGAGCATTTGGGAGTGTTGTAAGTCCATTTCGTGATCTGAAGGTAAATAGTGCCAAAAAGTGTTTGTTAGGCTCAATGGGCGCTATAGAGCATTTAGGAGTGTTGTTATTCAATTTCGTGATCTGAAGGTAAATAGTGCCAAAAAGTGTTTGTTAGGCTTAATGGGCGCTATAGAGCATTTGGGAGTGTTGTAAGTCCATTTCGTGATCTGAAGGTAAAAAGTGACGAAAAGTGTTTGTTAGGCTCAATAGGCGCTATAGAGCATTTGGGAGTGTTGTAAGTCCATTTCGTGATCTGAAGGTAAAAAGTGACGAAAAGTGTTTGTTAGGCTCAATAGGCGCTATAGAGCATTTGGGAGTGTTGTAAGTCCATTTCGTGATCTGAAGGTAAAAAGTGACGAAAAGTGTTTGTTAGGCTCAATAGGCGCTATAGAGCATTTGGGAGTGTTGTAAGTCCATTTCGTGATCTGAGGGTAAAAAGTGCCGAAAAGTGTTTGTTAGGCTCAATAGCCGCTATAGAGCATTTGGGAGTGTTGTTAGTCAATTTCGTGATCTGAAGGTAAAAAGTGCCGAAAAGTGTTTGTTAGGCTCAATAGGCGCTATAGAGCATTTGGGAGTGTTGTTAGTCAATTTCGTGATCTGAAGGTAAAAAGTGCCGAAAAGTGTTTGTTAGGCTTATTGGGCGCTATAGACCATTTGGGAGTGTTGTAAGTCCATTTCGTAATCTGAAGGTAAATAGTGCCAAAAAGTGTTTGTTAGGCTCAATGAGCACTATAGAGCATTTGGGAGTGTTGTTAAGTCCATTTCGTGATCTGAAGGTAAATAGTGCTAAAAAGTGTTTGTTAGGCTCAATGAGCGCTATAGAGCATTTGGGAGTGTTGTAAGTCCATTTCGTGATCTGAATGTAAAAAGTGCCGAAAAGTGTTTGTTAGGCTCAATGGGCGCTATAGAGCATTTGGGAGTGTTGTTAGTCAATTTCGTGATCTGAAGGTAAATAGTGCTAAAAAAAGTGTTTGTTAGGCTTAATGGTAAAAAGTGACGAAAAGTGTTTGTTAGGCTCAATAGGCGCTATAGAGCATTTGGGAGTGTTGTTAGTCAATTTCGTGATCTGAAGGTAAAAAGTGCCGAAAAGTGTTTGTTAGGCTTATTGGGCGCTATAGACCATTTGGGAGTGTTGTAAGTCCATTTGGTGATCTGAAGGTAAAAAGTGCCGAAAAGTGTTTGTTAGGCTCAATGAGCGCTATAGAGCATTTGGGAGTGTTGTTAAGTCCATTTCGTGATCTGAAGGTAAATAGTGCTAAAAAGTGTTTGTTAGGCTCAATGAGCGCTATAGAGCATTTGGGAGTGTTGTTAAGTCCATTTCGTGATCTGAAGGTAAAAAGTGCCGAAAAGTGTTTGTTAGGCTCAATAGGCACTATAGAGCATTTGGGAGTGTTGTTAGTCAATTTCGTGATCTGAAGGTAAAAAGTTCCGAAAAGTGTTTGTTAGGCTTATTGGGCGCTATAGAGCATTTGGGAGTGTTGTAAGTCCATTTCGTGATCTGAAGGTAAATAGTGCCAAAAAGTGTTTGTTAGGCTCAATGGGCGCTATAGACCATTTGGGAGTGTTGTAAGTCCATTTCGTGATCTGAAGGTATATAGTGCCAAAAAGTGTTTGTTAGGCTCAATGAGCGCTATAGAGCATTTGGGAGTGTTGTTAAGTCAATTTCGTGATCTGAAGGTAAATAGTGCCAAAAAGTGTTTGTTAGGCTCAATGAGCGCTATAGACCATTTGGGAGTGTTGTAAGTCCATTTCGTGATCTGAAGGTAAATAGTGCCAAAAAGTGTTTGTTAGGCTCAATGGGCGCTATAGAGCATTTAGGAGTGTTGTTAGTCAATTTCGTGATCTGAAGGTAAATAGTGCCAAAAAGTTTTTGTTAGGCTCAATGAGCGCTGTAGACCATTTGGGAGTGTTGTAAGTTCATTTCGTGATCTGAAGGTATATAGTGCCTGTCACAAGAGGGCGCAATTTCTCATTTATACATATTAATTATTTGTCACGATTCACCTCCCCTTATGTAAAACCAGTTGATGTATGCTAATAGCTTGCGATTGATTTCTAGGTGTGGTATCCCAAATAAGGGAATAGCGAGAACGTTTGAAATAGTTTGAGTTTCTTACTTTGCATAACATTGTTTTCTATAGATCGTGGAACGTTTAGGCTGGTTAGATTTTGTTTGAAGCAGTTCTTGACAGAGACTCGAGGAGATCGGTGGTGCGGTAGCACAGTTTTGTGGAGCGTTAGCTCGAGATTATTTGTGGGAAAGTTTGTTCCCTCCCCCAAAGGAGTGGCGATAGCCAAGTTATTTGATCAGCGATAGCTGTATAACAAAAATTGTTAAACATTATACCGATCGAGCCTGCCTGATTTTTACAGCCAAGGGAGTCAGGCTTTTAGGACAGCTTTCGTCTAAAAAACTGGCTCCCTTTAGTGGAGTTACAGTTACAGTTTATTCTGCCGAACACTGAGGGAAGGATTTATACTTGGATCCCCAACGGTGAAGGCGAGGGACACCCTCCTAAGGAACCTCCCTCTACGGGCCCACATCACCATCGGTACATCGGCAACGCCCCAGCGGTTCGCCTCCGATGCATGTGCCCGTATCCGTAAAGTTGAAACCTTATAGACATTATACAAACATGTACTGTACCAAATTGGCAGATTGCAGTTGTAGTTATCCAAAGTAAATCGCTCGTAAAGGGCACTAATTAGTGTTATAAGTGTCGATAGAGTTGTGTGTGTGCCAGTTTGTTCAAAATTGAACACATTAACACTTGTATATAATTGTTATTGTAAATAAATAATTAGTTTGTTTTGTTTGATGAATATAAACGTTCGTTTCGGAAGATTTGTTTTCTTTTAAATTGTCAGCGACGTGTTCCACAAGATACATTACTTGCTAGATAGAACCCAGTTTGTGACAATGGGGGCTTGTCCGGGAAAGCCAAAATTCGACAGGTGGGAAGAACCTCACAACAGGGGATTCTTTACCTGAAACACGTCCTGATTTAAAAGAAGAAAAAAAAAGAGAAAAAAAAAAGAGAAACACCAAAACCAAACATTTCTCCTTTTTTTTCGCCTTTTGATATTTCTATGATTGTATTTTGATATTGGTACTGGATTGAAATTTCATTTGCATTTAACTTTATGACATGACATTGCATTGCATTGATTTAAATGTAACTGATCATATCTTTTGGTTGTACGTACAGATTCAGATGTAAGGTGAATTATGTTCCAATGTAAGTACATGGTTAGCTCTGTAAGGGTTTAGTGCGCATGCGTATCATGAGTCTGACCGAGGGAATAGTTTTGCACTAACTGCACGTACGGCGATAGAATTTCGATGCGTATCACGGTTGTAGTCGGTCTTTCTTTGACACTTTCGCTGTTGCTTGAAATTCATTATCCCGCCAAAATGCCGGCAGCCAAAGCATTTCAAGACTATCTGGCATTTAGTAGGGTCATATTCTTAGATTCCGTGACCATTTTGCTCCTACCTTTTTTTTATGATTGATTTCACTAACTGAACCATTTTAGAACAAAATGAGCTTCTATGTACTTTTCGTATGTGACGGCTAACTTCGCTAGAGCGCAATATTCAAAATGGCCGCCGACGCCATTTTGAAAAACATAAATTTCGATATCTCAGGTTCTAGATTAGACAGCAGTACAAACAAGGGGTCCTTTTCCACTAATTTTAACACTGCCAACACAATGAAATGGTTAGTTTTTAGTTTGGGGGTCATTCTGAGCTCGAAATCCAAGATGGCTGCCGTCTGCCATCTTGAAAACATAAAATTCAATATGTTAGGTTCTAGATTAGACAGCAGTACAAATGAGGGGTCTTTTCCCACTAATGTCAGCATTACAAACACAATGAAATGGTTAGTTTTTAGTTTGGGGGTCATTCTAAGTTCGAATTCAAGATGGCTGCCGTCTGCCATCTTGAAAACATAAAATTCAATATTTCATGTTTCAGAATACTAGTAGGTGGAATTTTAGCATAATGATCCCATTATCATGTTTTTTTATCGTGTCAGGTGGAGCTGTCATTTCAAAGCTAAAGGTCACAAAGATTCGACATTGACGGAGACAAGTAGTGTGCTCTCAGCTGTTGAAAACAGACTGTGGTGTTCTATTAAAAACTGTGTGTACGCGAGGAGTCCTGTGGTGTGATAGGACAATGTGATGCCATAATGTCAGAAAGGATGAATGCTGGGGCCAACGGAACTAGTGTCAGTACTGGTCCTCCTAGTCTGAAAGGGAAAACAGGAAACGAATACGAATGCATATTGCTCTGTGGTAAGCCATGTGCTGGTGAAAATGGCTTGGACAAAATCACAGTGGATAAGTGGAAATCCATCCAGAATAAGGCCATGAAATGGAAGGGACTTGATATGTTTGGGAATGTGCACTGCTCTGTGGATTGGGAGAAGGGGCCAACTGGGTGTCACATGCATAGCTCTTGTTACACATCACTTTCCAGCCAGCGCCTGCTCTTGCAGGCAGAGAAACGCCAACAAAAAGCTCAGCAGCAGGACAGCGCCGAGGTCGCAAGTCATAGTAGCCCCGCTTTAGATGCAAGCACACCAAAAAGGCTCCGGTCCAGCACAGGACAACTTCACGATAAGAGTTGTTGTGTATGGTGCCTGAAAGAGGCTCATCATAAGAGCCGCGCTCGCGATAAAGAACTAAACCTGCTATCAACAGTACATGCATGGAATAGATTCAAGCTACATACTGTACGTCTGGAAGATGAAGTGTTGAGAAGGAGACTTTGCATTCTCATAGACTCTATCCCGGACCCCCATACGGCTTTTGGGATAGAAATACGTTATCATCGTGTGTGCTGGCGCAAGTACGTTAGTGATCATAAGCCACTTACAGACGAAACTGCACAACATCTTCAGCGGGTGAACCTCCGTGAAGCTCAGACTATTTTTTTCGAACATGTCCGTCAAGTCGTCTTCCATGACCACGAATTTCGAACATTACAAGGGCTCCTGAAGGACTACCAGCGGATCATTTGCAACTATGGACATGATTCAGTAGTCAGGTCAAGCTACTTGAAGGAGCTCCTTATCAAGGAATTTGGCGAAACTATAGGATTCCATGATCGACATCAGAAGAATGTGAGTGAATTGGTCTACGACACTTCTGCAGGAGGCACATACGTTGAGGCTGCAACCACTTCTTTGGGTATCAGCAACGATCAGTTGACTCGGAACATTGCAGCACGGCTTAATGCGCATGTACGCAGCTCAAATACTGTGCCTTGGCCGCCATACATTCATGAATTAGAGAAAGAAGAAGACCTGAGCGAGCTCCTGTTGAAGCTAGTTACTTGGATGAGGCGCCCTAACATGTCCTCCATCGACGACAGTCCATCCGTTCGTTCGATTGCATATATTCTCACAAGCTACATTACCGGAAAACGCACTGCATTCAAGACAAATCTCTCTGTCATGCTGCATGGACTGGCAAAGAGCAGGGAGATAGTCGACATAATGCACAGAGATGGTTTGGGCATCAGCTACAATGACGTCATGATGCTACGCGATTTCTGGGTAGTTAATGATCTGAATCGCTCATTGAATTGTCCATTTGAGCTTGCCGAGGAAAAGCCTGCCGTCGCTATAGTTGACAATGATGACTTTAAGAGTGACACATTGACCGGCGCCGGTCAGCCACACCGCACAAATGTGATGTTTGTACAGCCAGAATCCTTCGACTCAGAACCTTCTTCTCAGAATGATGAAGATCGTCCACGTCCTAGTGCTAGACTGGCTACATCCCTCTCAACTTCACTCCAGGAACTTGGAAGCGAAATGCAGAAGGTCAACCCGTACAAGACAGTGAAACGTGGAGAGCCGCCCATCAGGAATCGGCCTGAAAATCAGAGTGCTCCTCTTGACACGACTGCTCAGAGGACACGTGGCGTCATCCATGCATTGGCGAGGGCTAAAGAAGATCGAACAAGACCCAAGTCAGAAGAACAGCCCCTGCCTGGGTTTTCTGGGTTTCATGCCAACATGTCCAAATCAGACGAGAAGAGTCGAGCAATATACCACACGACCTACCCCGATCCACCCAGTAAGACGATTGTTTATGATGTGATGTGTAAACTCGCAAAAGCAATCGATGAAAAAAAGATGCCCTTCGCAATCATCGTTGGTGATCATCCAGTCTATGTGCTTATGCTCGAATTAAAAAGTGAGAATTCCACCCTGTTCAGCAAGATCTTACCTTTTATGGGACCCTTCCATATCCAAATGTCGTTCATCTACGCCATCTACAAGAGATTCAAGGGTTCCGGTATATCAGATGTGCTGGTGGCAGCAGGCGTCATCGCGGACGGGTCTGTGGATCAAGCACTTCGTGGAAAGCACTTCAAACGTGGGGTACGTGGTCTGCGGTTATTCTATGAGACGCTAATGTATCATGTTCTGGACAAGCGTTTGGAGGGCACCCCTCTATCAGAGGAAGTCAAGGCGTCCCTCGCCAAGCTCAGAGTGCAGAACGATTTACAGGAACTTGCAGAAGCATATAGCGAGCTAGAAAGCAATGCTAATCTGAAGTATATCGTTGACACTCTATTCAAGGATTACGTTGACTCCCCACAAGCAGAATACTGGATGTCCTTCATGGAGATGGTGGAGGTTCTGACTCAGAATATCCATGCAACGAGAACAAGGAGCTGGACCGAGTTCAAGTCCTCACTCAGGCTTATGCTTCCTTGGATGCAAGTCTATGACAACAACAGGTATGGTCGGTATCTTCCCGATTTCATCACAGTGTTGGACACTCTTCCCGAGGACCAGGCTGCATTTATGGCGAATGGTCTATTTGCACAGTCGATGACTGACAAGCCGTACTCTAGCGTCGCCCTTGACATGTGGATTGAGACAACAATGAATAAGGGTTCCAAGCTGAAGTCTGGTTGGTTGGCCATTCTCTTCAACGAAAAACAGCTCCTTTCCAATACTCGCAACGTCAATAACGTCAATCGGATAAGGGCAAGCGTCCATCGCCACGCTAATTGCAAGAAACAAGCTGCAGTGAAGCATACTGATTGTGCAAAGAGTAAAATGAAGAAGGACGAGCAAGCCATCCAGGATTTGAGCGCCTGTCTCACTGAGTTCAAGTGCGATCCATTTGACCATGATAACGACCAGGAACTTCGTTCCCTGCAGTCAGGAATCCCGGCTTCGGACGTGCTAGCTTCTGACTTTAAATCGGCAAAGGAGGATGGCACAACCAAGGTTGAGGAATTCCTGAAAGAGAGGGTGTATTCCAAAACCAAGTCTCTCAACGACCGTGTCCCTCTTAACAAGCGTCAGAACTTTACAACTCAAGAACTGAAGAAAGCGGATGGTGAGGGCCTGAAGGGGAAGACTGAAGAAATGGAGTCTAAAGCCATGGCGTCAGTTCTTGGACTGGTCGAAAAAAGTGGTGCCCTCAAACTTGAAGAGGTACTCCAGCATCGTCTGACTGGCGAGTGCCTTTCTATATTCAATGCCAATGGAACCATGCGGAAGGTACAGAAAAGCAAACTTCAGGAGAAGCTTACTATGACCCCGATTCCAGAACCAGATGTGTATACGTCTATTGTAGATATGGGTCTAATCTGGCGTAGAGCTGCTCCAACCACTGAAGACAGAGAGAAGGGTGACGGTACAAAGTACACATGGGGGGATTATGCAGAGAAGCTTGTGCACGTAATTCTGACAAGACACAAGCATGCAGAGCGCATAATTTGTCTGAACGATCCCTATGATCAAACCTACACAATAAAGGACAGTGAGCGAATGCTGCGGCAGAAAGGCAAGCCGATCAGGAATGTCTATATGAAGTCGGATGACAAATTTCCCTCGAACAAAGACTTCCATGCTCTCCTTGGTAATTTTGGCAACAAGATACGCCTGCAGGCATTTCTTCAAACTAAATTCACAAGTGCTGCAGCCTCAACCAATATTAAGATTATCTACTGTGTCGTAGGCAGCAGTGCGGTGAATCTCACTTCCGGCCAGCTTGTGCCAGAGTTCAAATGCTACCATGCGGAGGCTGATACGGCCATTTTCACGGTTTATAGTGTACTCCGGTCAAAGGGCTACACAGCAGCAGTCATTCTTGACACTGAGGACACAGACAATTACGTACAAGCTGCCTATGTTGCTCAGCATGTATCAGGGCTCCTGTGCCTGAAACGGAAACACCAACTGATCACTGCCCGATGCTTGTGCAGTGAGGAAATGGCTGCATCCATCATACAACTGCACGTGCTCACTGGAAGTGATCACAACTCTGGTTTCTACGGAGCAAGCAAGAAGCTCATCACAGAACGTCTTCAGAGTTCCGAAGAGGCGCATGGCTTGCTGGCAACATGTGGCAGCCAACTCCCAGTCCCCCAAGAGGTCATCGATGATTTGGAGCGATTCGTCATTCGATACGTCTATTGTGATAACAAAAATGCCACCCTAGGAGATGTGAGGGCAGCGAAGTGGAAGGCGCAGAAAAAGAAAAGCACCATCCGACTCGCACCCGACTCGGACAGTCTCCGCCATCACTTGGAGCGTGCAAACTACCTCACATATTTGCAGAAGCATTTCGACCTCCAAAGTCACCCATCACCGATCGGCCATGGATGGCATCTTGTAGATGGACTTTGTCTCCCCATCCGTTCCACCCGGCCTGCAATCCCCCCATTCATCAATCTGCCTATCAACCCACAGGCAGAGGAAGAAAGCGACAGTGAGGATTGCAGCGGAAGTGATGACAGTGATTCTAACAGCACGGACTTATGCAGCGACAGTGACACTTAATATGCGTATAAGGAACTTTGGGGCTTGGAATGTTATTATCCTCAAGATGGCAGACGGCAGCCATCTTGAATTCGAACTCAGAATGACCCCAAACTAAAAACTAACCATTTCATTGTGTTTGTAATGCTAAAATTAGTGGGAAAAGACCCCTCATTTGTACTGCTGTCTAATCTAGAACCTAACATATTGAATTTTATGATTTCAAGATGGCAGACGGCAGCCATATTGGATTTCGAGCTCAGAATGACCTCCAAACTAAAAACTAACCATTTCATTGTGTTGGTAGTGTTAAAATTAGTGGAAAAGGACCCCTTGTTTGTACTGCTGTCTAATCTAGAACCTGAGATATCGAAATTTATGTTTTTCAAAATGGCGTCGGCGGCCATTTTGAATATTGCGCTCTAGCGAAGTTAGCCGTCACATACGAAAAGTACATAGAAGCTCATTTTGTTCTAAAATGGTTCAGTTAGTGAAATCAATCATAAAAAAAAGGTAGGAGCAAAATGGTCACGGAATCTAAGAATATGACCTAAAAGTTTAGATCTCTCGGGAGATATGCTGATAACTTTCGCGAAGGAACGCGAGCAAGTCGAGCGAGAATATGAATTAGAACTTGCAGCGCGAGAGAAAGAAGAACGCGCGAATCGTAGAGAACATGACAAGTTGATACAAGAATTGTTAATTAAGAAGCAAGAATTGATCAATGCTCAAGCAGGCGTAGCACAGGCAGCCGAGCACATGCCGCAAGCAAAGCTCCCCAAGCTGCCTGAATTCAAAGATGGCAAGGATGACTTAGACGCGTATTTGAAGCGATTTGAGAGATTTGCGACTATCATGAAATGGCATAAGGCGGATTGGGCAACCTCGCTTTGTGCATTACTCACTGGTAGGGCCCTAGAAGTCTATGCGCGTATGCCTAGTGCAGCAGCCAATAATTATGACGCTGTAAAGAAAGCACTGTTAAATAGATACCTCTTGAGTGAGGAAGGATATAGAATAAAGTTCAGATCTGTCAGACCAGATTTTGCTGAGACTTATACGCAGTTTGCAGATAGAATTTCAGGCTACTTAACCAGGTGGATTGAGTTAGGAGCTGTAGCTAAGACATATGAGGGTTTATTTGAATTGGTAGCGCGTGAGCAAATCTTGAAGGTTTGCAGTAAGGATTTGGCTTTGTTCCTTAAGGAGCGAAAGACTGCTAGTTTAGGTGAACTGGTGGGATTAGCAGATCGTTATGCAGAGGCGCACAATGAACGTTACAACTTTAACCCTAGACCTAGTGTTAGTCGGGAGAATAGGGGTAGTAAGGCGCCAAGTGTAAATAAGTCAGGCGCAACACCGCGAACAAACTTGAGCAAAGAGCGGATGGATCAGCTTAGGGTAGAAAATAAGTGTTTTGAGTGTGGAAGATATGGACACATCGCGCGCAACTGCCAAGGTCGCAATCGCCAGAGTAACAGCGCAAACGCGACGTACAGAAAGGGCGCAAGTTTAGTTGTTCAGGATAACGATAAGGATAGGAGTTCATATGAGTTACATCAAGATAATAGTGCAAAGGAAACTGTTGCCGCATGCTTACCTGTAGCAAAAGGTTTGTGTAATTGTCAGGATCATGTAGGCAAAGATGTAGTTACGATTTGTGGACATACTTTACCCATTGTAAGTGCAGCATGTACTGGAAATAATGATATGCCTGTCACCGATGGTTTTGTTGGCAACCAAAGAGTTAGGGTCATGCGTGATACAGGTTGTAGTACGGTGGTTGTAAAGCAGAGTTTGGTAGATGAATCTCAGTTATTAGGTTTTACAGAAGGTTGTGTTCTGATGGATGGAACAATACGTAAGTATCCAGTAGCCCAGGTTACACTTAACACTCCATATTTTTCTGGCACTGTTAAAGCTTTGTGCATGAAAAATCCAGTTTATGACGTAGTCATCGGAAACATTGTCGGAGCAAGGCCAGCACAAGATCCCGATCACACGTGGGCTCCACATGTTGACGCAACTGGGACCAATTCAAGCGAAGTCAAGCCAGAAAAGGTTCATGCCGAGTCAACAAAGACAAGTACTCCAGTGGTCAATCGGATTGAGGACGAAGAGGTCAAGCTGAATGAAGCTCAAGGTGTGGAGACTAGAGGACAGAAGATGAAGAGGGAGATAGCGTTGAGAGGTCTTAAGACGTCCGACGTAAGTCATTGTGATGTACCAGCGTCTCGTGATGAAATCCTCAAAGCTCAGAAGTCAGACTCAAGTTTAGAGAACCTCTGGAAGAGGGCTGAGAAAGGTGATGTGAAGTTGTCGGGTCATGATAACGAGGTCAGGTTCAAGGTTAAGAATGGGTTGCTTTATAGAGAGTTTACCTCTCCAAGAGTACAACAGGGCTACACATTTAAACAGTTGGTTGTTCCGAGGCAATTTAGGGATTTTGTTCTCCGTGTAGCTCATGACTCGCCAATGGCAGGTCACATGGGGTCAAAACGAACAGCTGATAGAGTGTTGTCCAAGTTTTTTTGGCCAGGGGTATACAGTGACTCCCACAGATTCTGCGTCTCCTGTGATGTGTGTCAGCGCACCGTATCAAAAGGAAGCATCACCAGAGCACCATTGGGACAGATGCCGCTTATTGACACCCCATTCAGAAGAGTTGCTGTTGATTTGGTTGGTCCAATAGCTCCTATGACTGAGCAAGGTAATCGCTATATTCTCACACTTGTCGATTACGCAACGAGGTACCCTGAGGCACTTCCACTCAAGAAAATTGAAACGGAGCGAGTTGCCGAGGCACTACTGCAGATGTTTTCTCGCATCGGTGTTCCAGAGGAAATTTTGTCCGACATGGGGACACAGTTTACCTCTGACCTGATGAAGGAGATTGGACGATTGTTAATGGTCAAGCAACTCACCACAACGCCATACCACCCGATGTGCAACGGCCTCGTGGAAAGGTTCAATGGTACTCTCAAGAAAATGCTTCGTCGTATGTGTAGTGAACGTCCGAAAGACTGGGACAGATACCTACCTGCATTGTTGTTTGCATACCGAGAGGTTCCACAGGAGAGCACCGGATTCTCGCCATTTGAGTTGATATATGGAAGGACTCTTAGGGGACCCATGGCCATCCTCAGAGACTTGTGGACAACAGAACGTTCTGACAATGAAGAGGTGAAATCTACTTACCAATATGTAGTTGACCTTCGCGAACGCATGGAAGCTACCTGTACCATGGCTCAAGAGGAGTTAAGCAAAGCTTCTAAGAGATACCGCAAATACTATGATGTCAGAAGTCGTGACCGGACGTTTGCAGTGGATGACGAAGTTCTCATTCTCCTTCCTACAAACCAGAACAAACTACTGATGCAGTGGAAAGGTCCCTACAAGATCACCAAGAAGATAGCCAAGCACGACTACCGAGTTAATGTTGGAAACAAGGAGAAAACTTACCACACAAACCTGCTGAAGAAATATGTAAGACGCGAAGATGAGAAGTCAGAAGTAATGTCAGTCGCCAACCATTTGTCATTATCCTGCGCAGGTATTGTAGAAGCAGCAGACGAAGACTTCGACGATGACACTCCAGCACTCGAGTTACCATCACTAGAGCAGAAAGAGTGTTGTACTGATGTTCACATTGATGAAAACATTGACGAGCCGGAAACACAGTCCCTCCGAAAACTGCTTGAGGAATACGACGACGTGTTCACAGATATGCCTGGTAAGACACATTTAGTCGAATACACCGTCAAACTCACCACAGATGCACCCATCAGGTCCAAACCATATCCTGTTCCACATGCTGTCCAAGACACTATCCGCAAAGAAGTCGAGACAATGAGGAGACTTGGTGTGATTGAACCTAGCACTTCACCATATGCCGCTCCCATAGTCCTAGTTCACAAGAAAGATGGCTCCAACCGGTTCTGCATCGACTTTCGGAAGTTAAACAAAGTTACAGTGTTTGACCCAGAGCCCATCCCCAACACCGAAGACTTGATGGCCAAATTAGGACAAGGTAAGTATTTCTCTAAAATAGACTTATCGAAGGGATATTGGCAAATTCCTATCGCCTCATCAGATAAAGAAAAGACAGCCTTTGTAACATCAGACGGTTTATACCAGTTCTCCGTCTTGCCGTTTGGTATGATCAATGCCCCTGCTGCTTTTAGTAGGATGATGCGTAAGTTGTTGACAGGTCTGGATAATGTCCTTAATTATATTGACGATATCCTTATTTATTCAGGTAAGTGGGATGAACATGTAGGTGTGCTTAAAGAAGTTATGACTAGACTTAGAATGGCTGGCTTAACAGCTAGGCCAACTAAGTGCTTCCTAGGATTTAAGACACTAGATTTCTTAGGTCATGTTGTAGGCGAAGGACTTATTAGACCACAACCAGACAAGGTCAAAGGTATAATGGCGGTAAATAGGCCCACCACCAAGAAGGAAGTTCGTTCGTTTTTAGGCTTCGTAGGATACTACAGGCGTTTTATACCGAACTTCGCTGCTATAGCTTGTCCGCTAACGGATCTGACCAAAGGCAAAGGCGCTGAACACATTGCTTGGGAACAGCCACACGAGCGAGCATTTGCTACACTTAAGAGCCGCGTCGCAGCATCTCCTATACTGCATTTGCCAGACCCACAAAAAACATTCACTGTGCGAACAGACGCGTCAGATATAGGGATCGGTGCAGTTCTTTTGCAGACTCATGATAATGTAGAGTTTCCTGTTTGCTTTGCGAGCAAAAAACTCCTGCCAAGACAGAGAGTTTACTCTACAATAGAGCGCGAATGCTTGGCCCTAGTGTGGGCCATTGAGAAATTTAAAGTGTATTTGTATAGAAGACAGTTCATCTTACAGACTGATCATACACCACTTACTTATATTTCCCAAGCCAAGAGCAGTAACAGTCGAGTAATGCGATGGTCATTGGCTTTGCAGCCATATAGATATGTAGTTAAGGCCATCAAAGGTATAGACAATATTGGGGCAGACTTTCTTAGCCGTTGCCCAGAAAATTAGGTTGAGTTTTCTAATATTCTCAAATGTAATCAATAAGTGACGCCAAGAAGAGTTTATAAATTTGGCATAAAATTGCCTTAAATATTTTTTTTATTAAAGTTGATTGATAACTGACAGAGTTAATGGCAGAAATTGCTTGTGGTAGAGATTGAACATCGATAGATTTCAACGAAACGTTGAATTTGTGGTGACACACGAACTAAAGTCAATCTCTGTATAGATTTGAACAATTATGATTGTATAAATTATGTAATAAGGAGAAATTGCTTTTTTTTTTACAAAAAAAAAAAAAAGGTGTTTTTTTTTCTTGGAAAGGGAGTGGTGTCACAAGAGGGCGCAATTTCTCATTTATACATATTAATTATTTGTCACGATTCACCTCCCCTTATGTAAAACCAGTTGATGTATGCTAATAGCTTGCGATTGATTTCTAGGTGTGGTATCCCAAATAAGGGAATAGCGAGAACGTTTGAAATAGTTTGAGTTTCTTACTTTGCATAACATTGTTTTCTATAGATCGTGGAACGTTTAGGCTGGTTAGATTTTGTTTGGGGCAGTTCTTGACAGAGACTCGAGGAGATCGGTGGTGCGGTAGCACAGTTTTGTGGAGCGTTAGCTCGAGATTATTTGTGGGAAAGTTTGTTCCCTCCCCCAAAGGAGTGGCGATAGCCAAGTTATTTGATCAGCGATAGCTGTATAACAAAAATTGTTAAACATTATACCGATCGAGCCTGCCTGATTTTTACAGCCAAGGGAGTCAGGCTTTTAGGACAGCTTTCGTCTAAAAAACTGGCTCCCTTTAGTGGAGTTACAGTTACAGTTTATTCTGCCGAACACTGAGGGAAGGATTTATACTTGGATCCCCAACGGTGAAGGCGAGGGACACCCTCCTAAGGAACCTCCCTCTACGGGCCCACATCACCATCGGTACATCGGCAACGCCCCAGCGGTTCGCCTCCGATGCATGTGCCCGTATCCGTAAAGTTGAAACCTTATAGACATTATACAAACATGTACTGTACCAAATTGGCAGATTGCAGTTGTAGTTATCCAAAGTAAATCGCTCGTAAAGGGCACTAATTAGTGTTATAAGTGTCGATAGAGTTGTGTGTGTGCCAGTTTGTTCAAAATTGAACACATTAACACTTGTATATAATTGTTATTGTAAATAAATAATTAGTTTGTTTTGTTTGATGAATATAAACGTTCGTTTCGGAAGATTTGTTTTCTTTTAAATTGTCAGCGACGTGTTCCACAAGATACATTACTTGCTAGATAGAACCCAGTTTGTGACAGTGCCGAAAAGTGTTTGTTAGGCTCAATAGGCGCTATAGAGCATTTGGGAGTGTTGTAAGTCCATTTCGTGATCTGAAGGTAAAAAGTGCCGAAAAGTGTTTGTTAGGCTCAATGAGCGCTATAGAGCATTTGGGAGTGTTGTTAAGTCCATTTCGTGATCTGAAGGTAAATAGTGCTAAAAAGTGTTTGTTAAGCTCAATGAGCGCTATAGAGCATTTGGGAGTGTTGTTAAGTCCATTTCGTGATCTGAAGGTAAAAAGTGCCAAAAAGTGTTTGTTAGGCTCAATAGGCGCTATAGAGCATTTAGGAGTGTTGTTAGTCAATTTCGTGATCTGAAGGTATATAGTGCCGAAAAGTGTTTGTTAGGCTTATTGGGCGCTATAGAGCATTTGGGAGTGTCGTAAGTCCATTTCGTGATCTGAAGGTAAAAAGTGACGAAAAGTGTTTGTTAGGCTCAATAGGCGCTATAGAGCATTTGGGAGTGTTGTAAGTTCATTTCGTGATCTGAAGGTAAATAGTGCCGAAAAGTGTTTGTTAGGCTCAATGGGCGCTATAGACCATTTGGGAGTGTTGTAAGTCCATTTCGTGATCTGAAGGTAAATAGTGCCAAAAAGTGTTTGTTAGGCTCAATGGGCGCTATAGAGCATTTAGGAGTGTTGTTAGTCAATTTCGTGATCTGAAGGTTAATAGTGCCAAAAAGTGTTTGTTAGGCTCAATGGGCGCTATAGAGCATTTGGGAGTGTTGTAAGTCCATTTCGTGATCTGAAGGTAAAAAGTGCCGAAAAGTGTTTGTTAGGCTCAATAGGCGCTATAGAGCATTTGGGAGTGTTGTTAGTCAATTTCGTGATCTGAAGGTAAAAAGTGCAGAAAAGTGTTTGTTAGGCTTATTGGGCGCTATAGACCATTTGGGAGTGTTGTAAGTCCATTTCGTGATCTGAAAGTAAATAGTGCCAAAAAGTGTTTGTTAGGCTCAATGGGCGCTATAAAGCATTTGGGAGTGTTGTTAAGTCAATTTCGTGATCTGAAGGTAAATAGTGCCAAAAAGTGTTTGTTAGGCTCAATGAGCGCTGTAGACCATTTGGGAGTGTTGTAAGTTCATTTCGTGATCTGAAGGTAAATAGTGCCGAAAAGTGTTTGTTAGGCTCAATAGGCGCTATAGAGCATTTGGGAGTGTTGTAAGTTCATTTCGTGATCTGAAGGTAAAAAGTGCCGAAAAGTGTTTGTTACAGTGGGCAGGCATCCGCTATACGGCATCCAACCCCCAAGGTCCCGTAACTACTCGTTGTGCAGGCAGTAACTACTTGGTGGGCAGGCATCCGACATACGGCATCCAATCCCAAGGCCCCGTAACTACTTGGTGGGCAGGCATCCGATATACGGCATCCAACCCTCTAAGGTCCAGTAATTACTCGGTGGGCAGGCATCCGATATACGGCATTCAACCCTCTAAGGTCCAGTAACTACTCGGTGGGCAGTCATCCGATATACGGCATCCAACCGCCAAAGGTCCAGTAACTTCTCGGTGGGCAGGCATCCGCTTTACGGCATCCAACCCTCTAAGGTCAGTAACTATTGGGTGGGCAGGCATCCGCTATACGGCGTCCAACCCTCCAATGTCCATCCGATATACTACTCGGTGGGCAGGCATCCGCTATACGGCATCCAACCCCCAAGGTCAGTAACTACTCGGTGGGAAGGCATCCGATATACGGCATCCACCCCTATAGGGCCCAGTAACTACTCGGTGGGCAGGCATCCGATATACGGCATCCAACCCTCAAAGGTCCTGTAACTACATGGTGGGCAGGCATCCGACATACGGCATCCAACCTTCAAAGGTCAGTAACTATTGGATGGGCAGGCATCCGATATACGGCATCCAACCCCAAGGCCCCGCAACTACTTGGTGGGCAGGCATCCGATATACGGCATCCAACCATCTAAGGTCAGTAACTACTGGGTGGGCAGGCATCCGCTATACGGCGTCCAACCCTCCAAGGTCTAGTAACTACTCGGTGGGCAGGCATCCGCTATACGGCATCCAACCCCAAGGTCAGTAACTACACGGTGGTAAGGCATCCGATATACGGCATCCAACCCTCTAAGGTCCCGTAACTACTTGGTGGGCAGGCATCCGACATACGGTATCCAACCATCAAAGGTCAGTAACTATTGGGCGGGCAGGCATCCGATATACGGTATCCAACCCCAAGGCCCCGTAACTACTTGGTGGGCAGGCATCCGATATACGGCATCCAACTCTCTAAGGTCAGTAACTACTGGGTGGGCAGGCATCCGCTATACGGCGTCCAACCCTTCAAGGTCGAGTAACTACTCGGTATGCAGGCCTCCGCTATACGGCATCCAACCCCCAAGGTCAGTACCTACTCGGTGGGAAGGCATCCGATATACAGCATTCAACCCTCTAAGGTCCAGTAATTACTCGGTGGGCAGGAATCCGATATACGGCATTCAACCCTCTAAGGTCCAGTAACTACTCCATGGGCAGGCATCCGATATACGGCATCCAACCCTCAAAGGTCCAGTAACTACTGAATGGGCAGGCATCCGCTATACGGCATCCAACCCTCAAAGGTCAGTAACTACGTGGTGGGCAGGCATCCGACATACGGCATCCTACCATCAAAGGTCAGTAACTATTGGGTGGGCAGGCATCCGATATACGGCATCCAACCCCAAGGCCCCGTAACTACTTGGTGGGCAGGCATCCGATATACGGCATCCAACCCTCTAAGGTCAGTAACTACTGGGTGGGCAGGTATCCGCTATACGGCGTCCACCCCTCCAGGGTCCAGTAACTACTCGGTGGGCAGGCATCCGATATACGGCATCCAACCCTCCAAGGTCCAGTAACTACTCGGTGGTTAGGCATCCGATATACGGCATCCAACCCTTAAAGGTCCAGTAACTACTCGGTGGGCAGGCATCCGCTATACGGCATCCAACACTCAAAGGTCCAGTAACTACTTGGTGGGCAGGCATCCGACATACGGCATCCAACCATCAAAGGTCAGTAACTATTGGGTGGTAAGGCATCCGAAATACGGCATCCAACACTCTAAGGTCCCGTAACTACTCGGTGGGCAGGTATCCGATATACGGCATCCAACCCTCCAAGGTCCAGTAACTACTCGGTGGTCAGGCATCCGATATACGGCATCCAACACTCAAAGGTCCAGTAACTACTTGGTGGGCAGGCATCCGACATACGGCATCCAACCATCAAAGGTCAGTAACTATTGGGTGGTAAGGCATCCGATATACGGCCCCCAACCCTCTAAGGTCCCGTAACTACTCGGTGGGCAGGCATCCGATATACGGCGTGTAACCCTCAAGGTCAGTACCTACTCGGTGGGAAGGCATCCGATATACAGCATTCAACCCTATAAGGTCCAGTAATTACTCGGTGGGCAGGAATCCGATATACGGCATTCAACCCTCTAAGGTCCAGTAACTACTCCGTGAGCAGGCATCCGATATACGGCATCCAACCCTCAAAGGTCCAGTAACTACTAGGTGGACAGGCATCCGCTATACGGCATCCAACCCTCAAAGGTCAGTAACTACTTGGTGGGCAGGCATCCGACATACGGCATCCTACCATCAAAGGTCAGTAACTATTGGGTGGGCAGGCATCCGATATACGCCATCCAACCCCAAGGCCCCGTAACTACTTGGTGGGCAGGCATCCGATATACGGCATCCAACCCTCTAAGGTCAGTAACTACTGGGTGGGCAGGCATCCGCTATACGGCGTCCAACCCTCCAAGGTCCAGTAACTACTCGGTGGGCAGGCATCCGCTATACGGCATCCAACCCCCAAGGTCATTAACTACTCGGTGGGAAGGCATCCGATATACGGCATCCAACCCTCTAAGGTCCCGTGACTACTCCGTGGGCAGGCATCCGCTATACAGCATCCAACCCTCAAAGGTCAGTAACTGCTTGGTGGGCCGGCATCCGATATACGGCATCCAACCTTCAAAACTCAGTAACTACTGGGTGGGCAGGCATCCGATATACGGCATCCAACCCCAAGGCCCCGTAACTACTTGGTGGTCAGGCATCCGATATACGGCATCCAACCATCTAAGGTCAGTAACTACTGGGTGGGCAGGCATCCGCTATACGGCATCCAACCCCAAGGTCAGTAAATACTCGGTGGTAAGGCATCCAATATACGGCATCCAACCCTCTAAGGTCCCGTAACTACTCGGTGGGCAGGCGTCCGATATACGGCATCCAACCCTCAAAGGTCAGTAACTACTTTGTGGGCAGGCATCCGACATACGGTATCCAACCATCAAAGGTCAGTAACTATTGTGTGGTAAGGCATCCGATATACGGCGTCCAACCCTCCAAGGTCCAGTAACTACTCGGTGGGCAGGCATCCGCTATACGGCATCCAACCCCCAAGGTCATTAACTACTCGGTGGGAAGGCATCCGATATACGGCATCCAACCCTCTAAGGTCCCGTGACTACTCCGTGGGCAGGCATCCGCTATACGGCATCCAACCCTCAAAGGTCAGTAACTACTTGGTGGGCAGGCATCCGATATACGGCATCCAACCCCAAGGCCCCGTAACTACTTGGTGGGCAGGCATCCGATATACGGCATCCAACCCCCAAGTTCCAGTAACTAATCGGTGGGCATGCATCCGATATACGGCATCCAACCCTCAAAGGTCCAGTAACTACTCGGTGGACAGGCATCCGCTATACGGCATCCAACCCTCAAGGGTCAGTAACTACTTGGTGGGCAGGCATCCGATATACGGCATCCAACCCCCAAGGCCCCGTAACTACTCGGTGGGCAGGCATCCGATATACGGCATCCAACCCCCAAGGTCCAGTAACTACTCGGTGGGCAGGCATCCGATATACGGCATCCAACCCTCTAAGGTCCAGTAACTACTCGGTGGGCAGGCATCCGCTATACGGCATCAAACCCCCAAGGTCCCGTAAATACTCGGTGGACAGGCATCCGCTATACGGCATCCAACACTCAAAGGTCCAGTAACTACTTGGTGGGCAGGCATCCGATATACGGCATCCAACTCCCAAGGTCCCGTAACTACTCGATGGGCAGGCATCCGCTATACGGCATCCAGCCCTTCAAGGTCCAGTAACTACTCGGTGTGCAGGCATCCGCTATACGGCATCCAACCCCCAAGGTCAGTACCTACTCGGTGGGAAGGCATCCGATATACAGCATTCAACCCTCTAAGGTCCAGTAATTACTCGGTGGGCAGGAATCCGATATACGGCATTCAACCCTCTAAGGTCCAGTAACTACTCCGTGGGCAGGCATCTGATATACGGCATCCAACCCTCAAAGGTCCAGTAACTACTCGGTGGGCAGGCATCCGCTATACGGCATCCAACCCTCAAAGGTCAGTAACTACTTGGTGGGCAGGCATCCGACATACGGCATCCTACCATCAAAGGTCAGTAACTATTGGGTGGGCAGGCATCCGATATACGGCATCCAACCCCAAGGCCTCGTAACTACTTGGTGGGCAGGCATCCGATATACGGCATCCAACCCTCTAAGGTCAGTAACTACTGGGTGGGCAGGTATTCGCTATACGGCGTCCACCCCTCCAGGGTCCAGTAACTACTCGGTGGGCAGGCATCCGATATACGGCATCCAACCCTCCAAGGTCCAGTAACTACTCGGTGGTCAGGCATCCGATATACGGCATCCAACCCTCAAAGGTCCAGTAACTACTCGGTGGGCAGGCATCCGCTATACGGCATCCAACATTCAAAGGTCCAGTAACTACTTGGTGGGCAGGCATACGACATACGGCATCCAACCATCAAAGGTCAGTAACTATTGGGTGGTAAGGCATCCGATATACGGCATCCAACCCTCTAAGGTCCCGTAACTACTCGGTGGGCAGGCATCCGATATACGGCATCCAACCCTCCAAGGTCCAGTAACTACTCGGTGGTCAGGCATACGATATACGGCATCCAACCCTCAAAGGTCCAGTAACTACTAGGTGGACAGGCATCCGCTATACGGCATCCAACCCTCAAAGGTCAGTAACTACTTGGTGGGCAGGCATCCGACATACGGCATCCTACCATCAAAGGTCAGTAACTATTGGGTGGGCAGGCATCCGATATACGGCATCCAACCCCAAGGCCCCGTAACTACTTGGTGGGCAGGCATCCGATATACGGCATCCAACCCTCTAAGGTCAGTAACTACTGGGTGGGCAGGCTTTCGCTATACGGCGTCCAACCCTCCAAGGTCCAGTAACTACTCGGTGGGCAGGCATCCGCTATACGGCATCCAACCCCCAAGGTCATTAACTACTCGGTGGGAAGGCATCCGATATACGGCATCCAACCCTCTAAGGTCCCGTGACTACTCCGTGGGCAGGCATCCGCTATACGGCATCCAACCCTCAAAGGTCAGTAACTACTTGGTGGGCAGGCATCCGATATACGGCATCCAACCCCAAGGCCCCGTAACTACTTGGTGGGCAGGCATCCGATATACGGCATCCAACCCCCAAGTTCCAGTAACTAATCGGTGGGCATGCATCCGATATACGGCATCCAACCCTCAAAGGTCCAGTAACTACTCGGTGGACAGGCATCCGCTATACGGCATCCAACCCTCAAGGGTCAGTAACTACTTGGTGGGCAGGCATCCGATATACGGCATCCAACCCCCAAGGCCCCGTAACTACTCGGTGGGCAGGCATCCGATATACGGCATCCAACCCCCAAGGTCCAGTAACTACTCGGTGGGCAGGCATCCGATATACGGCATCCAACCCTCTAAGGTCCAGTAACTACTCGGTGGGCAGGCATCCGCTATACGACATCAAACCCCCAAGGTCCCGTAAATACTCGGTGGACAGGCATCCGCTATACGGCATCCAACACTCAAAGGTCCAGTAACTACTTGGTGGGCAGGCATCCGATATACGGCATCCAACTCCCAAGGTCCCGTAACTACTCGATGGGCAGGCATCCGCTATACGGCATCCAACCCCAAGGCCCAGTAACTACTTGGTGGGCAGGCATCCGATATACGGCATCCAACCCTCTAAGGTCAGTAACTACTGGGTGGGCAGGCATCCGCTATACGGCGTCTAACCCTCCAGGGTCCCGTAACTACTCGGTGGGCAGGCATCCGCTATTCGGCATCCAACACTCAAAGGTCCAGTAACTACTTGGTGGGCAGGCATCCGACATACGGCATCAAAACATCAAAGGTCAGTAACTATTGGGTGGTAAGGCATCCGATATACGGCATCCAACCCTCTAAGGTCCCGTAACTACTCGGTGGGCAGGAATGCGATATACGGCATTCAACCCTCTAAGGTCCAGTAACTACTCCGTGGGCAGGCATCCGATATACGGCATCCAACCCTCAAAGGTCCAGTAACTTCTCGGTGGACAGGCATCCGCTATACGGCATCCAACCCTCAAGGGTCAGTAACTACTTGGTGGGCAGGCAACCGATATACGGCATCCAACCCCCAAGGCCCCGTAACTACTCGTTGGGCAGGCATCCGCTATACGGCATCCAACACTCAAAGGTCCAGTAACTACTTGGTGGGCAGGCATCCGACATACGGCAACCAACCATCAAAGGTCAGTAACTATTGGGTGGTAAGGCATCCAATATACGGCATCCAACCCTCTAAGGTCCCGTAACTACTCGGTGGGCAGGCATCCGCTATACGGCATCCAACACTCAAAGGTCCAGTAACTACTTGGTGGGCAGGCATACGACATACGGCATCCAACCATCAAAGGTCAGTAACTATTGGGTGGTAAGGCATCCGATATACGGCATCCAACCCTCTAAGGTACCGTAACTACTCGGTGGGCAGGCATCCGATATACGGCATCCAACCCTCCAAGGTCCAGTAACTACTCGGTGGTCAGGCATCCGATATACGGCATCCAACCCTCAAAGGTCCAGTAACTACTAGGTGGACAGGCATCCGCTATACGGCATCCAACCCTCAAAGGTCAGTAACTACTTGGTGGGCCGGCATCCGATATACGGCATCCAACCTTCAAAACTCAGTAACTACTGGGTGGGCAGGCATCCGATATACGGCATCCAACCCCAAGGCCCCGTAACTACTTGGTGGTCAGGCATCCGATATACGGCATCCAACCATCTAAGGTCAGTAACTACTGGATAGGCAGGCATCCGCTATACGGCATCCAACCCCAAGGTCAGTAAATACTCGGTGGTAAGGCATCCGATATACGGCATCCAACCCTCTAAGGTCCCGTAACTACTCGGTGGGCAGGCGTCCGATATACGGCATCCAACCCTCAAAGGTCAGTAACTACTTTGTGGGCAGGCATCCGACATACGGTATCCAACCATCAAAGGTCAGTAACTATTGGGCGGGCAGGCATCCGATATACGGTATCCAACCCCAAGGCCCCGTAACTACTTGGTGGGCAGGCATCCGATATACGGCATCCAACTCTCTAAGGTCAGTAACTACTGGGTGGGCAGGCATCCGCTATACGGCATCCAACCCCAAGGTCAGTAAATACTCGGTGGTAAGGCATCCAATATACGGCATCCAACCCTCTAAGGTCCCGTAACTACTCGGTGGGCAGGCGTCCGATATACGGCATCCAACCCTCAAAGGTCAGTAACTACTTTGTGGGCAGGCATCCGACATACGGTATCCAACCATCAAAGGTCAGTAACTATTGTGTGGTAAGGCATCCGATATACGGCGTCCAACCCTCCAAGGTCCAGTAACTACTCGGTGGGCAGGCATCCGCTATACGGCATCCAACCCCCAAGGTCATTAACTACTCGGTGGGAAGGCATCCGATATACGGCATCCAACCCTCTAAGGTCCCGTGACTACTCCGTGGGCAGGCATCCGCTATACGGCATCCAACCCTCAAAGGTCAGTAACTACTTGGTGGGCAGGCATCCGATATACGGCATCCAACCCCAAGGCCCCGTAACTACTTGGTGGGCAGGCATCCGATATACGGCATCCAACCCCCAAGTTCCAGTAACTAATCGGTGGGCATGCATCCGATATACGGCATCCAACCCTCAAAGGTCCAGTAACTACTCGGTGGACAGGCATCCGCTATACGGCATCCAACCCTCAAGGGTCAGTAACTACTTGGTGGGCAGGCATCCGATATACGGCATCCAACCCCCAAGGCCCCGTAACTACTCGGTGGGCAGGCATCCGATATACGGCATCCAACCCCCAAGGTCCAGTAACTACTCGGTGGGCAGGCATCCGATATACGGCATCCAACCCTCTAAGGTCCAGTAACTACTCGGTGGGCAGGCATCCGCTATACGGCATCAAACCCCCAAGGTCCCGTAAATACTCGGTGGACAGGCATCCGCTATACGGCATCCAACACTCAAAGGTCCAGTAACTACTTGGTGGGCAGGCATCCGATATACGGCATCCAACTCCCAAGGTCCCGTAACTACTCGATGGGCAGGCATCCGCTATACGGCATCCAACCCTTCAAGGTCCAGTAACTACTCGGTGTGCAGGCATCCGCTATACGGCATCCAACCCCCAAGGTCAGTACCTACTCGGTGGGAAGGCATCCGATATACAGCATTCAACCCTCTAAGGTCCAGTAATTACTCGGTGGGCAGGAATCCGATATACGGCATTCAACCCTCTAAGGTCCAGTAACTACTCCGTGGGCAGGCATCTGATATACGGCATCCAACCCTCAAAGGTCCAGTAACTACTCGGTGGGCAGGCATCCGCTATACGGCATCCAACCCTCAAAGGTCAGTAACTACTTGGTGGGCAGGCATCCGACATACGGCATCCTACCATCAAAGGTCAGTAACTATTGGGTGGGCAGGCATCCGATATACGGCATCCAACCCCAAGGCCTCGTAACTACTTGGTGGGCAGGCATCCGATATACGGCATCCAACCCTCTAAGGTCAGTAACTACTGGGTGGGCAGGTATTCGCTATACGGCGTCCACCCCTCCAGGGTCCAGTAACTACTCGGTGGGCAGGCATCCGATATACGGCATCCAACCCTCCAAGGTCCAGTAACTACTCGGTGGTCAGGCATCCGATATACGGCATCCAACCCTCAAAGGTCCAGTAACTACTCGGTGGGCAGGCATCCGCTATACGGCATCCAACATTCAAAGGTCCAGTAACTACTTGGTGGGCAGGCATACGACATACGGCATCCAACCATCAAAGGTCAGTAACTATTGGGTGGTAAGGCATCCGATATACGGCATCCAACCCTCTAAGGTCCCGTAACTACTCGGTGGGCAGGCATCCGATATACGGCATCCAACCCTCCAAGGTCCAGTAACTACTCGGTGGTCAGGCATACGATATACGGCATCCAACCCTCAAAGGTCCAGTAACTACTAGGTGGACAGGCATCCGCTATACGGCATCCAACCCTCAAAGGTCAGTAACTACTTGGTGGGCAGGCATCCGACATACGGCATCCTACCATCAAAGGTCAGTAACTATTGGGTGGGCAGGCATCCGATATACGGCATCCAACCCCAAGGCCCCGTAACTACTTGGTGGGCAGGCATCCGATATACGGCATCCAACCCTCTAAGGTCAGTAACTACTGGGTGGGCAGGCTTTCGCTATACGGCGTCCAACCCTCCAAGGTCCAGTAACTACTCGGTGGGCAGGCATCCGCTATACGGCATCCAACCCCCAAGGTCATTAACTACTCGGTGGGAAGGCATCCGATATACGGCATCCAACCCTCTAAGGTCCCGTGACTACTCCGTGGGCAGGCATCCGCTATACGGCATCCAACCCTCAAAGGTCAGTAACTACTTGGTGGGCAGGCATCCGATATACGGCATCCAACCCCAAGGCCCCGTAACTACTTGGTGGGCAGGCATCCGATATACGGCATCCAACCCCCAAGTTCCAGTAACTAATCGGTGGGCATGCATCCGATATACGGCATCCAACCCTCAAAGGTCCAGTAACTACTCGGTGGACAGGCATCCGCTATACGGCATCCAACCCTCAAGGGTCAGTAACTACTTGGTGGGCAGGCATCCGATATACGGCATCCAACCCCCAAGGCCCCGTAACTACTCGGTGGGCAGGCATCCGATATACGGCATCCAACCCCCAAGGTCCAGTAACTACTCGGTGGGCAGGCATCCGATATACGGCATCCAACCCTCTAAGGTCCAGTAACTACTCGGTGGGCAGGCATCCGCTATACGACATCAAACCCCCAAGGTCCCGTAAATACTCGGTGGACAGGCATCCGCTATACGGCATCCAACACTCAAAGGTCCAGTAACTACTTGGTGGGCAGGCATCCGATATACGGCATCCAACTCCCAAGGTCCCGTAACTACTCGATGGGCAGGCATCCGCTATACGGCATCCAACCCCAAGGCCCAGTAACTACTTGGTGGGCAGGCATCCGATATACGGCATCCAACCCTCTAAGGTCAGTAACTACTGGGTGGGCAGGCATCCGCTATACGGCGTCTAACCCTCCAGGGTCCCGTAACTACTCGGTGGGCAGGCATCCGCTATTCGGCATCCAACACTCAAAGGTCCAGTAACTACTTGGTGGGCAGGCATCCGACATACGGCATCAAAACATCAAAGGTCAGTAACTATTGGGTGGTAAGGCATCCGATATACGGCATCCAACCCTCTAAGGTCCCGTAACTACTCGGTGGGCAGGAATGCGATATACGGCATTCAACCCTCTAAGGTCCAGTAACTACTCCGTGGGCAGGCATCCGATATACGGCATCCAACCCTCAAAGGTCCAGTAACTTCTCGGTGGACAGGCATCCGCTATACGGCATCCAACCCTCAAGGGTCAGTAACTACTTGGTGGGCAGGCAACCGATATACGGCATCCAACCCCCAAGGCCCCGTAACTACTCGTTGGGCAGGCATCCGCTATACGGCATCCAACACTCAAAGGTCCAGTAACTACTTGGTGGGCAGGCATCCGACATACGGCAACCAACCATCAAAGGTCAGTAACTATTGGGTGGTAAGGCATCCAATATACGGCATCCAACCCTCTAAGGTCCCGTAACTACTCGGTGGGCAGGCATCCGCTATACGGCATCCAACACTCAAAGGTCCAGTAACTACTTGGTGGGCAGGCATACGACATACGGCATCCAACCATCAAAGGTCAGTAACTATTGGGTGGTAAGGCATCCGATATACGGCATCCAACCCTCTAAGGTACCGTAACTACTCGGTGGGCAGGCATCCGATATACGGCATCCAACCCTCCAAGGTCCAGTATCTACTCGGTGGTCAGGCATCCGATATACGGCATCCAACCCTCAAAGGTCCAGTAACTACTAGGTGGACAGGCATCCGCTATACGGCATCCAACCCTCAAAGGTCAGTAACTACTTGGTGGGCCGGCATCCGATATACGGCATCCAACCTTCAAAACTCAGTAACTACTGGGTGGGCAGGCATCCGATATACGGCATCCAACCCCAAGGCCCCGTAACTACTTGGTGGTCAGGCATCCGATATACGGCATCCAACCATCTAAGGTCAGTAACTACTGGATGGGCAGGCATCCGCTATACGGCATCCAACCCCAAGGTCAGTAAATACTCGGTGGTAAGGCATCCGATATACGGCATCCAACCCTCTAAGGTCCCGTAACTACTCGGTGGGCAGGCGTCCGATATACGGCATCCAACCCTCAAAGGTCAGTAACTACTTTGTGGGCAGGCATCCGACATACGGTATCCAACCATCAAAGGTCAGTAACTATTGGGCGGGCAGGCATCCGATATACGGTATCCAACCCCAAGGCCCCGTAACTACTTGGTGGGCAGGCATCCGATATACGGCATCCAACTCTCTAAGGTCAGTAACTACTGGGTGGGCAGGCATCCGCTATACGGCGTCCAACCCTTCAAGGTCGAGTAACTACTCGGTGTGCAGGCATCCGCTATACGGCATCCAACCCCCAAGGTCAGTACCTACTCGGTGGGAAGGCATCCGATATACAGCATTCAACCCTCTAAGTTCCAGTAATTACTCGGTGGGCAGGAATCCGATATACGGCATTCAACCCTCTAAGGTCCAGTAACTACTCCGTGGGCAGGCATCCGATATACGGCATCCAACCCTCAAAGGTCCAGTAACTACTCGGTGGGCAGGCATCCGCTATACGGCATCCAACCCTCAAAGGTCCAGTAACTACTCGGTGGGCAGGCATCCGCTATACGGCATCCAACATTCAAAGGTCCAGTAACTACTTGGTGGGCAGGCATACGACATACGGCATCCAACCATCAAAGGTCAGTAACTATTGGGTGGTAAGGCATCCGATATACGGCATCCAACCCTCTAAGGTCCCGTAACTACTCGGTGGGCAGACATCCGATATACGGCATCCAACCCTCCAAGGTCCAGTAACTACTCGGTGGTCAGGCATCCGATATACGGCATCCAACCCTCAAAGGTCCAGTAACTACTAGGTGGACAGGCATCCGCTATACGGCATCCAACCCTCAAAGGTCAGTAACTACTTGGTGGGCAGGCATCCGACATACGGCATCCTACCATCAAAGGTCAGTAACTATTGGGTGGTCAGGCATCCGATATACGGCATCCAACCCCAAGGCCCCGTAACTACTTGGTGGGCAGGCATCCGATATACGGCATCCAACCTTCTAAGGTCAGTAACTACTGGGTGGGCAGGCTTTCGCTATACGGCGTCCAACCCTCCAAGGTCCAGTAACTACTCGGTGGGCAGGCATCCGCTATACGGCATCCAACCCCCAAGGTCATTAACTACTCGGTGGGAAGGCATCCGATATACGGCATCCAACCCTCTAAGGTCCCGTGACTACTCCGTGGGCAGGCATCCGCTATACGGCATCCAACCCTCAAAGGTCAGTAACTACTTGGTGGGCTGGCATCCGATATACGGCATCCAACCTTCAAAACTCAGTAACTACTGGGTGGGCAGGCATCCGATATACGGCATCCAACCCCAAGGCCCCGTAACTACTTGGTGGGCAGACATCCGATATACGGCATCCAACCCCCAAGTTCCAGTAACTAATCGGTGGGCATGCATCCGATATACGGCATCCAACCCTCAAAGGTCCAGTAACTACTCGGTGGACAGGCATCCGCTATACGGCATCCAACCCTCAAGGGTCAGTAACTACTTGGTGGGCAGGCATCCGATATACGGCATCCAACCCCCAAGGCCCCGTAACTACTCGGTGGGCAGGCATCCGATATACGGCATCCAACCCCCAAGGTCCAGTAACTACTCGGTGGGCAGGCATCCGATATACGGCATCCAACCCTCTAAGGTCCAGTAACTACTCGGTGGGCAGGCATCCGCTATACGGCATCAAACCCCCAAGGTCCCGTAAATACTCGGTGGACAGGCATCCGATATACGGCATCCAACCCTCTAAGGTTCAGTAACTACTCGGTGGGCAGGCATCCGATATACGGCATCCAACTCCCAAGGTCCCGTAACTACTCGGTGGGCAGGCATCCGCTATACGGCATCCAACTCTCTGAGGTCCAGTAACTACTCGGTGGGCAGGCATCCGATATACGGCATCCAACCCTCAAAGGTCAGTAACTACTTGGTGAGCAGGCATCTGACATACGGCATCCAACCATCAAAGGTCAGTAACTATTGGGTGGGCAGGCATCCGATATACGACATCCAACCCCAAGGCCCAGTAACTACTTGGTGGGCAGGCATCCGATATACGGCATCCAACCCTCTAAGGTCAGTAACTACTGGGTGGGCAGGCATCCGCTATACGGCGTCTAACCCTCCAGGGTCCCGTAACTACTCGGTGGGCAGGCATCCGCTATACGGCATCCAACACTCAAAGGTCCAGTAACTACTTGGTGGGCAGGCATCCGACATACGGCATCCAACCATCAAAGGTCAGTAACTATTGGGTGGTAAGGCATCCGATATACGGCATCCAACCCTCTAAGGTCCCGTAACTACTCGGTGGGCAGGAATGCGATATACGGCATTCAACCCTCTAAGGTCCAGTAACTACTCCGTGGGCAGGCATCCGATATACGGCATCCAACCCTCAAAGGTCCAGTAACTTCTCGGTGGACAGGCATCCGCTATACGGCATCCAACCCTCAAGGGTCAGTAACTACTTGGTGGGCAGGCATCCGATATACGGCATCCCACCCCCAAGGCCCCGTAACTACTCGGTGGGCAGGCATCCGCTATACGGCATCCAACACTCAAAGGTCCAGTAACTACTTGGTGGGCAGGCATCCGACATACGGCAACCAACCATCAAAGGTCAGTAACTATTGGGTGGTAAGGCATCCAATATACGGCATCCAACCCTCTAAGGTCCCGTAACTACTCGGTGGGCAGGCATCCGCTATACGGCATCCAACACTCAAAGGTCCAGTAACTACTTGGTGGGCAGGCATACGACATACGGCATCCAACCATCAAAGGTCAGTAACTATTGGGTGGTAAGGCATCCGATATACGGCATCCAACCCTCTAAGGTCCCGTAACTACTCGGTGGGCAGGCATCCGATATACGGCATCCAACCCTCCAAGGTCCAGTAACTACTCGGTGGTCAGGCATCCGATATACGGCATCCAACCCTCAAAGGTCCAGTAACTACTAGGTGGACAGGCATCCGCTATACGGCATCCAACCCTCAAAGGTCAGTAACTACTTGGTGGGCAGGCATCCGACATACGGCATCCTACCATCAAAGGTCAGTAACTATTGGGTGGGCAGGCATCCGATATACGGCATCCAACCCCAAGGCCCCGTAGCTACTTGGTGGGCAGGCATCCGATATACGGCATCCAACCCTCTAAGGTCAGTAACTACTGGGTGGGCAGGCTTTCGCTATACGGCGTCCAACCCTCCAAGGTCCAGTAACTACTCGGTGGGCAGACATCCGCTATACGGCATCCAACCACCAAGGTCATTAACTACTCGGTGGGAAGGCATCCGATATACGGCATCCAACCCTCTAAGGTCCCGTGACTACTCCGTGGGCAGGCATCCGCTATACGGCATCCAACCCTCAAAGGTCAGTAACTACTTGGTGGGCCGGCATCCGATATACGGCATCCAACCTTCAAAACTCAGTAACTACTGGGTGGGCAGGCATCCGATATACGGCATCCAACCCCAAGGCCCCGTAACTACTTGGTGGGCAGGCATCCGATATACGGCATCCAACCCCCAAGTTCCAGTAACTAATCGGTGGGCATGCATCCGATATACGGCATCCAACCCTCAAAGGTCCAGTAACTACTCGGTGGACAGGCATACGCTATACGGCATCCAACCCTCAAGGGTCAGTAACTACTTGGTGGGCAGGCATCCGATATACGGCATCCAACCCCCAAGGCCCCGTAACTACTCGGTGGGCAGGCATCCGATATACGGCATCCAACCCCCAAGGTCCAGTAACTACTCGGTGGGCAGGCATCCGATATACGGCATCCAACCCTCTAAGGTCCAGTAACTACTCGGTGGGCAGGCATCCGCTATACAGCATCAAACCCCCAAGGTCCCGTAAATACTCGGTGGACAGGCATCCGATATACGGCATCCAACCCCCAAGGTCATTAACTACTCGGTGGGCAGGCATCCGATATACGGCATCCAACTCCCAAGGTCCCGTAACTACTCGGTGGGCAGGCATCCGCTATACGGCATCCAACTCTCTGAGGTCCAGTAACTACTCGGTGGGCAGGCATCCGATATACGGCATCCAACCCTCAAAGGTCAGTAACTACTTGGTGAGCAGGCATCTGACATACGGCATCCAACCCCAAGGCCCCGTAACTACTTGGTGGGCAGGCATCCGATATACGGCATCCAACCCCCAAGTTCCAGTAACTAATCGGTGGGCATGCATCCGATATACGGCATCCAACCCTCAAAGGTCCAGTAACTACTCGGTGGACAGGCATCCGCTATACGGCATCCAACCCTCAAGGGTCAGTAACTACTTGGTGGGCAGGCATCCGATATACGGCATCCAACCCCCAAGGCCCCGTAACTACTCGGTGGGCAGGCATCCGATATACGGCATCCAACCCCCAAGGTCCAGTAACTACTCGGTGGGCAGGCATCCGATATACGGCATCCAACCCTCTAAGGTCCAGTAACTACTCGGTGGGCAGGCATCCGCTATACGGCATCAAACCCCCAAGGTCCCGTAAATACTCGGTGGACAGGCATCCGATATACGGCATCCAACCCTCTAAGGTTCAGTAACTACTCGGTGGGCAGGCATCCGATATACGGCATCCAACTCCCAAGGTCCCGTAACTACTCGGTGGGCAGGCATCCGCTATACAGCATCCAACTCTCTGAGGTCCAGTAACTACTCGGTGGGCAGGCATCCGATATACGGCATCCAACCCTCAAAGGTCAGTAACTACTTGGTGAGCAGGCATCTGACATTCGGCATCCAACCATCAAAAGTCAGTAACTATTGGGTGGGCAGGCATCCGATATACGACATCCAACCCCAAGGCCCAGTAACTACTTGGTGGGCAGGCATCCGATATACGGCATCCAACCCTCTAAGGTCAGTAACTACTGGGTGGGCAGGCATCCGCTATACGGCGTCTAACCCTCCAGGGTCCCGTAACTACTCGGTGGGCAGGCATCCGCTATACGGCATCCAACACTCAAAGGTCCAGTAACTACTTGGTGGGCAGGCATCCGACATACGGCATCCAACACTCAAAGGTCCAGTAACTACTTGGTGGGCAGGCATACGACATACGGCATCCAACCATCAAATGTCAGTAACTATTGGGTGGTAAGGCATCCGATATACGGCATCCAACCCTCTAAGGTCCCATAACTACTCGGTGGGCAGGCATCCGATATACGGCATCCATCCCTCTAAGGTCCAGTAACTACTCGGTGGTCAGGCATCCGATATACGGCATCCAACCCTCAAAGGTCCAGTAACTACTAGGTGGACAGGCATCCGCTATACGGCATCCAACCCTCAAAGGTCTGTAACTACTTGGTGGGCAGGCATCCGACATACGGCATCCTACCATCAAAGGTCAGTAACTATTGGGTGGGCAGGCATCCGATATACGGCATCCAACCCCAAGGCCCCGTAACTACTTGGTGGGCAGGCATACGATATACGGCATCCAACCCTCTAAGGTCAGTAACTACTGGGTGGGCAGGCTTTCGCTATACGGCGTCCAACCCTCCGAGGTCCAGTAACTACTCGGTGGGCAGGCATCCGCTATACGGCATCCAACCCCCAAGGTCATTATCTACTCGGTGGGAAGGCATCCGATATACGGCATCCAACCCTCTAAGGTCCCGTGACTACTCCGTGGGCAGGCATCCGCTATACGGCATCCAACCCTCAAAGGTCAGTAACTACTTGGTGGGCCGGCATCCGATATACGGCATCCAACCTTCAAAACTCAGTAACTACTGGGTGGGCAGGCATCCGATATACGGGATCCAACCCCAACGCCCCGTATCTACTTGGTGGGCAGGCATCCGATATACGGCATCCAACCCCCAAGTTCCAGTAACTAATCGGTGGGCATGCATCCGATATACGGCATCCAACCCTCAAAGGTCCAGTAACTACTCGGTGGACAGGCATCCGCTATACGGCATCCAACCCTCAAGGGTCAGTAACTACTTGGTGGGCAGGCATCCGATATACGGCATCCAACCCTCTAAGGTCCAGTAATTACTCGGTGGGCAGGAATCCGATATACGGCATTCAACCCTCTAAGGTCCAGTAACTACTCCGTGGGCAGGCATCCGATATACGGCATCCAAACCTCAAAGGTCCAGTAACTACTCGGTGGACAGGCATCCGCTATACGGCATCCAACCCTCAAGGCCCCGTAACTACTTGGTGGGCAGGCATCCGATATACGGCATCCAATCCTCCAAGGTCCAGTAACTACTCGGTGGTCAGGCATCCGATATACGGCATCCAACCCTCAAAGGTCCAGTAACTACTCGGTGGGCAGGCATCCGCTATACGGCATCCAACACTCAAAGGTCCAGTAACTACTTGGTGGGCAGGCATCCGACATACGGCATCCAACCATCAAAGTTCAGTAACTATTGGGTGGTAAGGCATCCGATATACGACATCCAACCCTCTAAGGTCCCGTAACTACTCGGTGGGCAGGCATCCGATATACGGCGTGTAACCCTCGCGGTCAGTACCTACTCGGTGGGGAGGCATCCGATATACAGCATTCAACCCTCTAAGGTCCAGTAATTACTCGGTGGGCAGGAATCCGATATACGGCATTCAACCCTCTAAGGTCCAGTAACTACTCCGTGGGCAGGCATCCGATATACGGCATCCAAACCTCAAAGGTCCAGTAACTACTCGGTGGACAGGCATCCGCTATACGGCATCCAACCCTCAAGGGTCAGTAACTACTTGGTGGGCAGGCATCCGATATACGGCATCCAACCCCCAAGGCCCCGTAACTACTCGGTGGGCAGGCATCCGATATACGGCATCCAACCCCCAAGGTCCAGTAACTACTCGGTGGGCAGGCTTCCGATATACGGCATCCAACCCCCAAGGTCAGTAACTACTCGGTGGGAAGGCATTCGATATACGGCATCCAACCCTTCAAGGTCCAGTAACTACTAGGTGGGCAGGCATCCGCTATACGGCATCCAACCCTCTAAGGTCCAGTAACTACTCGGTGGGCAGACATCCGATATACGGCATCCAACCATCAAAGGTCAGTAACTATTGGGTGGGCAGGCATCCGATATACGGCATCCAACCCCAAGGCCCCGTAACTACTCGGTGGGCAGGCATCCGCTATACGGCATCCAACACTCAAAGGTCCAGTAACTACTTGGTGGGCAGGCATCCGACATACGGCATCCAACCATCAAAGGTCAGTAACTATTGGGTGGTAAGGCATCCGATATACGGCATCCAACCCTCTAAGGTCCCGTAACTACTCGGTGGGCAGGAATGCGATATACGGCATTCAACCCTCTAAGGTCCAGTAACTACTCCGTGGGCAGGCATCCGATATACGGCATCCAACTCCCAAGGTCCCGTAACTACTCGGTGGGCAGGCATCCGCTATACGGCATCCAACTCTCTGAGGTCCAGTAACTACTCGGTAGGCAGGCATCCGATATACGGCATCCAACCCTCAAAGGTCAGTAACTACTTGGTGAGCAGGCATCTGACATACGGCATCCAACCATCAAAGGTCAGTAACTATTGGGTGGGCAGGCATCCGATATACGACATCCAACCCCAAGGCCCAGTAACTACTTGGTGGGCAGGCATCCGATATACGGCATCCAACCCTCTAAGGTCAGTAACTACTGGGTGGGCAGGCATCCGCTATACGGCGTCTAACCCTCCAGGGTCCCGTAACTACTCGGTGGGCAGGCATCCGCTATACGGCATCCAACACTCAAAGGTCCAGTAACTACTTGGTGGGCAGGCATCCGACATACGGCATCCAACCATCAAAGGTCAGTAACTATTGGGTGGTAAGGCATCCGATATACGGCATCCAACCCTCTAAGGTCCCGTAACTACTCGGTGGGCAGGAATGCGATATACGGCATTCAACCCTCTAAGGTCCAGTAACTACTCCGTGGGCAGGCATCCGATATACGGCATCCAACCCTCAAAGGTCCAGTAACTTCTCGGTGGACAGGCATCCGCTATACGGCATCCAACCCTCAAGGGTCAGTAACTACTTGGTGGGCAGGCATCCGATATACGGCATCCCACCCCCAAGGCCCCGTAACTACTCGGTGGGCAGGCATCCGCTATACGGCATCCAACACTCAAAGGTCCAGTAACTACTTGGTGGGCAGGCATCCGACATACGGCAACCAACCATCAAAGGTCAGTAACTATTGGGTGGTAAGGCATCCAATATACGGCATCCAACCCTCTAAGGTCCCGTAACTACTCGGTGGGCAGGCATCCGCTATACGGCATCCAACACTCAAAGGTCCAGTAACTACTTGGTGGGCAGGCATACGACATACGGCATCCAACCATCAAAGGTCAGTAACTATTGGGTGGTAAGGCATCCGATATACGGCATCCAACCCTCTAAGGTCCCGTAACTACTCGGTGGGCAGGCATCCGATATACGGCATCCAACCCTCCAAGGTCCAGTAACTACTCGGTGGTCAGGCATCCGATATACGGCATCCAACCCTCAAAGGTCCAGTAACTACTAGGTGGACAGGCATCCGCTATACGGCATCCAACCCTCAAAGGTCAGTAACTACTTGGTGGGCAGGCATCCGACATACGGCATCCTACCATCAAAGGTCAGTAACTATTGGGTGGGCAGGCATCCGATATACGGCATCCAACCCCAAGGCCCCGTAGCTACTTGGTGGGCAGGCATCCGATATACGGCATCCAACCCTCTAAGGTCAGTAACTACTGGGTGGGCAGGCTTTCGCTATACGGCGTCCAACCCTCCAAGGTCCAGTAACTACTCGGTGGGCAGACATCCGTTATACGGCATCCAACCACCAAGGTCATTAACTACTCGGTGGGAAGGCATCCGATATACGGCATCCAACCCTCTAAGGTCCCGTGACTACTCCGTGGGCAGGCATCCGCTATACGGCATCCAACCCTCAAAGGTCAGTAACTACTTGGTGGGCCGGCATCCGATATACGGCATCCAACCTTCAAAACTCAGTAACTACTGGGTGGGCAGGCATCCGATATACGGCATCCAACCCCAAGGCCCCGTAACTACTTGGTGGGCAGGCATCCGATATACGGCATCCAACCCTCAAAGGTCCAGTAACTACTCGGTGGACAGGCATACGCTATACGGCATCCAACCCTCAAGGGTCAGTAACTACTTGGTGGGCAGGCATCCGATATACGGCATCCAACCCCCAAGGCCCCGTAACTACTCGGTGGGCAGGCATCCGATATACGGCATCCAACCCCCAAGGTCCAGTAACTACTCGGTGGGCAGGCATCCGATATACGGCATCCAACCCTCTAAGGTCCAGTAACTACTCGGTGGGCAGGCATCCGCTATACAGCATCAAACCCCCAAGGTCCCGTAAATACTCGGTGGACAGGCATCCGATATACGGCATCCAACCCCCAAGGTCATTAACTACTCGGTGGGCAGGCATCCGATATACGGCATCCAACTCCCAAGGTCCCGTAACTACTCGGTGGGCAGGCATCCGCTATACGGCATCCAACTCTCTGAGGTCCAGTAACTACTCGGTGGGCAGGCATCCGATATACGGCATCCAACCCTCAAAGGTCAGTAACTACTTGGTGAGCAGGCATCTGACATACGGCATCCAACCCCAAGGCCCCGTAACTACTTGGTGGGCAGGCATCCGATATACGGCATCCAACCCCCAAGTTCCAGTAACTAATCGGTGGGCATGCATCCGATATACGGCATCCAACCCTCAAAGGTCCAGTAACTACTCGGTGGACAGGCATCCGCTATACGGCATCCAACCCTCAAGGGTCAGTAACTACTTGGTGGGCAGGCATCCGATATACGGCATCCAACCCCCAAGGCCCCGTAACTACTCGGTGGGCAGGCATCCGATATACGGCATCCAACCCCCAAGGTCCAGTAACTACTCGGTGGGCAGGCATCCGATATACGGCATCCAACCCTCTAAGGTCCAGTAACTACTCGGTGGGCAGGCATCCGCTATACGGCATCAAACCCCCAAGGTCCCGTAAATACTCGGTGGACAGGCATCCGATATACGGCATCCAACCCTCTAAGGTTCAGTAACTACTCGGTGGGCAGGCATCCGATATACGGCATCCAACTCCCAAGGTCCCGTAACTACTCGGTGGGCAGGCATCCGCTATACAGCATCCAACTCTCTGAGGTCCAGTAACTACTCGGTGGACAGGCATACGCTATACGGCATCCAACCCTCAAGGGTCAGTAACTACTTGGTGGGCAGGCATCCGATATACGGCATCCAACCCCCAAGGCCCCGTAACTACTCGGTGGGCAGGCATCCGATATACGGCATCCAACCCCCAAGGTCCAGTAACTACTCGGTGGGCAGGCATCCGATATACGGCATCCAACCCTCTAAGGTCCAGTAACTACTCGGTGGGCAGGCATCCGCTATACAGCATCAAACCCCCAAGGTCCCGTAAATACTCGGTGGACAGGCATCCGATATACGGCATCCAACCCCCAAGGTCATTAACTACTCGGTGGGCAGGCATCCGATATACGGCATCCAACTCCCAAGGTCCCGTAACTACTCGGTGGGCAGGCATCCGCTATACGGCATCCAACTCTCTGAGGTCCAGTAACTACTCGGTGGGCAGGCATCCGATATACGGCATCCAACCCTCAAAGGTCAGTAACTACTTGGTGAGCAGGCATCTGACATACGGCATCCAACCCCAAGGCCCCGTAACTACTTGGTGGGCAGGCATCCGATATACGGCATCCAACCCCCAAGTTCCAGTAACTAATCGGTGGGCATGCATCCGATATACGGCATCCAACCCTCAAAGGTCCAGTAACTACTCGGTGGACAGGCATCCGCTATACGGCATCCAACCCTCAAGGGTCAGTAACTACTTGGTGGGCAGGCATCCGATATACGGCATCCAACCCCCAAGGCCCCGTAACTACTCGGTGGGCAGGCATCCGATATACGGCATCCAACCCCCAAGGTCCAGTAACTACTCGGTGGGCAGGCATCCGATATACGGCATCCAACCCTCTAAGGTCCAGTAACTACTCGGTGGGCAGGCATCCGCTATACGGCATCAAACCCCCAAGGTCCCGTAAATACTCGGTGGACAGGCATCCGATATACGGCATCCAACCCTCTAAGGTTCAGTAACTACTCGGTGGGCAGGCATCCGATATACGGCATCCAACTCCCAAGGTCCCGTAACTACTCGGTGGGCAGGCATCCGCTATACAGCATCCAACTCTCTGAGGTCCAGTAACTACTCGGTGGGCAGGCATCCGATATACGGCATCCAACCCTCAAAGGTCAGTAACTACTTGGTGAGCAGGCATCTGACATTCGGCATCCAACCATCAAAAGTCAGTAACTATTGGGTGGGCAGGCATCCGATATACGACATCCAACCCCAAGGCCCAGTAACTACTTGGTGGGCAGGCATCCGATATACGGCATCCAACCCTCTAAGGTCAGTAACTACTGGGTGGGCAGGCATCCGCTATACGGCGTCTAACCCTCCAGGGTCCCGTAACTACTCGGTGGGCAGGCATCCGCTATACGGCATCCAACACTCAAAGGTCCAGTAACTACTTGGTGGGCAGGCATCCGACATACGGCATCCAACACTCAAAGGTCCAGTAACTACTTGGTGGGCAGGCATACGACATACGGCATCCAACCATCAAATGTCAGTAACTATTGGGTGGTAAGGCATCCGATATACGGCATCCAACCCTCTAAGGTCCCGTAACTACTCGGTGGGCAGGCATCCGATATACGGCATCCAACCCTCCAAGGTCCAGTAACTACTCGGTGGTCAGGCATCCGATATACGGCATCCAACCCTCAAAGGTCCAGTAACTACTCGGTGGGCAGGCATCCGCTATACGGCATCCAACACTCAAAGGTCCAATAACTACTTGGTGGGCAGGCATCCGACATACGGCATCCAACCATCAAAGGTCAGTAACTATTGGGTGGTAAGGCATCCGGTATACGGCATCCAACCCTCTAAGGTCCCGTAACTACTCGGTGGGCAGGCATCCGATATATGGCGTGTAACCCTCGCGGTCAGTACCTACTCGGTGGGAAGGCATCCGATATACAGCATTCAACCCTCTAAGGTCCAGTAATTACTCGGTGGGAAGGAATCCGATATACGGCATTCAACCCTCTAAGGTCCAGTAACTACTCCGTGGGCAGGCATCCGATATACGGCATCCAACCCTCAAAGGTCCAGTAACTACTCGGTGGACAGGCATCCGCTATACGGCATCCAACCCTCAAGGGTCAGTAACTACTTGGTGGGCAGGCATCCGATATACGGCATCCAACCCCCAAGGCCCCGTAACTACTCGGTGGGCAGGCATCCGATATACGGCATCCAACCCCCAAGGTCCAGTAACTACTCGGTGGGCAGGCATCCGATATACGGCATCCAACCCTTCAAGGTCCAGTAACTACTAGGTGGGCAGGCATCCGCTATACGGCATCCAACCCTCTAAGGTCCAGTAACTACTCGGTGGGCAGACATCCGATATACGGCATCCAACCATCAAAGGTCAGTAACTATTGGGTGGGCTGGCATCCGATATACGGCATCCAACCATCAAAGGTCAGTAACTATTGGGTGGGCAGGCATCCGATATACGGCATCCAACCCCAAGACCCCGTAACTACTTGGTGGGCAGGCATCCGATATACGGCATCCAACCCTCTAAGGTCAGTAACTACTGGGTGGGCAGGCATCCGCTATACGGCGTCCACCCCTCCAGGGTCCAGTAACTACTCGGTGGGCAGGCATCCGATATACGGCATCCAACCCTCCAAGGTCCAGTAACTACTCGGTGGTCAGGCATCCGATATACGGCATCCAACCCTCAAAGGTCCAGTAACTACTCGGTGGGCAGGCATCCGCTATACGGCTTCCAACACTCAAAGGTCCAGTAACTACTTGGTGGGCAGGCATCCGACATACGGCATCCAACCATCAAAGGTCAGTAACTATTGGGTGGTAAGGCATCCGATATACGGCATCCAACCCTCAAAGGTCCCGTAACTACTCGGTGGGCAGGCATCCGATATACGGCATCCAACCCTCCACGGTCCAGTAACTACTCGGTGGTCAGGCATCCGACATACGGCATCCAACCCTCAAAGGTCCAGTAACTACTCGGTGGGCAGGCATCCGACATACGGCATCCAAACATCAAAGGTCAGTAACTATTGGGTGGTAAGGCATCCGATATACGGCATCAAACCCTCTAAGGTCCCGTAACTACTCGGTGGGCAGGCATCCGATATACGGCGTGTAACCCTCGCGGTCAGTACCTACTCAGTGGGAAGGCATCCGATATACAGCATTCAACCCTCTAAGGTCCAGTAATTACTCGGTGGGCAGGAATCCGATATACGGCATTCAACCCTCTAAGGTCCAGTAACTACTCCGTGGGCAGGCATCCGATATACGGCATCCAAACCTCAAAGGTCCAGTAACTACTCGGTGGACAGGCATCCGCTATACGGCATCCAACCCTCAAGGCCCCGTAACTACTTGGTGGGCAGGCATCCGATATACGGCATCCAATCCTCCAAGGTCCAGTAACTACTCGGTGGTCAGGCATCCGATATACGGCATCCAACCCTCAAAGGTCCAGTAACTACTCGGTGGGCAGGCATCCGCTATACGGCATCCAACACTCAAAGGTCCAGTAACTACTTGGTGGGCAGGCATCCTACATACGGCATCCAACCATCAAAGGTCAGTAACTATTGGGTGGTAAGGCATCCGATATACGGCATCCAACCCTCTAAGGTCCCGTAACTACTCGGTGGGCAGGCATCCGATATACGGCGTGTAACCCTCGCGCTCAGTACCTACTCGGTGGGGAGGCATCCGATATACAGCATTCAACCCTCTAAGGTCCAGTAATTACTCGGTGGGCAGGAATCCGATATACGGCATTCAACCCTCTAAGGTCCAGTAACTACTCCGTGGGCAGGCATCCGATATACGGCATCCAAACCTCAAAGGTCCAGTAACTACTCGGTGGACAGGCATCCGCTATACGGCATCCAACCCTCAAGGGTCAGTAACTACTTGGTGGGCAGGCATCCGATATACGGCATCCAACCCCCAAGGCCCCGTAACTACTCGGTGGGCAGGCATCCGATATACGGCATCCAACCCCCAAGGTCCAGTAACTACTCGGTGGGCAGGCATCCGATATACGGCATCCAACCCCCAAGGTCAGTAACTACTCGGTGGGAAGGCATTCGATATACGGCATCCAACCCTTCAAGGTCCAGTAACTACTAGGTGGGCAGGCATCCGCTATACGGCATCCAACCCTCTAAGGTCCAGTAACTACTCGGTGGGCAGACATCCGATATACGGCATCCAACCATCAAAGTTCAGTAACTATTGGGTGGGCAGGCATCCGACATACGGCATCCAACCATCAAAGGTCAGTAACTATTGGGTGGTAAGGCATCAGATATACGGCATCCAACCCTCTAAGGTCCCGTAACTACTCGGTGGGCAGGCATCCGATATATGGCGTGTAACCCTCGCGGTCAGTACCTAATCGGTGGGAAGGCATCCGATATACAGCATTCAACCCTCTAAGGTCCAGTAATTACTCGGTGGGCAGGAATCCGATATACGGCATTCAACCCTCTAAGGTCCAGTAACTACTCCGTGGGCAGGCATCCGATATACGGCATCCAACCCTCAAAGGTCCAGTAACTACTCGGTGGACAGGCATCCGCTATACGGCATCCAACCCTCAGGGGTCAGTAACTACTTGGTGGGCAGGCATCCGATATACGGCATCCAACCCCCAAGGCCCCGTAACTACTCGGTGGGCAGGCATCCGATATACGGCATCCAACCCCCAAGGTCCAGTAACTACTCGGTGGGCAGGCATCCGATATACGGCATCCAACCCTTCAAGGTCCAGTAACTACTAGGTGGGCAGGCATCCGCTATACGGCATCCAACCCTCTAAGGTCCAGTAACTACTCGGTGGGCAGACATCCGATATACGGCATCCAACCATCAAAGGTCAGTAACTATTGGGTGGGCAGGCATCCGATATACGGCATCCAACCCCAAGGCCCCGTAACTACTTGGTGGGCAGGCATCCGATATACGGCATCCAACCCTCTAAGGTCAGTAACTACTGGGTGGGCAGGCATCCGCTATACGGCGTCCACCCCTCCAGGGTCCAGTAACTACTCGGTGGGCAGGCATCCGATATACGGCATCCAACCCTCCAAGGTCCAGTAACTACTTGGTGGGCAGGCATCCGCTATACGGCATCCAACCCTCAAAGGTCCAGTAACTACTTGGTGGGCAGGCATCCGATATACGGCATCCAACCCTCAAAGGTCCAGTAACTACTCGGTGGGCAGGCATCCGCTCTACGGCATCCAACCCTCAAAGGTCCAGTAACTACTCGGTGGGCAGGCATCCGCTATACGGCATCCAACACTCAAAGGTCCAGTAACTACTTGGTGGGCAGGCATCCGACATACGGCATCCAACCATCAAAGGTCAGTAACTATTGGGTGGTAAGGCATCCGATTTACGGCATCCAACCCTCTAAGGTCCCGTAACTACTCGGTGGGCAGGCATCCGATATACGGCGTGTAACCCTCAAGGTCAGTACCTACTCGGTGGGCAGGAATCCGATATATATTGCATTCAACCCTCTAAGGTCCAGTAACTACTCGGTGGGCAGGCATCCGATATACGGCATCCAACCCTCAAAGGTCCAGTAACTACTAGGTGGACAGGCATCCGCTATACGGCATCCAACCCTCAAAGGTCAGTAACTACTTGGTGGGCAGGCATCCGACATACGGCATCCTACCATCAAAGGTCAGTAACTATTGGGTGGGCAGGCATCCGATATACGGCATCCAACCCCAAGGCCCCGTAACTACTTGGTGGGCAGGCATCCGATATACGGCATCCAACCCTCTAAGGTCAGTAACTACTGGGTGGGCAGGTATTCGCTATACGGCGTACACCCCTCCAGGGTCCAGTAACTACTCGGTGGGCAGGCATCCGCTATACGGCATCCAACCCCCAAGGTCATTAACTACTCGGTGGGAAGGCATCCGATATACGGCATCCAACCCTCTAAGGTCCCGTGACTACTCCGTGGGCAGGCATCCGCTATACGGCATCCAACCCTCAAAGGTCAGTAACTACTTGGTGGGCCGGCATCCGATATACGGCATCCAACCTTCAAAACTCAGTAACTACTGGGTGGGCAGGCATTCGATATACGGCATCCAACCCCAAGGCCCCGTAACTACTTGGTGGGCAGGCATCCGATATACGGCATCCAACCCCCAAGTTCCAGTAACTAATCGGTGGGCATGCATCCGATATACGGCATCCAACCCTCAAAGGTCCAGTAACTACTCGGTGGACAGGCATCCGCTATACGGCATCCAACCCTCAAGGGTCAGTAACTACTTGGTGGGCAGGCATCCGATATACGGCATCCAACCCCCAAGGCCCCGTAACTACTCGGTGGGCAGGCATCCGATATACGGCATCCAACCCCCAAGGTCCAGTAACTACTCGGTGGGCAGGCATCCGATATACGGCATCCAACACTCTAAGGTCCAGTAACTACTCGGTGGGCAGGCATCCGCTATACGGCATCCAACCCCCAAGGTCCCGTAAATACTCGGTGGACAGGCATCCGATATACGGCATCCAACCCTCTAAGGTTCAGTAACTACTCGGTGGGCAGGCATCCGATATACGGCATCCAACTCCCAAGGTCCCGTAACTACTCGGTGGGCAGGCATCCGATATACGGCATCCAACCCTTTAAGGTCCAGTAACTACTCGGTGGTCAGGCATCCGATATACGGCATCCAACCCTCAAAGGTCCAGTAACTACTCGGTGGGCAGGCATCCGCTATACGGCATCCAACACTCAAAGGTCCAGTAACTACTTGGTGGGCAGGCATCCGACATACGGCATCCAACCATCAAAGGTCAGTAACTATTGGGTGGTAAGGCATCCGATATACGGCATCCAACCCTCTAAGGTCCCGTAACTACTCGGTGGGCAGGCATCCGATATACGGCATAGAACCCTCCAAGGTCCAGTAACTACTCGGTGGTCAGGCATCCGATATACGGCATCCAACCCTCAAAGGTCCAGTAACTACTCGGTGGGCAGGCATCCGCTATACGGCATCCAACACTCAAAGGTCCAGTAACTACTTGGTGGGCAGGCATCCGACATACGGCATCCAACCATCAAAGGTCAGTAACTATTGGGTGGTAAGGCATCCGATATACGGCATCCAACCCTCTAAGGTCCCGTAACTACTCGGTGGGCAGGCATCCGATATACGGCGTGTAACCCTCGCGGTCAGTACCTACTCGGTGGGAAGGCATCCGATATACAGCATTCAACCCTCTAAGGTCCAGTAATTACTCGGTGGGCAGGAATCCGATATACGGCATTCAACCCTCTAAGGTCCAGTAACTACTCCGTGGGCAGGCATCCGATATGCGGCATCCAAACCTCAAAGGTCCAGTAACTACTCGGTGGACAGGCATCCGCTATACGGCATCCAACCCTCAAGGGTCAGTAACTACTTGGTGGGCAGGCATCCGATATACGGCATCCAACGCCCAAGGCCCCGTAACTACTCGGTGGGCAGGCATCCGATATACGGCATCCAACCCCCAAGGTCCAGTAACTACTCGGTGGGCAGGCATCCGATATACGGCATCCAACCCCAAGGTCAGTAACTACTCGGTGGGAAGGCATTCGATATACGGCATCCAACCCTTCAAGGTCCAGTAACTACTAGGTGGGCAGGCATCCGCTATACGGCATCCAACCCTCTAAGGTCCAGTAACTACTCGGTGGGCAGACATCCGATATACGGCATCCAACCATCAAAGGTCAGTAACTATTGGGTGGGCAGGCATCCGATATACGGCATCCAACCCCAAGGCCCCGTAACTACTCGGTGGGCAGGCATCCGCTATACGGCACCCAACACTCAAAGGTCCAGTAACTACTTGGTGGGCAGGCATCCGACATACGGCATCCAACCATCAAAGGTCAGTAACTATTGGGTGGTAAGGCATCCGATATACGGCATCCAACCCTCTAAGGTCCCGTAACTACTAGGTGGGCAGGCATCCGATATATGGCGTGTAACCCTCGCGGTCAGTACCTACTCGGTGGGAAGGCATCCGATATACAGCATTCAACACTCTAAGGTCCAGTAACTACTTGGTGGGCAGGCATCCGATATACGGCATTCAACCCTCTAAGGTCCAGTAACTACTCCGTGGGCAGGCATCCGATATACGGCATCCAAACCTCAAAGGTCCAGTAACTACTAGGTGGGCAGACATCCGATATACGGCATCCAACCATCAAAGGTCAGTAACTATTGGGTGGGCAGGCATCCGATATACGGCATCCAACCCCAAGGCCCCGTAACTACTTGGTGGGCAGGCATCCGATATACGGCATCCAACCCTCTAAGGTCAGTAACTACTGGGTGGGCAGGCATCCGCTATACGGCGTCCACCCCTCCAGGGTCCAGTAACTACTCGGTGGGCAGGCATCCGATATACGGCATCCATCCCTCCAAGGTCCAGTAACTACTTGGTGGGCAGGCATCCGCTATACGGCATCCAACCCTCAAAGGTCCAGTAACTACTCGGTGGGCAGGCATCCGCTCTACGGCATCCAACCCTCAAAGGTCCAGTAACTACTCGGTGGGCAGGCATCCGCTATACGGCATCCAACACTCAAAGGTCCAGTAACTACTTGGTGAGCAGGCATCCGACATACGGCATCCAACCATCAAAGTTCAGTAACTATTGGGTGGTAAGGCATCCGATATACGGCATCCAACCCTCTAAGGTCCCGTAACTACTCGGTGGGCAGGCATCCGATATACGGCGTGTAACCCTCAAGGTCAGTACCTACTCGGTGGGAAGGCATCCGATATACAGCATTCAACCCTCTAAGGTCCAGTAATTACTCGGTGGGCAGGAATCCGATATATATTGCATTCAACCCTCTAAGGTCCAGTAACTACTCCGTGGGCAGGCATCCGATATACGGCATCCAACCCTCAAAGGTCCAGTAACTACTAGGTGGACAGGCATCCGCTATACGGCATCCAACCCTCAAAGGTCAGTAACTACTTGGTGGGCCGTCATCCGATATACGGCATCCAACCTTCAAAACTCAGTAACTACTGGGTGGGCAGGCATCCGATATACGGCATCCAACCCCAAGGCCCCGTAACTACTTGGTGGGCAGGCATCCGATATACGGCATCCAACCCCCAAGTTCCAGTAACTAATCGGTGGGCATGCATCCGATATACGGCATCCAACCCTCAAAGGTCCAGTAACTACTCGGTGGACAGGCATCCGCTATACGGCATCCAACCCTCAAGGGTCAGTAACTACTTGGTGGGCAGGCATCCGATATACGGCATCCAACCCCCAAGGCCCCGTAACTACTCGGTGGGCAGGCATCCGATATACGGCATCCAACCCCCAAGGTCCAGTAACTACTCGGTGGGCAGGCATCCGATATACGGCATCCAACCCTCTAAGGTCCAGTAACTACTCGGTGGGCAGGCATCCGCTATACGGCATCCAACCCCCAAGGTCCCGTAAATACTCGGTGGACAGGCATCCGATATACGGCATCCAACCCTCTAAGGTTCAGTAACTACTCGGTGGGCAGGCATCCGATATACGGCATCCAACTCCCAAGGTCCCGTAACTACTCGGTGGGCAGGCATCCGCTATACGGCATCCAACTCTCTGAGGTCCAGTAACTACTCGGTGGGCAGGCATCCGATATACGGCATCCAACCCTCAAAGGTCAGTAACTACTTGGTGAGCAGGCATCCGACATACGGCATCCAACCATCAAAGGTCAGTAACTATTGGGTGGGCAGGCATCCGATATACGACATCCAACCCCAAGGCCCAGTAACTACTTGGTGGGCAGGCATCCGATATACGGCATCCAACCCTCTAAGGTCAGTAACTACTGGGTGGGCAGGCATCCGCTATACGGCGTCTAACCCTCCAGGGTCCCGTAACTACTCGGTGGGCAGGCATCCGCTATACGGCATCCAACACTCAAAGGTCCAGTAACTACTTGGTGGGCAGGCATCCGACATACGGCATCCAACCATCAAAGGTCAGTAACTATTGGGTGGTAAGGCATCCGATATACGGCATCCAACCCTCTAAGGTCCCGTAACTACTCGGTGGGCAGGAATCCGATATACGGCATTCAACCCTCTAAGGTCCAGTAACTACTCCGTGGGCAGGCATCTGATATACGGCATCCAACCCTCAAAGGTCCAGTAACTTCTCGGTGGACAGGCATCCGCTATACGGCATCCAACCCTCAAGGGTCAGTAACTACTTGGTGGGCAGGCATCCGATATACGGCATCCAACCCCCAAGGCCCCGTAACTACTCGGTGGGCAGGCATCCGCTATACGGCATCCAACACTCAAAGGTCCAGTAACTACTTGGTGGGCAGGCATCCGACATACGGCAACCAACCATCAAAGGTCAGTAACTATTGGGTGGTAAGGCATCCGATATACGGCATCCAACCCTCTAAGGTCCCGTAACTACTCGGTGGGGAGGCATCCGATATACGGCATCCAACCCTCCAAGGTCCAGTAACTACTCGGTGGTCAGGCATCCGATATACGGCATCCAACTCTCAAAGGTCCAGTAACTACTCGGTGGGCAGGCATCCGCTATACGGCATCCAACACTCAAAGGTCCAGGAACTACTTGGTGGGCAGGCATCCGACATACGGCATCCAACCATCAAAGGTCAGTAACTATTGGGTGGTAAGGCATCCGATATACGGCATCCAACCCTCTAAGGTCCCGTAACTACTCGGTGGGCAGGCATCCGATATACGGCGAGTAACCCTCGCGGTCAGTACCTACTCGGTGGGAAGGCATCCGATATACAGCATTCAACCCTCTAAGGTCCAGTAATTACTCGGTGGGCAGGAATCCGATATACGGCATTCAACCCTCTAAGGTCCAGTAACTACTCCGTGGGCAGGCATCCGATATACGGCATCCAACCCTCAAAGGTCCAGTAACTACTCGGTGGACAGGCATCCGCTATACGGCATCCAACCCTCAAGGGTCAGTAACTACTTGGTGGGCAGGCATCCGATATACGGCATCCAACCCCCAAGGCCCCGTAACTACTCGGTGGGCAGGCATCCGATATACGGCATCCAACCCCCAAGGTCCAGTAACTACTCGGTGGGCAGGCATCCGATATACGGCATCCAACCCTTCAAGGTCCAGTAACTACTAGGTGGGCAGGCATCCGCTATACGGCATCCAACCCTCTAAGGTCCAGTAACTACTCGGTGGGCAGACATCCGATATACGGCATCCAACCATCAAAGGTCAGTAACTATTGTGTGGGCAGGCATCCGATATACGGCATCCAACCCCAAGGCCCCGTAACTACTTGGTGGGCAGGCATCCGATATACGGCATCCAACCCTCTAAGGTCAGTAACTACTGGGTGGGCAGGCATCCGCTATACGGCGTCCACCCCTCCAGGGTCCAGTAACTACTCGGTGGGCAGGCATCCGATATACGGCATCCAACCCTCCAAGGTCCAGTAACTACTCGGTGGTCAGGCATCCGATATACGGCATCCAACCCTCAAAGGTCCAGTAACTACTCGGTGGGCAGGCATCCGCTATACGGCATCCAACCCCCAAGGTCCAGTAACTACTCGGTGGGCAGGCATCCGATATACGGCATCCAACCCTTCAAGGTCCAGTAACTACTAGGTGGGCAGGCATCCGCTATACGGCATCCAACCCTCTAAGGTCAGTAACTACTCGGTGGGAAGGCATTCGATATACGGCATCCAACCCTTCAAGGTCCAGTAACTACTAGGTGGGCAGGCATCCGCTATACGGCATCCAACCGTCTAAGGTCCAGTAACTACTCGGTGGGCAGACATCCGATATACGGCATCCAACCATCAAAGGTCAGTAACTATTGGGTGGGCAGGCATCCGATATACGGCATCCAACCCCAAGGCCCCGTAACTACTCGGTGGGCAGGCATCCGCTATACGGCATCCAACACTCAAAGGTCCAGTAACTACTTGGTGGGCAGGCATCCGACATACGGCATCCAACAATCAAAGGTCAGTAACTATTGGGTGGTAAGGCATCCGATATACGGCATCCAACCCTTTAAGGTCCCGTAACTACTCGGTGGGCAGGCATCCGATATTCGGCATCCAACCCTCCAAGGTCCAGTAACTACTCGGTGGTCAGGCATCCGATATACGGCATCCAACCCTCAAAGGTCCAGTAACTACTCGGTGGGCAGGCATCCGCTATACGGCATCCAACACTCAAAGGTCCAGTAACTACTTGGTGGCAGGCATCCGATATACGGCATCCAACCCCCAAGGCCCCGTAACTACTCGGTGGGCAGGCATCCGATATACGGCATCCAACCCCCAAGGTCCAGTAACTACTCGGTGGGCAGGCATCCGATATACGGCAACCAACCCCCAAGGTCAGTAACTACTCGGTGGGAAGGCATTCGATATACGGCATCCAACCCTTCAAGGTCCAGTAACTACTAGGTGGGCAGGCATCCGCTATACGGCATCCAACCCTCTAAGGTCCAGTAACTACTCCGTGGGCAGACATCCGATATACAGCATCCAACCATCAAAGGTCAGTAACTATTGGGTGGGCAGGCATCCGATATACGGCATCCAACCCCAAGGTCCAGTAACTACTTGGTGGGCAGGCATCCGACATACGGCATCAAACCATCAAAGGTCAGTAACTATTGGGTGGTAAGGCATCCGATATACGGCATCCAACCCTCTAAGGTCCCGTAACTACTCGGTGGGCAGACATCTGATATACGGCATCCATCCCTCCAAGGTCCAGTAACTACTCGGTGGTCAGGCATCCGATATACGGCATCCAACCCTCAAAGGTCCAGTAACTACTAGGTGGGCAGGCATCCGCTATACGGCATCCAACACTCAAAGGTCCAATAACTACTTGGTGGGCAGGCATCCGACATACGGCATCCAACCATCAAAGGTCAGTAACTATTGGGTGGTAAGGCATCCGATATACGGCATCCAACCCTCTAAGGTCCCGTAACTACTCGGTGGGCAGGCATCCGATATATGGCGTGTAACCCTCGCGGTCAGTACCTACTCGGTGGGAAGGCATCCGATATACAGCATTCAACCCTCTAAGGTCCAGTAATTACTCGGTGGGCAGGAATCCGATATACGGCATTCAACCCTCTAAGGTCCAGTAACTACTCGGTGGACAGGCATCCGCTATACGGCATCCAACCCTCCAGGGTCCCGTAAATACTCGGTGGGCAGGCATCCGATATACGGCATCCAACCCCCAAGGTCAGTAACTACTCGGTGGGAAGGCATTCGATATATGGCATCCAACCCTTCAAGGTCCAGTAACTACTAGGTGGGCAGGCATCCGCTATACGGCATCCAACCCTCTAAGGTCCAGTAACTACTCGGTGGGCAGACATCCGATATACGGCATCCAACCATCAAAGGTCAGTAACTATTGGGTGGGCAGGCATCCGATATACGGCATCCAACCCCAAGGCCCCGTAACTACTTGGTGGGCGGGCATCCGATATACGGCATCCAACCCTCTAAGGTCAGTAACTACTGGGTGGGCAGGCATCCGCTATACGGCGTCCACACCTCCAGGATCCAGTAACTACTCGGTGGGCAGGCATCCGATATACGGCATCCAACCCTCCAAGGTCCAGTAACTACTTGGTGGGCAGGCATCCGCTATACGGCATCCAACCCTCAAAGGTCCAGTAACTACTTGGTGGGCAGGCATCCGATATACGGCATCCAACCCTCAAAGGTCCAGTAACTACTCGGTGGGCAGGCATCCGCTATACGGCATCCAACCCTCAAAGGTCCAGTAACTATTTGGTGGGCAGGCATCCGACATACGGCATCCAACCATCAAAGGTCAGTAACTATTGGGTGGGCAGGCATCCGATATACGGCATCCAACCCCAAGGCCCAGTAACTACTTGGTGGGCAGGCATCCGATATACGGCATCCAACCCTCTAAGGTCCAGTAACTACTCGGTGGGCAGACATCCGATATACGGCATCCAACCATCAAAGGTCAGTAACTATTGGGTGGGCAGGCATCCGATATACGGCATCAAATCCAAGGCCCCGTAACTACTTGGTGGGCAGGCATCCGATATACGGCATCCAACCCTCTAAGGTCAGTAACTACTGGGTGGGCAGGCATCTGCTATACGGCGTCCACCCCTCCAGGGTCCAGTAACTACTCGGTGGGCAGGCATCCGATATACGGCATCCAACCCTCTAAGGTCAGTAACTACTGGGTGGGCAGGCATCCGCTATACGGCGTCCACCCCTCCAGGGTCCAGTAACTACTCGGTGGGCAGGCATCCGATATACGGCATCCAACCCTCAAAGGTCCAGTAACTACTCGGTGGGCAGGCATCCGCTCTACGGCATCCAACCCTCAAAGGTCCAGTAACTACTTGGTGGGCAGGCATCCGACATACGGCATCCAACCATCAAAGGTCAGTAACTATTGGGTGGGCAGGCATCCGATATACGGCATCCAACCCCAAGGCCCAGTAACTACTTGGTGGGCAGGCATCCGATATACGGCATCCAACCTTCTAAGGTCAGTAACTACTGGGTGGGCAGGCATCCGCTATACGGCGTCCAACCCTCCAAAGTCCAGTAACTACTCGGTGGGCCGGCATGCGATATACGGCATTCAACCCTCTAAGGTCCAGTAACTACTCCGTGGGCAGGCATCCGATATACGGCATCCAACCCTCAAAGGTCCAGTAACTACTCGGTGGGGAGGCATCCGCTATACGGCGTCTAACCCTCCAGGGTCCCGTAACTACTCGGTGGGCAGGCATCCGATATACGGCATCCAACCCTTCAAGGTCCAGTAACTACTCGTTGGGCAGGCATCCGCTATACGGCATCCAACCCTCCAGGGTCCCGTAAGTACTCGGTGGGCAGACATCCGATATACGGCATCCAACCCCCAAGGTCAGTAACTACTCGGTGGGAAGGCATTCGATATATGGCATCCAACCCTTCAAGGTCCAGTAACTACTTGGTGGGCAGGCATCCGCTATACGGCATCCAACCCTCAAAGGTCCAGTAACTACTTGGTGGGCAGGCATCCGACATACGGCATCCAACCATCAAAGGTCAGTAACTATTGGGTGGGCAGGCATCCGATATACGGCATCCAACCCCAAGGCCCAGTAACTACTTGGTGGGCAGGCATCCGATATACGGCATCCAACCCTCTAAGGTCAGTAACTACTGGGTGGGCAGGCATCCGCTATACGGCGTCCAACCCTCCAAAGTCCAGTAACTACTCGGTGGGCAGGCATCTGCTATACGGCATCCAACCCCCAACGTCAGTAACTACTCGGTGGTAAGGCATCCGATATACGGCATCCAACCCTATAAGGTCCCGTAACTAATCGGTGGGCAGGCATCCGATATACGGCATCCAACCTTTCAAGGTCCAGTAACTACTCGGTGTGCAGGCATCCGCTATACGGCATCCAACCCCCAAGGTCAGTAACTACTCGGTGGAAAGGCATCCGATATACAGCATTCAACCCTCTAAGGTCCAGTAATTACTCGGTATATCATCCGATATACGGCATCCAACCATCAAAGCCCCGTAAGTACTTGGTGGGCAGGCATCCGATATACGGCATCCAACCCTCTAAGGTCAGTAACTACTGGGTGGGCAGGCATCCGCTATACGGCATCCAACCCTCAAAGGTCAGTAACTACTCGTTGGGCAGGCATCCGATATACGGCATCCAACCCCCAAGGTCAGTAACTACTCGGTGGGAAGGCATTCGATATATGGCATCCAACCCTTCAAGGTCCAGTAACTACTAGGTGGGCAGGCATCCGCTATACGGCATCCAACCCTCTAAGGTCCAGTAACTACTCGGTGGGCAGACATCCGATATACGGCATCCAACCATCAAAGGTCAGTAACTATTGGGTGGGCAGGCATCCGATATACGGCATCCAACCCCAAGGCCCCGTAACTACTTGGTGGGCAGGCATCCGATATACGGCATCCAACCCTCTAAGGTCAGTAAATACTGGGTGGGCAGGCATCCGCTATACGGCGTGTAACCCTCAAGGTCAGTACCTACTCGGTGGGAAGGCATCCGATATACAGCATTCAACCCTCTAAGGTCCAGTAATTACTCGGTGGGCAGGAATCCGATATATATTGCATTCAACCCTCTAAGGTCCAGTAACTACTCCGTGGGCAGGCATCCGATATACGGCATCCAACCCTCAAAGGTCCAGTAACTACTAGGTGGACAGGCATCCGCTATACGGCATCCAACCCTCAAAGGTCAGTAACTACTTGGTGGGCCGTCATCCGATATACGGCATCCAACCTTCAAAACTCAGTAACTACTGGGTGGGCAGGCATCCGATATACGGCATCCAACCCCAAGGCCCCGTAACTACTTGGTGGGCAGGCATCCGATATACGGCATCCAACCCCCAAGTTCCAGTAACTAATCGGTGGGCATGCATCCGATATACGGCATCCAACCCTCAAAGGTCCAGTAACTACTCGGTGGACAGGCATCCGCTATACGGCATCCAACCCTCAAGGGTCAGTAACTACTTGGTGGGCAGGCATCCGATATACGGCATCCAACCCCCAAGGCCCCGTAACTACTCGGTGGGCAGGCATCCGATATACGGCATCCAACCCCCAAGGTCCAGTAACTACTCGGTGGGCAGGCATCCGATATACGGCATCCAACCCTCTAAGGTCCAGTAACTACTCGGTGGGCAGGCATCCGCTATACGGCATCCAACCCCCAAGGTCCCGTAAATACTCGGTGGACAGGCATCCGATATACGGCATCCAACCCTCTAAGGTTCAGTAACTACTCGGTGGGCAGGCATCCGATATACGGCATCCAACTCCCAAGGTCCCGTAACTACTCGGTGGGCAGGCATCCGCTATACGGCATCCAACTCTCTGAGGTCCAGTAACTACTCGGTGGGCAGGCATCCGATATACGGCATCCAACCCTCAAAGGTCAGTAACTACTTGGTGAGCAGGCATCCGACATACGGCATCCAACCATCAAAGGTCAGTAACTATTGGGTGGGCAGGCATCCGATATACGACATCCAACCCCAAGGCCCAGTAACTACTTGGTGGGCAGGCATCCGATATACGGCATCCAACCCTCTAAGGTCAGTAACTACTGGGTGGGCAGGCATCCGCTATACGGCGTCTAACCCTCCAGGGTCCCGTAACTACTCGGTGGGCAGGCATCCGCTATACGGCATCCAACACTCAAAGGTCCAGTAACTACTTGGTGGGCAGGCATCCGACATACGGCATCCAACCATCAAAGGTCAGTAACTATTGGGTGGTAAGGCATCCGATATACGGCATCCAACCCTCTAAGGTCCCGTAACTACTCGGTGGGCAGGAATCCGATATACGGCATTCAACCCTCTAAGGTCCAGTAACTACTCCGTGGGCAGGCATCTGATATACGGCATCCAACCCTCAAAGGTCCAGTAACTTCTCGGTGGACAGGCATCCGCTATACGGCATCCAACCCTCAAGGGTCAGTAACTACTTGGTGGGCAGGCATCCGATATACGGCATCCAACCCCCAAGGCCCCGTAACTACTCGGTGGGCAGGCATCCGCTATACGGCATCCAACACTCAAAGGTCCAGTAACTACTTGGTGGGCAGGCATCCGACATACGGCAACCAACCATCAAAGGTCAGTAACTATTGGGTGGTAAGGCATCCGATATACGGCATCCAACCCTCTAAGGTCCCGTAACTACTCGGTGGGGAGGCATCCGATATACGGCATCCAACCCTCCAAGGTCCAGTAACTACTCGGTGGTCAGGCATCCGATATACGGCATCCAACTCTCAAAGGTCCAGTAACTACTCGGTGGGCAGGCATCCGCTATACGGCATCCAACACTCAAAGGTCCAGGAACTACTTGGTGGGCAGGCATCCGACATACGGCATCCAACCATCAAAGGTCAGTAACTATTGGGTGGTAAGGCATCCGATATACGGCATCCAACCCTCTAAGGTCCCGTAACTACTCGGTGGGCAGGCATCCGATATACGGCGAGTAACCCTCGCGGTCAGTACCTACTCGGTGGGAAGGCATCCGATATACAGCATTCAACCCTCTAAGGTCCAGTAATTACTCGCTGGGCAGGAATCCGATATACGGCATTCAACCCTCTAAGGTCCAGTAACTACTCCGTGGGCAGGCATCCGATATACGGCATCCAACCCTCAAAGGTCCAGTAACTACTCGGTGGACAGGCATCCGCTATACGGCATCCAACCCTCAAGGGTCAGTAACTACTTGGTGGGCAGGCATCCGATATACGGCATCCAACCCCCAAGGCCCCGTAACTACTCGGTGGGCAGGCATCCGATATACGGCATCCAACCCCCAAGGTCCAGTAACTACTCGGTGGGCAGGCATCCGATATACGGCATCCAACCCTTCAAGGTCCAGTAACTACTAGGTGGGCAGGCATCCGCTATACGGCATCCAACCCTCTAAGGTCCAGTAACTACTCGGTGGGCAGACATCCGATATACGGCATCCAACCATCAAAGGTCAGTAACTATTGTGTGGGCAGGCATCCGATATACGGCATCCAACCCCAAGGCCCCGTAACTACTTGGTGGGCAGGCATCCGATATACGGCATCCAACCATCTAAGGTCAGTAACTACTGGGTGGGCAGGCATCCGCTATACGGCGTCCACCCCTCCAGGGTCCAGTAACTACTCGGTGGGCAGGCATCCGATATACGGCATCCAACCCTCCAAGGTCCAGTAACTACTCGGTGGTCAGGCATCCGATATACGGCATCCAACCCTCAAAGGTCCAGTAACTACTCGGTGGGCAGGCATCCGCTATACGGCATCCAACCCCCAAGGTCCAGTAACTACTCGGTGGGCAGGCATCCGATATACGGCATCCAACCCTTCAAGGTCCAGTAACTACTAGGTGGGCAGGCATCCGCTATACGGCATCCAACCCTCTAAGGTCAGTAACTACTCGGTGGGAAGGCATTCGATATACGGCATCCAACCCTTCAAGGTCCAGTAACTACTAGGTGGGCAGGCATCCGCTATACGGCATCCAACCGTCTAAGGTCCAGTAACTACTCGGTGGGCAGACATCCGATATACGGCATCCAACCATCAAAGGTCAGTAACTATTGGGTGGGCAGGCATCCGATATACGGCATCCAACCCCAAGGCCCCGTAACTACTCGGTGGGCAGGCATCCGCTATACGGCATCCAACACTCAAAGGTCCAGTAACTACTTGGTGGGCAGGCATCCGACATACGGCATCCAACAATCAAAGGTCAGTAACTATTGGGTGGTAAGGCATCCGATATACGGCATCCAACCCTTTAAGGTCCCGTAACTACTCGGTGGGCAGGCATCCGATATTCGGCATCCAACCCTCCAAGGTCCAGTAACTACTCGGTGGTCAGGCATCCGATATACGGCATCCAACCCTCAAAGGTCCAGTAACTACTCGGTGGGCAGGCATCCGCTATACGGCATCCAACACTCAAAGGTCCAGTAACTACTTGGTGGCAGGCATCCGATATACGGCATCCAACCCCCAAGGCCCCGTAACTACTCGGTGGGCAGGCATCCGATATACGGCATCCAACCCCCAAGGTCCAGTAACTACTCGGTGGGCAGGCATCCGATATACGGCAACCAACCCCCAAGGTCAGTAACTACTCGGTGGGAAGGCATTCGATATACGGCATCCAACCCTTCAAGGTCCAGTAACTACTAGGTGGGCAGGCATCCGCTATACGGCATCCAACCCTCTAAGGTCCAGTAACTACTCCGTGGGCAGACATCCGATATACAGCATCCAACCATCAAAGGTCAGTAACTATTGGGTGGGCAGGCATCCGATATACGGCATCCAACCCCAAGGTCCAGTAACTACTTGGTGGGCAGGCATCCGACATACGGCATCAAACCATCAAAGGTCAGTAACTATTGGGTGGTAAGGCATCCGATATACGGCATCCAACCCTCTAAGGTCCCGTAACTACTCGGTGGGCAGACATCTGATATACGGCATCCATCCCTCCAAGGTCCAGTAACTACTCGGTGGTCAGGCATCCGATATACGGCATCCAACCCTCAAAGGTCCAGTAACTACTAGGTGGGCAGGCATCCGCTATACGGCATCCAACACTCAAAGGTCCAATAACTACTTGGTGGGCAGGCATCCGACATACGGCATCCAACCATCAAAGGTCAGTAACTATTGGGTGGTAAGGCATCCGATATACGGCATCCAACCCTCTAAGGTCCCGTAACTACTCGGTGGGCAGGCATCCGATATATGGCGTGTAACCCTCGCGGTCAGTACCTACTCGGTGGGAAGGCATCCGATATACAGCATTCAACCCTCTAAGGTCCAGTAATTACTCGGTGGGCAGGAATCCGATATACGGCATTCAACCCTCTAAGGTCCAGTAACTACTCGGTGGACAGGCATCCGCTATACGGCATCCAACCCTCCAGGGTCCCGTAAATACTCGGTGGGCAGGCATCCGATATACGGCATCCAACCCCCAAGGTCAGTAACTACTCGGTGGGAAGGCATTCGATATATGGCATCCAACCCTTCAAGGTCCAGTAACTACTAGGTGGGCAGGCATCCGCTATACGGCATCCAACCCTCTAAGGTCCAGTAACTACTCGGTGGGCAGACATCCGATATACGGCATCCAACCATCAAAGGTCAGTAACTATTGGGTGGGCAGGCATCCGATATACGGCATCCAACCCCAAGGCCCCGTAACTACTTGGTGGGCGGGCATCCGATATACGGCATCCAACCCTCTAAGGTCAGTAACTACTGGGTGGGCAGGCATCCGCTATACGGCGTCCACACCTCCAGGATCCAGTAACTACTCGGTGGGCAGGCATCCGATATACGGCATCCAACCCTCCAAGGTCCAGTAACTACTTGGTGGGCAGGCATCCGCTATACGGCATCCAACCCTCAAAGGTCCAGTAACTACTTGGTGGGCAGGCATCCGATATACGGCATCCAACCCTCAAAGGTCCAGTAACTACTCGGTGGGCAGGCATCCGCTATACGGCATCCAACCCTCAAAGGTCCAGTAACTACTTGGTGGGCAGGCATCCGACATACGGCATCCAACCATCAAAGGTCAGTAACTATTGGGTGGGCAGGCATCCGATATACGGCATCCAACCCCAAGGCCCAGTAACTACTTGGTGGGCAGGCATCCGATATACGGCATCCAACCCTCTAAGGTCCAGTAACTACTCGGTGGGCAGACATCCGATATACGGCATCCAACCATCAAAGGTCAGTAACTATTGGGTGGGCAGGCATCCGATATACGGCATCAAATCCAAGGCCCCGTAACTACTTGGTGGGCAGGCATCCGATATACGGCATCCAACCCTCTAAGGTCAGTAACTACTGGGTGGGCAGGCATCTGCTATACGGCGTCCACCCCTCCAGGGTCCAGTAACTACTCGGTGGGCAGGCATCCGATATACGGCATCCAACCCTCTAAGGTCAGTAACTACTGGGTGGGCAGGCATCCGCTATACGGCGTCCACCCCTCCAGGGTCCAGTAACTACTCGGTGGGCAGGCATCCGATATACGGCATCCAACCCTCAAAGGTCCAGTAACTACTCGGTGGGCAGGCATCCGCTCTACGGCATCCAACCCTCAAAGGTCCAGTAACTACTTGGTGGGCAGGCATCCGACATACGGCATCCAACCATCAAAGGTCAGTAACTATTGGGTGGGCAGGCATCCGATATACGGCATCCAACCCCAAGGCCCAGTAACTACTTGGTGGGCAGGCATCCGATATACGGCATCCAACCTTCTAAGGTCAGTAACTACTGGGTGGGCAGGCATCCGCTATACGGCGTCCAACCCTCCAAAGTCCAGTAACTACTCGGTGGGCCGGCATGCGATATACGGCATTCAACCCTCTAAGGTCCAGTAACTACTCCGTGGGCAGGCATCCGATATACGGCATCCAACCCTCAAAGGTCCAGTAACTACTCGGTGGGGAGGCATCCGCTATACGGCGTCTAACCCTCCAGGGTCCCGTAACTACTCGGTGGGCAGGCATCCGATATACGGCATCCAACCCTTCAAGGTCCAGTAACTACTCGTTGGGCAGGCATCCGCTATACGGCATCCAACCCTCCAGGGTCCCGTAAGTACTCGGTGGGCAGGCATCCGATATACGGCATCCAACCCCCAAGGTCAGTAACTACTCGGTGGGAAGGCATTCGATATATGGCATCCAACCCTTCAAGGTCCAGTAACTACTTGGTGGGCAGGCATCCGCTATACGGCATCCAACCCTCAAAGGTCCAGTAACTACTTGGTGGGCAGGCATCCGACATACGGCATCCAACCATCAAAGGTCAGTAACTATTGGGTGGGCAGGCATCCGATATACGGCATCCAACCCCAAGGCCCAGTAACTACTTGGTGGGCAGGCATCCGATATACGGCATCCAACCCTCTAAGGTCAGTAACTACTGGGTGGGCAGGCATCCGCTATACGGCGTCCAACCCTCCAAAGTCCAGTAACTACTCGGTGGGCAGGCATCTGCTATACGGCATCCAACCCCCAACGTCAGTAACTACTCGGTGGTAAGGCATCCGATATACGGCATCCAACCCTATAAGGTCCCGTAACTAATCGGTGGGCAGGCATCCGATATACGGCATCCAACCTTTCAAGGTCCAGTAACTACTCGGTGTGCAGGCATCCGCTATACGGCATCCAACCCCCAAGGTCAGTAACTACTCGGTGGAAAGGCATCCGATATACAGCATTCAACCCTCTAAGGTCCAGTAATTACTCGGTATATCATCCGATATACGGCATCCAACCATCAAAGCCCCGTAAGTACTTGGTGGGCAGGCATCCGATATACGGCATCCAACCCTCTAAGGTCAGTAACTACTGGGTGGGCAGGCATCCGCTATACGGCATCCAACCCTCAAAGGTCAGTAACTACTCGTTGGGCAGGCATCCGATATACGGCATCCAACCCCCAAGGTCAGTAACTACTCGGTGGGAAGGCATTCGATATATGGCATCCAACCCTTCAAGGTCCAGTAACTACTAGGTGGGCAGGCATCCGCTATACGGCATCCAACCCTCTAAGGTCCAGTAACTACTCGGTGGGCAGACATCCGATATACGGCATCCAACCATCAAAGGTCAGTAACTATTGGGTGGGCAGGCATCCGATATACGGCATCCAACCCCAAGGCCCCGTAACTACTTGGTGGGCAGGCATCCGATATACGGCATCCAACCCTCTAAGGTCAGTAAATACTGGGTGGGCAGGCATCCGCTATACGGCGTCCACCCCTCCAGGGTCCAGTAACTACTCGGTGGGCAGGCATCCGATATACGGCATCCAACCCTCCAAGGTCCAGTAACTACTTGGTGGGCAGGCATCCGCTATACGGCATCCAACCCTCAAAGGTCCAGTAACTACTTGGTGGGCAGGCATCCGATATACGGCATCCAACCCTCAAAGGTCCAGTAACTACTCGGTGGGCAGGCATCCGCTATACGGCATCCAACCCTCAAAGGTCCAGTAACTACTTGGTGGGCAGGCATCCGACATACGGCATCCAACCATCAAAGGTCAGTAACTAGTGGGTGGGCAGGCATCCGATATACGGCATCCTACCCCAAGGCCCAGTAACTACTTGGTGGGCAGGCATCCGATATACGGCATCCAACCCTCTAAGGTCCAGTAACTACTCGGTGGGCAGACATCCGATATACGGCATCCAACCATCAAAGGTCAGTAACTATTGGGTGGGCAGGCATCCGATATACGGCATCAAATCCAAGGCCCCGTAACTACTTGGTGGGCAGGCATCCGATATACGGCATCCAACCCTCTAAGGTCAGTAACTACTGGGTGGGCAGGCATCTGCTATACGGCTTCCACCCCTCCAGGGTCCAGTAACTACTCGGTGGGCAGGCATCCGATATACGGCATCCAACCCTCCAAGGTCCAGTAACTACTTGGTGGGCAGGCATCCGCTATACGGCATCCAACCCTCAAGGTCCAGTAACTACTTGGTGGGCAGGCATCCGCTATACGGAATCCAACCCTCAAAGGTCCAGTAACTACTTGGTGGGCAGGCATCCGACATACGGCATCCAACCATCAAAGGTCAGTAACTATTGGGTGGGCAGGCATCCGATATACGGCATCCAACCCCAAGGCCCAGTAACTACTTGGTGGGCAGGCATCCGATATACGGCATCCAACCCTCTAAGGTCAGTAACTACTGGGTGGGCAGGCATCCGCTATACGGCGTCCAACCCTCCAAAGTCCAGTAACTACTCGGTGGGCAGGCATCTGCTATACGGCATCCAACCCCCAACGTCAGTAACTACTCGGTGGTAAGGCATCCGATATACGGCATCCAACCCTATAAGGTCCCGTAACTAATCGGTGGGCAGGCATCCGATATACGGCGTCTAACCCTCCAGGGGCCAGTAACTACGCGGTGGGCAGGCATCCGATATACGGCATCCAACCTTTCAAGGTCCAGTAACTACTCGGTGTGCAGGCATCCGCTATACGGCATCCAACCCCCAAGGTCAGTAACTACTCGGTGGAAAGGCATCCGATATACAGCATTCAACCCTCTAAGGTCCAGTAATTACTCGGTGGGCAGGCATCCGATATACGGCATTCAACCCTCTAAGGTCCAGTAACTACTCCGTGGGCAGGCATCCGATATACGGCATCCAACCCTCAAAGGTCCAGTAACTACTCGGTGGGGAGGCATCCGCTATACGGCATCCAACCCTCAAAGGTCAGTTACTACTTGGTGGGCAGGCATCCGACTTACGGCATCCAACCATCAAAGGTCAGTAACTATTGGGTGGGCAGGCATCCGATATACGGCATCCAACCCCAAGGCCCCGTAACTACTTGGTGGGCACGCATCCGCTATACGGCATCCAACCCTCTAAGGTCAGTAACTACTGGGTGGGCAGGCATCCGCTATACGGCGTCCAACCCTCCAAGGTCCAGTAACTACTCGGTGGGCAGGCATCCGCTATACGGCATCCAACCCCCAAGGTCATTGACTACTCGGTGGGAAGGCATCCGATATACGGCATCCAACCCTCTAAGGTCCCGTGACTACTCCGTGGGCAGGCATCCGCTATACGGCATCCAACCCTCAAAGGTCAGTAACTACTTGGTGGGCCGGCATCCGATATACGGCATCCAACCATCAAAGCCCCGTAAGTACTTGGTGGGCAGGCATCCGATATACGGCATCCAACCCTCTAAGGTCAGTAACTACTGGGTGGGCAGGCATCCGCTATACGGCATCCAACTCTCAAAGGTCAGTTACTACTTGGTGGGCAGGCATCCGACATACGGCATCCAACCATCATAGATCAGTAAATATTGGGTGGGCAGGCATCCGATATCCGGCATCCAACCCCAAGGCCCTATAACTACTTGGTGGGCAGGCATCCGATATACGGCATCCAACCCTCTAAGGTCAGTAACTACTGGGTGGGCAGGCATCCGCTATACGGCATCCAACCCTCAAAGGTCCAGTAACTACTTGGTGGGCAGGCATCCGACATACGGCATCCAACCATCAAAGGTCAGTAACTATTGGGTGGGCAGGCATCCGATATACGGCATCCAACCCCAAGGCCCAGTAACTACTTGGTGGGCAGGCATCCGATATACGGCATCCAACCCTCTAAGGTCCAGTAACTACTCGGTGGGCAGACATCCGATATACGGCATCCAACCATCAAAGGTCAGTAACTATTGGGTGGGCAGGCATCCGATATACGGCATCAAATCCAAGGCCCCGTAACTACTTGGTGGGCAGGCATCCGATATACGGCATCCAACCCTCTAAGGTCAGTAACTACTGGGTGGGCAGGCATCTGCTATACGGCGTCCACCCCTCCAGGGTCCAGTAACTACTCGGTGGGCAGGCATCCGATATACGGCATCCAACCCTCTAAGGTCAGTAACTACTGGGTGGGCAGGCATCCGCTATACGGCGTCCACCCCTCCAGGGTCCAGTAACTACTCGGTGGGCAGGCATCCGATATACGGCATCCAACCCTCAAAGGTCCAGTAACTACTCGGTGGGCAGGCATCCGCTCTACGGCATCCAACCCTCAAAGGTCCAGTAACTACTTGGTGGGCAGGCATCCGACATACGGCATCCAACCATCAAAGGTCAGTAAATATTGGGTGGGCAGGCATCCGATATACGGCATCCAACCCCAAGGCCCAGTAACTACTTGGTGGGCAGGCATCCGATATACGGCATCCAACCTTCTAAGGTCAGTAACTACTGGGTGGGCAGGCATCCGCTATACGGCGTCCAACCCTCCAAAGTCCAGTAACTACTCGGTGGGCCGGCATGCGATATACGGCATTCAACCCTCTAAGGTCCAGTAACTACTCCGTGGGCAGGCATCCGATATACGGCATCCAACCCTCAAAGGTCCAGTAACTACTCGGTGGGGAGGCATCCGCTATACGGCGTCTAACCCTCCAGGGTCCCGTAACTACTCGGTGGGCAGGCATCCGATATACGGCATCCAACCCTTCAAGGTCCAGTAACTACTCGTTGGGCAGGCATCCGCTATACGGCATCCAACCCTCCAGGGTCCCGTAAATACTCGGTGGGCAGGCATCCGATATACGGCATCCAACCCCCAAGGTCAGTAACTACTCGGTGGGAAGGCATTCGATATATGGCATCCAACCCTTCAAGGTCCAGTAACTACTTGGTGGGCAGGCATCCGCTATACGGCATCCAACCCTCAAAGGTCCAGTAACTACTTGGTGGGCAGGCATCCGACATACGGCATCCAACCATCAAAGGTCAGTAACTATTGGGTGGGCAGGCATCCGATATACGGCATCCAACCCCAAGGCCCAGTAACTACTTGGTGGGCAGGCATCCGATATACGGCATCCAACCCTCTAAGGTCAGTAACTACTGGGTGGGCAGGCATCCGCTATACGGCGTCCAACCCTCCAAAGTCCAGTAACTACTCGGTGGGCAGGCATCTGCTATACGGCATCCAACCCCCAACGTCAGTAACTACTCGGTGGTAAGGCATCCGATATACGGCATCCAACCCTATAAGGTCCCGTAACTAATCGGTGGGCAGGCATCCGATATACGGCATCCAACCTTTCAAGGTCCAGTAACTACTCGGTGTGCAGGCATCCGCTATACGGCATCCAACCCCCAAGGTCAGTAACTACTCGGTGGAAAGGCATCCGATATACAGCATTCAACCCTCTAAGGTCCAGTAATTACTCGGTATATTATCCGATATACGGCATCCAACCCTCTAAGGTCAGTAACTACTGGGTGGGCAGGCATCCGCTATACGGCATCCAACCCTCAAAGGTCAGTAACTACTCGTTGGGCAGGCATCCGCTATACGGCATCCAACCCTCCAGGGTCCCGTAAATACTCGGTGGGCAGGCATCCGATATACGGCATCCAACCCCCAAGGTCAGTAACTACTCGGTGGGAAGGCATTCGATATATGGCATCCAACCCTTCAAGGTCCAGTAACTACTAGGTGGGCAGGCATCCGCTATACGGCATCCAACCCTCTAAGGTCCAGTAACTACTCGGTGGGCAGACATCCGATATACGGCATCCAACCATCAAAGGTCAGTAACTATTGGGTGGGCAGGCATCCGATATACGGCATCCAACCCCAAGGCCCCGTAACTACTTGGTGGGCAGGCATCCGATATACGGCATCCAACCCTCTAAGGTCAGTAACTACTGGGTGGGCAGGCATCCGCTATACGGCGTCCACCCCTCCAGGGTCCAGTAACTACTCGGTGGGCAGGCATCCGATATACGGCATCCAACCCTCCAAGGTCCAGTAACTACTTGGTGGGCAGGCATCCGCTATACGGCATCCAACCCTCAAAGGTCCAGTAACTACTTGGTGGGCAGGCATCCGATATACGGCATCCAACCCTCAAAGGTCCAGTAACTACTCGGTGGGCAGGCATCCGCTATACGGCATCCAACCCTCAAAGGTCCAGTAACTACTTGGTGGGCAGGCATCCGACATACGGCATCCAACCATCAAAGGTCAGTAACTATTGGGTGGGCAGGCATCCGATATACGGCATCCAACCCCAAGGCCCAGTAACTACTTGGTGGGCAGGCATCCGATATACGGCATCCAACCCTCTAAGGTCCAGTAACTACTCGGTGGGCAGACATCCGATATACGGCATCCAACCATCAAAGGTCAGTAACTATTGGGTGGGCAGGCATCCGATATACGGCATCAAATCCAAGGCCCCGTAACTACTTGGTGGGCAGGCATCCGATATACGGCATCCAACCCTCTAAGGTCAGTAACTACTGGGTGGGCAGGCATCTGCTATACGGCGTCCACCCCTCCAGGGTCCAGTAACTACTCGGTGGGCAGGCATCCGATATACCGCATCCAACCCTCCAAGGTCCAGTAACTACTCGATGGGAAGGCATTCGATATACGGCATTCAATCCTCTAAGGTCCAGTAATTACTCGGTGGGCAGGCATCCGATATACGGCATTCAACCCTCTAAGGTCCAGTAACTACTCGGTGGGCAGGCATCCGATATACAGCATCCAACCCTCAAAGGTCCAGTAAGTACTTGGTGGGCAGGCATCCGACATACGGCATCCAACCATCAAAGATCAGTAACTATTGGGTGGGCAGGCATCCGATATACGGCATCCAACCCCAAGGACCCGTAACTACTTGGTGGGCAGGCATCTGATATACGGCATCCAACCCTCTAAGGTCAGTAACTACTGGGTGGGCAGGCATCCGCTATACGGCGTCTAACCCTCCAGGGTCCAGTAACTACTCGGTGGGCAGGCATCCGATATACGGCATCCAACCCTTCAAGGTCCAGTAACTACTCGGTGTACAGGCATCGTCTATACGGCATCCAACCCCCAAAGTCAGTAACTACTCGGTGGGCAGGCATCTGATATACGGCATCCAACCCCAAGGCCCTATAACTACTTGGTGGGCAGACATCCGATATACGGCATCCAACCCTCTAAGGTCAGTAACTACTGGGTGGGCAGGCATCCGCTATACGGCGTCTAACCCTCCAGGGTCCAGTAACTACTCGGTGGGCAGGCATTCAATATACGGCATACAACCCTTCAAGGTCCAGTAACTACTCGGTGGGCAGGCATCCGCTATACGGCATCCAACCCTCTAAGGCCCATTAACTACTCGGTGGCCAGACATCCGATATACGGCATCCAACCATCAAAGGTCAGTAACTTTTGGGTGGGCAGGCATCCGATATACGGCATCCAACCCCAAGGCCCCGTAACTACTTGGTGGGCAGGCATCCGATATACGGCATCCAACCCTCTAAGGTCAGTAACTACTGAGTGGGCAGGCATCCGCTATACGGCGTCCACCCCTCCAGGGTCCAGTAACTACTCGGTGGGCAGGCATCCGATATACGGCATCCAACCCTCCAAGGTCCAGTAACTACTTGGTGGGCAGGCATCCGCTATACGGCATCCAACCCTCAAAGGTCCAGTAACTACTTTGTGGGCAGGCATCCGATATACGGCATCCAACCCTCAAAGGTCCAGTAACTACTCGGTGGGCAGGCATCCGCTATACGACATCCAACCCTCAAAGGTCCAGTAACTACTTGGTGGGCAGGCATCCGACATACGGCATCCAACCCCAAGGCCCAGTAACTACTCGGTTGGCAGGCATCCGATATACGGCATCCAACCCTCTAAGGTCCAGTAACTACTCGGTAGGCAGGTATCCGCTATACGGCATCCAACCCCCAAGGTCAGTAACTACTCGGTGGGCAGGCATCCGATATACGGCATTCAACCCTCTAAGGTCCAGTAACTACTCGGTGGGCAGGCATCCGATATACGGCATCCAACCGTCAAAGGTCCAGTAACTACTTGGTAGGCAGGCATCCGACATACGGCATCCAACCATCAAAGGTCAGTAACTATTGGGTGGGCAGGCATCCGCTATACGGCGTCTAACCCTCCAGGGTCCAGTAACTACTCGGTGGGCAGGCATCCGATATACGGCATCCAACCCTTCAAGGTCGAGTAACTACTCGTTGGGCAAGCATTCGCTATACGGCATCCAACCCTTTAAGGTCCAGTAACTACTCGGTGTGCAGGCACCCGCTATACGGCATCCAACCCCCAAGGTCAGTAACTACTGGGTGGGCAGGCATCCGCTATACGGCGTCTAACCCTCCAGGGTCCAGTAACTACTCGGTGGGCAGGCATTCGATATACGGCATACAACCCTTCAAGGTCCAGTAACTACTCGGTGGGCAGGCATCCGCTATACGGCATCCAACCCTCTAAGGCCCATTAACTACTCGGTGGGCAGACATCCGATATACGGCATCCAACCATCAAAGGTCAGTAACTTTTGGGTGGGCAGGCATCCGATATACGGCATCCAACCCTCTAAGGTCAGTAACTACTGAGTGGGCAGGCATCCGCTATACGGCGTCCACCCCTCCAGGGTCCAGTAACTACTCGGTGGGCAGGCATCCGATATACGGCATCCAACCCTCCAAGGTCCAGTAACTACTTGGTGGGCAGGCATCCGCTATACGGCATCCAACCCTCAACGGTCCAGTAACTACTTTGTGGGCAGGCATCCGATATACGGCATACAACCCTCAAAGGTCCAGTAACTACTCGGTGGGCAGGCATCCGCTATACGACATCCAACCCTCAAAGGTCCAGTAACTACTTGGTGGGCAGGCATCCGACATACGGCATCCAACCATCAAAGGTCAGTAACTATTGGGTGGGCAGGCATCCGATATACGTCATCCAACCCCAAGGCCCAGTAACTACTGGATGGGCAGGCTTCCGATATACGGCGTCCAACCCTCCAAAGTCCAGTAACTACTCGGTGGGCAGGCATCCGCTATACGGCATCCAACTCCCAAGGTCATTAACTACTCGGTGGGAAGGCATCTGATATACGGCATCCAACCCTCTAAGGTCCCGTGACTACTCCGTGGGCAGGCATCCGCTATACGGCATCCAACCCTCAAAGGTCAGTAACTACTTGGTGGGCCGGCATCCGATATACGGCATCCAACCATCAAAACTCAGTAACTACTGGGTGGGCAGGCATCCGATATACGGCATCCAACGCCAAGGCCCCGTAACTACTTGGTGGGCAGGCATCCGATATACGGCATCCAACCCCCAAGGTCCAGTAACTAATTGGTGGGCATGCATCCGATATACGGCATCCAACACTCAAAGGTCCAGTAACTACTCGGTGGACAAGCATCCGCTATACGGCATCCAACCCTCAAGGGTCAGTAACTACTCGGTGGGCAGGCATCCGATATACGTCATCCAACTCCCAAGGTCCCGTAACTACTCGGTGGGCAGGCATCCGCTATACGGCATCCAACCCTCTGAGGTCCAGTAACTACTCGGTGGGCAGGCATCCGATATACGGCATCCAACCCTCAAAGGTCAGTAACTACTTGGTGGGCAGGCATCCGACATACGGCATCCAACCATCAAAGGTCAGTAACTATTGGGTGGGCAGGCATTCAATATACGGCATCCAACCCCAAGGCCCCGTAACTACTTGGTGGGCAGGCATCCGATATACGGCATCCAACCCTCTAAGGTCAGTAACTACTGTGTGGGAAGGCATCCGATATACGGCATCCATTTCTCAAAGGCCATTAACTACTGGGTGGGGAGGCATCCGCTATACGGCGTCCAACCCTCCAAGATCCAGTAACTACTCGGTGGGCAGGCATCCGCTATACGGCGTCCAACCCTCAAAGATCCAGTAACTACTCGGTGGGCAGGCATCCCATATATGGCATCCAACCCCAAGGCCCTGTAACTACTCGGTGTGCAGGCATCCGCTATACGGCATACAACCCTCTAAGGTCCAGTAACTACTCGGTGGGCAGGCATCCGCTATACGGCATCCAACCCCCAAGGTCCTGTAAATACTCGTTGGGCATACAGTAACTACTTGGTGGGCAGGCATCCGAGATACGGCATCAAACCATCAAAGGTCAGTAACTATTGGGTGGGCAGGCATCCGATATACGGCATCCAACCCCAAGGCCCAGTAATTACTTGGTGGGCAGGCATCCGATATACGGCATCCAACCCTCTAAGGTCAGTAACTACTGGGTGGGCAGGCATCCGCTATACGGCGTCCAACCCTCCAGGGTCCAGGAACTACTCGGTGGGCAGGCATCCGCTATACGGCATCCAACCCTCTAAGGTCCAGTAACTACTCGGTTGGCAGGCATCCGATATACGGCATCCAACCCTCTAAGGTCCAGTAACTACTCGGTAGGCAGGCATCCGCTATACGACATCCAACCCTCAAAGGTCCAGTAACTACTTGGTGGGCAGGCATCCGACATACGGCATCCAACCATCAAAGGTCAGTAACTATTGGGTGGGCAGGCATCCGATATACGGCATCCAACCCCAAGGCCCAGTAACTACTGGATGGGCAGGCTTCCGATATACGGCGTCCAACCCTCCTAAGGTCAGTAACTACTGGGTGGGCAGGCATCCGCTATACGGCGTCCAACCCTCCAGGGTCCAGTAACTACTCGGTGGGCAGGCATCCGCTATACGGCATCCAACCCTCTAAGGTCCAGTAACTACTCGGTTGGCAGGCATCCGATATACGGCATCCAACCCTCAAAGGTCCAGTAACTACTCGGTGGGCAGGCATCCGCTATACGACATCCAACCCTCAAAGGTCCAGTAACTACTTGGTGGGCAGGCATCCGACATACGGCATCCAACCATCAAAGGTCAGTAACTATTGGGTGGGCAGGCATCCGATATACGGCATCAAACCCCAAGGCCCAGTAACTACTGGATGGGCAGGCTTCCGATATACGGCGTCCAACCCTCCAAAGTCCAGTAACTACTCGGTGGGCAGGCATCCGCTATACGGCATCCAACTCCCAAGGTCATTAACTACTCGGTGGGGAGGCATCTGATATACGGCATCCAACCCTCTAAGGTCCCGTGACTACTCCGTGGGCAGGCATCCGCTATACGGCATCCAACCCTCAAAGGTCAGTAACTACTTGGTGGGCCGGCATCCGATATACGGCATCCAACCATCAAAACTCTGTAACTACTGGGTGGGCAGGCATCCGATATACGGCATCCAACGCCAAGGCCCCGTAACTACTTGGTGGGCAGGCATCCGATATACGGCATCCAACCCCCAAGGTCCAGTAACTAATTGGTGGGCATGCATCCGATATACGGCATCCAACACTCAAAGGTCCAGTAACTACTCGGTGGACAGGCATCCGCTATACGGCATCCAACCCTCAAGGGCCAGTAACTACTCGGTGGGCAGGCATCCGATATACGTCGTCCAACTCCCAAGGTCCCGTAACTACTCGGTGGGCAGGCATCCGCTATACGGCATCCAACCCTCTGAGGTCCAGTAACTACTCGGTGGGCAGGCATCCGATATACGGCATCCAACCCTCAAAGGTCAGTAACTACTTGGTGGGCAGGCATCCGACATACAGCATCCAACCATCAAAGGTCAGTAACTATTGGGTGGGCAGGCATTCGATATACGGCATCCAACCCCAAGGCCCCGTAACTACTTGGTGGGCAGGCATCCGATATACGGCATCCAACCCTCTAAGGTCAGTAACTACTGTGTGGGAAGGCATCCGATATACGGCATCCAACTCTCAAAGGCCATTAACTACTGGGTGGGGAGTCATCCGCTATACGGCGTCCAACCCTCCAAGATCCAGTAACTACTCGGTGGGCAGGCATCCGCTATACGGCGTCCAACCCTCAAAGATCCAGTAACTACTCGGTGGGCAGGCATCCCATATATGGCATCCAACCCCAAGGCCCTGTAACTACTCGGTGTGCAGGCATCCGCTATACGGCATACAACCCTCTAAGGTCCAGTAACTACTCGGTGTGCAGGCATCCGCTATACGGCATCCAAACCCCAAGGTCCTGTAAATACTCGTTGGGCATACAGTAACTATTTGGTGGGCAGGCATCCGAGATACGGCATCCAACCATCAAAGGTCAGTAACTATTGGGTGGGCAGGCATCCGATATACGGCATCCAACCCCAAGGCCCAGTAATTACTTGGTGGGCAGGCATCCGATATACGGCATCCAACCCTCTAAGGTCAGTAACTACTGGGTGGGCAGGCATCCGCTATACGGCGTCCAACCCTCCAGGGTCCAGTAACTACTCGGTGGGCAGGCATCCGCTATACGGCATCCAACCCTCTAAGGTCCAGTAACTACTCGGTTGGCAGGCATCCGATATACGGCATCCAACCCTCTAAGGTCCAGTAACTACTCGGTAGGCAGGCATCCGCTATACGGCATCCATCCCCAAGGTCAGTAACTACTCGATGGGAAGGCATTCGATATACGGCATTCAATCCTCCAAGATCCAGTAACTACTCGGTGGGCAGGCATCCGCTATACGGCGTCCAACCCTCAAAGATCCAGTAACTACTCGGTGGGCAGGCATCCCATATATGGCATCCAACCCCAAGGCCCTGTAACTACTCGGTGTGCAGGCATCCGCTATACGGCATACAACCCTCTAAGGTCCAGTAACTACTCGGTGGGCAGGCATCCGCTATACGGCATCCAACCCCCAAGGTCCTGTAACTACTCGTTGGGCATACAGTAACTACTTGGTGGGCAGGCATCCGAGATACGGCATCCAACCATCAAAGGTCAGTAACTATTGGGTGGGCAGGCATCCGATATACGGCATCCAACCCCAAGGCCCAGTAATTACTTGGTGGGCAGGCATCGGATATACGGCATCCAACCCTCTAAGGTCAGTAACTACTGGGTGGGCAGGCATCCGCTATACGGCGTCCAACCCTCCAGGGTCCAGTAACTACTCGGTGGGCAGGCATCCGCTATACGGCATCCAACCCTCTAAGGTCCAGTAACTACTCGGTTGGCAGGCATCCGATATACGGCATCCAACCCTCTAAGGTCCAGTAACTACTCGGTAGGCAGGCATCCGCTATACGGCATCCAACCCCCAAGGTCAGTAACTACTCGATGGGAAGGCATTCGATATACGGCATTCAATCCTCTAAGGTCCAGTAATTACTCGGTGGGCAGGCATCCGATATACGGCATTCAACCCTTCAAGGTCCAGTAACTACTCGGTGGGCAGGCATCCGATATACGGCATTCAACCCTCTAAGGTCCAGTAACTACTCGGTGGGCAGGCATCCGATATACGGCATCCAACACTCAAAGGTCCAGTAACTACTCGGTGGGCAGGCATTCGCTATACGGCATCCAACCCTCAAAGGTCAGTAACTACTTGGTGGGCAGGCATCCGACATACGGCATCCAACCATCAAAGGTCAGTAACTATTGGGTGGGCAGGCATCCGATATACGGCATCCAACTCTCAAAGGTCATTACCTACTGGGTGGGGAAGCATCCCATATACGGCATCCAACCCCCAAGGTCCAGTAACTACTCGGTGGGCAGGCATCCGATATACGGCATCCAACCCTCTAAGGTCCAGTAACTACTCGGTGGGCAGGCATCCCATATACGGCATCCAACCCCAAGGCCCTGTAACTACTCGGTGGGCAGGCATCCGCTTTTCCGCATACAACCCTCTAAGGTCCCGTAAATACTCGGTGGGCAGGCATCCGATATACGGCATCCAACCCCCAAGGTCAGTAACTACTCGGTGGGAAGGCATTCGATATATGGCATCCAACCCTGCAAGGTCCAGTAACTACTAGGTGGGCAGGCATCCGCTATACGGCATCCAACCCTCTAAGGTCCAGTAACTACTCGGTGGGCAGACATCCGATATACAGCATCCAACCATCAAAGGTCAGTAACTATTGGGTGGGCAGGCATCCGATATACGGCATCCAACCCCAAGGCCCCGTAACTACTTGGTGGGCAGGCATCCGATATACGGCATCCAACCCTCTAAGGTCAGTAACTACTGGGTGGGCAGGCATCCGCTATACGGCGTCCACCCCTCCAGGGTCCAGTAACTACTCGGTGGGCAGGCATCCGATATACGGCATCCAACCCTCCAAGGTCCAGTAACTACTTGGTGGGCAGGCATCCGCTATACGGCATCCAACCCTCAAAGGTCCAGTAACTACTTGGTGGGCAGGCATCCGATATACGGCATCCAACCCTCAAAGGTCCAGTAACTACTCGGTGGGCAGGCATCCGCTATACGGCATCCAACCCTCAAAGGTCCAGTAACTACTTGGTGGGCAGGCATCCGACATACGGCATCCAACCATCAAAGGTCAGTAACTATTGGGTGGGCAGGCATCCGATATACGGCATCCAACCCCAAGGCCCAGTAACTACTTGGTGGGCAGGCATCCGATATACGGCATCCAACCCTCTAAGGTCCAGTAACTACTCGGTGGGCAGACATCCGATATACGGCATCCAACCATCAAAGGTCAGTAACTATTGGGTGGGCAGGCATCCGATATACGGCATCAAATCCAAGGCCCCGTAACTACTTGGTGGGCAGGCATCCGATATACGGCATCCAACCCTCTAAGGTCAGTAACTACTGGGTGGGCAGGCATCTGCTATACGGCGTCCACCCCTCCAGGGTCCAGTAACTACTCGGTGGGCAGGCATCCGATATACGGCATCCAACCCTCCAAGGTCCAGTAACTACTCGATGGGAAGGCATTCGATATACGGCATTCAATCCTCTAAGGTCCAGTAATTACTCGGTGGGCAGGCATCCGATATACGGCATTCAACCCTCTAAGGTCCAGTAACTACTCGGTGGGCAGGCATCCGATATACAGCATCCAACCCTCAAAGGTCCAGTAAGTACTTGGTGGGCAGGCATCCGACATACGGCATCCAACCATCAAAGATCAGTAACTATTGGGTGGGCAGGCATCCGATATACGGCATCCAACCCCAAGGACCCGTAACTACTTGGTGGGCAGGCATCTGATATACGGCATCCAACCCTCTAAGGTCAGTAACTACTGGGTGGGCAGGCATCCGCTATACGGCGTCTAACCCTCCAGGGTCCAGTAACTACTCGGTGGGCAGGCATCCGATATACGGCATCCAACCCTTCAAGGTCCAGTAACTACTCGGTGTACAGGCATCGTCTATACGGCATCCAACCCCCAAAGTCAGTAACTACTCGGTGGGCAGGCATCTGATATACGGCATCCAACCCCAAGGCCCTATAACTACTTGGTGGGCAGACATCCGATATACGGCATCCAACCCTCTAAGGTCAGTAACTACTGGGTGGGCAGGCATCCGCTATACGGCGTCTAACCCTCCAGGGTCCAGTAACTACTCGGTGGGCAGGCATTCAATATACGGCATACAACCCTTCAAGGTCCAGTAACTACTCGGTGGGCAGGCATCCGCTATACGGCATCCAACCCTCTAAGGCCCATTAACTACTCGGTGGCCAGACATCCGATATACGGCATCCAACCATCAAAGGTCAGTAACTTTTGGGTGGGCAGGCATCCGATATACGGCATCCAACCCCAAGGCCCCGTAACTACTTGGTGGGCAGGCATCCGATATACGGCATCCAACCCTCTAAGGTCAGTAACTACTGAGTGGGCAGGCATCCGCTATACGGCGTCCACCCCTCCAGGGTCCAGTAACTACTCGGTGGGCAGGCATCCGATATACGGCATCCAACCCTCCAAGGTCCAGTAACTACTTGGTGGGCAGGCATCCGCTATACGGCATCCAACCCTCAAAGGTCCAGTAACTACTTTGTGGGCAGGCATCCGATATACGGCATCCAACCCTCAAAGGTCCAGTAACTACTCGGTGGGCAGGCATCCGCTATACGACATCCAACCCTCAAAGGTCCAGTAACTACTTGGTGGGCAGGCATCCGACATACGGCATCCAACCCCAAGGCCCAGTAACTACTCGGTTGGCAGGCATCCGATATACGGCATCCAACCCTCTAAGGTCCAGTAACTACTCGGTAGGCAGGTATCCGCTATACGGCATCCAACCCCCAAGGTCAGTAACTACTCGGTGGGCAGGCATCCGATATACGGCATTCAACCCTCTAAGGTCCAGTAACTACTCGGTGGGCAGGCATCCGATATACGGCATCCAACCGTCAAAGGTCCAGTAACTACTTGGTAGGCAGGCATCCGACATACGGCATCCAACCATCAAAGGTCAGTAACTATTGGGTGGGCAGGCATCCGCTATACGGCGTCTAACCCTCCAGGGTCCAGTAACTACTCGGTGGGCAGGCATCCGATATACGGCATCCAACCCTTCAAGGTCGAGTAACTACTCGTTGGGCAAGCATTCGCTATACGGCATCCAACCCATTAAAAGGTCCAGTAACTACTCGGTGTGCAGGCACCCGCTATACGGCATCCAACCCCCAAGGTCAGTAACTACTGGGTGGGCAGGCATCCGCTATACGGCGTCTAACCCTCCAGGGTCCAGTAACTACTCGGTGGGCAGGCATTCGATATACGGCATACAACCCTTCAAGGTCCAGTAACTACTCGGTGGGCAGGCATCCGCTATACGGCATCCAACCCTCTAAGGCCCATTAACTACTCGGTGGGCAGACATCCGATATACGGCATCCAACCATCAAAGGTCAGTAACTTTTGGGTGGGCAGGCATCCGATATACGGCATCCAACCCTCTAAGGTCAGTAACTACTGAGTGGGCAGGCATCCGCTATACGGCGTCCACCCCTCCAGGGTCCAGTAACTACTCGGTGGGCAGGCATCCGATATACGGCATCCAACCCTCCAAGGTCCAGTAACTACTTGGTGGGCAGGCATCCGCTATACGGCATCCAACCCTCAACGGTCCAGTAACTACTTTGTGGGCAGGCATCCGATATACGGCATACAACCCTCAAAGGTCCAGTAACTACTCGGTGGGCAGGCATCCGCTATACGACATCCAACCCTCAAAGGTCCAGTAACTACTTGGTGGGCAGGCATCCGACATACGGCATCCAACCATCAAAGGTCAGTAACTATTGGGTGGGCAGGCATCCGATATACGTCATCCAACCCCAAGGCCCAGTAACTACTGGATGGGCAGGCTTCCGATATACGGCGTCCAACCCTCCAAAGTCCAGTAACTACTCGGTGGGCAGGCATCCGCTATACGGCATCCAACTCCCAAGGTCATTAACTACTCGGTGGGAAGGCATCTGATATACGGCATCCAACCCTCTAAGGTCCCGTGACTACTCCGTGGGCAGGCATCCGCTATACGGCATCCAACCCTCAAAGGTCAGTAACTACTTGGTGGGCCGGCATCCGATATACGGCATCCAACCATCAAAACTCAGTAACTACTGGGTGGGCAGGCATCCGATATACGGCATCCAACGCCAAGGCCCCGTAACTACTTGGTGGGCAGGCATCCGATATACGGCATCCAACCCCCAAGGTCCAGTAACTAATTGGTGGGCATGCATCCGATATACGGCATCCAACACTCAAAGGTCCAGTAACTACTCGGTGGACAAGCATCCGCGATACGGCATCCAACCCTCAAGGGTCAGTAACTACTCGGTGGGCAGGCATCCGATATACGTCATCCAACTCCCAAGGTCCCGTAACTACTCGGTGGGCAGGCATCCGCTATACGGCATCCAACCCTCTGAGGTCCAGTAACTACTCGGTGGGCAGGCATCCGATATACGGCATCCAACCCTCAAAGGTCAGTAACTACTTGGTGGGCAGGCATCCGACATACGGCATCCAACCATCAAAGGTCAGTAACTATTGGGTGGGCAGGCATTCAATATACGGCATCCAACCCCAAGGCCCCGTAACTACTTGGTGGGCAGGCATCCGATATACGGCATCCAACCCTCTAAGGTCAGTAACTACTGTGTGGGAAGGCATCCGATATACGGCATCCATTTCTCAAAGGCCATTAACTACTGGGTGGGGAGGCATCCGCTATACGGCGTCCAACCCTCCAAGATCCAGTAACTACTCGGTGGGCAGGCATCCGCTATACGGCGTCCAACCCTCAAAGATCCAGTAACTACTCGGTGGGCAGGCATCCCATATATGGCATCCAACCCCAAGGCCCTGTAACTACTCGGTGTGCAGGCATCCGCTATACGGCATACAACCCTCTAAGGTCCAGTAACTACTCGGTGGGCAGGCATCCGCTATACGGCATCCAACCCCCAAGGTCCTGTAAATACTCGTTGGGCATACAGTAACTACTTGGTGGGCAGGCATCCGAGATACGGCATCAAACCATCAAAGGTCAGTAACTATTGGGTGGGCAGGCATCCGATATACGGCATCCAACCCCAAGGCCCAGTAATTACTTGGTGGGCAGGCATCCGATATACGGCATCCAACCCTCTAAGGTCAGTAACTACTGGGTGGGCAGGCATCCGCTATACGGCGTCCAACCCTCCAGGGTCCAGGAACTACTCGGTGGGCAGGCATCCGCTATACGGCATCCAACCCTCTAAGGTCCAGTAACTACTCGGTTGGCAGGCATCCGATATACGGCATCCAACCCTCTAAGGTCCAGTAACTACTCGGTAGGCAGGCATCCGCTATACGACATCCAACCCTCAAAGGTCCAGTAACTACTTGGTGGGCAGGCATCCGACATACGGCATCCAACCATCAAAGGTCAGTAACTATTGGGTGGGCAGGCATCCGATATACGGCATCCAACCCCAAGGCCCAGTAACTACTGGATGGGCAGGCTTCCGATATACGGCGTCCAACCCTCCTAAGGTCAGTAACTACTGGGTGGGCAGGCATCCGCTATACGGCGTCCAACCCTCCAGGGTCCAGTATCTACTCGGTGGGCAGGCATCCGCTATACGGCATCCAACCCTCTAAGGTCCAGTAACTACTCGGTTGGCAGGCATCCGATATACGGCATCCAACCCTCAAAGGTCCAGTAACTACTCGGTGGGCAGGCATCCGCTATACGACATCCAACCCTCAAAGGTCCAGTAACTACTTGGTGGGCAGGCATCCGACATACGGCATCCAACCATCAAAGGTCAGTAACTATTGGGTGGGCAGGCATCCGATATACGGCATCAAACCCCAAGGCCCAGTAACTACTGGATGGGCAGGCTTCCGATATACGGCGTCCAACCCTCCAAAGTCCAGTAACTACTCGGTGGGCAGGCATCCGCTATACGGCATCCAACTCCCAAGGTCATTAACTACTCGGTGGGGAGGCATCTGATATACGGCATCCAACCCTCTAAGGTCCCGTGACTACTCCGTGGGCAGGCATCCGCTATACGGCATCCAACCCTCAAAGGTCAGTAACTACTTGGTGGGCCGGCATCCGATATACGGCATCCAACCATCAAAACTCTGTAACTACTGGGTGGGCAGGCATCCGATATACGGCATCCAACGCCAAGGCCCCGTAACTACTTGGTGGGCAGGCATCCGATATACGGCATCCAACCCCCAAGGTCCAGTAACTAATTGGTGGGCATGCATCCGATATACGGCATCCAACACTCAAAGGTCCAGTAACTACTCGGTGGACAAGCATCCGCGATACGGCATCCAACCCTCAAGGGTCAGTAACTACTCGGTGGGCAGGCATCCGATATACGTCATCCAACTCCCAAGGTCCCGTAACTACTCGGTGGGCAGGCATCCGCTATACGGCATCCAACCCTCTGAGGTCCAGTAACTACTCGGTGGGCAGGCATCCGATATACGGCATCCAACCCTCAAAGGTCAGTAACTACTTGGTGGGCAGGCATCCGACATACGGCATCCAACCATCAAAGGTCAGTAACTATTGGGTGGGCAGGCATTCAATATACGGCATCCAACCCCAAGGCCCCGTAACTACTTGGTGGGCAGGCATCCGATATACGGCATCCAACCCTCTAAGGTCAGTAACTACTGTGTGGGAAGGCATCCGATATACGGCATCCATTTCTCAAAGGCCATTAACTACTGGGTGGGGAGGCATCCGCTATACGGCGTCCAACCCTCCAAGATCCAGTAACTACTCGGTGGGCAGGCATCCGCTATACGGCGTCCAACCCTCAAAGATCCAGTAACTACTCGGTGGGCAGGCATCCCATATATGGCATCCAACCCCAAGGCCCTGTAACTACTCGGTGTGCAGGCATCCGCTATACGGCATACAACCCTCTAAGGTCCAGTAACTACTCGGTGGGCAGGCATCCGCTATACGGCATCCAACCCCCAAGGTCCTGTAAATACTCGTTGGGCATACAGTAACTACTTGGTGGGCAGGCATCCGAGATACGGCATCAAACCATCAAAGGTCAGTAACTATTGGGTGGGCAGGCATCCGATATACGGCATCCAACCCCAAGGCCCAGTAATTACTTGGTGGGCAGGCATCCGATATACGGCATCCAACCCTCTAAGGTCAGTAACTACTGGGTGGGCAGGCATCCGCTATACGGCGTCCAACCCTCCAGGGTCCAGGAACTACTCGGTGGGCAGGCATCCGCTATACGGCATCCAACCCTCTAAGGTCCAGTAACTACTCGGTTGGCAGGCATCCGATATACGGCATCCAACCCTCTAAGGTCCAGTAACTACTCGGTAGGCAGGCATCCGCTATACGACATCCAACCCTCAAAGGTCCAGTAACTACTTGGTGGGCAGGCATCCGACATACGGCATCCAACCATCAAAGGTCAGTAACTATTGGGTGGGCAGGCATCCGATATACGGCATCCAACCCCAAGGCCCAGTAACTACTGGATGGGCAGGCTTCCGATATACGGCGTCCAACCCTCCTAAGGTCAGTAACTACTGGGTGGGCAGGCATCCGCTATACGGCGTCCAACCCTCCAGGGTCCAGTATCTACTCGGTGGGCAGGCATCCGCTATACGGCATCCAACCCTCTAAGGTCCAGTAACTACTCGGTTGGCAGGCATCCGATATACGGCATCCAACCCTCAAAGGTCCAGTAACTACTCGGTGGGCAGGCATCCGCTATACGACATCCAACCCTCAAAGGTCCAGTAACTACTTGGTGGGCAGGCATCCGACATACGGCATCCAACCATCAAAGGTCAGTAACTATTGGGTGGGCAGGCATCCGATATACGGCATCAAACCCCAAGGCCCAGTAACTACTGGATGGGCAGGCTTCCGATATACGGCGTCCAACCCTCCAAAGTCCAGTAACTACTCGGTGGGCAGGCATCCGCTATACGGCATCCAACTCCCAAGGTCATTAACTACTCGGTGGGGAGGCATCTGATATACGGCATCCAACCCTCTAAGGTCCCGTGACTACTCCGTGGGCAGGCATCCGCTATACGGCATCCAACCCTCAAAGGTCAGTAACTACTTGGTGGGCCGGCATCCGATATACGGCATCCAACCATCAAAACTCTGTAACTACTGGGTGGGCAGGCATCCGATATACGGCATCCAACGCCAAGGCCCCGTAACTACTTGGTGGGCAGGCATCCGATATACGGCATCCAACCCCCAAGGTCCAGTAACTAATTGGTGGGCATGCATCCGATATACGGCATCCAACACTCAAAGGTCCAGTAACTACTCGGTGGACAGGCATCCGCTATACGGCATCCAACCCTCAAGGGCCAGTAACTACTCGGTGGGCAGGCATCCGATATACGTCGTCCAACTCCCAAGGTCCCGTAACTACTCGGTGGGCAGGCATCCGCTATACGGCATCCAACCCTCTGAGGTCCAGTAACTACTCGGTGGGCAGGCATCCGATATACGGCATCCAACCCTCAAAGGTCAGTAACTACTTGGTGGGCAGGCATCCGACATACAGCATCCAACCATCAAAGGTCAGTAACTATTGGGTGGGCAGGCATTCGATATACGGCATCCAACCCCAAGGCCCCGTAACTACTTGGTGGGCAGGCATCCGATATACGGCATCCAACCCTCTAAGGTCAGTAACTACTGTGTGGGAAGGCATCCGATATACGGCATCCAACTCTCAAAGGCCATTAACTACTGGGTGGGGAGTCATCCGCTATACGGCGTCCAACCCTCCAAGATCCAGTAACTACTCGGTGGGCAGGCATCCGCTATACGGCGTCCAACCCACAAAGATCCAGTAACTACTCGGTGGGCAGGCATCCCATATATGGCATCCAACCCCAAGGCCCTGTAACTACTCGGTGTGCAGGCATCCGCTATACGGCATACAACCCTCTAAGGTCCAGTAACTACTCGGTGGGCAGGCATCCGCTATACGGCATCCAAACCCCAAGGTCCTGTAAATACTCGTTGGGCATACAGTAACTATTTGGTGGGCAGGCATCCGAGATACGGCATCCAACCATCAAAGGTCAGTAACTATTGGGTGGGCAGGCATCCGATATACGGCATCCAACCCCAAGGCCCAGTAATTACTTGGTGGGCAGGCATCCGATATACGGCATCCAACCCTCTAAGGTCAGTAACTACTGGGTGGGCAGGCATCCGCTATACGGCGTCCAACCCTCCAGGGTCCAGTAACTACTCGGTGGGCAGGCATCCGCTATACGGCATCCAACCCTCTAAGGTCCAGTAACTACTCGGTTGGCAGGCATCCGATATACGGCATCCAACCCTCTAAGGTCCAGTAACTACTCGGTAGGCAGGCATCCGCTATACGGCATCCATCCCCAAGGTCAGTAACTACTCGATGGGAAGGCATTCGATATACGGCATTCAATCCTCCAAGATCCAGTAACTACTCGGTGGGCAGGCATCCGCTATACGGCGTCCAACCCTCAAAGATCCAGTAACTACTCGGTGGGCAGGCATCCCATATATGGCATCCAACCCCAAGGCCCTGTAACTACTCGGTGTGCAGGCATCCGCTATACGGCATACAACCCTCTAAGGTCCAGTAACTACTCGGTGGGCAGGCATCCGCTATACGGCATCCAACCCCCAAGGTCCTGTAACTACTCGTTGGGCATACAGTAACTACTTGGTGGGCAGGCATCCGAGATACGGCATCCAACCATCAAAGGTCAGTAACTATTGGGTGGGCAGGCATCCGATATACGGCATCCAACCCCAAGGCCCAGTAATTACTTGGTGGGCAGGCATCGGATATACGGCATCCAACCCTCTAAGGTCAGTAACTACTGGGTGGGCAGGCATCCGCTATACGGCGTCCAACCCTCCAGGGTCCAGTAACTACTCGGTGGGCAGGCATCCGCTATACGGCATCCAACCCTCTAAGGTCCAGTAACTACTCGGTTGGCAGGCATCCGATATACGGCATCCAACCCTCTAAGGTCCAGTAACTACTCGGTAGGCAGGCATCCGCTATACGGCATCCAACCCCCAAGGTCAGTAACTACTCGATGGGAAGGCATTCGATATACGGCATTCAATCCTCTAAGGTCCAGTAATTACTCGGTGGGCAGGCATCCGATATACGGCATTCAACCCTCTAAGGTCCAGTAACTACTCGGTGGGCAGGCATCCGATATACAGCATCCAACCCTCTAAGGTCCAGTAACTACTCGGTGGGCAGGCATCCGATATACAGCATCCAACCCTCAAAGGTCCAGTAACTACTTGGTGGGCAGGCATCCGACATACGGCATCCAACCATCAAAGGTCAGTAACTATTGGGTGGGCAGGCATCCGATATACGGCATCCAACCCAAAGGCCCCGTAACTACTTGGTGGGCAGTCATCTGATATACGGCATCCAACCCTCTAAGGTCAGTAACTAATGGGTGGGCAGGCATCCGCTATACGGCGTCTAACCCTCCAGGGTCCAGTAACTACTCGGTGTACAGGCATCCGATATACGGCATCCAACCCTTCAAGGTCCAGTAACTACTCGGTGTACAGGCATCCGCTATACGGCATCCAACCCCCAAGGTCAGTAACTACTCGTTGGGAAGGCATCCGATATACAGCATTCAACCCTCTAAGGTCCAGTAACTACTCGGTGGGCAGGCATCCGATATACGTCATCCAACCCTCAAAGGTCCAGTAACTACTCGGTGGGCAGGCATCCGCTATACGGCATCCAACCCCCAAAGGTGAGTAACTACTTGGTGGGCAGGCATCCGACATACGGCATCCAACCATCAAAGGTCAGTAACTATTGGGTGGGAACGCATCCGATATACGGCATCCAACCACAAGGCCCCGTAACTACTCGGTGGGCATGCATCCGCTATACGGCATCCAACCCTCTGACGTCCAGTAACTACTCGGTGGGCAGGCATGCGATATACGGCATCCAACCATCAAAGATCAGTAACTATTGGGTGGGCAGGCATCCGATATACGGCATCCAACCCCAAGGCCCTATGACTACTTGACGGGCAGGCATCCGAAATACGGCATCCAACCCTCTAAGGTCAGTAACTACTGGGTGGGCAGGCATCCGCTATACGGCGTCCAACCCTCCAGGGTCCAGTAACTACTCGGTGGGTAGGCATCCGATATACGGCATCCAACCCTCCCAGGTCCAGTAACTACTGGGTGGGAAGGCATCCGCTATACGGCATCCAACCCTCTAAGGTCCAGTAACTACTCGGTTGGCAGGCATCCGATATACGGCATCCAACCCTCAAAGGTCCAGTAACTACTCGATGGGCAGGCATCCGCTATACGACATCCAACCCTCAAAGGTCCAGTAACTACTTGGTGGGCAGGCATCCGACATACGGCATCCAACCATCAAAGGTCAGTAACTATTGGGTGGGCAGGCATCCGATATACGGCATCCAACCCCAAGGCCCAGTAACTACTGGATGGGCAGGCTTCCGATATACGGCGTCCAACCCTCCAAAGTCCAGTAACTACTCGGTGGGCAGGCATCCGCTATACGGCATCCAACTCCCAAGGTCATTAACTACTCGGTGGGGAGGCATCTGATATACGGCATCCAACCCTCTAAGGTCCCGTGACTACTCCGTGGGCAGGCATCCGCTATTCGGCATCCAACCCTCAAAGGTCAGTAACTACTTGGTGGGCCGGCATCCGATATACGGCATCCAACCATCAAAACTCAGTAACTACTGGGTGGGCAGGCATCCGATATACGGCATCCAACGCCAAGGCCCCGTAACTACTTGGTGGGCAGGCATCCGATATACGGCATCCAACCCCCAAGGTCCAGTAACTAATTGGTGGGCATGCATCCGATATACGGCATCCAACACTCAATGGTCCAGTAACTACTCGGTGGACAGGCATCCGCTATACGGAATCCAACCCTCAAGGGTCAGTAACTACTCGGTGGGCAGGCATCCGATATACGTCATCCAACTCCCAAGGTCCCGTAACTACTCGGTGGGCAGGCATCCGCTATACGGCATCCAACCCTCTGAGGTCCAGTAACTTCTCGGTGGGCAGGCATCCGATATACGGCATCCAACCCTCAAAGGTCAGTAACTACTTGGTGGGCAGGCATCCGACATACAGCATCCAACCATCAAAGGTCAGTAACTATTGGGAGGGCAGGCATTCGATATACGGCATCCAACCCCAAGGCCCCGTAACTACTTGGTGGGCAGGCATCCGATATACGGCATCCAACCCTCCAAGATCCAGTAACTACTCGGTGGGCAGGCATCCGCTATACGGCGTCCAACCCTCAAAGATCCAGTAACTACTCGGTGGGCAGGCATCCCATATATGGCATCCAACCCCAAGGCCCTGTAACTACTCGGTGTGCAGGCATCCGCTATACGGCATACAACCCTCTAAGGTCCAGTAACTACTCGGTGGGCAGGCATCCGCTATACGGCATCCAACCCCCAAGGTCCTGTAAATACTCGTTGGGCATACAGTAACTACTTGGTGGGCAGGCATCCGAGATACGGCATCCAACCATCAAAGGTCAGTAACTATTGGGTGGGCAGGCATCCGATATACGGCATCCAACCCCAAGGCCCAGTAATTACTTGGTGGGCAGGCATCCGATATACGGCATCCAACCCTCTAAGGTCAGTAACTACTGGGTTGGCAGGCATCCGCTATACGGCGTCCAACCCTCCATGGTCCAGTAACTACTCGGTGGGCAGGCATCCGCTATACGGCATCCAACCCTCTAAGGTCCAGTAACTACTCGGTTGGCAGGCATCCGATATACGGCATCCAACCCTCTAAGGTCCAGTAACTACTCGGTAGGCAGGCATCCGCTATACGGCATCCAACCCCCAAGGTCAGTAACTACTCGATGGGAAGGCATTCGATATACGGCATTCAATCCTCCAAGATCCAGTAACTACTCGGTGGGCAGGCATCCGCTATACGGCGTCCAACCCTCAAAGATCCAGTAACTACTCGGTGGGCAGGCATCCCATATATGGCATCCAACCCCAAGGCCCTGTAACTACTCGGTGTGCAGGCATCCGCTATACGGCATACAACCCTCTAAGGTCCAGTAACTACTCGGTGGGCAGGCATCCGCTATACGGCATCCAACCCCCAAGGTCCTGTAACTACTCGTTGGGCATACAGTAACTACTTGGTGGGCAGGCATCCGAGATACGGCATTCAACCCTCTAAGGTCCAGTAACTACTCGGTGGGCAGGCATCCGATATACGGCATTCAACCCTCTAAGGTCCAGTAACTACTTGGTGGGCAGGCATCCGATATACAGCATCCAACCCTCAAAGGTCCAGTAACTACTTGGTGGCCAGGCATCCGACATACGGCATCCAACCACCAAAGGTCAGTAACTATTGTGTGGGCAGGCATCCGATATACGGCATCTAACCCCAAGGCCCCGTAACTACTTGGTGGGCAGGCATCTGATATACGGCATCCAACCCTCTAAGGTCAGTAACTACTGGGTGGGCAGGCATCCGCTATACGGCGTCTAACCTTCCAGGGTCCAGTAACTACTCGGTGGGCAGGCATCCGATATACGGCATCCAACCCTTCAAGGTCCAGTAACTACTCGGTGTACAGGCATCCGCTATACGGCATCCATCCCCCAAGGTCAGTAACTACTTGGTGGGCAGGCATCCGACATACGGCATCCAACAATCAAAGGTCAGTAACTATTGGGTGGGAAGGCATCCGATATACGGCATCCAACCCCAAGGCCCCGTAACTACTCGGTGGGCAGGCATCCGCTATACGGCATCCAACCCTCTGAGGTCCAGTAACTACTCGGTGGGCAGGCATCCGATATACGGCATCCAGCATCCAACCCTCTCAGGTCAGTAACACTGGGTGGGCAGGCATCCGCTATACGGCGTCCAACCATCCAAGATCCAGTAACTACTTGGTGGGCAGGCATCCGCTATACGGCATCCAACCCTCTAAGGTCCAGTAACGACTCGGTGGGCAGGCATCCGATATACGGCATCCAGCATCCAAACCTCTAAGGTCAGTAACACTGGGTGGGCAGGCATCCGCTATACGGCGACCAACCATCCAAGATCCAGTAACTACTCGGTGGGCAGGCATCCGCTATACGGCATCCAACCCTCTAAGGTCCAGTAACGACTCGGTGGGCAGGCATCCGATATACGGCATCCAACCCTCTAAGGTCCAGTAACTACTCGGTGGGCAGGCATCCGCTATACGGCATCCAACCCCCAAGGTCAGTAACTACTCGATGGGGAGGCATCCGATATACGGCATTCAATCCTCTAAGGTCCAGTAATTACTCGGTGGGCAGGCATCCGATATACGGCATTCAACCCTCTAAGGTCCAGTAACTACTCGGTTGGCAGGCATCCGATATACGGCATCCAACTCTCTAAGGTCCAGTAACTACTCGGTAGGCAGGCAACCGCTATACGGCATCCAACCCTCTAAGGTCCAATAACTACTCGGTAGGCAGGCATCCGCTATACGGCAACCAACCCCCAAGGTCAGTAACTACTCGATGGGAAGGCATCCGATATACGGCATTCAATCCTCTAAGGTCCAGTAACTACTCGGTGGGCAGGCGTCCGATATACAGCATCCAACCCTCAAAGGTCAGTAACTATTGGGTGGGCAGGCATCCGATATACGGCATCTAACCCCAAGGCCCCGTAACTACTTGGTGGGCAGGCATCTGATATACGGCATCCAACCCTCTAAGGTCAGTAACTACTGGGTGGGCAGGCATCCGCTATACGGCGTCTAACATTCCAGGGTCCAGTAACTACTCGGTGGGCAGGCATCCGATATACGGCATCCAACCCTTCATGGTCCAGTAACTACTCGGTGTACAGGCATCCGCTATACGGCATCCAACCCCCAAGGTCAGTAACTACTCGGTGGGAAGGCATCCGATATACAGCATTCAACCCTCTAAGGTCCAGTAATTACTCGGTGGGCAGGCATCCGATATATGGCATTCAACCCTCTAAGGTCCAGTAACTACTCGGTGGGCAGGCATCCGATATACGGCATCCAACCCTCCAAGGTCCAGTAACTACTCGGTGGGCAGGCATCCGCTATACGGCATCCAACCCTCAAAGGTCAGTAACTACTTGGTGGGCAGGCATCCGACATACGGCATTCAACAATCAAAGGTCAGTAACTATTGGGTGGGAAGGCATCCGATATACGGCATCCAACCCCAAGGCCCCGTAACTACTCGGTGGGCAGGCATCCGCTATACGGCATCCAACCCTCTGAGGTCCAGTAACTACTCGGTGGGCAGGCATCCGATATACGGCATCAAGCATCCAACCCTCTAAGGTCAGTAACACTGGGTGGGCAGGCATCCGCTATACGGCGTCCAACCATCCAAGATCCAGTAACTACTCGGTGGGCAGGCATCCGCTATACGGCATCCAACCCTCTAAGGTCCAGTAACGACTCGGTGGGCAGGCATCCGATATACGGCATCCAACCCTCTAAGGTCCAGTAACTACTCGGTGGGCAGGCATCCGCTATACGGCATCCAACCCCCAAGGTCAGTAACTACTCGATGGGAAGGCATCCGATATACGGCATTCAATCCTCTAAGGTCCAGTAATTACTCGGTGGGCAGGCATCCGATATACGGCATTCAACCTTCTAATGTCCAGTAACTACTCGGTGGGCAGGCATCCGATATACGGCATCCAACCCTCAAAGGTCCAGTAACAACTTGGTGGGCAGTCATCCGCTATACGGCATCCAACCCTGAAAGGTCAGTAACTACTTGGTGGGCAGGCATCCGACATACGGCATCCAACCATCAAAGGTCAGTAACTATTGGGTGGGAAGGCATCCGATATACGGCATCCAACCCCAAGGCCCCGTAACTACTCGGTGGGCAGGCATCCGCTATACGGCATCCAACCCTCTGAGGTCCAGTAATAACTCGGTGGGCAGGCATCCGATATACGGCATCCAGCATCCAACCCTCTAAGGTCAGTAACTATTGGGTGGGCAGGCATCCGATATACAGCATCCAACCCTCAAAGGTCCAGTAACTACTTGGTGGGCAGGCATACGACATACGGCATCCAACCATCAAAGGTCAGTAACTATTGGGTGGGCAGGCATCCGATATACGGCATCTAACCCCAAGGCCCCGTAACTACTTGGTGGGCAGGCATCTGATATACGGCATCCAACCCTCTGAGGTCAATAACTACTGGGTGGGCAGGCATCCGCTATACGGCGTCTAACCCTCCAGGGTCCAGTAACTACTCGGTGGGCAGGCATCCGATATACGGCATCCAACCCTTCAAGGTCCAGTAACTACTCGTTGGGAAGGCATCCGATATACAGCATTCAACCCTCTAAGGTCCAGTAACTACTCGGTGGGCAGGCATCCGATATACGGCATCCAACCCTCAAAGGTCCAGTAACTACTCGGTGGGCAGGCATCCGCTATACGGCATCCAACCCCCAAAGGTGAGTAACTACTTGGTGGGCAGGCATCCGACATACGGCATCCAACCATCAAAAGTCAGTAACTATTGGGTGGGAACGCATCCGATATACGGCATCCAACCACAAGGCCCCGTAACTACTCGGTGGGCAGGCATCCGCTATACGGCATCCAACCCTCTGACGTCCAGTAACTACTCAGTGGGCAGGCATCCGATATACGGCATCCAACCATCAAAGATCAGTAACTATTGGGTGGGCAGGCATCCGATATACGGCATCCAACCCCAAGGCCCTATAACTACTTGACGGGCAGGCATCCGATATACGGCATCCAACCCTCTAAGGTCAGTAACTACTGGGTGGGCAGGCATCCGCTATACGGCGTCCAACCCTCCAGGGTCCAGTAACTACTCGGTGGGTAGGCATCCGATATACGGCATCCAACCCTCCAAGGTCCAGTAACTACTCGGTGGGCAGGCATCCGCTATACGGCATCCAACCCTCTAAGGTCCAGTAACTACTCGGTGTACATGCATCCGCTATACGGCATCCAACCCCCAAGGTCAGTAACTACTCGGTGGGAAGGCATCCGATATACAGCATTCAACCCTCTAAGGTCCAGTAATTACTCGGTGGGCAGGCATCCGATATATGGCATTCAACCCTCTAAGGTCCAGTAACTACTCGGTGGGCAGGCATCCGATATACGGCATCCAACCCTCCAAGGTCCAGTAACTACTCGGTGGGCAGGCATCCGCTATACGGCATCCAACCCTCAAAGGTCAGTAACTACTTGGTGGGCAGGCATCCGACATACGGCATCCAACAATCAAAGGTCAGTAACTATTGGGTGGGAAGGCATCCGATATACGGCATCCAACCCCAAGGCCCCGTAACTACTCGGTGGGCAGGCATCCGCTATACGGCATCAAACCCTCTGAGGTCCAGTAACTACTCGGTGGGCAGGCATCCGATATACGGCATCCAGCATCCAACCCTCTAAGGTCAGTAACACTGGGTGGGCAGGCATCCGCTATACGGCGTCCAACCATCCAAGATCCAGTAACTACTCGGTGGGCAGGCATCCGCTATACGGCATCCAACCCTCTAAGGTCCAGTAACGACTCGGTGGGCAGGCATCCGATATACGGCATCCAACCCTCTAAGGTCCAGTAACTACTCGGTGGGCAGGCATCCGCTATACGGCATCCAACCCCCAAGGTCAGTAACTACTCGTTGGGAAGGCATCCGATATACGGCATTCAATCCTCTAAGGTCCAGTAATTACTCGGTGGGCAGGCATCCGATATACGGCATTCAACCTTCTAATGTCCAGTAACTACTCGGTGGGCAGGCATCCGATATACGGCATCCAACCCTCAAAGGTCCAGTAACTACTCGGTGGGCAGTCATCCGCTATACGGCATCCAACCCTGAAAGGTCAGTAACTACTTGGTGGGCAGGCATCCGACATACGGCATCCAACCATCAAAGGTCAGTAACTATTGGGTGGGAAGGCATCCGATATACGGCATCCAACCCCAAGGCCCCGTAACTACTCGGTGGGCAGGCATCCGCTATACGGCATCCAACCCTCTGAGGTCCAGTAATAACTCGGTGGGCAGGCATCCGAAATACGGCATCCAGCATCCAACCTTCTAAGGTCAGTAACTATTGGGTGGGCAGGCATCCGATATACAGCATCCAACCCTCAAAGGTCCAGTAACTACTTGGTGGGCAGGCATACGACATACGGCATCCAACCATCAAAGGTCAGTAACTATTGGGTGGGCAGGCATCCGATATACGGCATCTAACCCCAAGGCCCCGTAACTACTTGGTGGGCAGGCATCTGATATACGGCATCCAACCCTCTAAGGTCAATATCTACTGGGTGGGCAGGCATCCGCTATACGGCGTCTAACCCTCCAGGGTCCAGTAACTACTCGGTGGACAGGCATCCGATATACGGCATCCAACCCTTCAAGGTCCAGTAACTACTCGTTGGGAAGGCATCCGATATACAGCATTCAACCCTCTAAGGTCCAGTAACTACTCGGTGGGCAGGCATCCGATATACGGCATCCAACCCTCAAAGGTCCAGTAACTACTCGGTGGGCAGGCATCCGCTATACGGCATCCAACCCCCAAAGGTGAGTAACTACTTGGTGGGCAGGCATCCGACATACGGCATCCAACCATCAAAGGTCAGTAACTATTGGGTGGGAACGCATCCGATATACGGCATCCAACCACAAGGCCCCGTAACTACTCGGTGGGCAGGCATCCGCTATACGGCATCCAACCCTCTGACGTCCAGTAACTACTCAGTGGGCAGGCATCCGATATACGGCATCCAACCATCAAAGATCAGTAACTATTGGGTGGGCAGGCATCCGATATACGGCATCCAACCCCAAGGCCCTATAACTACTTGACGGGCAGGCATCCGATATACGGCATCCAACCCTCTAAGGTCAGTAACTACTGGGTGGGCAGGCATCCGCTATACGGCGTCCAACCCTCCAGGGTCCAGTAACTACTCGGTGGGTAGGCATCCGATATACGGCATCCAACCCTCCAAGGTCCAGTAACTACTCGGTGGGCAGGCATCCGCTATACGGCATCCAACCCTCTAAGGTCCAGTAACTACTCGGTTGGCAGGCATCCGATATACGGCATCAAACCCTCTAAGGTCCAGTAACTACTCGGTAGGCAGGCATCCGCTATACGGCATCCAACCCCCAAGGTCAGTAACTACTCGATGGGAAGGCATTCAATATACGGCATTCAACCCTCTAAGGTCCAGTAACTACTCGGTGGGCAGGCATCCGATATACAGCATCCAACCCTCAAAGGTCCAGTAACTACTTGGTGGGCAGGCATCCGACATACGGCATCCAACCATCAAAGGTCAGTAACTATTGTGTGGGCAGGCATCCGATATACGGCATCTAACCCCAAGGCCCCGTAACTACTTGGTGGGCAGGCATCTGATATACGGCATCCAATCCTCTAAGGTCAGTAACTACTGGGTGGGCAGGCATCCGCTATACGGCGTTTAACCTTCCAGGGTCCAGTAACTACTCGGTGGGCAGGCATCCGATATACGGCATCCAACCCTTCAAGGTCCAGTAACTACTCGTTGTACAGGCATCCGCTATACGGCATCCAACCCCCAAGGTCAGTAACTACTCGGTGGGAAGGCATCCGATATACAGCATTCAACCCTCTAAGGTCCAGTAATTACTCGGTGGGCAGGCATCCGATATACGGCATTCAACCCTCTAAGGTCCAGTAACTACTCGGTGGGCAGGCATCCGCTATACGGCATCCAACCCTCAAAGGTCAGTAACTACTTGGTGGGCAGGCATTTGACATACGGCATCCAACAATCAAAGGTCAGTAACTATTGGGTGGGAAGGCATCCGATATACGGCATCCAACCCCAAGGCCCCGTAACTACTCGGTTGGCAGGCATCCGATATACGGCATCAAACCCTCTAAGGTCCAGTAACTACTCGGTAGGCAGGCATCCGCTATACGGCATCCAACCCCCAAGGTCAGTAACTACTCGATGGGAAGGCATTCAATATACGGCATTCAACCCTCTAAGGTCCAGTAACTACTCGGTGGGCAGGCATCCGATATACAGCATCCAACCCTCAAAGGTCCAGTAACTACTTGGTGGGCAGGCATCCGACATACGGCATCCAACCATCAAAGGTCAGTAACTATTGGGTGGGCAGGCATCCGATATACGGCATCTAACCCCAAGGCCCCGTAACTACTTGGTGGGCAGGCATCTGATATACGGCATCCAACCCTCTAAGGTCAGTAACTACTGGGTGGGCAGGCATCCGCTATACGGCGTCTAACCTTCCAGGGTCCAGTAACTACTCGGTGGGCAGGCATCCGATATACGGCATCCAACCCTTCAAGGTCCAGTAACTACTCGTTGTACAGGCATCCGCTATACGGCATCCAACCCCCAAGGTCAGTAACTACTCGGTGGGAAGGCATCCGATATACAGCATTCAACCCTCTAAGGTCCAGTAATTACTCGGTGGGCAGGCATCCGATATACGGCATTCAACCCTCTAAGGTCCAGTAACTACTCGGTGGTCAGGCATCCGATATACGGCATCCAACCCTCCAAGGTCCAGTAACTACTCGGTGGGCAGGCATCCGCTATACGGCATCCAACCCTCAAAGGTCAGTAACTACTTGGTGGGCAGGCATCCGACATACGGCATCCAACAATCAAAGGTCAGTAACTATTGGGTGGGAAGGCATCCGATATACGGCATCCAACCCCAAGGCCCCGTAACTACTCGGTGGGCAGGCATCCGCTATACGGCATCCAACCCTCTGAGGTCCAGTAACTACTCGGTGGGCAGGCATCCGATATACGGCAATAGCATCCAACCCTCTCAGGTCAGTAACACTGGGTGGGCAGGCATCCGCTATACGGCGTCCAACCATCCAAGATCCAGTAACTACTCGGTGGGCAGGCATCCGCTATACGGCATCCAACCCTCTAAGGTCCAGTAACGACTCGGTGGGCAGGCATCCGATATACGGCATCCAGCATCCAACCCTCTAAGGTCAGTAACACTGGGTGGGCAGGCATCCGCTATACGGCGTCCAACCATCCAAGATCCAGTAACTACTCGATGGGCAGGCATCCGCTATACGGCATCCAACCCTCTAAGGTCCAGTAACGACTCGGTGGGCAGGCATCCGATATACGGCATCCAACCCTCTAAGGTCCAGTAACTACTCGGTGGGCAGGCATCCGCTATACGGCATCCAACCCCCAAGGTCAGTAACTACTCGATGGGAAGGCATCCGATATACGGCATTCAATCCTCTAAGGTCCAGTAATTACTCGGTGGGCAGGCATCCGATATACGGCATTCAACCCTCTAAGGTCCAGTAACTACTCGGTTGGCAGGCATCCGATATACGGCATCCAACCCTCTAAGGTCCAGTAACTACTCGGTAGGCAGGCATCCGCTATACGGCATCTAACCCTCTAAGGTCCAGTAACTACTCGGTAGGCAGGCATCCGCTATACGGCAACCAACCCCCAAGGTCAGTAACTACTCGATGGGAAGGCATTCAATATACGGCATTCAATCCTCTAAGGTCCAGTAATTACTCGGTGGGCAGGCATCCGATATACGGCATTCAACCCTCTAAGGTCCAGTAACTACTCGGTGGGCAGGCATCCGATATACAGCATCCAACCCTCAAAGGTCCAGTAACTACTTGGTGGGCAGGCATCCGACATACGGCATCCAACCATCAAAGGTCAGTAACTATTGGGTGGGCAGGCATCCGATATACAGCATCTAACCCCAAGGCCCCGTAACTACTTGGTGGGCAGGCATCTGATATACGGCATCCAACCCTCTAAGGTCAGTAACTACTGGGTGGGCAGGCATCCGCTATACGGCATTCAACCCTCTAAGGTCCAGTAATTACTCGGTGGGCAGGCATCCGATATATGGCATTCAACCCTCTAAGGTCCAGTAACTACTCGGTGGGCAGGCATCCGATATACGGCATCCAACCCTCCAAGGTCCAGTAACTACTCGGTGGGCAGGCATCCGCTATACGGCATCCAACCCTCAAAGGTCAGTAACTACTTGGTGGGCCGGCATCCGACATACGGCATCCAACAATCAAAGGTCAGTAACTATTGGGTGGGAAGGCATCCGATATACGGCATCCAACCCCAAGGCCCCGTAACTACTCGGTGGGCAGGCATCCGCTATACGGCATCCAACCCTCTGAGGTCCAGTAACTACTCGGTGGGCAGGCATCCGATCTACGGCATCCAGCATCCAACCCTCTAAGGTCAGTAACACTGGGTGGGCAGGCATCCGCTATACGGCGTCCAACCATCCAAGATCCAGTAACTACTCGGTGGGCAGGCATCCGCTATACGGCATCCAACCCTCTAAGGTCCAGTAACGACTCGGTGGGCAGGCATCCGATATACGGCATCCAACCCTCTAAGGTCCAGTAACTACTCGGTGGGCAGGCATCCGCTATACGGCATCCAACCCCCAAGGTCAGTAACTACTCTATGGGAAGGCATCCGATATACGGCATTCAATCCTCTAAGGTCCAGTAATTACTCGGTGGGCAGGCATCCGATATACGGCATTCAACCTTCTAATGTCCAGTAACTACTCGGTGGGCAGGCATCCGATATACGGCATCCAACCCTCAAAGGTCCAGTAACTACTCGGTGGGCAGTCATCCGCTATACGGCATCCAACCCTGAAAGGTCAGTAACTACTTGGTGGGCAGGCATCCGACATACGGCATCCAAACATCAAAGGTCAGTAACTATTGGGTGGGAAGGCATCCGATATACGGCATCCAACCTCAAGGCCCCGTAACTACTCGGTGGGCAGGCATCCGCTATACGGCATCCAACCCTCTGAGGTCGAGTAATAACTCGGTGGGCAGGCATCCGATATACGGCATCCAGCATCCAACCCTCTAAGGTCAGTAACTATTGGGTGGGCAGGCATCCGATATACAGCATCCAACCCTCAAAGGTCCAGTAACTACTTGGTGGGCAGGCATACGACATACGGCATCCAACCATCAAAGGTCAGTAACTATTGGGTGGGCAGGCATCCGATATACGGCATCTAACCCCAAGGCCCCGTAACTACTTGGTGGGCAGGCATCTGATATACGACATCCAACCCTCTAAGGTAAATAACTACTGGGTGGGCAGGCATCCCCTATACGGCGTCTAACCCTCCAGGGTCCAGTAACTACTCGGTGGGCAGGCATCCGATATACGGCATCCAACCCTTCAAGGTCCAGTAACTACTCGGTGTACAGGCATCCGCTATACGGCATCCAACCCCCAAGGTCAGTAACTACTCGGTGGGAAGGCATCCGATATACAGCATTCAACCCTCTAAGGTCCAGTAATTACTCGGTGGGCAGGCATCCGATATACGGCATTCAACCCTCTAAGGTCCAGTAACTACTCGGGGGGCAGGCATCCGATTTACGGCATCCAAACATCAAAGGTCAGTAACTATTGGGTGGGAAGGCATCCGATATACGGCATCCAACCTCAAGGCCCCGTAACTACTCGGTGGGCAGGCATCCGCTATACGGCATCCAACCCTCTGAGGTCGAGTAATAACTCGGTGGGCAGGCATCCGATATACGGCATCCAGCATCCAACCCTCTAAGGTCAGTAACTATTGGGTGGGCAGGCATCCGATATACAGCATCCAACCCTCAAAGGTCCAGTAACTACTTGGTGGGCAGGCATCCGACATACGGCATCCAACCATCAAAGGTCAGTAACTATTGGGTGGGCAGGCATCCGATATACAGCATCTAACCCCAAGGCCCCGTAACTACTTGGTGGGCAGGCATCTGATATACGGCATCCAACCCTCTAAGGTCAGTAACTACTGGGTGGGCAGGCATCCGCTATACGGCATTCAACCCTCTAAGGTCCAGTAATTACTCGGTGGGCAGGCATCCGATATATGGCATTCAACCCTCTAAGGTCCAGTAACTACTCGGTGGGCAGGCATCCGATATACGGCATCCAACCCTCCAAGGTCCAGTAACTACTCGGTGGGCAGGCATCCGCTATACGGCATCCAACCCTCAAAGGTCAGTAACTACTTGGTGGGCCGGCATCCGACATACGGCATCCAACAATCAAAGGTCAGTAACTATTGGGTGGGAAGGCATCCGATATACGGCATCCAACCCCAAGGCCCCGTAACTACTCGGTGGGCAGGCATCCGCTATACGGCATCCAACCCTCTGAGGTCCAGTAACTACTCGGTGGGCAGGCATCCGATCTACGGCATCCAGCATCCAACCCTCTAAGGTCAGTAACACTGGGTGGGCAGGCATCCGCTATACGGCGTCCAACCATCCAAGATCCAGTAACTACTCGGTGGGCAGGCATCCGCTATACGGCATCCAACCCTCTAAGGTCCAGTAACGACTCGGTGGGCAGGCATCCGATATACGGCATCCAACCCTCTAAGGTCCAGTAACTACTCGGTGGGCAGGCATCCGCTATACGGCATCCAACCCCCAAGGTCAGTAACTACTCTATGGGAAGGCATCCGATATACGGCATTCAATCCTCTAAGGTCCAGTAATTACTCGGTGGGCAGGCATCCGATATACGGCATTCAACCTTCTAATGTCCAGTAACTACTCGGTGGGCAGGCATCCGATATACGGCATCCAACCCTCAAAGGTCCAGTAACTACTCGGTGGGCAGTCATCCGCTATACGGCATCCAACCCTGAAAGGTCAGTAACTACTTGGTGGGCAGGCATCCGACATACGGCATCCAAACATCAAAGGTCAGTAACTATTGGGTGGGAAGGCATCCGATATACGGCATCCAACCTCAAGGCCCCGTAACTACTCGGTGGGCAGGCATCCGCTATACGGCATCCAACCCTCTGAGGTCGAGTAATAACTCGGTGGGCAGGCATCCGATATACGGCATCCAGCATCCAACCCTCTAAGGTCAGTAACTATTGGGTGGGCAGGCATCCGATATACAGCATCCAACCCTCAAAGGTCCAGTAACTACTTGGTGGGCAGGCATACGACATACGGCATCCAACCATCAAAGGTCAGTAACTATTGGGTGGGCAGGCATCCGATATACGGCATCTAACCCCAAGGCCCCGTAACTACTTGGTGGGCAGGCATCTGATATACGACATCCAACCCTCTAAGGTAAATAACTACTGGGTGGGCAGGCATCCCCTATACGGCGTCTAACCCTCCAGGGTCCAGTAACTACTCGGTGGGCAGGCATCCGATATACGGCATCCAACCCTTCAAGGTCCAGTAACTACTCGGTGTACAGGCATCCGCTATACGGCATCCAACCCCCAAGGTCAGTAACTACTCGGTGGGAAGGCATCCGATATACAGCATTCAACCCTCTAAGGTCCAGTAATTACTCGGTGGGCAGGCATCCGATATACGGCATTCAACCCTCTAAGGTCCAGTAACTACTCGGGGGGCAGGCATCCGATTTACGGCATCCAAACATCAAAGGTCAGTAACTATTGGGTGGGAAGGCATCCGATATACGGCATCCAACCTCAAGGCCCCGTAACTACTCGGTGGGCAGGCATCCGCTATACGGCATCCAACCCTCTGAGGTCGAGTAATAACTCGGTGGGCAGGCATCCGATATACGGCATCCAGCATCCAACCCTCTAAGGTCAGTAACTATTGGGTGGGCAGGCATCCGATATACAGCATCCAACCCTCAAAGGTCCAGTAACTACTTGGTGGGCAGGCATACGACATACGGCATCCAACCATCAAAGGTCAGTAACTATTGGGTGGGCAGGCATCCGATATACGGCATCTAACCCCAAGGCCCCGTAACTACTTGGTGGGCAGGCATCTGATATACGACATCCAACCCTCTAAGGTAAATAACTACTGGGTGGGCAGGCATCCCCTATACGGCGTCTAACCCTCCAGGGTCCAGTAACTACTCGGTGGGCAGGCATCCGATATACGGCATCCAACCCTTCAAGGTCCAGTAACTACTCGGTGTACAGGCATCCGCTATACGGCATCCAACCCCCAAGGTCAGTAACTACTCGGTGGGAAGGCATCCGATATACAGCATTCAACCCTCTAAGGTCCAGTAATTACTCGGTGGGCAGGCATCCGATATACGGCATTCAACCCTCTAAGGTCCAGTAACTACTCGGGGGGCAGGCATCCGATTTACGGCATCCAACCCTCAATGGTCCAGTAACTACTCGGTGGGCAGGCATCCGCTATACGGCATCCAACCCTCAAAGGTCAGTAACTACTTGGTGGGCAGGCATCCGACATACGGCATCCAACCATCAAAGGTCAGTAACTATTGGGTGGGAAGGCATCCGATATACGGCATCCAAGCCCAAGGCCCCGTAACTACTCGGTGGGCAGGCATCCGCTATACGGCATCCAACCCTCTGAGGTCCAGTAACTACTCGGTGGGCAGGCATCCGATATACGGCATCCAGCATCCAACCCTCTAAGGTCAGTAACACTGGGTGGGCAGGCATCCGCTATACTGCGTCCAACCATCCCAGATCCAGTAACTACTCGGTGGGCAGGCATCCGCTATACGGCATCCAACCCTCTAACGTCCAGTAACGACTCGGTGGGCAGGCATCCGATATACGGCATCCAACCCTCTAAGGTCCAGTAACTACTCGGTGGGCAGGCATCCGATATACGACATCCAACCCTCAAAGGTAAGTAACTATTGGGTGGGCAGGCATCCGATATACGGCATCCAACTCTCAAAGGTCATTAACTACTGGGTGGGGAGGCATCCGATATACGGCATCCAACCCCCAAGGTCCAGTAACTACTCGGTGGGCAGGCATCCGATATACGGCATCCAACCCTCTAAGGTCCAGTAACTACTCGGTGGGCAGGCATCCCATATACGGCATCCAACCCCAAGGCCCTGTAACTACTCGGTGCGCAGGCATCCGCTATACGACATACAACCCTCTTAGGTCTAGTAACTACTCGGTGGGCAGGCATCCGATATACGGCATTCAACTATCTAAGGTCCAGTAACTACTCGGTGGGCAGGCATCCGCTATACGGCATCCAACCCCCAAGGTCAGTAACTACTCTATGGGAAGGCATCCGATATACGGCATTCAATCCTCTAAGGTCCAGTAATTACTCGGTGGGCAGGCATCCGATATACGGCATTCAACCTTCTAATGTCCAGTAACTACTCGGTGGGCAGGCATCCGATATACGGCATCCAACCCTCAAAGGTCCAGTAACTACTCGGTGGGCAGTCATCCGCTATACGGCATCCAACCCTGAAAGGTCAGTAACTACTTGGTGGGCAGGCATCCGACATACGGCATCCAAACATCAAAGGTCAGTAACTATTGGGTGGGAAGGCATCCGATATACGGCATCCAACCTCAAGGCCCCGTAACTACTCGGTGGGCAGGCATCCGCTATACGGCATCCAACCCTCTGAGGTCGAGTAATAACTCGGTGGGCAGGCATCCGATATACGGCATCCAGCATCCAACCCTCTAAGGTCAGTAACTATTGGGTGGGCAGGCATCCGATATACAGCATCCAACCCTCAAAGGTCCAGTAACTACTTGGTGGGCAGGCATACGACATACGGCATCCAACCATCAAAGGTCAGTAACTATTGGGTGGGCAGGCATCCGATATACGGCATCTAACCCCAAGGCCCCGTAACTACTTGGTGGGCAGGCATCTGATATACGACATCCAACCCTCTAAGGTAAATAACTACTGGGTGGGCAGGCATCCCCTATACGGCGTCTAACCCTCCAGGGTCCAGTAACTACTCGGTGGGCAGGCATCCGATATACGGCATCCAACCCTTCAAGGTCCAGTAACTACTCGGTGTACAGGCATCCGCTATACGGCATCCAACCCCCAAGGTCAGTAACTACTCGGTGGGAAGGCATCCGATATACAGCATTCAACCCTCTAAGGTCCAGTAATTACTCGGTGGGCAGGCATCCGATATACGGCATTCAACCCTCTAAGGTCCAGTAACTACTCGGGGGGCAGGCATCCGATTTACGGCATCCAACCCTCAATGGTCCAGTAACTACTCGGTGGGCAGGCATCCGCTATACGGCATCCAACCCTCAAAGGTCAGTAACTACTTGGTGGGCAGGCATCCGACATACGGCATCCAACCATCAAAGGTCAGTAACTATTGGGTGGGAAGGCATCCGATATACGGCATCCAAGCCCAAGGCCCCGTAACTACTCGGTGGGCAGGCATCCGCTATACGGCATCCAACCCTCTGAGGTCCAGTAACTACTCGGTGGGCAGGCATCCGATATACGGCATCCAGCATCCAACCCTCTAAGGTCAGTAACACTGGGTGGGCAGGCATCCGCTATACTGCGTCCAACCATCCCAGATCCAGTAACTACTCGGTGGGCAGGCATCCGCTATACGGCATCCAACCCTCTAACGTCCAGTAACGACTCGGTGGGCAGGCATCCGATATACGGCATCCAACCCTCTAAGGTCCAGTAACTACTCGGTGGGCAGGCATCCGATATACGACATCCAACCCTCAAAGGTAAGTAACTATTGGGTGGGCAGGCATCCGATATACGGCATCCAACTCTCAAAGGTCATTAACTACTGGGTGGGGAGGCATCCGATATACGGCATCCAACCCCCAAGGTCCAGTAACTACTCGGTGGGCAGGCATCCGATATACGGCATCCAACCCTCTAAGGTCCAGTAACTACTCGGTGGGCAGGCATCCCATATACGGCATCCAACCCCAAGGCCCTGTAACTACTCGGTGCGCAGGCATCCGCTATACGACATACAACCCTCTAAGGTCTAGTAACTACTCGGTGGGCAGGCATCCGATATACGGCATTCAACTATCTAAGGTCCAGTAACTACTCGGTGGGCAGGCATCCGCTATACGGCATCCAACCCCCAAGGTCCTGTAACTACTCGTTGGGCAGACAGTAACTTCTCGGTGGGCAGGCGTCCGATATACGTCATCCAATTCTCAAAGGTCCAGTAACTACCTTAGAGGGTTGAATGCCGTATATCGGATGCCTGCCCCCGGAGTAATTACTGGACCTTAGAGGATTGAACGCCGTATATCGGATGCCTTCCCATCGAGTAGTTACTGACCTTGGGGGTTGGATGTCGTATATCGGATGCCTGCCCACCGAGTAGTTACGGGGCCTTGGGGGTTGGATGCCGTATATCGGATGCCTGCCCACCAAGTAGTTACTGACCCTTGAGGGTTGGATGCCGTATAGCGGATGCCTGTCCACCGAGTAGTTACTGATCTTTGATGGTTGGATGCCGTATGTCGGATGCCTGCCCACCAAGTTCTTACTGGACCTTTGAGGGTTGGATGCCGTATATCGGATGCCTGCCCACCAAGTAGTTACGGGGCCTTGGGGTTGGATGCCGTATATCGGTTGCCTTCCCACCAAGTAGTTACGGGGCCTTGGGGTTGGATGCCGTATATCGGATGCCTTCCCACCGAGTAGTTACTGACCTTGGTGTTGGATGCCGTATATCAGATGCCTGCCCACCAAGTAGTTACGGGGCCTTGGGGTAGGATGCCGTATATCAGATGCCTGCCTACCCAATAGTTACTGACCTTTGATGGTTGGATGCCGTATGTCGGATGCCTGCCCACCAAGTAGTTACTGACCTTTGAGGGTTGGATGCCGTATGTCGGATACCTGCCCACCGAGTAGTTACTGGACCTTAGAGGGTTAGATGCCATATAGCGGATGCCTGCCCACCCAGTAGTTACTGACCTTAGAGGGATGGATGCCGTATATCAGATGCCTGCCCACCAAGTAGTTACGGGGCCTTGGGGTTGGATGCCGTATATCAGATGCCTGTCCACCCAATAGTTACTGACCTTTGATGGTTGGATGCCGTATGTCGGATGCCTGCCCACCAAGTAGTTACTGGACCTTTGAGGGTTGGATGCTGTATAGCGGATGCCTGCCCACCGAGTATTTACTGGACCTTTGAGGGTTAGATGCCGTATATCGGATGCCTGCCCATCGAGTAGTTACTGGACCTTAGAGGGTTGAATGCCGTATATCGGATGCCTGCCCACGGAGTAATTACTGGACCTTAGAGGATTGAATGCCGTATATCGGATGCCTTCCCATCGAGTAGTTACTGACCTTGGGGGTTGGATGTCGTATATCGGATGCCTGCCCACCGAGTAGTTACGGGGCCTTGGGGGTTGGATGCCGTATATCGGATGCCTGCCCACCAAGTAGTTACTGACCCTTGAGGGTTGGATGCCGTATAGCGGATGCCTGTCCACCGAGTAGTTACTGGACCTTTGAGGGTTGGATGCCGTATATCGGATGCATGCCCATCGATTAGTTACTGGACCATGGGGGTTGGATGCGGTATATCGGATGCCTGCCACCAAGTAGTTACGGGGCCTTGGGGTTGGATGCCGTATATCGGATGCCTGCCCACCGAGTAGTTACGGGGCCTTGGGGGTTGGATGCCGTATATCGGATGCCTGCCCACCAAGTAGTTACTGACCCTTGAGGGTTGGATGCCGTATAGCGGATGCCTGCCCACCCAATAGTTACTGACCTTTGATGGTTGGATGCCGTATGTCGGATGCCTGCCCACCAAGTAGTTACTGGACCTTTGAGGGTTGGATGCTGTATAGCGGATGCCTGCCCACCGAGTAGTTACTGGACCTTTGAGGGTTGGATGCCGTATATCGGATGCATGCCCATCGATTAGTTACTGGACCATGGGGTTGGATGCCGTATATCGGATGCCTGCCACCAAGTACTTACGGGGCCTTGGGGTTGGATGCCGTATATCGGATGCCTGCCCACCCAGTAGTTACTGAATTTTGATGGTTGGATGCCGTATAACGGATGCCGGCCCACCAAGTAGTTATTGACCTTTGAGGGTTGGATGCCGTATAGCGGATGCCTGCCCACGGAGTAGTTACGGGACCATAGAGGGTTGGATGCCGTATATCGGATGCCTTCCCACCGAGTAGTTAATGACCTTGGGGGTTGGATGCCGTATAGCGGATGCCTCCTCACCGAGTAGTCACTGGACCTTGGAGGGTTGGACGCCGTATAGCGGATGCCTGCGCACACAGTAGTTACTGACCATAGAGGGTTGGATGCCGTATATCGGATGCCTGCCCACCAAGTAGTTACGGGGCCTTGGGGTTGGATGCCGTATATCGGATGCCTGCCCACCCAATAGTTACTGACCTTTGATGGTTGGATGCCGTATGTCGGATGCCTGCCCACCAAGTAGTTACTGGACCTTTGAGGGTTGGATGCCGTATATTGGATGCCTGCCCTCCGAGTAGTTACTGGACCTTAGAGGGTTGGATGCCGTATAGCGCATGCCTGCCCACCGAGTAGTTGCTGGACCTTGAAGGGTTGGATGCCGTATAGCGGATGCCTGCACGCCGAATAGTTACTGGACCTTGAAGGGTTGGATGCCGTATATCGGATGCCTGCCCACCGAGTAGTTACTGGACCCTGGAGGGTTATACGCCGTATAGCGGATGCCTGCCCACCCAGTAGTTACTGACCTTTGAGGGTTGGATGCCGTATGTCGGATACCTGCCCACCGAGTAGTTACGGGACCTTAGAGGGTTGGATGCCGTATATCGGATGCCTTCCCACCGAGTAGTTACTGACCTTGTGGTTGGATGCCGTATAGCGGATGCCTGCCCACCGAGTAGTTACTGGACCTTGGAGGGTTGGACGCCGTATAGCGGATGCCTGCCCACCCAGTAGTTACTGACCTTAGAGGGTTGGATGCCGTATATCAGATGCCTGCCCACCAAGTAGTTACGGGGCCTTGGGGTTGGATGCCGTATATCAGATGCCTGCCCACCCAATAGTTACTGACCTTTGAGGGTTGGATGCCGTATGTCGGATGCCTGCCCACCAAGTAGTTACTGGACCTTTGAGGGTTGGATGCCGTATATCGGATGCCTGCCCACCGAGTAGTTACTGGACCTTAGAGGGTTGAATGCCGTATATCGGATGCCTGCCCACCGAGTAATTACTGGACCTTAGAGGGTTGAATGCCGTATATCGGATGCCTGCCCACCGAGTAATTACTGGACCTTAGAGGATTGAATGCCGTATATCGGATGCCTTCCCATCGATTAGTTACTGACCTTGGGGGTTGGATGCCGTATATCGGATGCCTGCCCACCAAGTAGTTACTGACCCTTGAGGGTTGGATGCCGTATAGCGGATGCCTGTCCACCGAGTAGTTACTGGACCTTTGAGGGTTGGATGCCGTATATCGGATGCATGCCCATCGATTAGTTACTGGACCATGGGGGTTGGATGCCGTATATCGGATGCCTGCCACCAAGTAGTTACGGGGCCTTGGGGTTGGATGCCGTATATCGGATGCCTGCCCATCCAGTAGTTACTGAATTTTGATGGTTGGATGCCGTATAACGGATGCCGGCCCACCAAGTAGTTACTGACCTTTGAGGGTTGGATGCCGTATAGCGGATGCCTGCCCACGGAGTAGTTACGGGACCATAGAGGGTTGGATGCCGTATATCGGATGCCTTCCCACCGAGTAGTTAATGACCTTGGGGGTTGGATGCCGTATAGCGGATGCCTCCTCACCGAGTAGTTACTGGACCTTGGAGGGTTGGACGCCGTATAGCGGATGCCTGCGCACCCATTAGTTACTGACCTTAGAGGGTTGGATGCCGTATATCGGATGCCTGCCCACCAAGTAGTTACGGGGCCTTGGGGTTGGATGCCGTATATCGGATGCCTGTCCACCCAATAGTTACTGACCTTTGATGGTTGGATGCCGTATGTCGGATGCCTGCCCACCAAGTAGTTACTGACCTTTGAGGGTTGGATGCCGTATATCGGATGCCTTCCCACCGAGTAGTTACTGGACCTCAGAGGGTTGGATGCCGTATAGCGGATGCCTGCCCACCGAGTAGTTACGGGACCTTGGGAGTTGGATGCCGTATATCGGATGCCTGCCCACCGAGTAGTTACTGGACCTTAGATGGTTGGATGCCGTATATCGGATGCCTGTCCACCGAGTATTTACGGGACCCTAGAGGGTTGGATGCCGTATATCGGATGCCTGCGCACCGAGTAGTTACTGGACCTTGGGTGTTGGATGCCATATATTGGATGCCTGCCCACCGAGTAGTTGCGGGGCCTTGGGGGTTGGATGCCGTATATCGTATATCGGAGTATGTCGGATGCCTGCCCACCAAGTAGTTACTGACCTTTGAGGGTTGGATGCCGTATAGCGGATGCCTGCCCACCGAGTAGTTAATGACTTTGGGGGTTGGATGCCGTATAACGGATGCCTGCCCACCGAGTAGTTACTGGACCTTGGAGGGTTGGACGCCGTATGGCGGATGCCTGCCCACACAGTAGTTACTGACCTTAGAGGGTTGGATGCCGTATATCGGATGCCTTTCCACCGAGTAGTTACTGACCTTGGGGGTTGGATGCCGTATAGCGAATGCCTGCCCACCGAGTAGTTACTGGACCTTGGAGGGTTGGACGCCGTATAGCGGATGCCTGACCACCCAGTAGTTACTGACCTTAGAGGGTTGGATGCCGTATATCGGATGCCTGCCCACCAAGTAGTTACGGGGCCTTGGGGTTGGATGCCGTATATCGGATGCCTGCCCACCCAATAGTTACTGACCTTTGATGGTTGGATGCCGTATGTCGGATGCCTGCCCACCAAGTAGTTACTGGACCTTTGAGGGTTGGATGCCGTATATCGGATGCCTGCCCTCCGAGTAGTTACTGGACCTTAGAGGGTTGAATGCCGTATATCGGATGCCTGCCCACCGAGTAATTACTGGACCTTAGAGGGTTGCATGCTGTATATCGGATGCCTTCCCACCGAGTAGTTACTGACCTTTGGGGTTGGATGCCGTATAGCGGATGCCTGCACACCGAGTAGTTACTGGACCTTAGAGGGTTGGATGCCGTATATCGGATGCCTGCCCACCGAGTAGTTACTGGACATTATAGGGTTGGATGCCGTATATCGGATGCCTGCCCACCAAGTAGTTACGGAGCCTTGGGGTTGGATGCCGTATATCGGATGCCTTCCCACCGAGTAGTTACTGACCTTGGGGTTGGATGCCGTATAGCGGATGCCTGCCCACCGAGTAGTTACTGGACCTTGGAGGGTTGGACGCCGTATAGCGGATGCCTGCCCACCCAGTAGTTACTGACCTTAGAGGGTTGGATGCCGTATATCAGATGCCTGCCCATCAAGTAGTTACGGGGCCTTGGGGTAAGATGCCGTATATCAGATGCCTGCCCACCCAATAGTTACTGACCTTTGATGGTTGGATGCCGTATGTCGGATGCCTGCCCACCAAGTAGTTACTGACCTTTGAGGGTTGGATGCCGTATGTCGGATGCCTGCCCACCGAGTAGTTACGGGACCTTAGAGGGTTGGATGCCGTATATCGGATGCCTTCCCACCGAGAAGTTACTGACTTTGGGGGTTGGATGCCGTATAGCGGATGCCTGCCCACCGAGTAGGTACTGGACCTTGGAGGGTTGGACGCCGTATAGCGGATGCCTGCCCACCCAATAGTTACTGACCTTAGAGGGTTGGATGCCGTATATCAGATGCCTGCCCACCGAGTAGTTACTGGACCTTAGAGGGTTGGATGCCGTATAGCGCATGCCTGCCCACCGAGTAGTTGCTGGACCTTGAAGGGTTGGATGCCGTATATCGGATGCCTGCCCACCGAGTAGTTACTGGACCCTGGAGGGTTATACGCCGTATAGCGGATGCCTGCCCACCCTGTAGTTACTGACCTTAGAGGGTTGGATGCCGTATATCAGATGCCTGCCCACCAAGTAGTTACGGGGCCTTGGGGTAGGATGCCGTATATCAGATGCCTGCCCACCCAATAGTTACTGACCTTTGATGGTTGGATGCCGTATGTCGGATGCCTGCCCACCAAGTAGTTACTGACCTTTGAGGGTTGGATGCCGTATGTCGGATACCTGCCCACCGAGTAGTTACGGGACCTTAGAGGGTTGGATGCCGTATATCGGATGCCTTCCCACCGAGTAGTTACTGACCTTGGGGTTGGATACCGTATAGCGGATGCCTGTCCACCCAATAGTTACTGACCTTTGATGGTTGGCTTCCCTATGTCGGATGCCTGCCCACCAAGTAGTTACTGACCTTTGAGGGTTGGATGCCGTATATCGGATGCCTGCCCACCAAGTAGTTACGGGACCTTAGAGGGTTGGATGCCGTATATCGGATGCCTTCCCACCGAGTAGTTACTGACCTTGGGGTTGGATGCCGTATAGCGGATGCCTGCCCACCGAGTAGTTACTGACCTTAGAGGGTTGGATGCCGTATATCAGATGCCTGCCCACCAAGTAGTTACGGGGCCTTGGGGTTGGATGCCGTATATCGGATGCCTGCCCACCAAGTAGTTACTGACCTTTGAGGGTTGGATGCCGTATATCGGATGCCTGCCCACCGAGTAGTTACTGTACCTCAGAGGGTTGGATGCCGTATAGCGGATGCCTGCCCACCGAGTAGTTACGGGACCTTGGGAGTTGGATGCCGTATATCGGATGCCTGCCCACCGAGTAGTTACTGGACCTTAGATGGTTGGATGCCGTATATCGGATGCCTGTCCACCGAGTATTTACGGGACCCTAGAGGGTTGGATGCCGTATATCGGATGCCTGCGCACCGAGTAGTTACTGGACCTTGGGTGTTGGATGCCATATATTGGATGCCTGCCCACCGAGTAGTTGCGGGGCCTTGGGGGTTGGATGCCGTATATCGTATATCGGAGTATGTCGGATGCCTGCCCACCAAGTAGTTACTGACCTTTGAGGGTTGGATGCCGTATAGCGGATGCCTGCCCACCGAGTAGTTAATGACTTTGGGGGTTGGATGCCGTATAACGGATGCCTGCCCACCGAGTAGTTACTGGACCTTGGAGGGTTGGACGCCGTATAGCGGATGCCTGCCCACACAGTAGTTACTGACCTTAGAGGGTTGGATGCCGTATATCGGATGCCTTTCCACCGAGTAGTTACTGACCTTGGGGGTTGGATGCCGTATAGCGAATGCCTGCCCACCGAGTAGTTACTGGACCTTGGAGGGTTGGACGCCGTATAGCGGATGCCTGCCCACCCAGTAGTTACTGACCTTAGAGGGTTGGATGCCGTATATCGGATGCCTGCCGACCAAGTAGTTGCGGGGCCTTGGGGTTGGATGCCGTATATCGGATGCCTGCCCACCCAATAGTTACTGACCTTTGATGGTTGGATGCCGTATGTCGGATGCCTGCCCACCAAGTAGTTACTGGACCTTTGAGGGTTGGATGCCGTATATCGGATGCCTGCCCTCCGAGTAGTTACTGGACCTTAGAGGGTTGAATGCCGTATATCGGATGCCTGCCCACCGAGTAATTACTGGACCTTAGAGGGTTGCATGCTGTATATCGGATGCCTTCCCACCGAGTAGTTACTGACCTTTGGGGTTGGATGCCGTATAGCGGATGCCTGCACACCGAGTAGATACTGGACCTTAGAGGGTTGGATGCCGTATATCGGATGCCTGCCCACCGAGTAGTTACTGGACATTATAGGGTTGGATGCCGTATATCGGATGCCTGCCCACCAAGTAGTTACGGGGCCTTGGGGTTGGATGCCGTATATCGGATGCCTTCCCACCGAGTAGTTACTGACCTTGGGGTTGGATGCCGTATAGCGGATGCCTGCCCACCGAGTAGTTACTGGACCTTGGAGGGTTGGACGCCGTATAGCGGATGCCTGCCCACCCAGTAGTTACTGACCTTAGAGGGTTGGATGCCGTATATCAGATGCCTGCCCATCAAGTAGTTACGGGGCCTTGGGGTAAGATGCCGTATATCAGATGCCTGCCCACCCAATAGTTACTGACCTTTGATGGTTGGATGCCGTATGTCGGATGCCTGCCCACCAAGTAGTTACTGACCTTTGAGGGTTGGATGCCGTATGTCGGATGCCTGCCCACCGAGTAGTTACGGGACCTTAGAGGGTTGGATGCCGTATATCGGATGCCTTCCCACCGAGAAGTTACTGACTTTGGGGGTTGGATGCCGTATAGCGGATGCCTGCCCACCGAGTAGGTACTGGACCTTGGAGGGTTGGACGCCGTATAGCGGATGCCTGCCGACCAAGTAGTTACGGGGCCTTGGGGTTGGATGCCGTATATCGGATGCCTGCCCACCCAATAGTTACTGACCTTTGAGGGTTGGATGCCGTATATCGGATGCCTGCCCTCCGAGTAGTTACTGGACCTTAGGGGGTTGAATGCCGTATATCGGATGCCTGCCCACCGAGTAATTACTGGACCTTAGAGGGTTGCATGCTGTATATCGGATGCCTTCCCACCGAGTAGTTACTGACCTTTGGGGTTGGATGCCGTATAGCGGATGCCTGCACACCGAGTAGATACTGGACCTTAGAGGGTTGGATGCCGTATATCGGATGCCTGCCCACCGAGTAGTTACTGGACATTATAGGGTTGGATGCCGTATATCGGATGCCTGCCCACCAAGTAGTTACGGGGCCTTGGGGTTGGATGCCGTATATCGGATGCCTTCCCATCGAGTAGTTACTGACCTTGGGGTTGGATGCCGTATAGCGGATGCCTGCCCACCGAGTAGTTACTGGACCTTGGAGGGTTGGACGCCGTATAGCGGATGCCTGCCCACCCAGTAGTTACTGACCTTAGAGGGTTGGATGCCGTATATCAGATGCCTGCCCATCAAGTAGTTACGGGGCCTTGGGGTAAGATGCCGTATATCAGATGCCTGCCCACCCAATAGTTACTGACCTTTGATGGTTGGATGCCGTATATCGGATGCCTCCCCACCCAGTAGTTACTTCCCTTTGAGGGTTGGATGCCGTATATCGGATGTCTGCCCACTGAGTAGTTACTGGACCTTAGAGGGTTGGATGCCGTATATCGGATGCCTGCCCACCGAGTAGTTATTGGACCTTAGAGGGTTGGATGCCGTATAGCGGATGCCTGACCACCGAGTAGTTACTGGATATTGGAGGGTTGGACGCCGTATAAAGGATGCCTGCCCACCCCTTGTTACTGACTTAGAGGGTTGGATGCTGGATGCCGTACATCGGATGCATGCCCACCGAGTATTTACGGGACCTTGGGGGTTGGATGCCGTATAGCGGATGCCTGCCCACCGAGTAGTTACTGGACCTTAGAGGGTTGGATGCCGTATTTCGGATGCCTGTCCACCGAGTATTTACGGGACCTTGGGGGTTGGATGCCGTATAGCGGATGCCTGCCCACCGAGTAGTTACTGGACCTTAGAGGGTTGGATGACGTATATCGGATACCTGCCCACCAAGTAGTTACTGGACCTCAGAGGGTTGGATGCCGTATAGCGGATGCCTGCCCACCGAGTAGTTACGGGACCTTGGGAGTTGGATGCCGTATATCGGATGCCTGCCCACCAAGTAGTTACTGGACCTTAGAGGGTTGGATGCCGTATATCGGATGCCTGTCTACCGAGTATTTAAGGGACCTTGGGGGTTGGATGCCGTATAGCGGATGCCTGCCCACCGAGTAGTTACTGGACCTCAGAGGGTTGGATGCCGTATAGCGGATGCCTGCCCACCGAGTAGTTACTGGATCTTGGAGTGTTGGACGCCGTATAGCGGATGCATGCCCACCCATTGTTACTTACCTTAGAGGGTTGGATGCTGGGTGCCGTATATCGGATGCATGCCCACCGAGTAGTTACTGGACCTTAGAGGGTTGGATGCCGTATATCGGATGCCTGTCCACCGAGTATTTACGGGACCTTGGGGGTTGGATGCCGTATAGCGGATGCCTGCCCACCGAGTAGTTACTGGACCTTAGAGGGTTGGATGCCATATATCGGATGCCTGCCCATCGAGTAGTTACTGGACCTTGGGGGTTGGATGCCGTGTATCGGATGCCTGCCCACCTAGTAGTTACGGGTCCTTGGGGGTTGGATGCCGTATATC